>JAHLJT010008446.1:131258298-131273494 GCA_031308135.1 Acheta domesticus
GATAAAATACCTTTAAATATGGTATTTTACCGTATAGACGTTGGAAAACGTAAATTCATCTAAAAATAGGGTATTTGACGTCGTATATCGGCATTTTTAACGTGTTTCTATTAAAGGTAATAATGCATGTAAAGGTATTTCTATACCGGTATAAATACCTTTACCACTATCTTTCGGTATTCGGCCCTGTTAAGGATATGTTAGTCATCTCTTGAAAAAACGTTTTTCACCAAACGATAGCACTGGAGATCGGAAAAAACTCTCCGCTTGTTGAAATTTTGACACTTTTAAAGAAAATAATTTACTCGTATTTCCATTGAATTCAGTTTTTGTATATACACAAGAAAATGTTTTAGGAAAAAATCTTTACCGATCCTCGTATTCAATTGCGTTGCCCTAAACGAACTGTAGACCATAATTTAACATCAACCATTATTTTAATGATAGAAGCTGCTTACACAGGAGAAAAATATGTACACACACGACAATTTTGAAGATTTCGTGAACGATCTTCAGAGATCATTTCAAAAAATTGGGTCTCAGAAAGCATATAAAGTAAGCAAATATAACTGTAATTTAAATAATTTCACGCAAAATGTAAAAAAAATAAATGGTTATGTTTAAACTCTTGTAATATTTCACATGTTTTAATCAAGATGGTGCTTATGACATGGGATTTCATTGTTGGTCTGTTTGTATGAAATGATTTAAGATTTTAAAAACAAATTTGAAAATTTTGTTTTCTAAAAGAAAACTTAAATTGTCCTAGGGCCTATTGTACAGTAACTCCAAAACTAAATGATTCATTAGCAATCAGCAGGCCTTAAGTTCAGGAGATAGATCAATGGCCCGAGGGACGGACGGACGCAGAAACGGACAGGTTTTGAAAAATAGTTTTTTATTATCACAGAACCCCAAAACGTGCATTTCCATCAAATTATTGACATATTTTTGCGACATTTTCTTACCTTTCTGCTTAATACCTATAATGTCTAGTTCACCAGAGAAATTAAAAAATAAATGATGATTGGTTTGGAATCCTAAACCCATTGTAAATACCAATTTGTTTGATGTTTCTAATTAAATAACTAACATTTTCACAACACATTGAACTTACTTATTCTTATAACTTTTTTAGTAACATCAAAAAACAATGGGAAACTATACACTGTATGATGTAAGTGAGAGTGTACAATTTTATGATACAGCCTAAATACACTGATCTGTTCGTAAATAGAAGAGAATAGAACCCGGTTTATGTGAATAATATTAGTTATATATATAAGTGACTTTATATTATGTATATATTACTATTACTGAGAAGTTAAATTCTTGAGGTAACTCTCTTTCGTTCTTTTTCTGAGATAACATTGCTTGTTTATTGCTAAATGCATAGCTGCTTAAAATTTTGTTTAGATTTTTAGACTTTTTTCTGATAATTTTTTCAGTGATTACATTGATGGTAGAATAGAGTTCGTATTGCTGCAGGTTAGCGAGGTATAATTGTGATTGGGTTTACATCTGTAAGTAATCTCCATTACTGGTCCAAATAACGTGATGCTGAGTTCACGTCCGCTACAACACACCAGCACCCTCAAATAACAACCAACTTTCAAAAATAGCAATATCATAACGATATATGCACGATCCGGAACAAAACTGCCAAATATTCTGTGCTCCCAAAACTAGCTATAGGGATAAGTTTGTCAGTAGGGTAAACAGATCTGCATTTTCAAGGCTCCTTTCAATCTATTCTCGGCGGCGTCAAAGTCAGAAATAAATCGAGAGAATACGTGCGCAACCTGCCACCTGCCCCGAACTCCCATTGCGTTGGGACGAAATGCTGCGATTAAATGGCAAATTTGTCAATCAAAATCTAATTGTGCTACAACAGTGCATACTTACTTGCATTCGTTGTAATGGTTACGTATTATTATAATATTACTCGAACTCACAGAAATATTTGCTTGGAATGGGATTCGAATTCAGGCATAAATTTTCCGTAAGTAGTAGTTAATTTATCCACTACCCCAAACGGTTGACTTGGCATGCCATCGCCCTCGAAGCGTTGAAAAGCTAGTTCAACTTCTGAAATTTCGAAAATTCAGAGATTTTAATGAAAAATTGGTCCCATTCCATATTATTAAGCTTTCATTATTCGAGAAAAAAGGAAAAGGTTCGAACAATTTTAGAAAAATCTTGTATACGTATTTCTTTTCAGTGGTCATGATTTCGCTCGAACTTACGGGAAAGCTACCATTTTCAAAAAATTGTTCATGATATAATTTGAATATTTGATGCAATTCAATATTTGATAATTTGCTTTAAAGAACATTGTTATCTCGTATTGAACTTATCATGTTCCAAATTCCCAACTTTATGTTGCTAGCTATTGTGTAGATCAAGTAAATCAAATAAGGAGCCTACGTATAGGGGTTCCTGATATTTACGTTAGAATTCCATCATATTTATCCTTGACTGAATTATTCCAGAAGACGCAGTAACAGATGGATGAATGGCGAAGCGCGATCGTCTGTGAATGCCCCTCAAGTTGACAGCGTAGGCTTCCGCGACCGGAATCAGTAGTTACGTGGCTGTCCGGAAGGACACCGTGTCCCAGGCACAGGTGCCAAACATTTCGGCCGCCATTCAGCGACCTTCCTCAAGACATTTCGCCCTGAGGAAGGTCGCAGAATGGACGTTGGCAACTTTGCGTAGGACGCGGCCTCTCCCGAACAACCAAGTAGCTTCAGTCCCTCATTCTGCGACCTTCAAGAGATTTCGCCCTGAGGAAGGTCGCAGAATGGACCGTTGGCAACTTTGCGTAGGACGCGGTCTCTCCCGGACAACCAAGTAGCTACAGTCCCTCATGTTGCCAAACTGAGATGTGGTTCACATAGCGTACAAAATTGCAACAGGTAGCTTAGCGACGTTGCAATTAGTATGCATCTACTTTTTCACTCTTACAGGAGATGTTAGTGCCTAGGGTCAAGTTTGCGCGAGAAGCATTGTTGAGATTTCTAGCTATTCATTTGCCTGTGTGAGTATATTGTGCGGTGAAAAAATTTTTAAATTAAAACATTCTGTGCCGTTTCTGTTTTTCTTTTCCGGTTTTTTACTTATGTTAACTGCAATGAGTCGTCATCAAACTGTTTTGGCAATAATAATAATAATAATAATAATAATAATAAATAATAATAATAATAATAATAATAATCGAAGTGGCCTTTTATTATACAAAAATTGCTTTTGCGAGGCAGATCAAACTTTCTAAGCCCATATATTTCGAGCGATTGTATTTCAGGTAGGAAATGCCTTTCAAAACCTTTAACCTCACTCATGCTAAATAATTGTTCCGAATTTCGAAACGAAGAAACATTTGAAGAAAGAAAAATGTCTTTCGTCATAAAAAAATCCTTGCCTAACACCGTCCCAAGCCTTTTTTTGGGGTTGAACGTAAGTAATAATTCTCCTTGAAGATAATAAGACAGTCGTACGTCGAATGAAGTCATTGCCTTTTATCCCTATCGGCCACGAGCTCAGCGCCGTTAGTATCCGGGGGTCCCAGACGGTCGCCCATTTTGGAACATGCGGCGACTCGAGCTACTTCCGTGATTCACGGAACTTGGATAAGAAATTCGACTACCAGTACTACCTTATACATTTTCTTTCGGTGTAATAATATAGCAATATTTTCTCCGGCAATAAATGTACATTCCGCTAAAACATATTCTTGACATAAACTCATATGTATCACGTATTAAGGTTAAATCATGTAACCATATCCTTATACACCGTGATATTTGGAGAGATTTTGGAAACAGTTAAGTTTAAGCCGTCTTTCAAAGAAGGTAACAAAAATATAATTTAAAATGATCTCCAATTCCTCTTTTGCAGTTTTTTCAAGAATATTAGAGAGACTTTTTAGCGAACAAATGGAAATATTTCTCAGCATACGAAGCGTTTTCAGATTGCCAACACAAATTAAGAAATCAAAATCTACGGAAACAGCTATATTTTATTTTCTTAAAAATTTCTCTTCAACAATGGGTTAATAGTGCACGTGTTGCAATATTTTTAAATCTCTCAGAAGCATTTGATGTCATTAATCATAATATTTTATTTTCAAAATTAACTTCTTATGGAATTCGTGGTATTCCTCTAAATTGGTTATGTTTGTACCTTAAACAACGATCTCAGAGAATAGAAAGTACCATATTGGGATGATGGGATTATTTACCCACTTTTCCGCTTCATTGCCAATTGCACATGGAGACCCGCATGTTTGATTTCAGGCCCTATTTTCTTCCCACTATACCTAAACAATATGCCCTCATCTATTTGAAACAGAACAGTTCTCTATGTTGATACGAATATTCTTTGCAATAATTAACAGTGACTAGTACGACAGCAGATGTTTCAAATTGTTTTCATTGTAACAAATTAATAGTAAACGAAAGGAAAACTGTTTCTAAGCAGTTTTCCATTTGAAATAAACAGTTGTATATCCCATTAAAAATGAACAATTAGCAATTGACTGACGTTAAGTTAACAAATTCTTGGGTCTCTCAATTCAGTCAAACCTTAAATCGAAAATCCATATACATGAATTGAACATTAAATTAAGTTCATTGTGCTAACCGATGAGAATTTGTTTAAATTAATTAGTCAGCCTTGTACTATTTTGTGTCTTTCGGAAACATTCATTCCCGAATGAGATTTCGCATAATATTTCAGGTGAACACAACCTTCATCTCTCAGACGTTTACATTAGAGAAAATTATTGTTCGAAAAAGTATATCAAAACTTACCACCTACCACCCACGTGATCATGGTAAGCCTCACTTTATTACTCTAAGGGTCATTCCATGCAAAATTTCAGGTTTTCTGACAGTGAGTCTCAAATTTTTTTCATATTTTATTTCATTAATCTACTAATGATGAACAGTTAAAAGACAATTTATAGAATTAATATCTTCAGCAGTTTACCATCAATTATGGGTTAAACATGAACGATGACACAATATACTCAATAATGAAAATAATTATGACGTTCATAACATGAATACAACTTTAAAAACGGGCACACTATTTTGAAGATAAATGATCATATTTTAAGCAGTTGATAATATATGTAAGGTTTGAGATATGTGTTTATAATAAAAATGCTAATAAATTAAACAAATACATTTTTCTTCAAAGTAATATTTTTTCTTTCATATTTTACACACAGCAAGAAGAACCAATAAATAACCATTCTGCAAACTGTCGCGGTGGAATTTTAAAAAATGCGTAAGTTATTAATTAAAAAGTAAACGGGCATTTTGCTCTTAAGGTTGAAAGTCGCGTGCCCTTGCCCAGCGAGGGGTGAGGCAAGGTCGTAGGCAGGTACCGCCAAGTTCATTCCCTAGGGATATCCATCGATGCCTTCGAAGGGATCATGACACCAGTTTACTGGCTTAGTTTTCGCGTGTTACTGTTCAGTGATACATCGTGATAGAAAATGCCAAGATTGTGAATACGTTTAACAGGCTTTTGGTGTTGCAATCCATTTGGACTTGAGAAGCACAAATGTCGGGTGGGTAAGAGAAAGATAACAGAGGCGATGCGGAAGAAAATATCGAATTTAGTGGTAAGTGAAGCAACATGCGATCTGTGTCGTCACAAAATATCCAAAATGCCCAATGCAGATCTTAGTGACTCAACTGAAACAGACAGTGAAGTGAAAACGTCAAGTGAAGAGGAGTACGTAGCCCCAGGAGTTGCAGAGAAAGCCACCATCAGTAATGTAAACATTTGTATCCTCTGGGTCAATCACCATTGTCATTGCGAAAACAAGCCCCAGAGAAATCGTAAGCAAGGAGAAAGTGAGTGCCGTAAATAAAGCAGTTTCTGAATTATTTCATGTGAGTACAGAAAGCAATGATGGAGAAGAAATGTTGACACAATTCAAAGAAAAAATTTCAAATGTGAAAACAGCTAATGTGAAATAAATGATTTTAACGTGTTTACCAAAACGTTGGAGGTGAACAAACAATAATGTCGAATTTGGCGTATCTCTTCATGTAGCTCGTACTGCAAAATCAACCCCTAGAGAAGTAGTTTTGGGAAATCCACCATCGTGCCGCGGAGGAAAAAAGTAACGCCGAGTGCTGACGAAGAGGGCTGGTCGCAGCGGCTCTAGCAGCTAAGATGAGTTCGTTTACGGAGCGCCGGTAAGATACTTTTATTCATAACTTTAAAACCATTCAAGATTCCATGATGAAATTTACAGAGGAGCTTGAAAGTAGTTTCAGCAAGTTTTCTTACAAAATTCAAGAATTTAAAAATATAACATTTCCATTTATTGCATTTTTTAGAATTTGTTTACTTCCCTAATTGTTAAAGACTCACGGTAAAAAAATATCTTTAGTGTAAAATTATCCTTTACATATCTTCTACAAATAGTGTTACTTTCATATTTTTTGCTTATTTGCATATCATCGGAAAAAACTCAAAACGGAATGTCTACAGACTGCTAACCTAATATTTCAAGTGCCCATTGTTGCTAAACAATGGCTGATGAAACAAAAATATTGTACCTGGTTAATGCAGGTATCATGATAAGTAAGGTGGCAAAATATTTTTAAATTCTGAGATGTGTCAGATTTCCTACTTTTTTGCATGGAATGATCCCTAAGAATTCTACCTATCGGTGAATGATTTATGAATCAGTGTTCGTTGTAAAAAAAGACTTACTCAAGGATGGGAACACATTTCTAAACAGTACAGATGTCTTTAACTATAGCACTCGACGTAGTAATCATATTCATCATGTGTTAGTATCAGCTCCTCAACTTCAAAATTTGACATACAGTTCAGGTACATTACTTTAAAACATATCGCCAGATGACATTACACCATTAGAATTGATACACAAGTTTAAGCGCCAAGTAAAATCTTTTCTGGTGCATAACTGTTTCGATATAATTAAAGACTGTAATGAGTATCGACACATAAAATAATAACGATTTTAAACAATTGTGTTTGAAGTAGTAGTACCATTTGTACTATATAATTGTAAAAGACTAAAAATGCCTGTAACAAGTAATGTATCTTAAATTTTGGGTCAATGACCCTCACCTCGATCAGGTTTTTCGTCTAGCCTCCCTGATTTTTTGAGCAAATGCTAAGATGTCTCTTGTTTTGTTTGTGGACAGAAGTGTAACTTTATTATCTGTACAAGTTTTCTTGAGTTCTGTATGAAATATAATTATTCAAATAATCTTTCTCCATGCTCTCGGCGGTAAGTCAGTTCCCTCACAAAGCGCGTGATGAGGTATGATAGCCAGAATTTGTAGCTGATTTGCCTTTGCAAATAATATTTATTGCCCATGAGGGAAGATTTTCTTAGCAATTGTTGCCAAAACGCTCTTGCTATCTGAATTCTTAATTCAGCTTAAAATACATAGCAATGAGCTAAGGTAGGGATTCCAGAACTCAAAAAAAACATGCACTTTTCGCACTTTTTGCCTATAGTGCGTCACACTGTTTTGACTCTTTTTCACGTTAAATAAGTAAATAAATACATGATTTTTGAAGCAAAATTGCACTCTATATAAATTTCATAAAAAATTCACCGTATTTAATACACGGTGAATAGAAACATAAGCAACAATGATACTCAGTGGAGATCCTGTTGTGTGGTTTACGTATAAGAGAAAATATTGGAATGAAAAGTATTATACTATGGAATTAGACTTACTAAACACACGGGAGTTACCTCGTGCAGTATGAAAAACAGTTGAGTTACTGTCTCTAAGAATATTTATATTTCCCTGCAAATTGAGTGGACGCATAAACATCAATTACAAATTTTAAGGGTGTTGACCGAAGACATTTATGGAGTTAATTATATCCTGGGAGTCGGTGAAATGTAACCACACGTTCATCGACCCCTTCTTTACGGCAATATTTTCCATGAAGAGAAGGTTTATAATGTGTACGAAGTAAACAAAGCATCTGATGTGTAAGGAAAGAAGTTAGTTTCAAGAAACGCCTGTCAGCCTATGAGTCTATCAGCTTATGTTGGACGTTCTCCTTTGTATGAAACCGTAAGATGTTTTTCTTGTGCAAGGTAATGTAGGTGCCAAGTGTGGCCAAGGGTGTGGGTGTCTTTTTGTAAAGATTGAAAAACCTAAGTGTCATAGTTTTGTCACGGAAAATAATACCGTCACCACTTATTGAAACGGGTGGCAATCTATGGGAACTCTTAATATTCCGAAAGCACAAGTGACGTACTGGGATGTGTCAGCAAATGAATACAAGGTTTTTAGCAAAAGAAATGCGTCATATTTTTTGACAGAGTTTATTGATCATATTGGTACAATTACTTAAAATTCCTGAAAGAATGACCCTTGTGTGTCAGTGTTGGTTTTTTTTGCCAGCGTGATTTCCATACCATGTACGCCTCTTAGAAGTCCTCTACTGAGTGCCCTCTCTAAACCTCTTCGTAGTCGTTTTGATATTGATGGTGTTCGGATGACGTCATTTAATAATTTCTTTTAAGTTCGGGAAACAGAAATAAGACTGTTGAAAATATGTCGGAACTGTAGGGTGGTTGGGGACCGTAATCACCTCGATCCGGGTCAGATAGTCGTTCACGACGAAGGAAATACTGTTGGGTGTATTATGGGAAGCTTCCAGGAATCCTTCATGTCACTCCTGACTCTGTGGATCCGCTGCTTGTCTCTTGAGCACTTGCGCGTATACTTGGCGTGGAAGGTATGGTCAGGTGGTACACACTTAAAATGAGCCATCAATTTGTCTTCAAAAAAGACAATAAGCATCGCTTGGATTTTGGATTTGCCCGTTTTTAGCTTTTTGTGGATGGAGTCGCTGCCGTCTTTAAACAATTTATGCCAGATGTCGGACTGAAGTCAAACAAAGAATCTTTATTGAAGACCTCGTCAAAAATCCGATATGTGCCTCCTGGGGTCAGGCCAAGTTTCTAACAGAACTGATTGCATATCGTTGTGTTTCAAGTATGGCCGCATCCAACGGCAACTCCGAGACGAACCTTATTCTGCGTCGTGACTCCCCGGGAGCTCCGAAGCCAACTGTCGGGGCGGCATGCTGCATCACCAACTAGCTGTACTACAACAGCAAATACTTTCTCCCATGTACGTTTCCGTAATATTATACTGCTACATGAGCCTGCCAAAGTGTTTCCAACCCGCAACATTATTTCTCTGCGCCGAGACTCAAACTCGAGTCCACGAGTAATCTCGCCATGCACTATAATCCTACACCACACGTTTGCAATTTAGGAAGTTCATCGAAAATTAGACCTGCGCCAATTTTTTAAGAAACCTTTGTTCTATCCGCTTAAAAAAATTCAGCTGTTCACTAAAAAAATGTTTTATGAAATACATTTAACATAACTCCAAGCAGAAAATAAGCGAAATACACTTGTTTAAAGGAAATCACATGATATTTGTAAGAATCTAATCTTTAGAACAGTTTGTCACACATACTACGTTGTAACGAGAAGTTGCGAGGACGTTTTGAAGACGTCCCCTGTGGTGAGACCAACATTTTTCTCGTTCATCAATGATTTCGCGTTTTGTAACAATATTGCTGTAGCCAATGATACTGCTTCAGGCCAGACAAAGGCGCGTTTCTTTATTTCTTCGCGGTCTTTCTCTTGTGGCGGCAACATATCAAATATATGTGTGGTAACGATACAGGTGGTTATTTGAGAGAGGGAAGAATATTCTAGGTGCGGAGGAGAATTTCTATCTTCCCATATCCCTGAATCGGCGTCACCACCACTCACAACTTATTTCTTCTCTTCAACACACTGGGCGGTATTAATTTATTCTGACGTAGTTCGGCCGCCTCCACGATAAACGTTTATTGTTAATTTTTACGTATTTATTACAATTATTGTAACAGGTTGACGCCATCTTACGAGGCAGGTGCAGTTGGTAGTGTTCTTTGCATTATTGTGATTTGTCTATCATTTTTTAGTGATTTGAATGTATTTCGTCTCTGAAAGTGTCTTCATTACTCTGGTTGCAGGTTAACTGGAAGTAATTTCTGAATGTGTTTTGCAATAAACAAGACTAACCCGCATACTACGAATTTAAAAAGTCTACTGAAATTTTAAAGAACTTTAGATTTACGAGTTGGTGATTGTGACAATCCTATCAACAGTTGAGTTTATTTTCGATATTAAATCATTAAATTTTCTGTGACGAGGGACGTTTGGGTTATTTGAACGTTACAAGAACAGAGTAACAAATACTTTTGGAATTTGTTCTACAAATATTGTTATATATTTTCACAATAATTATCAGCGAATTTTTTATCCATTTTCTGTGAAGTGTAGTCTACTGGTTGTATTAAATAGTTACAGCATAACAGGACACCAATCTAAGTAGCCACATGCCAAGTTCCGTAAGCACCTGCGAATAATCGACTCTCTACATAGCGTTGTTTATCCTATTCGTAACGAATGGTACTTCTTAATTCATTGAATAATATCTATCTTACACTTTCAAAATATTAAGTTAGGCATTTGTTACTCTTCTCGGAGTTCTATCATATTTTATCTAACTTTATCACGAACATTAGAACGCCTTCGTGACATGGCTCTGCTGCTCGTGTATACTTCTTACTTTCTACACACTTAAGTCTACCTCCTGAAAGACATCACCATATAAACAGTAATTTAGATCAACATACTCGAAGACTGGAAGAGGTCGTACTCACATGGACAGTTGGTCACAAGTCGGCAGCATTGCGAATCTTCCCAACCGAGCACCCGAGACTGCACTCAAGATACAGACAATATTCAATTGCAACTCAAAACCAATTTTAGTGTTTGAAATTCTGAAACAGAATTTCCTCGCTTTACTGATCCCTACAACCTTCCCCTACCATTAACAAATTCACGCACAAACAACACAAATATCCTAGAGATCGCATGAAAACAAACATGTAAAGTTGAGCATTCTAACACAGCTGAAAACACATTCCAGTGTATGTATCATAATTAGTCAATATTTGTAATTCGTTTGGCTTCAATGGTTTTCAATAAACTTCCTAGAATTCTCAATTACGAGGGTTATTTCACAAAATAAGGTCCGTTGTTGTTTTTTTAAGTATCAAATATTTTTTCAAAACAATTGTTATATTTACATTACTTACATCTTTATCTATTTTTCTACGTAACTTCCATACTTATTTAAATATTTCTCACCATCGTTCAACAAGCTTTTTGAATGCCACCTGTCATAGAAATCGGCCGCCTAATCCGCCGAAATCCATAAATTCGACTAACAAAACTCCATGTCTATCCCAAAACACTGTCGCCATAACCTTGCGTGTTGAGATTGTGTGCTTTGCCTTGATCTTGACTGGTAATGTCGTGTGACGCCATTCCTTTAACTGACGTTTAGATCGGGGGTTAGGCGAGAAACCCATGTCTCATCCCCTGTGACAATGTGGTCTCTTTAGACCTTGTCACCTTCCTTATGATATCGCTCCAAGAAAGTCAGAAAGGAAGACAGTCACCTGACCTTACTTCAAGTCGGCGGGCCGACTCGGTAGTCTTCAACATTACGAACCGACACTGTAAACAGCACACAGCAGCAATAACAACAGTAATGGCGGCATTTGATGGTCAAGACATGCCGGTAGTCGGGGCGCATGCTTGTTTTAATATTCGCGCGAAATTCAGATAGTTACGTTGAATCGGACCTTAGTTTTGGAATAACCTACGTATTTTCTGCAACAACAGAGAATTTTGACAAATAATATTCCCCGACCGGGACTCAAATCAGCGAAGCTTCCTCGGAAAAAGCTGAGTCCGTGCTCGCCATTTAGCGACCACGACCACCGTGGCAAAGCATGGCATTTACGCTTGTATACTAGTGATGAGTATGGTGGTTTCATTTATAGCATTAGGAAGCCGAAAAATCTAGAGAATTTAAAGAATATCCTTTGGGTGCCAAAGAAGGTATCTGGTAAGATTAATCATTCATACCAGAAAAGCTATTTCAGACTACAGTGATTAGAAAACTATCTTCTACGAAAAATTCTGTGCCCATTGCATAGCACCACAAATTTATTTTTTTTGCTGTCTCTTATTACACATGTGGAGAAAATTTAAGATAAAATTTGGAGCGGTTTTTGAGAAAATTTTTTCCGTAAATTTCAAGCGCAAATTACGCAAAAACTACTAGTTTTTTCAGAAAATTGTACACGACATTTTTAAAGAGCTAATTTTGTACAACAGACTTTGCTGAGGCAAAATCTCTATCTACAATTTTTTTGAAATTTTCGAAAAACCGAGCGATATCCGAAAGTAGGACCAAGCACCATGGATTTTAAGATCAGTTATTACAAAGTGAAGAAAATTTACAGATAACATTTGGGGAAGTTTTGAGAAACAAAATTTCGGTGAATTTCAAACGCAATTTACGCAAAATTTACTCGTTTTTCAAAAAACTGTACATGACTTTATTTAAGTGCTAAACCCGACTTCGTCCTGAGGCAAAAAGCTGTATTTTCAATTTGGCATAGTTTAACTATTTTTTTTTGCAATTTTCGAAAAATGGGGATATCAACGAAAATGACACCTGCTATCATTATCTAAACGTTCTTCGCACTATTCAACAACAAAGTTTAATCATAAAATTTGGAGCCATTTTTTTAAAAACATTGGAAATGTGCAAGGGGTTTCATGTAAAGTACCCCCTAAAGTTACAATATCGGATTCAAATTCCAGGAGCCTTGACACTAGCCAAATTGATTGGGAATTATCAATTTTGAAGAAAACAGGCTAAACAGTTTAGGTGCTAGCGTTGACCCCACACAGACAGTGAGACGGACGGACGTTTTGCCGTCATTCGAGTTTTCGGCATCGAGAAGGAACAAAACATGGATTTTGGCTACACCACGAGTTAGAGGATTTTTTTTCCAAATTTAACAACAGGTTTTATCCACTTTTTGTTACCAGAGCACGGGTATTTAGAAATACTGTACCTGAATTTATTTCAAGATGTCTTTGAAAAACAGATTTTGTTAAGTAAAAATATTTTCAATATGTAACTGTGAGAAGACGCCGCAAAAGTTGTTAATTTTTGCAATTTTCGAAAAGTCAGGGATTTCAACAAAATGAGACCTAGACCATTCTTTCAAGCATCCTTTCCTATCGCCGAGGACTGTTAGGTCCAAAATTTGGAAGATATATTTTTGAGAAATTTTGGAAAGGTTGAGGCTCATTCTCTTTTTCTTCTTCTTCTTCTTCTTCTTCTTCTTCTTCTTCTTCTTATTATTATTATTATTATTATTATTATTATTCCTCCATACATCACGACTAAAGATGTTATGAGTCGGCTGAATATAAAATCTACTCCAGGTTGCAACCAGCTACCTAAGGAGCAGATCTAGGGACTATCGGTGCCTCTACAATACTTTGCGCAAAATGTGGGCTGTTCCAAATAAAGCAATTTCTTGCACTTCCCAGTCTTTTGAATTACCTGGGAGTTTAGACAAGTTCTTACTCAAATTTTGCGGAACAAATCCCAGAGCTCCGATAACTATCGGGACGACCTGTGCTTTTACGCCCCACATTCGGCTGATCTCGATTTCCAAACTCTTGTATTTAAGACGTTTCTCTGCCTCCTTGGTAACGACGTTTTGATCGCAAGGTACAGCAACATCGACAAGTAAACACGATTTTTTCTCCAAATCCCGGATAACTATATCCGGTTTGTTTGCCGCTATCGTGCGATCAGTTTGAATTTGTTGGTCGTACAATATCGTACACAATCCAACAGACGTCACCGGTTTCGGTGAGTGTTCGTACCACTTGGGGCATGTGTTTGGAACTTCGAGGGCGGTACAGATCTGCCAGTGGAGGTAGCTACACACCCTGTCATGTCTTTTCAAGTATTCGGTCTTTGCTAGGATTGGACAAGCTGAGACAATATGATCAATGGTTTCTACTTGCTCCTGGCAAATGCGGCATTTATCATCTTGGGAAATTTTGAGAACCGCTTTATCATAATGTCGTGTTCTCAAGGCCTGATCTTGGGCAGCTATTACAAGTGCTTCCGATTCTGGCTTCATTCTTCCCCTTTTAAGCCACATAAATGATTGATCTTTATTGATCTGCACCTTGTCCATTCTTTTTAGGTATTGTCCGTGGAGTGGTTTGTCTCTCCACGATTTCTTTAACATTTTTGTGTCTCACATTTCATGTTTAGTAGCATCAGAAGTTCAGTGTCTGTGTTATTCGACGTGTCTTGCCTAGTTTTCTTCGCAATGCTTCTTGCTACACTAACAATGCCTCTGTTTCCCATTCTTCGGTCAGATTTCATGACCTGCCTCATTAGAGGGTCATCTTGATGGCTGACTACATACTTTCCCATCCCGACTATTGCGTTGTGCCAGGAGGCCTCAATTTGTCTGAGGCCTCTTCCTCCTTCCTTACGTGACACATAAAGTCTATGTATATCAGCTCGAGGGTGGGAAACATGATGCATTGTTAGCAGTTTTCTGGTTTTTCGATCCATGGTGCGAATTTCTTGCTCAGTCCAGTCCACTAGTCCGAAACTGTATTCGGCTACAGGTACCGCCAAACTACCTATTGCAGATATTTTATTCCTGGAATTCAGAGCGGACTGCAGGACAAGTCTCACTCTTCTATAATACTCCCTGCGAATTCTCTCTTTCATTGTGTCGTTCGAGATGGTCTCACATTCTTCAATGCCCAGATATTTGTAAGTTTTACCTGGCTCAAGATCTTGAATCACAGTGTGCGTATCAATTTCAATGTTCTCAGACGTTGTGAGTTTCCCTCTTTTTAAATTGATTTTTGCACACTTGTCAAGACCAAACTTCATGCAGATGTCATTGCTAAAGTCATTCACGACAGACAGCATTTGGGAGAGAATCGCTTCATTCTTAGCAAACACTTTCAGATCATCCATGTAAAACAAATGTGATACTGGCCTTTCATCACCATGGAGCTTGTAACCAAAGTCAGCTTGCGACAACTGTCTCGATAGTGGGATCAAACTAATGCAAAACAGCAGAGGGGATAGTGAATCTCCTTGAAAAATACCCCTGTTAATCTGAATACTTCTGGTTTCTTACTGCTTCCTTTTTATATTATTATTAATATTATTATTATTATTATAAC
>JAHLJT010008446.1:131274494-131477353 GCA_031308135.1 Acheta domesticus
TAACATCTTAAGTCGTGATTTAGAGGAATAATAATAATAATAATAATAATAATAATAATAATAATAATAATAATAATAATAATCTCACCCGTTAGGTGGGTTTACATTACAGTCACATCAGTCCGAGAAAAGGAAAATCGGAATTAGAAGTGTGTGGTCAATGAAAGTAAATACGTTATTTGATTCATACGCTTGCATGATTTGACTTTGATTACACATTTAACATGAATATGGCAACATATATTTGACGAATCATTCAAAGAGTTTATTTGTTAGTCCACTATATTGATTTTTTCACTCCAATAAGAAACTGTACTTGAATTAAATTCCATCATGTTATTGAAGATACATTTCCTTGTGGAAACACAAAACAATCTCGAAATTCATCGGAAATTTATGCAAGTCAGTTGAAAGATTTGAGAAGTATTCTGGACATTCAACCGAATATTTATTTCCCCAATTTCCTTTCTCCAAACTCCTCCAATCATATTCCAATCATTACGGTACGAATCAAAACTTGCTGATGGGGTGTTGGCACACCTTGACACTAAATTCCTGCCTCAATAGATTGTGCAGATAGATGCAAATTTAACATGACAGAATACCGTGTCGTCGTGAAAGTAATCACACAGACATCAAAAGATATATACAAGTTTTATTTACAAAATGAATTGAACTACCCCGTACACACTTTCCGGGATTTCCCGACCGCCAGCCGCGATCATACAGTCTTGTGGGTACACCATGTTAGCACAGAGGCCCCGCCTCAAGAGCACGCTCCTACCGCGCCGCTCACGTAATTTTCTTCAGCTGTGCAACGCGCGAAAACGCTCCAGCCTGGTGTGAATTTTGCGCAAAGCGCGAGGTCTTCCTGAAAAAATCCCGCCGGCGCGCCGAGAGTGAGTCGGCCCAATTTATACCCGCCGGCTCACCCACCCGTGACCACCGTTGAGCGTGGAGAGGGGGTTGCGGCTCACCCCTCTCCCACGTGACAACTCGGGACAAGGCTAGCCGGCGTCTACTGATTCTAAAAATATCTACAACCCCCAACGCGGTGCTTCTCGCTCCCCAACTATCAGGTATGCGAGATTTCCGCCTCCCCTCCCCCGCAAGGGCAGGCAACGTGACGCTACAGTACCCTCTATGAGGGTGTAAAGCGTTAGGGTTTTTAAGCCCGAAATTTGGAAGTCGTGATGCTGAAAAACATTTTCTACTATCCGTCGGATTCTACTAAGTCTATAGTTGTATACTCTTTCCGAAATTTTAAATCTGTGGGCTGTGTATGCTTTCGTTAAGAAATTGATAAAAAAAATGCGATATCTGGCACAAGTACAGTAGAATCCCGGTATTTCGAACTAATTGGGGATGTGGTCTGTTCGGATTCGGAAATGTAAGTATTATTCGAAAAATGTCCCATACATATACAAATACATTATTGGATAACCAGACACAATGCAACATAGCGTGTGATATCAGAAAATGGCAACGTAGCGTAGCGACGAGAGGAAATGGCAATTATGCGAACTACGTAAGACAGTACGTACATAACCCATCGCATGGGATAGTAGTTGCTACATTGTTTAGAAGAGTTGAACCAGTTTGTGTCGCTGTTGTTAACTGGTATTCTACGTACAGTATTCAGAATTCACTGGGTCCATGCTTTTTCGTTCATATATTAAATTAATACAAATTAGGTGTTTTTGTTTAAGTTTTCTCCGTCCCCAACTTTGTTCGGATTATCCTAAATTTCGGATTTGCAGGGTTCGGATTACCGAGATTTTACTGTAGTACGTATGTGACTTGTGGCAGCCGCCCTACCAGCTGAGGCTTCGCTTCTAAGAACTTGCAGAATTACTTTCTCGATCTTCGTAGAGTAAGGTGAACTTGAAAACACCTCCATCAGAAATCCGACCCTTCAATCCAATATCAAGGAACAAAAATTTGTAATTGGCGCCTGCAACGCCGATCAACGCAATAGAAGATGCTTTTGCTGTTGAAATAATAGCTCCTACTGCTTATGGGCCACTAGTTGAACGTGCTCGTCGCAAGTAGCAATAGCTCTCCATCTACATTCTAATGATTCTAAAGATTGTTTGCATCTGAATACAATCTGAACAAACAAAAGAAAAACACAAAGAATTTTTTAAACCTACAAACATATTTATACAGACACAGCGATACTTCTAGTAATGATAAAATTACAAGCATGGTTGTTCATTCAACTCTTTTCTCTTTATTTAAAATACAAATTCCTTATGTCAAACTTATCTTCACACACTGAAATGTAATATTTATTTACAACAAAATAGCCAGTAGCATTTTTTGCTAATGAGAAATTACAGTCTTGTTCTTGCATCATTAGTCACAAGAGTTAAATTTAAAAAATGTGAAGCACTGCGGCTCTGGTTCATACAATTCATGTATGCAAAATGCTGTTCATGGAGCATGAATCCTTTTCAAAAATTGTCAGAAATTTTCCTACTATTTGCTGGCTATATGAATCTCTTTATTAACCAAATAATTCAGAGAGGTTTGGTTTCTTAGCAAATATCTAGAAATTGTTATTATTAGCCCAGTCAAATTTGATCAAAAAATGGCAATCGAGGGAAAAAATCCGGGTGTTCTGAAACTTGGCATGATTGCTTGTTAGTACCTCCTGTATAACGTACTAAAAATCCCGATGTGTGGCGACTGAGCCGGGCACGGACGGCCATTGTTTGGTGCTTTTTCGAAGTTTCTTGGACATATCCTCGTAACTAACAATCCCACCAAAAATTGTGTTTCGTACAAAATTAAAGTAGACACAATTTCCTACGAAAGCGTTTTACAAGGTTTTGTTGTAAAATTAGCCATTTTAGTGTTACAAACTTGAAAATATCTTGTTTTTATTTACGACAAGGCCACTGGTATCTCTTATAAAATGATATTACGGTGAGTTCAATGCACGGAAGTAATTCTATTTTTGTTCCACATTTATCAACAACATGTATTTGAATATTCTGCGCAAAAAAAAACAGTAACATTCTACACCTTTACAAATCTGATTTTGTATATAGACTTGTGAGTATCCGTGGTCATTGGGGTCCGCGATTACCTCGGGTACGGAAACTGATAATCCGTAATATATTTGATAGTGATCGAGTACAAATATTTTGTTAAGAAATGTGTACACTGTTAACATACGAATTACATAAAACAGTACAAATGGATTAATCACATTTACCGTGAACATTAAGGGACAACTAAAACTGAGAGTGGCGATCATGAATGGCACACTCAATGTGTGGCGAGAGGATCCACTGATTAGTGAATTGGGAGAAGCCCCAACATTCCTAAAATCACAAACGGCATCGGCAGTTTTGTAATAGTTATGTTGTTTTTCTTAATGTCTGTCTCGGTTAATCGTGACATTTGTATTGTTTAAAATGTTCCTGTTTTCTGCGAAAATATGCAAATATATATTGATGACAGATGTTATTAACAAAAATAAATTACTTCTGTGAATTGAACTTATCAAAACATAATTTTTGTTACAGATAACTTCGGCCTTGTAAACACAAACAAGCATTTGCAAGCCTGTAACTCTAAAATGGTTAAATTTGCAACAGAACCTTATAGAAACATTTTGTAATAAAGTTTGACTGTTTTAATTTTGAATAGAACATAATTTTCTGTGGGATTGATAGTTATGGAGATATTTGCAAAAAACGTCGAAAAACACCATCAACGGCCGTCCCATCCCCGGTTCAGCCCTCACACTTCAGATTTTTTTATTAGGTTATGACAGTAAATAATAACAAATAGTCGTGCCAAGTTTCAAAATTTCGCGATTTTTTTCACTGAATTTGTCTAATTTGACTGGGCTATATGTTAAAATTGAAACAGCAATCCCTTTTCTCAGATCAAATCAACAGACAGCGAGAACGGTAACCGCGAACCTACACCTGACCTTGAGTTATAAGTACTGTTAGTTTCAGTCCTTCAGGCCTCTGATACATAAGACTATTCTCGCATATAATTTTCCAAATATCATTCGTTTAATCTCATGGTATGATTTTTTGAGAGAGAATGATTTGGAGTAGATCATACTTCACAGTTGTTTCATACGTCGCAGAAGGAATCTTCGTCTGGACTGTTGAAAACATGTGTCCGTTGAAAATGACCGTGCGCCGGCTCACTACAAAATAAAATTTTCAATTTGCGGGAATACAAATCTTCGCGTATTTCTCCCAACATTAGGATACATGAGGAAAATAGTACAATGTATAAGCAACTCGAACTGAAATACTTAATGGTGAAAATATCAAAGATGAAACGAAACATTTTCCTCGGAAAGCAATGTCTACTAACTTCAGCATTATGAAAATAATATAGTTCGCTGGTCGAATTTCTGAGTACTCTTATCTCTATTCGTAAACTTTGTTACCTTCACTGGAATTCTCGTGCTGTTAATATTCGAAAGACACCAAAAGACACACTCCTCCCATCATGGACTCGCGCAGCACCACTCCAGTTCGCGATCTTCGGTGTTTCTTCACGCCTGGCACAACCATAATTCTCATAGGCCTTTCCATCTACGATGGTGCCCATTCGAGCCGTTGCAACTTCTGTGCGTATCACGGAATGTTACTCTGGTGCCTACGTTCGACTGTCAGCCCTGCCGCGCATTTCGAAACCACCGATGGGTGTTCAATGTGCCACATTCCTTTCCAGAGGAGTAGCAGACGGACACAATATTTTCTACCACTGTGTTTTTTCTTATTGCTTGTTAAGATATGCCGTTGCATGTAAAATGCCACAGTCTCAGAATTTAATTCTGATTATTTGTATCTGGCCAACTGGACGATAAGTTCCTCCAAACAATGCTTTCAATGTCAAATGGGTTGACCGGTTGACCACAGTGTTCCCCTCGAGACAAACTGGACTTCGGCGCACGAGCTTGAAGGAGAGGGAAACATTGTCATCCAATCGGGAGTCGTCACCAATATAAAAAAAATTGTCATAACGAAGCTCTCAATTCGATGACAGTGTCCCCCTCTCCTTCCAGCTCGTGACCTTGAAGTACGACTATGTTTAAATCGGAGTATAGTGTCAAAGCTCCACCAACTGTTCGTTTTTTTTGATTGATGATTCAAATCGCTTTAACTGTTAAGGTCATTAGTCCGGTAAGTGTAGTGCGTGTTCTTTCCTCAAGGGGTGGCGGTAGTTTTCGGCCGCTGGATGTTGAGATCCAGCACCGAGCTATCGTCAGTTAATGGGGGTTTCTCAACCAGGTATCTCCCACCAATTGGGTACTGCCTCAGCCGGGATCAGCTGTAAGCTCCCGGCCGATCTCTCAACATGTGTAGTAGTGTTGTGCATGTTAGTAAGTGTGCGACCCGTTTGTTAAGGTACTGCTCCAGCATTCTCTTGGTGTTGATCGGATAATCCACAGAAAACTACCGACCACAGCAGCCGAACGCTAGAATTCTTCTCCAGACAGCGGCTGAATTCGACGAAACTGTCTAGCTCGTGTCGAAAATCCCGCCACCGTCGCGACTCGAAGCCTAAGACCCCCGGGTCAGAGGTACTGCAGTGACATCAATGGATGCCCTGAGCTACCTCTCCCGGTGCCAACTATTCGGACCCGAACCCTAGGAAGTGTCGGCGAACGCCACCGCAGAGGCAGCAGGTAGCGTTGTGGTGTTGCAGGGCGCGGCGGCGCCGCGGGGCCGGGGCGGGGCCCGCCATGGGCGACGAGCGCTTCTACGCGCTGCGCCCCATGGAGCTGCTGGTGCGCGAAGGCGCCATGCGGCCGCGCCGCGCCGCGCACCGCGCCTGGGCCGCCGCCAGCCCCGACACCTGGATAGGCGCCGACGCCGCCTCCAAGCTGGCCGACGGGCTGGTGTTCGTGGCGCGCCACCCCAAGCAGCCGCCGCCGGCGCCGCCCACGGCGGCACACGCGTCCAGCGCGGGCGACGCCGTGGCGCTGGGGGCGGCGGGCAGCGCGGGCGCGCGGGGGCGGTACGCCCGCCCCTGGCCCTCTGCCGCCCCCACGCCCACCGCCGCCGCCTCCGCCTGCGACTGCGAAGACCTCTCCGCGCTGGGGCGCGACTACTGCGGACGCACCACGCTGCACGGCCTCAAGTACGTCGGCGACCAGGAGCTGCACATCGTCGAGCGGTGAGTGCTTCAGCCCGTCAAGCGGTTCAATATCATCACGAGGGTTACCATTATAAATGATGATATAGAACCTTTTTTACATTTTTCACGATGCAGTGGAATGCGATTTGATGGCTCTGAAATGCTAGCAAACCAACCCAACCACTAATTCTACATCGTGGGTTACATTCAAAGGATGCCATCGACTATATTATCCAGCAAACGTTTTAATTTCTTTCAACGTTCAACAAAATTAAGACGAATCCCTGCTTAGCCTCTTTATATCACACTAATATCGTAATGATATTTAGGTGCAGAAAGCATATAACGAAACCACTACACCAACCGAGCCGGCACATAACCTTCCCCAAGTTGAGCATTTGCGTTTTCGAAAATTTATAAATTTTAATAAAAATCGGAGGAGTTTGGGGGGGAAATTTAAGAACATTTGAATAAAGAAGATTTGAGAAAATATTGTTTACGAGAAAAGTTCGCACTTTTCTCACAATTACGTTAAAATTACTCATATTTTTTTAAAAATTACATGACCTTATTTAAAATCTAATTTTGAGCTTAGATTGTATTTTAAACTAGTGATGCTAAAACAGCACATACTTTCTCGGAGTATTTGTAACAGCTCTGCAGTATTATACTACTACTTTAACCTGCAAAAATGTTTCCAACAATTAATTTTTTTCCTCCGGAAAATCGAACTCACGTCCATGGACTCATCTCTCCGTGTGTTTTATCCCGACGCCACTCAGTCTCTCGGCCGTACTTACTTTTGCCGACGCTCTCTTGCATTAAGTTCAAGCAAAAATTACACGAAAACTACTAGTTTTTTTCAAAAAATATTCACGATCATTTTTAAACACTGATTTTTAAGAGATTTTATATTGGAAAATCGCAGTTTCCGGTGCCCGATTACAATATTTTCTCTTGTTATAAAGTAAGGCGAGAAAGTAAAAAGCAGTTAAATGACTAAAAATAAAGTTGATTTAAGAGAAAGTATTTTGTATTATTACGAACATGAGGAAACACTATTAAAAACAAAGAACATCTGTAAAGAAGAACAATAGTGAACGTATAGAATTATTTATATCGCAAACATGTCAACTTTGGATGATTATCACAATTATAAGTGAATTGTTGAATCGATTTTAATGTTCTGCGTGTAGCTTGTATAAACTCTGAACACATGCTAGAGAATGCACTCCAATTGCGTCAGTATAATTTATGATTCATTAATTGGCATGCTTCACTGCACTCAGTTGTTGACATGAATTCCCCGTCGTGATCCGCTTCTTGCATGACTTGTCCTCACTCTTATCAGAGTATTAGTCTCGCGGATAGCCCGGAGCATTCCAAGAGCTTCTAACTATTCTGCATATATTGCGAGCATGTTCATGTATCACTAGCTGCCATTGCACTCACGTTAAGAAATCAATGGCGTAGAATTCGCAAACATTCAATTACCTACTAAAAGTGCGTGATGCCAGACGCGTCAGACTTGATGCGAGACGTTTGCAAGGCGCGGGTAGACAATTGGCTCGGTGTTTGCTCGCGCCGCCATTTGTTATTGCAACCCTCATTTTGGTCTGATCTCCGACCCTATCTGCCCCATTTTCTCTTCTACATTTTGTACATTTACATCAAATCGAAACTCCACGAATCAGGCACATGATTGTATGCCCTATGCCTGATTGTATTTTCCTAGTTTCCTTGAGAAATTATCGTTTTTTTTATGATTTTTGTGTTGTACCTTAAATAAGCTGAAATGAAACATGATTTTAAATACATCAATAGGTAACGATTATGCTATTGAATTATATAATATAATTGAATTATATTGAATTATATTATATAATATAATTGAATTATAATTGATTTATATAATAATTGCCCGTTTCCGTTCGTGTTCCCATCGCTTAAAGTTGTTTTTGCCCACAGAGCTTTCTGGTTGATCGTGTTCCTGATAGCGGTCGTGGCCGCTGTATACTATATCCTCTTCCTCTACGACAAATGGAAAGAAAACCCAATGATCGTGTCGCTGTCACCGTACGCTACCAAGATCACTGAAATTCCCTTCCCAGCCGTCACCGTATGCAATATGAATCGAGCAAAGAAATCCGTCGTGGACGACATATTCGCGAAGGGGTATGAATTACATTTATGTATAGTTCAACACTCACTTTCCAATTATCCAAATGATAGGTAGGTGAATATGTACTACATACAACTGGTTAATATATTTTAGGCACAACATTTAAAACAGTAGCAAACCTTAGGGAAAATTAAATGCAAATTTTAGGCTAATTATGACCCGTATTCTAGAATTTTAGGCACTGTTTCATCATGGGTTCTGCTAGCTTTAGTCTAAGGCTAACAGCACTCACACGCGTATAGAAATTTGAACCAATGAAATTGAAAAAATATCTCTGACATTAAAGGACTAGGCGACAAAAATAGTTCAGGATAGGGATTAAGAGATAGGGACTTAATACTCTAAGAAAAAAATATTTCAGCCATGATTTTCGAAGGTTTGACGTGTTAAAATAAGTGAAATACGTTGTTATGGGCTAACTGACACTAACATTTAAAATCGTCAGATAAAAATCTTATGTAAAAATAAAGCCATTTTTAGGGCCTAGGAAAAAATATATATTTGAGATCAAAAACAGTTAAACGTGGAGTATGACCTAAGGAGGAAGTACAATCTGTTCAATCTTCCAGGCATTATTTAAAAGTTCAATACGAAATGCACTGTGTAAATGAAAATAAGTATCATGCGTTCTTACGGACAAACGTACACAAAATCTTAAGGATATCAGAAAGAATGTGTATGATACTTTTGCTTCAGAAATCTGAATTTCCTCAACACAAGGTTTGCAGTCATAGCCCTGCAGTTAACTCTCTCGGATATCAATCGCAGGGATGCTCCCTTGCCCCCAAGCCAATAATGTGACCTTTCTTAAATTCATAGATTTGTTTGTAACTTCGTGTTCCATGTCGTCTGAGCATGTTATTCTGACAATACTTGGGTTTTTCTTTCCTGGCGCATGACATTTCGTCAGCTGTTACGCTGTGTTGCCACACTCGCGTAGCTAGCACGTGGTAAGCACATCTCTGGGGCCACGAAGCCCATTGAGGACGAAGTTGTCAAAATTTGTCGCGCGCTTTGTCAACACAGTAGTGACGTGGAAGCTCCGTATTGGGGAATGCCTTCCCTCTCCATTTTTCGTCCGTGACCTTGGTGCGCCATGAACGAAAAACCCAAGTATAGCTAAAATATCACGAAAAAATCATATTCATCATCAGTTTTATCGATAGTATCATCACTTATTTATATCATTTTCAGATTCTATGAACAGTTTAAGTATTACTGCAAAAAATGCTTCCATTAGAGTTAAATTGTCATCACATCTACTCGGTGCATGAATCAAATGTACTATATTTGCTTTCAATACGTTGTTTGTTGTTGAGGAGGAAGTCGATATTCTGTGTGTGCTGCGGATGAAGATTACTTAAATAGCGATCTTGAAATTTTAATGAAACAAAATACACGGTTGTATGAGGAAAAGTCAAGACTCTGTGTATAGGTGACGGACTAGAAATTAAATAATCCCAGAATAATACTTATTTTGATACGCAAATTGTAGCAACTGTTGTAGTACTGAGGACATTCTGATTAGAATGCCAAAGAGGAAAGTAGATATAAGGCTACTGCATCCCTTGATATAGAACAAATTCTGAAGAAAAGTCTTAAAAATACAAGACTACTTAATCTCCTGTTATCTGTAATGTCTATCTTAATTATACAACATTATCTTAGAGAGTGTGGCCACGTATGGGTGTGAAGTTCCGGGAATTTGAAAAGATAATTTTGAAATAAATTTGAGAATAAACTTGTAGCAATGTCTTACCACCTGATCCCGCGCAGGTATAACAAGTGTGCACCGACCTGGATTAGCGTATCAGACTAATGTAGCCACGTTGGCGGGTTCAAACCCGAGCGAATATATGGATTTTTAAGAGCGAAAAAATCCTTCCCACGCCTTCCTTCGGAGGGGAAGTAAAGCCGGCTGTCCTATGTTGTAGATTTAATGCATGTAAAAGATTCTCACGCCTAAATAAAGCCTCTGAGCAAAATTCAAATCGCCTGTTTCGTCGCCCGAATAATACTTGGTTTCTTTGCTACACGGTAGAAGAGTGTGCAAAGGAAATTGCGTGGTCAGGCGGAAGAGCAGGCCTAATGGCCTGAACCTAGCTACGGAAAATTAGACATTATTGAATTGAAATGATCAAAACAATCCAAAATACTTTTCAAAAAAAAGCACGCGCACTGCTTAAGAACGACAAACAATATACTCTCGTATGACTCTCCAATAAATTAAGTATTTCAACAAAAACAGTTTTCGAAATACTGAAATACCATATTTTTGCAGTACAACAGTTTTTTACATATCAAAAATATAAAGAAAGTTGCTGTTTCATAACGCAACGCCTGAATAGCAAATATTTAATGGCAGATGGTCTCTTCCTTGGAGCCTAGCTGTCGCAAGAGGTCAGTTGCATTAAGCACGGGAACATTTCCATTTATTTTCAAAACAACTATGATCCTCTCTTTAAAAAGGAAATAAAAATAACATTAAAATGATCGGCCAATTACCCTGTGTTAGTTGTCTCAAAAATATTGCACGAATGCAAACCTTTCTCAGTAGATACGAAATGTTGTCGGATTGTCAACATGGATTTAGAAAACCAAAATCTACGGAAACAGCCATATGTTATTTTCTTTAACATATCGCTTCATCAACGGATCAAAATAAAGGATTTATTGTAATATTTTTTATATCCCAAAAGCATCTGACGTCATTGATCATGGACTTATACTTTCAAAATTAATTTCGTATGGAATTGGTGGTATTTGTCTTGTTTGATTATGTTCGTATCTCAAACAACGATATCAGAGAGTGGAAATACCAATCTGGAATGAAGGGACATTATTTATTCACCTTTCGGATGCATTGTCAATTGCGCATGGGGTTTCGCAGGGTTCGATTTTAGGTCCTACTGTCTTCCTATTAAGGGTAAACGATGTGACCTCGGCGATGACAGTTCATGACAGACAATAGATTGAACTATTCTTTGCACGAAAGAAACAGTAACAAGTACAATAGCAGATGTTTCAAATTGGTTCAAATAAGATAACAAATAAATAGTAAAGAATGGGAAAACTGCATTGAAAGAGTTTACAATTATTGGACACTCCATTCAATATGAAGGATGAGCCATTGACTGATGTTAAGGTAACAGACTTTTTGGGTCTCTCAATTTAGTCAAACCTCAAGTGAAATATCCGTATAAATGAAATGAAACGAAATTAAGTACATTATGCCACGCGTTCAGAATTCTTACTTCATGTTGCTCGTTGTGCATATTTTGGGAGTGTTCATTCCCGTCTCATATATGGCATAATATTCTAGGGAAACACATACTATAGCTCCCAGACGTTTAGATTACTAAAACGAATTGTACAAATAATTAGCAAACGCCACCCAGGTGATTCTTGTAAGTCTCACTGTATAAAGTTACGAGTTCTAGCATTGCTGTCCCTCTTGATTTTCTAATCAATGGTTTTGTAAACAATTACCTTCCCAATGGCAACACATTTTCAAATATTACAGGTTTCTCTAACTATAACACTCAACGTAGAAATCATATTCATTAGGTGTCAGTATCAACAGCTCACTACAAAATATTCACATAAAATACATCATTGTACAACATACAATTCATTATTGTACAGCTTAATGCCAGATGACATGAAACAATTGAAATCCATAGACAAGTTTAAGTGCCAAGTAAAATCTTTTCTGCTGCATAAATGTTTCTACACAATTAGAAACTATTCTGAGCATCAAAATGGAAAATAACATTCGTTTTAACAATTATATATAAATTACCAGTTAGCATTTAGACTCTAATTCTAAAAGACTAAATACGTCTGTAACAAGTATTGTACCTCACCATCTGTGTGAATGACCCCATCTAGATCAGGTTTTTCATCCAGTTTCTCTAATCCTTTGAGGAAATGTAGAAATGACCCCTTATTTTGCTTCTCGACATAAATATAGCTTCATATCTGTGTATGATTTATTGAGCCCTTTCGGGAATGTAGATATTCGAATAATCGTTTCCCATTTTATTGCGGCAGTAAGTCGATTTGTTCACGTAAAGCTCTAAGGATAATAGCCAAAATTTGATGGTGATTTGCCTTTGCAAATAGTTTTTATTAAACGGAAGAGAATATTTTCGTATCAATTTTGCTAAAACGCTTGTGGCTACCCGTATTCATAATTCCACTTAATATGTTAGGGAAGACATAGAACAGACCACCCAGAGCTCATGAAACCATGCACCTATTGCACTTCTCCCCACAGTACGTCATACAGTTTTTATTTTTTTGACGTTAAATAAATAATTACAGTTGTATTGTAAACAGTCATGCACTGTACATGATAATTCAGCCGGTACACACAGTATGAGAATATGCAAAATTACGCAATCAAATATTTGCATTTTTCAGTCAAAATCAAAATTGTTTCATTTTGGTTTTCCTGAGTTTCTGGGTACTTAACGAAATCAAAGGCCCCTTTCACATGGCCGGAGGCTAGTTTTCTTTTAATTTCTGGCCGCATTAGAATTCATCACAAACATGTGCAAGATGAGTTGCTAACCACGAAGGAGCAAATGTTAGATGTATAACTTCATTTCTTTAGATTTCCCAACACATGTTCATTAACAGAAAAGTTATTAATTTTTCCTCCTGCATGCCCTACGTGTTAGTTACATTTTTTCTGAAACATCTTTAGAGGAATGATTTCAGTGAGTATCCAATTTAAATTATGGATTGTGATCATACTTTCCGTGTGAAAATAGTAAACAGAAAATAGCAAAACTATAGGCCTAAATATAAAATAAAACCTTCAAAAACACAAGCCATAACTAATCAGTAGAGACCGGATTTAATTATTACCGGATTATGTAATTACATATTTTTTGTCTTTCTACCTATCGTTCTCAAAATTGTAATCTTGGCGAATCATAGCCCTCCTAACACAATATCGAATATTTTCGTTACATATTTTTACATATTTAGTACTATATTACGTATTTTACATATTTTGCTGTTTTCACCATATATTTTCTTATTTTATCAAATTTCTTCTATATAATTCCATATATTTATGTAAAGATGTATTTATAAAAAATCAGCATTTTTTCTACATTATTGGGGGAATCTAGGTGTCCAAATCATCATTGATACCGCGTTTCGTGATCTGTAACCTTAATTTCCGAGAAAAATTTGTGATCACTGACGTGTAACTCTGATGAAGATGCTACAGTGTATGTTTGCTGGTAGTAGATCTCGCCAGTTTGTGCAATGACTTCTATTACGATTAGTCCGACTGCTAAACTACGGTCTTGGATTACAATAGATTAAGCTTTTACTTCTGACGAGAAAGTTGTATGATGTAAAGTGAGCAGTTTTTCTAAATGTAATTTCTTGCTATGTAAATGGTTTTTAATTAGAGAATTTTAATATTACATATTATGTCCGATTTTACATATTTATTACATATTCTTACTATTTTTATTACATACTTATGTACATATTTTGACGTTTATACAACATATTTTTCCGGTCTCTACTAATCAGTACACATAGTGCTATGTAGTTTACGTATGTACGTAGCCACTCATAATCAAAGTTTGTGGTGAAGAGCGTGAATCCTTGACCCGTCATTTCCATTGATCTCATGGTTTTGCTACCACTCATTAGATTATCATTCACGAGATAAATATGAATGCACACGAACACAAACACATAAATCAATAAATATACGTATTGTGTACGAGGCTGTCCGTGAAAACATTTATCTTACTTTCTCATCCACCCTAGTTCATAAGACTGATTAATTGTACATTCAGAAGATCATGATAATTTGGCATGCACTAATGTATAATATTTACAGGCCTGACCTTGAAAACAACTTACTCAAGGACCTCTGCGACATCAACGTTACCAAAGGAGATGACAAAAGAAGCAGTGACCATAATGTCACTAGTCAATGGGATACCGTTCAGAATTTTCTAGTTAAGGTAAGTAAAACGACAATATATTCTTGAAATTATAGTATCTGCATCTAATAATCCCCCCAAAAATTAGAGAAAAAATTGAAGGTGTTTTCCGAGATTTTTAAAATAAATTGCATTAACTTCAAGAAAAAATTTACTAAATTTTTCAAAAAAATAAGGGACCTTTACATAACCGTATTTAAAGACTCAATTTTTTAGTTCAGATTTCATAAAGGAACTATTGGCAATGTGCGGCATACGGATATTTCCCCCCTCTTAGTGTTATTACTCAACAACTACTCAGATATTTAAAAAAGTGCATGACATCATTTACGGATTTACAATTGAAGTTATACAGAAAACTTCGAGGCACAATAATCCATAAAATTGAAAAGTCGCTTAGAAAGTTCGTGCACAACATTTCTAAAGAGCATCCTTGCTTAATTTTTATATTTTTGCTGGTTGGTCGCGTTGGACATACAGCCATTCAATTGAGGGGTAAATTGCATTGAGAAAGAAACCTATGGTCGGAATAGTGGAGGTGTAGGACAGATTCGAATATAAATTTGAAGTAGTTGAACCTTTGTGATTACATCACACAAAAGGAAGAAATGTAGAAAAGTTGCTATAGGAAAGTACAATATATGCACTATAAGAAAAATCGATACTCTCTCAAAAATATTGGTTCATGTCGCTCAGTACTTAATCTCTAAGACTGATAAAATGAAAGAAGTTAACAAGTTCTGGAACATCGCAGTCATTTTTCACTATAAACAGAGTTAAACAAGTTGCTGAATGTAATTGAAATGTTTTATACACACCAATATATAGACATGTATGTGGTAGTGAACTATGTACAGCAGAAAATCCTACCCACAATTTAAAAACTTACTGCTTCAATTATAATCACTGATTTTTTTGGAAAAAGAGACACATGTTTCAAATGATTGTTGGCATCAGCGTTCAACTCTGATCTTTACTATTAAAAACACTCAATCTCCGAACCTAAGTATCCGACTAGGAATGCAAGTATTTTTACCCAAATCTTAACATTGAATTGTTCCAGCATGATGTAACTTTCTCAATACTACGTACGTGTATCCGCTTATATACTAGATCAGAAGCAGCTCTAAAGGAAATCATCAGCGAGGGTGCCCAAAGTTAGAGAATCAAAGAACGTTAATCACGTGAAAATTGATAAGCTTGAATAATTGAAGACATGTAAGTAATATTTACCTACTTTATTACTACGGAATTAAAAGCCAAACAGGTCACTCAATCTGCAATTATTTAGTCGCTGGACATTTCCATAATTTCAAATCATAATGATTTTCTTGACTTCGTACTAGATAGAAGTAATGTCAACTGGTATAATTCAAGAATTAGCTAAGAGGATACCAAAATTTAAACTTCTACATACTCCAGCTGAGATTGATGACACGGTAGCCTTAATCATTAATACTGTAACATACAATATTAACTCTACATGAGATCACAACACAATTACTTACCAGCGTAATAAATAGTGTAAGTTTACACTGAAGTGTCAAATGTTATGGGGTACCTCCTGTGTATAATATCGTGTGTAATATCGTATTGGACCTCCTTTTGTCCGGCGAAGTGCAGGAACTCCAAGTGGCACGGACTCAACAAGTTGTTGGAAGTCCCTGGCAAAAATACCGACTCATGCTGCCTCTACAGCAGCGGAAGTGTTGCCGGTGCAGGATTTTGTGCATGAACTGGCCTCTCGATTATGTCGCATAAATGTTCAAGGGGATACATGTCAGGCAATCTGGGTGACCAAATCAGTCGTTGGAATTGTCCAGAATATTCTTCAAACAAATCGCGAACAATTGTGACCGATGACTTGGTCATAAAGATTCCACCGCTGTTTGGGAACATGAAGCCCGTGAATGGAAGGAAATGGTCACCAAGTAGCTGAACATAACTATTTCCAGTCAACGATCGATTCAGTTTGATCAGAGAACTTAGTCCATTCTACGTAAAACAGTCCATACTATTTTCAGCCACTACCACCTTGCACAGTGTCTCGTTGACAACTTGGGTCCATGGATTCGTGAAGTCTGTGCAGCACTAGAACCCTACCATCAGCTCTCACTAACTGAAACTGAAACTCATCTGACTCATCTTTTGCAGTCGTCTAGGGTCCAATCAATATTGACACGATCCCAGGAGAGGCGACGTCGTGCTGTTAACAAAGGCACTCGAGTCGCTCTTCTGCTGCCATAGCCCATTAAAGCCAAATTTCTCAGCACCTTCCTCACGGATACGTTCGACGTACGTCGCACATTGATTTCTGTGGTTATTTCACGCAGTGTTGCTTGTCTGTTAGCACTGACAACTCTACGCAAACACCGCTGCCCTCGGACATTAATTGAAGGCCGCCTGCTACTGCATGGTGAGAGATTATGACTGAAATTAGGTAGACTCTTGACACTGTGAAACTCGGAATATTGAATTCCCTAACGATATCCGAAATGGAACGTCCCATGCGTCTAGCTCTAACTACCATTCCGCGTTCAATATTTGTTAATTCCTGTTGTGCGGCCATAATTACGTCAGACACTTCTTATGAATCACTTAAAAACAAATGAAAACTCTGCCAATGCACTGTCCATTTATACCTTTTGTACGCGATACTACTGCCATCTATACATTGGCATATTGCTAACCCACGACTTTTGTCACCTCAGAGTGTACATCGGTCCGTAGGAAGCGCCGAAGAAGAATACTTCCGCTCAACTCCTGGTCGGCGACCCTCGTTTTGAGCCTCATGCTACCATTCGAGCACTAATAGCGGGCAATGACGATGTCTATAAGACCAAGTTTTCGGCGCACCAGCGAGCCCCCGCAGCCAGTGAAACTGAAGTTGAGAACGAGCGGGTTTATGAATTTTACGGATGTATTTGAAACGAGAATATCACTAAAATGATGGATAGGTGTTGTGCCAAAAATATATTTTAGAGTGCAAGGAAAAATGCTAATAGTTGTCCTAAAGGGGGGAGAGGCAGTATCCTTAGCGCCTCCTTTCCACAGACGCCACTGACTAGGATGCTATACAAAATTTTCAAATCATTTACATACACACAAACATACACTGCATGGATGTACCATTGTTTATCACAGGTTTATTATGAAATTAAAACTTAGTGTCTCAATCTAAATGGACCACATGTTTTCTATCGTACTGAAGGATACATTCATATTAAGAACTAATTATTCGATGATTCATGGCAGGTTGGACAACCGTGCCACGAATTGCTCCACATTTGTAGGTACGGTGGCAGTGACATTAAGTGTTCCGATACCTTCAATCCTTCGCTCACAGACGAAGGCATCTGCTGCTCCTTCAACAAGGTCAGCGTGAATATCTCTTTCGCAACCCGTAAGTATTCGCTCCTAATCTAATAATATATATTATTATATATATATATTATTAGATTATTATTATTTATATATATATATATTATATATATATAAACTGTTATATATATATATCATAACAGTTTTATTAATAAGAAAATAATACTACGCAAAAAGAATGCAGCGAGGCAAGGGTACACGCGGCGCTGGAACGAATTACGGACATAAATGTCTTATGCGAAGCACAGGATTGTTATGAGAGAAAGATCCGAAGTGGGAAAAGAAAAATAGTTAATGGCAGAAATTCACCTTTTCCTTTCATTTTCCCCTTTTGAAATAATTGCTTTATCGAACTCTTTGCATTTTATCTATGATATACAGCAGACGGCGTAACCGTGAGAGAAAGAAATGCACAAAAACGACTTACAAGTAACAATTCTTCATATCAAGTTTCTTTTAAATATCTAGATTTCTAATTATACAAGACTTCCACTTCGGAGAAGCTTTGTTTATAATTTTCATTATTGTTCAAAGTTTACAAAATACATTCTGTGTTGAACATTTTTTAATAACTGGCAATCACATTTCTGCAGAGCGTATTTCGATAATATTTTCTTGCGCGCTTTCAGGCGCGTGTTATTGATTCATTTATTAGTGTTTTTGCGTGCGCCAAATACTAAGGTCATTTGTCCTGTAAGAATAGTGCATGTTTATATCGCAGTATGTGATCTTCCCCGTTTGATACGAGATCCGGTGCCGACCTACTGGTCGGCTTGCGGGGTTTCCCGCAACCAGGTATCTCCTACCAGTGGAACCCCCCTGCAACCGGAACAAGTTTTATGGGTGAGCATACGACAGGAACGAGGAAGGAAAGATTGCATGCGATTCGTTGCCTGATTGTTAGGGTACTGCCAGAGACGCATCCAGGTATATAGGAAAGCATAGAAGTTGCGCTCATGTCATGATTACTTCAAATTAGGGTTTTAATTTGTTTTAGAGGACATACTCTAAATATCGCTTCATGTGAGTGGTGCCCATGGCACGTACCGTGTCTCTCATACCCTAGATACGCTTCTGGGTACTGCTCCGGTTTTCACCTGGTGTTGATCGGAGAAATCACGGAAAACTCCCGACCAGAACGGCCGGCTCCTAGAATTCACCTTCAGATAGCGACTGAACTCGTCCTAGCTATCCAGCTAGTGTCGAAAACCCTTCCACCGTCGGGACTCGAACTGTGGGAGCTCCTTGTCAGAGGCAGAGCCATCTGGGCCCGACCGCACGTGGTGTTGCAGGCGCGACCTGAGCGACCTGAACGTGTCGTTCCCGGGCTTGCAAGTGGACTGGACTCCCGAGGGGGGCTACCCGCCGGGCACGCCGTCGTCCGCGTCGCCCGTGCGGCCCGTGGGCGTGGGCGTGCACCTGGGCCTCACCGTGGTGCTGGACGCGCAGGTGGACGAGTACTTCTGCTCCACCACAGCCAGCGTCGGCTTCAAGGCCAGTATGCTTTGTCCACGCCCACGGTTGTGGATGACGTTTCTGACAGGTCCTAACGCGATAGAGCACTTCCGCATCGCTGTGCGAAATGTTCTCTTCTGCCAGAGAGATGAACCGACAGCCGGCTGTTAATAGTTTTCGCACTTAACCGAAACAAGTAACGTTAACGGTTGTGATGAACGTAACGTCGAATCTCGTGTGAAACACACAGAATTTTTGCACAACGCTTACACTTAGGTGGTGGCATCTGGTAGCAACACTTATGTTTTGGGTGTATCCGTTTTCGTTTGTCGATTTTTCCATTTTGTGCATGGTGGAAAGATGTTTCCACTTTGTACATGGCGCTATCTTTCCATCATGATGATGTGTACTGTGGTTTCGATTTAGTACTTCGATGTTCGGTGGTCCGCCTGGTGTCATAATCATTTGTGTCCGGGAAAACACTGTGAAGCGACTGCTAAGTGTAGCCTCGTGTTCAATTCTTTACTCTCTGAATGTGTTTCTCCTTGCTAAAACGGAGACAATTGAAGCATGTGCACTTGATTACCGTAATTGGTGTTCCAGGCCTCGCGTGATAATAGCTGGGTCCGCTTATCTTTAAGCGTCGATGTGCAAAAACTCTCTAATATGCCTCAAAGTGCCAGTTCAGTGTGTGCAGTTAGCTTGATTGATTGTTAGTGACTATGGGCGCATCGACTACGGAGGTAATTAGTTTCCGTAAGTAAAGTTCATGTTTTTCATCGGAAGATGGCTTTGATCTTCCCCCGCTGGATGGCCAGATCCGGCACCGACCTATCGTCGACTAGCGGGATTTTTCCCAACCAGGTATCTGCAACCAGCGGGGCACCGCCCTTGCCGGGACAAGCTCTATAGTGCTATTTCTCAAACTCTGCCCCTCAAGCCCCTATGGCCACGATGGAATATCACACGACATTTCACGTCTTTCTCCGTCATGCCGCTACAAGTCGTATGATCGCAAGCACTGTTTGATACGATCGCGATCAGGCGGTATCTCGCGGCGCGACTGAGAACGTCGCGAAATATCGTGACATATTTCATCGTGAAAACGGGCCTTGAGGGGCAAAGTTAGAAAAACCGCAGTATATGCCCCCGACCGGTCTCCTGGCGTGTGTGAGCATGTTAGTGTGTGTGTGTGTGTGTGTGTGTGCGTGTGTGTGTGTGTGTGTGTGTGTGCGCGTGAAGATAGGACAAGGAAGAGGAAACAAAGATCGCATGCGGTCCGTGACCCGTTTGTTGGGGCACTGCTCCGCCATTCGCTTGATGTTGATCGGAGAAACGACAGGAAACTAACGATCAAAGCAGCCGGCCGCAAAATTCTCCGCCAGACAGCGACTGAATTCGATCTAGCTAACAAGCTAGTGTCAAAAAATCCTGCGGTCTTCGGGATTCGAACATAGGACTTCGTGTTCAGAGTTATTGCAGTGCCATCAGTTAATGCACTGTGCCACTTGTCCCGGTGCATGCAGTTAGAGATTAGGGATATTTTCACGCGTGTCTTACAGTGTCCAGGTATCGTAACTAAAACAAATATTTGTAAGAACTGACACAAATCATGTCGGAAAGCAGATGAGAATATGTATCTGTTTGAATTAAGTCATCAAGCGGATGAAAATGAAAAGAACAATAACATCGAATTTCAAAGAGCACACGCTTTTTACTTTCGTCACGCTTTTAATGAAACTCGCAATAGACTAAAATTTAATCAAAAAAATTATGCATGTAAATTATATTTCTCAAAAAGGAATATTTGAAGTGTACTTTTCTTACTTGGTAGCTAAATAAATACTTTGATTTCATTCATAACATTCTCCGTCATCGGAATGAGAAAAATAATAGAGTGTACCACAAAGCATAAAAAGCATTAACTTGAGACAAATTACATGTGTTCTATCACGAACACGATATGCGAACACAATACGACACACGAACAAAATATGAGCTTCGTTTTACCTCTTTATTGTGTAGACCTTTTTGGTCTCTGTATTATAATTATGTTATATTCAAATGTATCACAAAAATGTATTTTCACCTTACAACTTTGAAAAATTCTTCACCACATGATCCACTTCCATTTTAACTTAACATATATACTTCGAACTATCAGTCAATATGTATTCAAGAACTCAAACTCCGAGAAAAAATGTTCGAAAGGGAAGTTTTCCTTAATTATGTAAGAAACTTTGCTTTGGCGTTTGTATGATTTGTTTTGGCGCGTTTGTAAGATTTGCCATTCGGTTGTGTTACTTTTAATTGTTTGTGAATGTATGAGTGTTGAATCTTCTAGAGGAAAGCAAGTAAATACACATTTTCGCGCCAAACAGTAAAATGCTTTAAACTTCCTTTGTATGATTCCAAATCCCATTCCTCCTCTCTTTCTTTCTCTCTCTCTCTCTCTCTCTCTGTCTCTCTATTCCTGTCTGGGCGCACGGGCTAGGAAAATGCGAGCCTTAGTACGCGTCACACCAAAGCTACGAGTTCAAATCCGGCTTAAGGCACGGATATTTTCAGTTGTTTTGTGAAATAGTGGGCATTCCGATTGCAACATATGCGAATATCACCCCTGAATCAGAATTCTTTCTCTAATTTTTCACTTGTTCGATGAAATTGTGTTGCGAATACTGCCGTGCGAGAGCAGGTGAGCCTGTGGGTCACAGCGTCAGCGCCATCCCTCTAAACGGATTATGCACTTGTGGCATCGTGAGCTACGCTGTAACTGGTCCAGTGATCAAGTAAATAGGGGAAACTCGGGGTGTGTGATCATAGAGATCTGACCCATTCTGCAAAAACTTTTGTTATTTATAGGTATAACTACCCTCTAGGAAGGTTGGACTGTACAAACAAGACTGTTACCAACTCAGTGTGTGTGTGTGTGTATATATATATATATATATATATATATATATATATATATGTGTGTGTGTGTGTGTGTGTGTGTGTGTATGTGTGTGTGTATACACACACACACTCATACATACATATACACACAATTCAATTCAGATTCTTTTGAATTGAAGTGGTTGGTGCGTGGCGCAGGTGGTGCTGCACAGCCCGGTGGAGACGCCCAAGATCGCCAACATGGGGCTGGTGCTGTCCCCGGGCGAGGAGCTGCGCGTGGGCGTGCGGCCGCGCATCAGCTACTCCACGCCGCAGCTGCGCGGCATCCCCGTGGACAAGCGCCAGTGCTTCTTCAGCGGCGAGCACCCGCTCATGTTCTACCGCACCTACACGCAGCGCAACTGCGCGCTCGAGTGCGAGGCCAACTTCACGCTCAAACAGTGCCGCTGCGTGCTTCCCTACATGCCCAGTGAGTTCCGCGCCGCCACGCACTTGCAAGCCAAGTGTCTTAGGGCAGGCTTGCACCAGGGCCCCAGCCACGCGCCCCTCGACGGCCATGGCAGCCCTTCCACCCCCACCGGCTTCTAGTGAGAGACTCACTTTTGGGGCAAGTGACTGCTGCCCGAGCCCTCGGTGGGAGGAACGCCTTGTGGCTCTTAAGACGGAAACGCGTTAAATTATGTTCAACTAAAACTTGGAATAACGGCTGTAGTTTCTGGAGAGGGGATGTTTTTTATATATACTATTATTCCAGAATAAATAATATTTGCTCGACAGCTTCCACACATTTCACGGCCAATCTTTACTGTTGCAACTGATTTTGAAAATATTTGTAATATAAATTACAAGAACAGAAAATTTAACAGTTTCTCATTGTAATAATAATACACACTTCAAAAAATTTAGTTCAGAAATATCTGATTGTAATACACTTGACCATACTTTTTTAATGTTTTTTTTTACTTTTTGCTCATACTTTTTCTCCGACACCATCTTTTGACATGCGGGACACTTGTTGCTCCATTTCTCTCCGTAAATAAAAATTCGTGCTCGCACTCAGCCTTGATTCTGATCGGTAAAGTGAAGAGACAGCTCGGCTGTCGGAGATTATGCCAACTTTCCTGGTTCTCGCGGGGCGCCGTGGGGCGCGGGGCGCTGGCTTCCCGGCGCTCCAAGAAGGGGCTCGAATGGGGCGCTTGTGCACCTCTGTCTTAGAGAACACCTAAAATATAAGCAAGAATGTTCTTGTTAATAGACCTGATTAGAACATTTGAGATACACACTTTTTTCTAAGCACATAAAATTTGTTACAAAACTATAAGATTAAGGTTTCTAAATTTTCAATTTATAAATTTTTTGTGCTTAAAAAAAGTAATATCTACAACGTTATTAAAACATTTATTAAGGGTATCAAGTACAATATAAACATTAAAGTTTTGGATTTATTTCATCTTATTAATAGATGTGTTTAGACAAAACTATATGTATCTACAATGTCATAAATTAACACACATTAAGGAAACATTCTTCTGGTTTTAGGCCTTACCTAAGAGAATAAATTCGTAATGCGAGAAAGTAAAAAACAGTACAAGTGAAGTAACCTTTCCTCTGCTTCACACTAATCCTCTCCGCATTACTTCGTCCAAAGCTGTAGTTATAGGATCGTGTTGATCGCTGAGTGACCAGTATTTGTTAAAGTGTATGGATTTTGTGATTTTATGAGCACATCGTTATTCACATGCATGCTTCGCTTCGCCGGAACTAAGAAGTCGTCGAGATTGATATTGCTTCATCGGCAGTAAGGGTAGTTTCCTTTACAGATATTCTCTCTTGACAAAAATACTGAATGGCCACATCCAATGAAAGGCTCTCCAGCTGCATGTACTTTTATTGCAAAGAGCTATTGCTGAACTTGATAACAGCAGAGTAATGATCATCGCATTTAAGTTTTGATGAATAAGTCTGCGGTGTGATTACCAAAGTCATACATTTTATGTGAATATTGTGAAAGTAAAAAAAATAGTGTCACTGATGTGGGTAGAAACTCTTATTGGATAACAATGTGACATCCCGTAACAATAACAATTGCGTACGGGACAGAAGTCCAGAATTTAGTATTACTCAATTCTTTTCCTTAATATCAAACGAATTATAATGTTTGTGATTGAAATAATGAACAGGAGATATGCGGACATCAGAGAAGCGAGAAAAATACTTCTGAAAGAGAAAAAAAAACATTATCGGGACAAATGTATGAATTAGACAATATATTACACAATACATTACATTTATACAATTTTTACAATTTTGTCCTAATATGTTCTGTATTTTTGCTGCAAGATTGAGCTGATTTTTCACTTAGAGGCTTCATTATTGGAAATTAAATCAGGGTGAGCAAATGTTAGCAGAAAGTAATGACATTCTATTGTGCAGAACGGATACTAATATGTTTTAGTTAAGTCTATAAAATATGAAAGTGGACCAGTTCAAGGGTAAAGAATGCGGTACGTAAGCATACATAAAATATTAATCAAAAATTTATATTTATATAATTAACAAAATAACTCATGACATAGAATGAAATCCTGACGTAACTTCAATGATAAACTAGGAAATACGTAACTTGAATGATAAACTAGGAAACAGCTTACCTAGGAACAAGCAATTTAATAAAAATCCAGGTTCAAGGCAAATGACTCGAGTCAAAAGAAAAATTGAAGTTGTAAAAAATGTGTTATGAAAACTAGCCATCACAATTTGTTACAAAAAGAATTCTTGAACTTCAAATACCGCTAATAAAGCATGGGAAAATCTTCCCCAGTTTCAGAAATAATATTGACAAAATCTCACTACAGGAGGCGATTCGCCCGTAGAACGGATAAATCAGATTTCGGGAGAGGGCAAGTGAAATTTTGTCATGTCATCGTCGCTTTTTCACATACAAATTTATGTATCTCTATTGCACTAACATTTGTCTCCAGCTACCATTCCCGTCCCATTTCTTGACTCTGGATCCAGTCACCGAGTGTGGTCGATAAATGATCACTGTAATCGATCTTGCAGAGTCCACAAGGCGTTTCATCACTTCATAATTTCTTTTCTTGGATTCAGATGACGCAACAATCACTCCACACTCACATGTCTGCGTCTTCTATTCGTAGTACTAGTTTGTTGTGCAAGTGTCACTTTTTCCTTTCCAGCCTGATTCTCGCTTCTTCAATGTTCTGTGTAGATAAGAGAAGTAATGCTTTCTGGGATATCATTCAGACAGTCGAGCACATTCCAAAAACAATTTCGGTTTCTTCGCGGAAAGATTCGACCTTGATTGAAAAGTCAGAAGGCAGAGGATTTTGAAAAGAAAAGCGCGTAATTCTAAATAAGTCCCTAGCATAACTTTACATCCCCAACACGACAGTCTTCATGTCATTTTCGGTCCACAATCGTCGCTTTTAGTTATTTTCAAAGTGAAATTTAAATGAAATTCAAATAAAACGAAAATGGCCTGGCATTGAAAATATAGTGACCATTTTCATCCCGATTCTCGTTACCCCATACGCCAGATACGGAATCCTTTTTCGTATTGGTAACATTGCACATGAATGACACTTCGCTGGCAGTAATATGGCTTCTTTCCAAATTATCTTTACATGTATCAAATACTTACTGAAATACTAAACCAATTATCCCACCAATAACAATATCATATCAGCATTTGTTTGCAATGTGCACATGTTTCCCTAATGTATTTTAACTAGTGGTGCTATAATACTTTCTCGCATTATTTGTAACCGCTACGCAATATTATAATACTACATGAACCTGTAAATGTCTTTCCAACAAGCAAAACTTTTTAGCCATCCGATCTCAAAGCGCTGAGAGCTGAAGTCTTAAATTTAGAGCCATTTTGAGAAAATTTGAAAATGTTGAGCTTCATGTCAAGTACGCTCAAAAATCAAAATATCCGTTTGAAACTCCCAAAGCCTGAAGTTCTTTCAGATCGATATTTCATAAGGGAAAGATCTCTATCTTCAATTTTTTAGTTGTAGGAAGAAGCGGGAAAAACTTGAACTCTTGCAATTTTCGAAAAATCAGGGATTTCAGTGTCAACGAGACATGCACCATTCTCTTAAGCGTTCTTTACACTATCCGCCAACAACATTTAATCAAAAAATTTGGATTTTTTTAAATTTTGAAAACGACCCTGGGGCTTCATGTAAAATATACCCCAAAATTAAAATGTCAGTTTCAAATTCAACAGGTTGCGACATTAGTCCGATCGATTGGGAAATATCTTTTGGAGATAATCGGCTGAACGGTTTAAGTGCTAGCGCTGGCTACAGAGGGGTGGACAAACGAACACCGTGTAACTATCGTGTTTTCACGCTCGTTGCCTTTTCACTGTCTAGTTTGCTGCACTGTCTATAACTTCCTAATTCAGTGTCTACAATTATATTCCGAAAACAGTGCGTGGCCCACTGCTATGAGTAGTTCGTGTATAGGCACACCTGAAGTTCGCTTCTCAAAATCATTTTTTCGGGAAATGGACGTCGCATTTTTTATATTCATTGGTTTCTCCCTTTACCTATCCTTCAGCCACACGATATGTAATCGTGCAACAACTTGATTCACATCGATTCGCATAGATTTGCACGTGCTGCTCTCATAGTACTTGCACCACACCAACATTTTCACTGTACTCCGATCACCACGCAAGTCCCTGCTCGGCTCGCTCGCCACTGCCTGCTTCCCACACTCTGCTTTCAACATTGACGTCACAAAAGCCTTCCTACAGATCGCCACGGGTGACTTCCGATCCATTTGGTACTTCCGATTTCTCCCCAGAATGGCGCGCACAATTCAAGATGGCATGATCCCCCATTTCCCTTATTCGCTTGTTTATAGGTGTTATCTACAATTTAATGTTCTTCAGTCCTTTTGAACACAGGCAAAGAAAAATGTCTAGCTTATACGGAAAAGATTCCTATTCTGGGAAACAATATCCAGTTCAATAATATTATCAAACAATTTTAGAGATAATAAGGGTTAAATAGAACCCCAATGGCCAAATCTTGAGTGCACAAGAAAATTACACATTCCAAAATTCGCCATTTTTTGTTGAGTGAAAAAATCCATGAAAATAATATAATTTTACTATCAAATATTTTGTAAACTAAATACACAAGATAAATAGAGCAAACAAACATTTTGCCGCGAAGTTAAAGACTCCGCTCAGGATTAAACATCCAAAATGACAATTTTTGAGATGTCACTTTTCTTGTGTATTGTCGATTACGACAATATAAAACAGCAAGGATATAGTTTTATTTATATAACGTACGTCAGCTTTGTAATCTTTTCTTAGAATGATATATAACGTATTAATCAATATTTTAATTCAAACCATGATGTTTTATTTTTCAGAAGATTCAAAGACACGAATATGTGGCCGAAGTGACGAGATCTGTGCGCTTGCTGCGAGAAGTAAGTCAGATGTTAAGCAAATTTACCTTGAGAGAATTTTTCTGAAGAAAACAAAGAACACTCATAGAACTACTTGGATGTTTTGTCCAAAGGTTTGGAGTACATAACCAAAACTTGCGGATGAATACAGACCATCCAAATCTTTAAATGCTGTATCTAATTCTTAATGATCATATACAGTTTGAGAGAACCTAAATTCCTTTTGATATGGGATCCAAAGTAAAAATTAAATATTTTGAAGAAACTAAAAAAGGATTTGGATCCTTGATCCAAAGTAAGTAGTTAACAGTTTGATGTACTATACAAAGTTTCGGATGCTGGATCCATAATGTTCTCTTCACACAAAATAGGTTTCTGGATTAATGATAAAATTTTTCATTAAATTAATAAATTTATTTCATAATTTCCACTATTAATAATTGTTTATCATATCAACAACATAATGCCAACATCAAAACATAACACCGGATTCACGAGCAATAATTCATATATACTTCCACACACAATTATTTGCTATTTTAGAATGGATATTCTGTGAGGACACTTTCTCCAACGTAAGTTTATTTAAAAATTCACTGAAATCTGATATCATCATTTCATGCAGTCTCTGAATTTTGAACCACCTTCCTTGGTAATTTTGTGAGCAAATATGATGGTAAATTGAAGAAAACACTAGGTATATCATTGAAGTAGTGCTTTATTATCACTTTCACTAGGTTTCTGATGTTTTTCATATAATATTAGATCTCCAGAAATGAAATTATTGACGCAAACTACAGATGATGAGGATGGTGACTAATATTTTCGAGGTATACAACGAAGCCTCTTGTTTCTTCGGTTTTTCGAGAGGAAAATCTAACAAGTCCAGTCGTTTTCGTAATTTCGTGTCCAACCAACATATGTGTATGATACATGAAGTAAAATAATTACAAAAATCAAGTAATTGTGAACAAATGTAGAATCTATATAAACTAGTGCAGCTACAGAACATACTTTCTCGCATTATTCCTAGTTTCCCCGTAATATTATACAAGTGTTTTCATCCCGCATTTTTTTTCCTGTGCGGAAACTGGAATTCAGGTTCTTTAAGTTAACCTGACCTCTACGCCATGAAAACGGTCTTTCGAAAACTGACTTTCGAACTCAGGCTGACGTGTCGCGACGCTTAAAAATCCCGTTGTCTCACCCCAATATTTCCAACTCATAATTTTTAAAAATTCAGAGAAATCCGCAAAAATGTGGCCTACTCCATTATTTTATGCGTCCCGTGTTTTATGCATAGAAAACATTTAAACAAAAACTTGGAGCAATTTTTGAGAAAATGTTAATTTTTAAACAGAAATTACGTAAAAATTACTCATTTAAAAATATGTATATGACAGTTTTAAAGAGATGATTTTTAGGACAGATTTTGTTCAAGACAAAACTCTCAATCTCCAATTTTGTAGTTTTGAAATATTTACTCTTGTAATCTTCCAAAATACGAAGAGTACGCCGAAAATGGGACCAGCACAATTTTTATACCGTCCTTTGATACATACAAGGAGAAAATTTAAAGAAAACATTTAGATCGGGTTTAGAAAAAAGTTTTAAAAAATTATTAAATTTTTATATTTCGCGCAAAATGTCGCAAAAACTACTCATATTTTAGAAAAATAGTGTATGACCTTATATCATTATTTGCCATCAAAGAAAAGATTTCATTTACGAAAAAATCTCAGTATTGTAGGTTTAGGAAGAAACTTGGGAAAAAATTGCAATTTTGTTATTTTCAAAAAATCAGGGAATCAGCGAAAATGCATCCTGCACCCTTCACTCTATTCCACGACAAAATTTAATCCAAAAATTTGGTACCATTTTTTAGAAAATTTGAGTCTTCATGTAATGTACGTTCAAAAATCTAAAGATCTGTTTCGAACCCACAAAACCTCGTGTTCGTTTAGATCGATAGGTCCATAGGTTGAATGGTTTAGGCGCTAGCGTTGACCACAGACAGACGGACAGATGGACAGACAGATGTTTTGCCGTCATTCGATTATTCGGTATCAAGGATCCACAACAAATGGATTCTGACTACAATGCGTGTAAGAGGGAGTAATTTTGTCTATTAACGAACATGATTTTTTCACCTTTTCATTTCCAATGCGCGACAATAAGTTATTTTTCTGTTAAACATTTGCCGTTTTTAAGCGCACGATTACAATACTTTCTCTCCTTACATTGGAAGGACGAGAAAGTAAAACAATTTCTCAAAAACCGCTTCACATTTTTTCTTAATTTTCTCTCGGATAAAACAAGTAACTCTTAAAAGTATGGCACAGGTCTCATTTTCGTTGATCCCTGAATTTTTTAAAATTCTTATATTAGCGAGATACATGATAAAAATTCCAAAATATTTCCAATTTTTACATTTTTGGGAAACGTAAATAACTAGAAGCTTTGACCTTTAATAACAAAAAATGCAAAATGGCTTGTGAAATCTTGCAAAAAATAGAATTTAGATATCTTATTAGATTCTAAGAAATAATTACCTATTTGTTTTACACCATAAGAAATATTCCGAAATAATACAGTCTAAATGGGAAATAGTCTAAATCAGGGTTGTCCAATTGGCTGCCCGGGGGCCGCACGCCGCCCGCGGTCCCCTTTTATTACTGCCCGCGAAAGGTTATTACTCTAAAGAGAATCTCCTTTATCCATGTTGGGCGAAACCATTGTGCGCCTATCAACACGGGTTCAACACTTCATTTAATGTAAAAGTAGGTTAAGTTTAAGGACTTTTTCCAGTAAATTCGTAAATTCAAAATCATCCCAATGTGTGCGTTACGCACGGTACGCCTTGATATCACGCATGGTTCAATCCCTCCCTTGCCCCACCTTTCAAAGCAGCCGGGCAAGTTGCCGAGCTCAACAATACGGGGAAGTCAGGTCTGGATCGCTCGAGTAATGAAAACATGGCCCGCAACCATATTAAAGGATTTAGTTCTGGCACTTGAGGCCTTGAAAATTGGACATACTTGGTCTAAATAATAACTAAGCTGCGGATTTATAGAATACTAAAATAGAAATAGGCATGCAAAATAGGCACTTAAAATTCAGAAATATGCACTTAAAATTCGAAAATAGGCACTTAAAATTTGAAAATAGCCACTTAAAATGACACTATATATTTGTTAATCACACAGTTATACAAGTAATATACAAATAATTCAATTAACATTCATAAGAATGACAGCGCCGAGAACTGATGTCGGTTGTCTGCCAGAATGTTTTTATAATGGGAGAAACTTCTTTCTACCTCACAAGACCTTGAGGAGACCAATACAGTGGTAAGGCAGTGACGCTAATTTCACTCCCACTCAGTGCTTCTGACAACAATAGCACTTGCTCAACAATAGCAGGTTGCAAAACCAATTTGAAAATAGAATTCATGAAATTTCTGATATAGAATCGGAGATCAATGTTTTTGGTTTACCATTTTCCGTGAAAGTTGACTGCGTAAATCACATTTTACAGCTGGAAATATTAGATCTTCAAAATGATACGGATTTAAAGGACAAATTCCAGCACAAAGAAGATCCACTTCATTTTTACAAAAACTCACAGTTTCCTGAGCTCCACAAGCACGATGCCCAAATTTTAAGTATGTTTGGGTGTACGTATCTTTGTGAGCAATTTTTTTCTTGTATGAAAATTTGTAAATCGAGATTGAGGAGCTCTCTCACAGATCAGAACTTGGCAAATGTCCTGAGGTTAAGTTGCGCTAAATCATTTGTGCCAAATATTGAACGCATTCTGCGAGAAAAAGCTTTAAAAAATTTGGAAAGAATTAATGGTATGTAAGATCTTTGTATGTACTTTTTGAAATAGTTTGTATTACAACTTTTAGACAAATGCATTTATATTATTTATGTCAACATTCAGTAATTCTTACTCTCGCAACCATTCTCAAGGGTATTCACGAAATTACTTCCTTCATCGAATTATTTAATTATTGTTATCCAATGTCAGTGGAAACGACAATAACTATCTGCAGACAATGTTTTTTTTTATTTATTTACGTCAAAAACAGTTAAAAACTGCGTATGACGAGCTATGGGGAGAAGTGAATTTTGTGCACGTTTTCATAATTCTGTGGTCTCTATCCTAAACCATATTTTAGTCGAATTTTGAATACAGAAAAGAGAGGTTTTTTTCGAGTTTTATTGACAAAATATTCGCTCCTATATAACAAAATATATTTTCAAAGGTAAATTAGCAATAAATTCCTGCCCTGAACCCTCATGTTCTTCATGAAAGAATAATACTTTTTGCCGGGATAATATGAAAAAACGATAATTTGAATAACTATATTTCCCACTGAAATTCAGAAGACGTGCACAAATAATGAAGTTACATTTATGTCCAGAAGCAAAACAAGGGACCATCTCAGCATTTGCTCAAGGATCAGGGAAACTGGACGAAAAACCTGATCGAGATGGGGGCCATCAACCCAGAAACTGTGGTACAATACTTGTTACAGGTTCTTTAGAATTATACAGTCCAAATGATAAATAATTACATTAACTATCATTGTTAAAATTAATTCTACTTTCCTTTTTGATGCTCGGTATAGTCTCGAATTGTATAGAAACAGTTAAGCAGCAGAAAAGATTTTACTTGGGACTTAAACTTTTCTATTGAATTTAATCGTTTAATGTCTTCTGGCAAAGTGTTGTAGAGTAATGTACATGAATTGTACGTGAATTTTTCGTAGTGAGCTGTTGATACTGCCACCTGGTGAATATGATTACTACGTCGTGTGTTATACTTATAGACATCGGCGTTTGCTGAAAATATATTCCCGTCCTTAAGTAAGTCATTTTTGACAAAAACTACTGATTCGTAAATCAGGAGACAAGGTAATGGTAAAATTCCTAGATTAATAAAGAGTGACTTACAAGAATCACGTGGGTTGGATTTGCTTATTATTCGTACAATTCTTTTTTGTAATCTGAAAGTCTGTGAGCTATAAGATGTGTTTCCCCAAAATATTATGCCATATCTCAGGCGGGAGTGAACATTGGCAAAATATACACAACGAGCTGTATGAAGGCTGACGGAATTTGAAAGAATTCTGAACGCGTAGCATAATGAGCTTAATTTTGTGTTCAATTCATTTAAGTGGGCATTCCATTTGAGGTTTGACTGAATTGATAGACCTAAAAATTTTGTTACATTAACATCAGTCAATGGCACACCGTTCATTTTCAATGGAGTACAGAATTTTTTATTTGATATGGAAAACTGCATTGAAACTGTTTTATTTTCATTTACTTTTAATTTGTTATTACGGAACCAATTTGAAACGTCTGATATTGTACTATTTACGGTTTCTTTGTTGCAAAGAATATTTGTATCATCCGCAAAGAGAACTGTTCTTCCGTTTCGAATCGCTAAGGGCATGTCATTTACGTATAATAGGAAGAGAATAGGGCCTAAAATCGATCCTTGCGGGACTCCACGTACAATTGGCAAAGAACCGGAAAGGTGTGTACATAAAGTTCCATCATTCCAGTAAGGTATTTCTACTCTCTGAGATCGTTGTTTAAGGTACGAACATAGCCAATCTAGAGCAATACCACGGATTCCATACGAAGGTATTTTGAAAGTAAAATGTTATGATCAATGACGTCAAAAGCTTTTGAAAGATCTAAAAATATTCCAATAGTTGCTTCGTTTTGATCCAATGATGAGGCAACATCCTTAAGAAAAGAAAAAAATGGCTGTTTCCGTAGATTTTGATTTCCGGAATCCATGTTGGCAATTTGAAAACGCGTCGTGTTTATTGAGAAAGGTTTCCATTCGCACATAAAAAAGTCTCTCTAATATTTTTGAAAAAACTGACAAAAGAGAAATTGGCCGATAATTTTGAACTTCATTTTTGTTGCCTTTTTTGAAGAGCGGCTTAATCTTAGCTGTTTTAAAAATATCTGGAAAAATTCCGGTGCATAAGGATGCATTAAATATGTGAGTTAACGGGTGTATAATGGCTGGCGCGCACGTCTTTAACAAACAATCCGGAAATTCATCTAAACCGGCCTACTATTTATTTTTTAATTTACCGATTATTTTGAGAATTTCATAGGAAGAGGTTTCGGAAACGAACATAGTGTCTAAGACTTTTAGGGAAACGTCAGATGTTGAATTTTGTGGCTGAAAACCCTTAGTGAGATCGACAGCAATTCTCGAAAAGTATTGGTTAAAGAGACTAGCCACTGTTGCCGGATCGTTCACATCTCTATCGTTATCTTTTAAAACAACATTCTCTACAAGGTTTCTAGTTGATTTGGTCGCATTTTTTACTATATCCCACATTGATTTTGTTTTGTTATTTGAGTTCAAAATATTCTGATCGTGTTTCATGATTTTAGCCTAATAATATAATGTCCGATGATAATGTCCGTTTTGGTATTTGCGCTTATGAACTTCCACGGGTGTCTACGGACGAAAGCATGTCAGTGCGGAACGAGAAACAGAAGCATGCACTGACCAATGAATTTCTCATACCATGGCGTTTGACACATGAATTTCTCATATACTTCGTTTACTCTAACATGGCCGATGACATTAGGTCATTATTACACCTCCTGCCTTATAAAATTAATATTTTTAACAGTGGTAAGCACGTTTCTGAGGCCACGAGCCCCGTTGAGAAGGACGGTCGGGAATTAATGAAAATATTCATTTTATAAAGCAGGGGGTCTAATAATTTCCTAATGTCATTGGCCAAGTTAGAAAAAAACTAAGTATATTGCTCCCGTTCGGTCCCGCCCGCCCACTGAGAGCCGGGAACAATCAGTCTTGGCGCTACGGAGCGAAAACGTGATGAACCTTGATCCAATCGGAAGCCTTTATGTCGCTACAGTAACGCCACTATGGTGTCGTTCAAGCTTCCGATTGGATGAAACCGTGAACAGCTGGTGCACTTCAAACGCACCTCTAAATAAATCCATGTAATTTAAAGAGTCCGTAATACAAAATACCCGCGCTCTGGCAAAAAAACGCAAAGAGATTTATGGATAATTGTTTGATTTCTCAGTACGTTGCGGGATAAAAATGAAAAAACGTTTTTTTATTAAGGGTTTTTACATTTTGATCAATAAATACAAAAATAGGCAAAATTTAGGCCCTTAAACAAAAATAGGCATTTATTAGTGAAATAGGCATTTATAGGCACTATAAAATTCGCTTAAATCACTCATAATGCCTCAAAATTAATAAGTAACCTAAAATATTGCATTTTCCATGGAAGGAAAAAAATAGACAAATAGGCAAAAATCCGCAGCTTAATAATAACTTCTAAAGAACAAATTAGTAACAGTATTTCTATTCTCCGAATATCCAATCTCACACTCATCAGTACAAGTAAGAGCACAATGCTGCAGGGATGAGCTTCATGTCTTGGAAGTCGCAGTCTTCCTCTGCTCATCATCATCCATGACATCAAATAACATTTGTTGAACTCTTGCTACATCATAGGGCAATTCAAGTCCAAATCTTTTTCTGAGATTCCATCCTGGGCAGTAATGAATAAAAGCTAGTGGTTCTAGAGCAGCACATACTTTCTCGCATTATTTCTAAATTTGATATTTTTAAAAATTCGGAGTTCAACAAAAATGGGATCTGTGGCATTATTTTAAGCGTCCCTTCCTATATATGTGGGAAATATTTTGAAGAAAACATTTGGAGTGGTTTTTGAGAAAAAAGTTTTTAGAAATGTCATAAAGTTTGGACACAAATTACCCGAAATCTACTAGTTTTTAAAAAAAATTGTACAACATTTTTTAAAGAGTTTAATTTTTTACAAAAGACTTTGCCGAACCCAAAAATCTATATCTTCAATTTTGTAGGTTTGGAATGTTAGCATTTTGCAATTTTCGAAAAAACGGAGAGTTCGACGAAAATGGAACTAGTACAATTTTTTAACCGTCCCTAAATACATTTGAGAAGCAATTTTAAAGAAAACATTTGGAGCGATTTTTGAAAAAATTGTTTAAAAAATTAAAATTACATGTATTTCGCGACAAATTGCACGAACACTACTCATATTTTCGAAAAATTGAACATCACCTTATTTCAAGACATGCCTTGAACGAACAAATTTAAATATGAAAACAATTTGTGTTCAATAATGTAGTTGTAACAAGATGCAGCTTTATATGCTCTCTTGCAAATTTCGAAAAATCAGGGATTTTAACGAACATGAAACCTGCACCATTCTCTCAAATGTCCTTTACGTTATCCGGGACAAAGTTTAATAAAAACTTGGATCCATTTTTTGAGAAAATTTTGTAAATGTTGAGGCTTTATGTAAAGTACCCTCAAAAATCAAAATATCCGTTTGAAACTCCCAAAGCCTCGAGTTTGTTTAGACCGTTCGGAGGACATCAATTTTGGACAAAATCGACTGACAGGTTTAGGTGCTAGCTTTGACCATGGACGAAAAGACAGACGTTTTGCCGTCAATCGATTTTTCGGTATCTAGGACAACGTCGATTTTGGCTACTCCAACCAAACGTGGATTTTGGCTTCACCACGTGTAAGGAAGTAATTTACTATATATAGTAACAGGATTTATCCATTGTTTCGTTAACAGGGTCCGACAATAAGTTTTTCTGACGCAAATTCGCCGTTTTCCGGCGCACGATTACATAACTTTCTCTTGTTATGACGGGTAAGAAAAATTGCCTCAGCTTCTGTAGCTGTGTAACGAAGAAAAGCTCAGGCTGGAGGAGCTTGCTAGAGATGGTGATTGCAATACGTTATATTCGCCAAATGTCTCTCAAGCGTGTAAATTGAAGTACGTGGAGTGGGGGAGACCGTTAGCTAGTCGGCAAAGTCAAACAATCGACCCAAATGCCCAATTCCACATTCCAATAATACACTAGATTCACCAAAAATATTTACGAATTTGCTGTCGTCGTATCTGAGAGATACAGTGGTCGCTGACCACGATGACTTTCAAAAGGTCTGATTTTCAGAGGACAGTACTAATATTTGGCTCCCCTCGATTTCAGAAGATAGATGGAGAGAGCCTGCTTTGTTGGTATAGCGGGATGGTATTCGCGGGTCCAAACCCGGTCAAAGTAGGGGAATTTTTGAGGTGCCAAAAGTTGAGGACATGCATGCGGTCGCAAGGAAATAAGTCGATGTGTATCTCACAGATACAAGGAAAGCATTCGAGTGTTAAGCCTCGGGCCTCAAGAAAATGTGCGCAGATAATCTCTTTTCTCACACGTCATATACAGTTTTTACTGTTTTTTGGCCAAATAAACAAATAAATAAATAAATAAATGAATAAATAAATAAATAAGCATCGGGCCAAGTTGGTTCGTCAGATTGCTTGTCTGTTAAGGTGGTGAGATGCACTGCGAGTTTACTCGGAGGACCTGAATTCGAGTATCGGAGGGCAAAAGCATTTTTGCTGGTAGAAAAGTTTTCGAGGTTCATGTAGTAGTACAATATTGCGGAGCCGTAACAAATAATGCGAGAAAGTATATGCTGCGTATTCCAACATGTTCCATTAAGGAAGCAAATTTGGCCATCTTTATATCCTTATTCTTGTTCCTATATTCCACTGCGTCGGGCTCTGCTTTAGCCCCGCGGTTCCGTGAAGAGCAGCGAGCAGATTGCTGTGACGTCACAGAGCATTGAGGTGGCAACCACTGATCAAGTTCTTGAGAGGTTGCCGTTGAGTTGCCTATGTGTCCTCGAGTGTTTGACGGTTAAAAATGGGACAACAGTTCCCTTTATTAAGGAGCCTGATGATGTAACTAAAACAAGTTACGAAACGTTGTGTTCTGTGTGCAAATAAGAACAATAAAGGATTGTCATAAATAAAATTGGATAAGTTTTATTATTAAGAAACATACACTGACAATCAAGAACAATTTTACAATTTTCAATTGGAAACATCCATCAGTAGTGAAAATTCATCTGGCTATGAATCACAAAATAAGAACATGATGCGGAACCTCCTCCGACACGAGAGAGAACGAGTTAGTCTAATTTCGTTCGAATCTCATGCACCGTTGAGGAGAATTTATGAAAATGCTAAAGGTAAGAGAGTGATAGAGACAGCGACTTCTGTCATAAATGAGGTTGTACAGACCTCAAGAAGAGATGTAGATATTACTGAAACCAATCACATCGTATATGCAACTGCGTATCGAGTATCTCAGATAATTTTGGGGCCATCTAAGAACACCGACGGCCGGCAGCCAGACAGAGTAAACAACTCCGTACCCCCATGGGCGAAAAAAATTATGAAACGAATAGCCGACACACGGTGTGAAATATCACTCTTAGTCGACGCATCTGCTAAATCAAATCTCACTTTTAAACTTCAACAAAAAATACTCCATGTTGAACAAAAATACCAAATTGAAAATGACACAAGGCTCATGATAGCTAAGAATCTAAAAGAGAAAACCCACTGGATTGAGCAAGAAATTCGCATCATGGATAGAAAAACAGAAAATTGCTAACAATGCACCATGTTTCCCACCCTCGAGCTGATGTACATAGACTTTATGTGTCACGCAAGGAAGGAGGAAGAGGCCTCAGATAAATTGAGGCCTCCTGGCACAACGCAATAGTCGGGTTGGGGAAGTCAGCCCATCAAGATGACCCTCTAATGTGGCAGGTCATGAAATCTGACCGAAGAATGGGAAGCAGAGGCATTGTTAGTGTACTAAGAAGCATTGCCAACGAATTCTCTGCAAGACATGCAGAATGACAGAGACACTGAACTTCCGATGCCTCTTAACATGAAACATGAGACACAAAAAATGTTGAAGAAATCGTGGAGAGACAAACCACTCCACGGACAATATTTAAAACGAATGGAGAGGGAACAGATCAATAAAGATCAATCATTTATGTGGCTTTAAAGGGGAAGAATGAAGCCAGAATCAGAAGCACTTGTAATAGCTGCTCAAGATCAAGTCTTGAGAACACGACATTATGATAAATCAGTTCTCAAAATTTCCCAAGATGATAAATGCCGCATTTGCCAGGATCACGTAGAAGCCATTGATCGTATTGTCTCAGCTTGTCCAATCCTAGCAAAGACCGAATACTTGAAAAGGGACGACAGAGTGTGTAGTTACCTCCACTGGGAGAACTGGCCTCGATGTTCCGAACACATGCCCCAAGTGGTACGAACACTCACCAAAACCGGTGTCGTCTGTTGGACTGTGTACAATTTTGTATGACAAACTAATTCAATCATCGCACGATAGCGGCAAACAAATCGGATATAGTTATCCGGGATTTGGAGAACAAATCATGTCTACTTGTCTACATTGCTGTACCTTGCGATCAAAACGTAGTAACCAAGAAGGCAGAGAAACGTCTTAAATACAAGAGTTTGGAAACGGAGATCAGACGAATGTGGGGCATAAAAGCACAGGTCGTCCCGATAGTCATCAGAGCTCTGGGATTTGTTCCGCAAAATTTGTGAAAGAACTTGGCAAAACTCCCAGGTCTTTCGAAAGACTGGGAAATGCAAGAAATTCCTTTTTTATATGGAACAAAGCATAAAGTATTGTAGAGGACCCGACAGCCTCTAGATCTGCTTCTTAGGTAGCAGGTTGCAAGCTGGAGTAGAATTTATATTCAACCAACACATAACATCTTTGGTCATTATGTATTGGAATAATAATAATAATCATGATAATAATAATAATAATAATAATAATAATAATATTTCTTATGTTATTCCAGTGCTGACATATTCCTTTGGCGTTATTAAATAGTGCAATACCGACCTCGACAATCTCCAGAGGACAATTCGAACTGCTATGACTCAACACTGAAAACAACATCCCCATTCAAGTATTGAGCGTTTTACCCTTCCAAGATCACAAGGAGGGCGAGGTGTTGTAGATCTCATAAATCTACATAGCTCTCAAATTGCATCACTCAGAAGATACTTCTTGGAACATTGTGAGAGACTTCGGAAAACAGTGAGCGCATTTGATAATAACTATAGTCCTCTGAACCTGAAAATGACTGATCCACTTGTTCAGCCAGTCATTGAAACCAAAGAGAAGATAACCTCATGGAAAGCGAAGAGACTGAACGGAAGGTACCCCCATGAGCTGAGCAAACCAGAAGTCGACATCTCTGCGTCGCACGCATGGCTCCAGCATGGGGATCTCTTTCCGGAGACAGAAGCCTTCATGATAGCTATCCAGGACCGAGTGGTGCCAACTTTGAACTACACAAAACACATTCTGAGAGATTCGAACATCCAATCCGACACGTATAGGAGATGTGAGACCGCAAGCGAAACTATCCAATACGTGGCAAGTGGATGTAGCGGTCATGCAAAGTTGGAATATAAAAAGAGGCATGATGAAGTGGTCCACGAAGCAGGTCCACGAATTATTAGCAATGAAAACGGGCTTACTCGCCACTTCCTTGCCGTGTTACAAATATGTCCCTCAGAACGTGCTTGAAAGTAGTGAGCAAACACTTTACTGGGATCGCTCTATTATCACTGACAGACAAGTTGGCGGCAATAGACCCGATATAACATACATTGATAGAAATCATCGGTGGGCTTTCCTTATTGATATATCAATACCTAACACCCACAATATATCGGTAAAACATCAAGAGAATATCCAGAAATATACCGATCTCGCCCATAAAGTCCCCGCTCAGTGGAGCCTCAGCAAAGTGACAACAGTGTCAATAATAATATCAGCCACAGGTGTGATCCCGAAAATGACACTTCGAGCACTAGATTGTCTTCACTTGGATGCCATAAGTATATATAATATGCAGAAGGCTGTTATTTTGAATACATGCAATATTGTTAGAAGCCATCTGAATCTTCAATAAAGCAACCGCTCATCTGGCCATCATACCTGTGAGTGGTTGACTTACCGACCAGTAAAAACTGCGAAGAATAAAATAATAGTACTAATAATAATAATAATAATAATAATAATAATAATAACAACAACAACAACTAGCGTACCCGTGCGAGAACTCTCGCATGTTAAAATCCACTCTTTCCCTATCAATTTGTCCACCCTTTCAATTAAGAATAAGTTGTTAATGAAACGTGTTTATTTGTTTAATGTATAAATGTAACTTCTAATGTACTTGCAGAATATCAAACAAAAATATCAATACAATTTATGTTGGAAACCAATTTTCAATAAAAGTTTACTCAGCATTATAGAGAGATGTTCTTGGAACAACTCATACTTCTTTAAAAACAACCTTGAACAAACTATTCACTCTTCCTTGAAAGTTCCTTGATAGCCACAAAAATAATAGAAAAGGTTTTTACTCTTTAGAAAGCAAAGCAAAGTAAAGTAGTGCGAAAATACCGGATCGAGCAAGTACAACCCGACTCTTTGCAATTATTTGATTTTCCTTGATTTGAAATGAGGAACAGAGAGGATTTTGAAGAGTTAGGGTGCCAGATTGCTGGAGTGCAAAAATTGAAAAATTATCTGTGCATTAAAAAGTATTGGATTATTTTCTGCGTTCTTACGTACCTCAAGGAAAGCAATTCCGAGTCAAAAAATAAACAAACTCATATTTTCACCTTTGAGTACTAAATACCATTTGTTACCACTAAAAACAATTTAGTAGTCTTAGACTTCACTTCGGTACACGGGAATGTTACTCAAATGATGTTTGCATATTGAATATCTTAACGAACCGACATCTTGAGTTTAATATCAAACGGTGTATTATTTACAATATGAGTTTGCAGCTGGGCATTGATGTACAGATGTTCATGCAGATGTTCGTTGAAGATGTTGCAGATGTTCATGCAGATGTTGATACAGATGTTCGTGCAGATGGGCATTGATGTACAGATTGATGTAATGATGTTTCAGACACCACCAACATTTAAATCGTGCGTTTGGACTGCGATCGTTGGCAGTTGTCGAGTGACTTCTCCTATTCTTTCTAAAATTTTAAATTTACTTGTTTTGTTTTTAATTAATTCACACAGTATTGTAGGCCAGCGGGATTTGATTTTTGTTTTTCATTTATTTGTTTTTCACTATTTTACTTTAGCCAATTTAAAACGTTTGTTCTTTGTGTTGTGCCATCCACAAGTTTTCTCCAACTACCTCCGCGTACCCGTGCGAGAACTCTCTCATGTTAGACCCTACACTTATCCCTATCCGTATATTTCCATTTTAAGAGGGGAAGTAGTTAAAGAAACGTGTTTATTTGTTTAAAAATATATAAAGGTAACTTGCAATGTACTAACACAATATCAAATAAAATAAAAAACAATGCAATTGATGTTTAAAATAAATGTTCAATAAATATTTATTCCGTATCATGGAGAGTTTTCTTGGAACAATGCACAGCACTTCCTTAAAGGCAACATTTGAAGTAATTATTCAATATTCTTTGACAGCTAGCTTTTCGTGATAGTCGGCGTAACAGGTACCGATTCACAAACGGCACTAGCACTCGCAATAACTCCCAAAACTAGTCTAACTTCTGAGGCGGTAGCTAGTTATAGTATAGTCGGCGCCGCTACCTACCCAGACTCACTCCACGGCTCTGCGCTTGTTGGAGCGTGTTCCGCCCGACTTCTGTTGCTGAAATACAGAACGCGTGCCGACCTGTCCATGCGCGCATACTTAAACGTTCACCATGCATACAGCAATATCCATCATTAAGCACTCTGAATGACACTGTTAATTCACGAGACAGGATTGTCACGTACTCTGTCGACACGATTGGAAATAAGAAACTACCTGACGGCAGAGGAAAAAATGCCATCAGGCCTTCCACACAATCTGACGCACAGAGATTTTGAGCAGAGTTGGGCAGTATCGAAAATACTAGTATTTAAAATACGTATTTTCGATACTTTTGTAATTTGTATTTTGTATCGAAAATACATATTTAAACATGTATTTTGTATTTGTATCGAAAATACTTTCTGATAGTATTTTGTATTTTCAAAATACAAAAATACTTTTTCTTAATCCGTCACAAACATTGATTGGACCAGTAAATGGAGAGGGTTCCGCCACGTGGACGAGTGCGACCGGACCTTCGGTTCCTCCAATAACGTTTTTTCCGACAGTTTTATCTCCTGTCGGTTCAACCGGAGATAACCGGAGGAACGCTGTAATCACAGTGTAAGATATATTTCTTACACCGTGGCTGTAATCGCGAGCTCCGATTCAATTTCTTGGAGAGCAGGCTCCGCGTGCCAGAACGAATGCTGCCCATGTGTGTCTCGTGGCCCTGTGGTTGTGAGCAGTGATTAAAATCCTGTGCTTGCATTGTTTTTAAGAGCTAATATTTCGTTATGGTATATTTAGGTAAAAATCAATTTTTTTTCCTGGGTACCTTGTACTAAATGAAGCTTTATATATACATTTTAAGTTTATTTGAACTAAAACCCGTCAATTTTGTAGCACCTATTTCAACGAGCCTATTTAACATTAATGCCTACTTGTGCCTATTTTACATTTAAAAACCTACAATGAGACTAATTTGCCTAATTTCTTTTGTCTATGGCTTCTTTTACCTTTTTCTTTCGTGTAGGCACAACAGACAAGGATCATATTTAAAGATCGGATTTTCGTGCAGTAAAACTCCCTAAAACTTGCAATAAAAACATCAAAACGTGCAAAAACATGCAATAAAAATATCAAAATCTTGCAAAACAGTGATATGTAGCCTAAAAACTCCAGTTAGTCCATTTATCAACTTATTCTATATCTGGGATGTGACATTTAGGGCTATTGAAATATGATTTTTGTGTTTTTATTATAAGGTTGTACATATTGTTTAATCAAATCATATTTGACATTTTAAATATTATGAGCACAAATTAATTTAGCATACAAATACAAAAAAGTAAATACAAAAAATGAAAAATACAAATAAACGTTCAGAAATCAAAAATAATTAAGTTGAAGAAATGTTCTTAATTGTTTTCATGCGAAGTTACAATTATGTTTGTACTTGGCGCGACAGCCCGCGTACGGGCCATGGCCTTCCAGCAGCGTTCCGGCCTCGCGGCCATGGGCCGGTAGAAGTCGCATGATCGCAAGCACTGCTTCATACGGTCGCGATCGTGCGAAATCTAGCGGAACGTCTGTGAATGATACGAAATGCCGTGACATATTCCATCGCGAAGATGGGATTTGAGTTATCTTGAGAGCTCTTCCTACAAAAATCGCAGTATAAACTCCAAGTATTCCTTCGGCTCTTAGCATGCCTTTCAGACTTAAAATATGAACATACATCATAAATGATAGAGGCGGTCCATAAATTACGTAACGCTGATTTCGAGAATTTTCAATATCCCCTCCCCCTTGTAACGCACTTCCCTATCTCTATAAAAACAGTGTAACGCTGCCTTAGACCCCCCTCCCTCTCCCTTTGCCGTTACGTAATTTATGGATGACCCCATACGGATACCTGAAATGGGTTGAAAATTTCATTTGCAACATTTTCGTATAAAGGAAGTTATACATTTTTAATAATAAAATTTTAAATGTGATATGATCTTTTACTGAACGTGAATGATTGTTTAAAAGAGAAAAAAATAGGATAGAAGGTATTATGTGTAAAACACCGTTGGTTGTATTTTGTATTTTTCAAAAGTATTTTAAAATACTATTTTGTATTTGTATCTAAAATACTTCTATGAAAGTATTTGTATTTGGTATCTAAAATACTTTCGGCGAAGTATTTTGTATTTTGTATCTGAAATACATTTTTCAAGTATTTTGCCCAACCCTGATTTTGAGTACCTGCCGAACACTACCTCATGAGTAGTTTAACAATCAGGCGCAAATGTCACATGTGTAATTTCGTTTTAACTCTTGTTTATTGGCAAAAAGTGACCATCCTCATCCCCTGTACGTGCTCTAGAAATGTATGACATTTATTCTCAGAGAGCCTGAAATACAGTGACAGATAAGGAAAAGTATGTTATCATATTAAAACAAGAACCTAACTTACGACAAGCATATTAATAACTACAATAGTGGCTCATTCATACGTATAATTAAAGATTTCATTGTCGATCTCAGCAAAACAAAAACAAAAATTGATGCTTAAATGTTAACGACTACCAATTACTTTTTCATGGTATAATCGTTTGCCCATCCCGCAGCTAAGAATATTTTCCATGTTCCTGATTAATACATTTAGTTTTATAAGTTACTAATATATTTGAACTGGAATGTTTTAGAGGCAATGGAAGTGAATGTCGTATCTGAAGAAGTTACAGCAAACACCGTACTCAAATCAAAATGTAATTGCCTCCCAGGATGCAGTGAAATAAACTACAGAACTTATTTGTCCTCTAGCAATATAGCTCCTGAATTCACATGGTCCACAGATTATATAGCAGACTCAAATTTGACATATTTCAAGTAAGTTTTACATGTATTTTGTTGAAAATACCAATTGCATAATGAAGTGCTTTTGTATTACAATTAAGGAATACTTCATATTTCTAAATTGAATAAAATTTATTTCAGAAAAAACATGGCAATTGTACATTTATTCTTTATTGAATCACAATACACAAGTCATCTGAAAGGCGAATTGTTCGGTTTTACTGAGTTCCTTTGTAAGTATTGCAAATTGGATAATAAATTTGATTGGTTTTTCGATCACTATTTCTGAAAACTGAATGTCTCGTATATGATAGGTTTCCAAGTATTTACTGTGTGCCTTTGAATTGTTCAGTGATAAAACTCAAAAAACATAGTTCCAAAACTATATACTGTATGACATTTAAGGTGAGCTGAAAACATTTGGGGCCAGAAGCAAAGCAAGAGAGCCTCTCAGCATTTCCTCAACAATTATGGTAATTTCCAGGAAACCCTCGTTCGTGATGAGAAATACACCCAATAATATTAGTTATGGGCATTAAAAATTATACAACACAAAGGATAATTAGTAATGCTACAGCAGCACATACTTTCTGTCCTTATTTGTTACGGCTATTCAATATTATAATACGGTATGAACATATATGGAAATGTTTCCAACCAGCAAAAGTTTCTTCTCCGCGCTGGGATTCGAATTCAGACTCTGAGAGCCAGCACGCCATTCACATTACCCCACAGCCGAACACAACTTTTCCGGCACCACCATCCCCACAGCCGAACACAACTTTCCCGACAAAACCAACCCCGCAGCCGAACAGCTAATTTACCTTTGAAAATATATTTTAATACATAGGAGCGAATATTGTGTCAACAAAACTTGAAAAACGCTCTTTTTTCTGTATTCAAAATTCGACTAGAATATGGTTTAGGATAGAGATCACAGAATTATGAAAACGTGCACAAATGTCACTTCTCCCCTTAGCTCGTCACACACAGTTTTAAACTGTTTTTGACGTAAAATAAATAAAAAATAAATAAACACTACTTTCCCGACATCACCAGTCTCAGAGACGAACACAACTTCCCCAACACCAATCCCACAGACGAACTCAACTTTCCCGAACACCAGTCCCACAGCCGAACACGTCTTTTCCGACATCACCAGTCCCACAACCGAACTGAACATTCACGACGCTTTAAAGAGAAGTTGAACATTTGCATTTGCAATTTTCAAAAATTCAGAGATTTTCATTTGCTTTATTTTAATGATATATTTTTAAAGAATATATATCATTTAGGGAAAAAACGCTATCATCAATATTCTAGATTTGCAATGTTAGTTTTCTTTCAATTTTCGAAAATATAAAGAGTATGCCGAAAATTCGACCTGTACAGTATTTTAAACGTCCCTTGCTCTATCCGAGAGGGGGGGAATAGAAACAAATTGGAGTCGCTAAGAATTTTTTTTATAAATTACATTAATTTTATGCAAAAATTATGCGACAGCGACTTATATTTTCGAAAAATTATATAACCATATATAAAGATCTGTTTTTGTAGAACGGATACAGATCTTTATTGTTACAGAAACTGTTACAGAAAAAAGTCAATCTTCAATATTGTTGTTGTTGTAGGAAGGCGCCGACAAAATTTGGAACTTCTGCAATTTTCCAAAATTCAGATATTTCAACGAAAATGAGACTTGCGCCATTATTAAGTGTTCTTTACGCTACCCCAAGAAAAGTTAAATCAAAAAATTGGGAGCAATTTTCGAGAAAACCTTGAAAATGTTGTTGAGGATTCGCGTGAAGTACTCCCCAAAATCAAAACATCAATTTCAAATTCGCTGAGTCTCAGGTTCAGCAAGATGGAACAGGAAATATCAATTTGGAAAAATACCTGTAAAGGGTTTAGAGGCGTTAATGTTGTCTACAGACGGACAAAGGGCAAGATGGACATGGGTCATTCCATATTAAATCAACACAGTCATTTTACATCACCATCTCAGATTCAAATAAAATTTGACACATAGGTAGTATGAATGGAGAATAAGAAAACTACAATTTTGGAGTAAAATATTTCCACCCGTTTCTGAAATACAGCCATGTAAAATTTTGCAAAATTGGCTTCCCGAAAATATTTAAATTGATGTTGAACCTCACCAAATTAAGATAGAGAGCTGAAACAGGTGTCATTTTGCAGCTTTCTTTATGGCCTTTTATATGATATACAACTCAATAGGGGTTGCGTTCAAAATGGTTTTCAAATTTGAAATTAAAATTTTGATTTTGAGTTTTTTCAAAATGCTCATTTTCAAAAAAATTGAAAAATTCTATAATAATCCTTGTATATATCCAAACAGATGGTGCAAGTTTAAAAATGGGACTGCAATGGGTTTATATGGTAATCTTTATTTAAAATACACAATATTTACTTACTCTAGATTTTACTGATTTAAAATGCATTTTATTTCAAATTATAAGACCGAATATATACAAATTATTATTTTGTGTTTTTGTTGGTGAGTGTGTTGGGTTATTGTTATTATTATTATTATAATTATTATTATTATTATTATTATTATTATTATTATTAGACCGCGGAACTTCATGCACTTGCAAATGTTTTGACTGTGCATATTGAAAGGAAATGTATATAACTTTATCTATCACCAAAAATAAAAGAAATCTGCCCTATTTTTATTTTGCATGTGTGCATGTTTTAGTTTAAATGCGTATTTTAATGTATGCGGTATATTTTAGTGCATGTATTCCAGGTTTTTGTGGAGAAGAGGATCGAGGTCAGATCTTTTCGGGTATTTCTCTTTCAACTTAGAAGTGGCTTTCTTCTGACAACGCGGCTAGGGAAATTGAACTTCCTTAGTACCCTTCGCACGGTTTCGGGATTTAGTTTTTTGCCAATTCCAATTTATAATTGTGGAGTAACTTTTGGTACATTAATACGAGGATCCTTCTTTATTATTTTCACAACAAGATTCTCTTCTGGATCAGAAAGTCTTCGGACGTTCTCCTCTGGGTTGCAGTTCAATCGCCTATTCATTGATGGACCATGAGATTGTCACTCACTGTGCTTTTTTCATTAATGGCATTTTGCAACATTTTGGGCATCATTAACCCTTTGCATGATGGTAAATATCCAGCTGACGCTGCTCAAAGTTGGTGTTCAATCCTCAACGATTCATTTATCTTAAATGTTTAGGTTCCCACGTATCTGGTTCATCAACTGAAAGGTGACCATGGTTTGTTTTATTTTTGGTGATAGGTAAAGTTATATACATTTCCTTTCGATATGCACAGTCAGTAAAAATATGCAATTGCATGACATTCCGCGGTATAATAATAATAATAATAAGAAGAAGAAGAAAATTCATAACAATAAAACACAACACACTTCCCAATAAAAGCACTAAATTAATAATTTGCATATATTAGGTCTTATAATTTGAAATAAAATGCATTTTAAATCAGTAAAATCTAGAGTAAGTAAATATTGTGCATTGTAAATAAAGATTACCATATGAACCCATTGCAGTCCCATTTTTAAACTTGCACCATCTGTTTGGAAATATACAAAGATTATTATAGATTTTTTTTCAATTTTTTTGAAGATGAGCATTTTGAAAAAACTCAAAATCAAAATTTTAAATTCAAATTTGAAAACCATTTTGAACGCAACCCCTATTGAGTTGTATATCATATAAAAGGCCATAAAGAAAGCTGCAAAACGACACCTGTTTCAGCTCTCTATCTTCATTTGGTGATTTTCGGGAAGCCAATTTTGCAAAATTTTACATGGCTGTATATCAGAAACGGATGGAAATATTTTACTCAAAATTTGTAGTTTTCTTATTCTCCATGCATACTACCTATGTGTCAAATTTTATCTGAATCTAAAATGGTGAGGTAAAATTTTAATTAAAACTGTGTTGATTTAATATGGAATGACCCACATACGTTTTGCCGTACAGCAAGTTTTAGGTAAACTGCTAGCCGACCCAAAGTGCGTGGAAGCATTAGGGTTTCTTGCAGACATTACCTGCCATCTAAATGATCTTCATATATCAATGCAAGGCAAGAACTGTCTTATTACAGATTTGCTTGATTAAATAAAAACCTTTGAATTAAAGCCATCTCTGTGGAAAGGTCATTTAAGGAATAGAAATGTAGCACACTTTTCTTGTCTGCAAACTGTGAAAAAAGGTGCATGTTTCGATGAATATGTCATTATTATTCAAGATTTGAAAGACAACTTTTCAAAACGATTCAAGAACTCTTGAAAAAATAACAGTTATTTACATTGTTTGCAACACCATTTTTGATTTCGGCAGAAACTGTTTCGGACCATTTGTAATTGGAGTTGATACTCTTGTAATGTCACACGACACAGAAAGTTAAATTTCGAACGGCGCACTCTTTGCTGGATTATTATGTAAATGTTCCACAATAGGAGTTCCCAAAACTGCATACGCAAGCAGCCAAAGTTATTTCTATGTTCGGATCCCCATATGTATGTGAGAGCTTCATTTCTATTACGCAGTTAACAAAATCAATGTTTCGAGGGTGTTTGAGGGTTGAGAGTCTTTGCAATCCCTCGTTTGATGGCAACATGTAATTTTGTGTCCCACATCGAACGAATTGTAAACAACAACAAAATCCAATAAAATTGTTACAATGAAATTGCTTTCGTGAACTAACTGAACCTACTTTACCCAGGATATTTTGTTTTCCTCTTTAATTATATGTTTCAAACTAGAAAACAGAAAAGAAACTTACTCGTTCGAATAAAATCAAATTAAAATCAGTGAGATTTTACATGAACTGGGCGCGAATGAAAATATTGTCGCATTTGATCGGATTGAAACGAGCCAGTAAATACTGTTGCTGCGCGAGAAAAGTTGCACGGTAGCGCTGGGGAACTGGCAGTCGGGGACGCCCGTCGGGCAGTGGTGGAAACAGCCGAACCAAAGCGCGCTTCGTCATCTGTCGCAGCGAACTTGATGCTCCGGAGCATAGGCGGAGCAGAAATCTTGGACAGGCCTGGTTTAGACACTAGCGTTAACCACAGACAGACGGATCGATGGACAAACAAACGTTTACCGTCAACTAACTTTTCGCCATCATGGACCCCAAAACGTAAATACTGACTACAAAACGTGTTAGGGGAAGTAATTTACCACATAAAGAAACAAGAACTCCACTATTTCGATACCTATAATTGACCCCAGAACACGAGTTTTTCTGTTGAAAAATAAGCGATTTTTTCGCAGTATTACACTCTTCCTCTTTACTAGTTACAAATAAGTACGTAGTACGACGAGAAATTAAAAAACTAGTGGTGGTGCAACAACACACACTTTCTCGCGTTATTTGTTACATTTGCAACGTTCGAAAGTTCAAAGAATTTAACGAAAATGAGACTTGCGTTTGTTTTATGTGAGTATATTCATCTAATCGAGAAATAATTCAAAGAAAAAATTTGGAACCGTTTTGGAAGAAATTGTTTTAACCTGCCTGTATTTCACAAAAAATTGTACATTATTTCAAGAGTTGTATCTGAAGTACAGATTTCAAGAATGAAACTAGATGCACTACAAGAGCACATACGTGTCCGCATTATTTGTAACGGTCACGCAGTATTATAATACTTCAGGAACCTGCAAAATTGTTTCCAATCAGCAAAACGATTTCTCCATGGTAGAATTAGAACTCACGTTCTTAAGAGTTAACACCCCAGTCACGTTATCCCTATAATATTAACCTCACAGATAATTTTCAGCGTCACGATACCAAACAATTCGGACATTTGCATTTGCAATATCCAAAAATTTTGAGAATTTTATTTTCAGGGAATATCAATATTTGGGAAAATCAACTGAAATCTTTAGTCTCTAATACACTTTATTTCCTCCAATGTTGCCTGAGTTTCTTTTTTGGATTTTATTCCGATGATTCAGCAATTACAATTCCCTAAACATTCGGGTTTTCATCATTTCTAATTTCAAAACTAAGCACTTTTCATTTTGTCTCAAAAAACAATAAAAATTTTATCAAGAACACAAGCCACGTTATTATTACACTGATCGATAAAATTTAACTTTTTGTCTGTTAAACGGAATGGAATTGCTGTTTCTTATGGAATATGGTGCTCTGATTTCAAATTTGCAGAACATTTATTTGAAACGGGCAAGGTTTCTTTGTAATAGGCAATTAAGAAGACCATACTCTTGTTAAGTAATTGGTTTTATTTACTTTACTTACAAATAATAATATCAATGAAATTGTAATTTTGAATGAAAATTTACTGTATTTTGCGTGAGGAACATCCCTTTTTAGTGTCCAGCAATATTCTGCAAGCATATTTCGATTCCCCTTCCTCTGATAATGTTTTTACACTGTTGCAATGTCTAGCAATCACCGTGTTCATTGCTCAGAGCGCCGAGATTTTCAGGAAAGACGTCTAAGTGTGAATCCGGAAAATGTATTTTAAGGGATATCCCAGAGCTTTTTAATTGTGAAGATGTTCGGACACTAGTTTTTTCTAGTTCTCAGCTTTTCTGTTACCAAGAAATTCAGTTACGACCTTTTGAAGCGACATCCATGCAGCCTTTTCAATACCATTTACACTTGCCTCAAAGTCATGATCCTTCATAAGCTCCTTTATTTGTAGTCCAATAAATATACCCTCCTTTCTCCACCTCATTCAACCTCGGGAATTTGTTCTTTAAGCACAGCAAACCTGGCCAGACTTTTAACTATCGCCTTCACAAAACATTTTATGAATACGAATTTGATGTGCAGAGGAGGAAGATATACGTGGACACTAATTACAAGTTATTGAAGTGAAAAAGTGTGAGTGAAGTACAAAATTACATTTTTGTCCAGGTATCAGATGTTGTTAAGGCCAGTGTTTCTTCACAAAATGATTTTTGCGATCTCAGTTATTCCACTTGCATAGAAAACAGAATTTATGTTCTGAAGGGAGATCTAACAAAAGTGCGATGACATTCAAATCGCTGCACACATTCCAAAAATGCTATTCGTATTGAATCTTTGATAACAAAAGTTTCATGATACCATACATCTTTTTCATATGGGCTGCTTAGGCAAGAGAAATTTTTGGGTTCTTATTTCTAATATGATTAAGCACGCCTTTTAAACTGAGATTAGAGGAACCTATTAATAACCTCCATTCCTTAAGGTCATGATGGTTTCCCAACGTACTAAGTAATGTATCAACATCAATACAATACACTATCTAGACTTCTTTGGAGAAAAGGCATCGGACGTCCTGTTCCCGTCGACAATACACAGTCATTGCAGTTTTCTTCAGAAGGAGGTTCCAACCCTTTAATCGGGACGCCACCAAATCTGCCTGTTTCTTTGACAAGTTTAGATCATTGAGTTCCGAATGATTGATTCTATGAAGTTCTGTAGACGTTCCACCAAAATATGGGTCTTCAGAGTTGTCCTTTTCGCTGTTTACATTTAACCCGGGAGTGCTCGCAATAGATCTGTGACATTCAAACCACGACAATTTTATGTTCCTGAATTATTGCGATGCATTAGTCGTCTGATATTTCACGTATTCCTTTATTGTACTTTTCTGATATCGCCTGGCCTTTTACTTTTATCCTTTCGCTGAATCATTTCCCGTTTCATGTTGAAACTTGATCGCTGCGCTACGCGACATCTGTCATACACATTGGGTGCAATGGCGCCAGTGCATTGTGAGCTCCTGCCCTGAGCGGTACGTATCATTGAATTATTTTCAGCTGTCTATGACAAGCGATAATTCATAAAATGCAATCATTTGCCTTATCTACAATCGGCTATCACAATTTCTAACCAAAGAGAAAGAACATATGCAGGAGGCGTCCGCAGCGAAATGAAAAAAATGCGAATCTTATAAAATGAAAAAAAGACACACTTTCTAAATATTTTTGTGAAAAAGTAAAATATATGTATTTGTTTAGACATTCCAAAATAATTTGTGGAAATTGTATTTAACCCTTAACTGGTATCGTCGGGTCACATTTGACCCAGAAGAATTTATTTTTTGTTTAAACCTTGCAATGTTGCCGCAATTTGCCTGTGCTGCCACCTAATCCCTACACTCAGTACTTATGGTCAGTGGTGTTTTAGAACTCATGAAAGGAAGTTGATTTGTCTTCGCAGTGTGTGTTCCGGGTCAATGGAGACCCGACGATACCGTTGACGTTAGTCTTTTAATTATAGTGTGAAAATCAAAGTCTGTTTTCTCAACAATGGAATATGAAGGAAATTCTGTACAAATTGAACAGTGGCTTGCAGAGGTAGATAGTGATCTCAGTGACGCTTCAACAATAGACAGTGATCATGATTCAGGCAGTGAAAATGATTGTTCGGAAGGAGGAGAACGACAATATGCCTACAACTTCGCAAAATCAAAATCTGACAGCTGGAGAAGCAGAAGACAGAGACTACAGTACAGAAACAACTGAATCTAGAATTATATCTAATGATCGTAAGTTTATTTACGGGAAAAATAGATACAAGTGGTCCTCAACTCCCTATCCTGATTCTCGCACAAGAGGACATAATTTGATTCCTAATCTACATATGCCAGGTCTGAAAGGGCAAGCACGGAATGTGCTGTCTAGTGAGGCAATTGATTTCTGGCTACTACTTATCGATGAAGATATGATTGAGAAAATTGTAATGTTTACAAATGAGAAAATAACTGAACTGAGTACCCAGTACGGAAAAACTGCCACATTTGTGAATCATGTTGATAGTACAGAAATGAAGGCTTTTATTGGACTGTTATATTTGTGTGGTGTTTTCAAATCAGGTAACGAAGACGCCAAAGGTTTATGGAATGGTGACGGGACAGGAAGAGATATATTTAGAGCGACCATGTCTCTGAAACGATTTCTGTTTCTACTTATTGCATTGCGTTTTGACAATCCTGCAGAAAGGGAGAATAAGAAACAAGATGGTGATCGAACTGCTGCAATTTCAGAGTTATTTGAGTCATTTATTGTTAACTGCCAATCAAACTACCCTTATGAATATTTGACAGTAGATGAAATGTTGGTTCCTTTTCGTGGCCGCTGTGTTTTCCGAGTTTACATGAAAAGTAAACCCAATAAATATGGCATTAAAATAATGTGTTTGTGCGATGCCAAAAAGCATTATCTTTTGAATGCCTTCATATACAGTGGCAGATGCAGCTCACCCAATCCAAGAAAACTGTCTATTCCTACACTAAGTGTACTTTCCTTGATTACTCCAGTTGCCACTACCAATCGCAATATTACAGGAGATAATTGGTTCAGTTCAATCGAGTTGGTTGATGAGCTAAAACGGAATGGACTAACGTACGTAGGTACGCTCAAAAAAAATAAGCGTGAAATTCCTCCATCGATATTGCCAGCCAAACAAGAAAAGGAACATACTGCTAAATTTTGTTTCACAAAGGACAGAACGTTAGTTAGTTATGTTCCTAAGAAAGGGAAATTTGTTCTTCTAATCTCTTCCATGCACCACACACAAAGTGTCGAGAAAAATGGAAAACCAGAAATAATTGGAACTTATAATTCAAGCAAATCAGGAGTTGACTCACTGGATCAGAAAGTTGCAAATTATACTGTACATAGAAGAACAAGGCGATGGCCACTTGCAATATTTTATGCAATACTGGACATTGCTGGAGTCAATGCTCATGTTCTATATAATTGCCAGCGATCGAATACTGAAATGACACGCCAGGACTTCCTTGTGCGCACTGGTAAGGCACTTGTCTTCCCGCAAATGGAGCGTAGACTTAATGAATCAAGGCTTCCGAGGACACTTAACAACATAATAAAGAACATTCTTGGCGTAAAATGTGAAAAAGGAAACTCAGCAGGACACCGAAGTCAAGAGAGTGACGAGCCGAAGAAACGGAAGCGCTGCGTCCTTTGTCCGTCATCAAAGGACAATAAATATAACACAGTCTGCTGTCAGTGCAACAAAACTGTTTGCAAAACCCACAGTTTAGTAAAAGTGTATTGTGATGAGTGCATAGAGTCTGAATAAATTACATCCAGTCCATAACTGCATAATAATTTGGCTAAATATAAACAGACAAAAAATTAAACATTTACTGTATACCACTTTTGCATGCTTGCAAATTTATAAATTAAGTAGCATTCTTGTGTTTTTCTCTTCATATTATGTTTATACAAGTGTTAGCTCTTCATTTTGATCCATACAAATGAAACATTTCTAATATTTTGAAAATTGAATCTCTTTTCAAAATGATCTCATCTAACCCATGTAAATATATACGAATTCAGAAATATGGTTCTTTAGACACACTAAATGAATTTAATTGAAGAAGTCTTTCAGTTACAATTCTTGGGGAAAGTTGTTTTAAGATGTATATCCATTTCTAGTTTCATCTAGTAAGAATTAATATGCTAAATAACAAAATTAATTTCTGGGTCTCCGCTGACCCGACAATACCGTTTACGTAACCAAAATCCGTGATACCAGTTAAGGGTTAATATTATTTAATGGGATAATAAGAAGTGCAATGATTTTTGCGTGAACTTTGTCAATTTTTGCTTTTCTCAGCATAAATATTTAGACAAGAATTCTGCAGTGTAAGATTCATTAACAATTGCATTGGGGGACATTTACAAACGGAATAAAATACGCATTTCAGTAAATAAACCTTAAGATAATTCGCATTCACAAAAAGTTGGAGCTATATCTGAAAGATACATTGCGGGCACTGGCATGCGTCTACCTATTGTGGGCCGGGTTAAATCTTATCGCCAGTTTTCGGAATGTAAGCTCCAATTGTCCAGTGGCGATATGATTGGAGGGTCGTCGCTTTCACGAAAAGGCATGATAGCTGAAGAGAGATTGCGATATTGAATAGTCTTCTTAATCATGCTTGTGATTCCAGAAACGTTGGTAATGCAGAAGTAACAATTCTTGGAATGGTCCTTTGGTTCCCTCCATTACATGGGAATTGCAAATCGCATATTTCGCGAATTTCCGTTGGCCAACCACTAAGTAATGTGACACTAGACACACAGCAAATCTCAGGGGCCCACAACTTTTCCTGATCACCGATTCCATACCCGAAATAAATTCATATTCATATGTCTATCTTATCAAGAGAGTAATATTCCACATTTGGCTCTTCAAAGCTACCTAACCATACACATAGAAGAAATGGTTTGGATGGTTTACACACAGTCGCGGCATTGCAAGGAATCTTTTTTTTTTATTTATTCATATCCTGCCCGTTCGGCCCTTCCGGCCTTTCGGGGGTTATTATTAACAAAATATACATTACACCAATTACGTAACAGTCTCCTTCAGTTACATCAGGGCACAAGTACACTTACTTGAGCTCATGTTTTAATCTACTTATAATAATGCTACTTTACTATTTACATTAATACAAAGTTACAACACTGTGTAAATACCACATTTGTGAATGATACTACATACAGTTATAATCATCACATACATATTTACAAAGTCAACACCAGCAATAGTTCATGGCGGCTTTAAGCGATCTTTTGGATAGCGTGACAATATCCTGGATGGTGTATACGCTGTACGGCCAAGGTTGAAAGTTCTTTTGCTCGGACAAGCTTCAAGCCTTAAATAAAATTTTTTAGATAGTTTATTTATGTGTGCTTTAATGAAACTAATGTTCAATTCCCTTTGGATTTGCGCATTAGGAATAAACCAAGGAGCTTTGGTAATCAGTCTTAGGAATTTGTTTTGTATTATTTCTAATTTATTAATATGCGTGTTTGCAGCTCCTCCCCATACTGAGCATGCATAGGTGAGCGACGGCCGAATTATAGATTTATAAATTGTTACTCCGTTTTCTATTCTTAATGTTGAATTTTTATTTATTAATGGGTAGAGTTTGCCAAGTTTTGCATAGGTATTGTTTGCAATATCTACTATGTGGTTCTTCCATGTTAGTCTTCTATCTAATTTGACTCCTAAGTATTTGACGGATTGGTTATTGTTTAGCCAGGGAACCGGATTGTTACTGATTGTTAAAACTGGAGGGGTTATAAATCTTTTAAGGGAGAAAATTTTTGCTTGTGATTTGCTTGGATTTATCTGGATTCTCCATTTGTCAGTCCATTTAATTAATGTATTTAAATCTTTTTGAAGGTATTCCAGGGCAATATTTAGTTCTTGATGTTGTGACAGGATGGCAGTGTCATCTGCAAAAAAGGCTATTTCGGTATCTATTAATTCCGGAAAATCGGCAAGGTAAATTTTGAATAAAGTTGGTGATAATGGGGAACCTTGTGGAACTCCGCTGAGATTCTGTATTTTTTCGATATGGTGTCGTGTATTTTAATTTTGAACGATCTGTTTAACAAGAAACTTTCAATTATATTTTGAAGATATTTGGGAATGCCTAGATGGCGGAATTTGTATTTCAGACCTGTGTGCCAGACACGGTCAAAAGCTTTAGTAACATCTAAAAATATAGCTGCCGTGTATTTTTTCTCGTGGAAGCCCTTTGCAATTAAATCCGTAACTCTTAAAAATTTGGTGTTCTGTCGAGTGATTTGCTCTAAAGCCAAACTGGGTATCTGGGATGGCCTTTGTATCGTTTAAGAATTTATTTAAACGCACTAAAATTAGTCTTTCAAACACTTTAGCTAATGAAGGTAATAGGCTAATTGGCCTGTAATTGTCTAGTTGTTGTGGACATTTATTAGGTTTGCTTATTGGAATAATTATTGCATTTTTCCAATTACTTGGGTAATACCCTAGTCTTAAAGCTGCATTTAATATTGCTGCTATTGTGCATCTTGGTAGTTCTTTTAATATTTGACTAGTTATTAGGTCCTCCCCTGCCGCTTTCCTGTTTTTGAGTCTGTTTATTGTGCGTTTAAGTTCTGCGGGGGATATGAATTTTGTTCTTGCATCCGCAGAGTATTTAGGTTGTTTCATGCTGTTTAAAATTTCCTCATTAAAAGTGTGGTTTACTATTGGATTGGGTTTAAAGGTATTTACAAAGTGAGCAGCAAAGGCCTCCGCTTTCTCTTCATCTGTATAGAGAAGTGTTAGTACCTGATTTTAATGGTGGTATTATAGATTGCTCTCTGGTAACCTTTTTGATGGTAGACCATAATGAAGGTGAACCTGGGCTAATTTGCGCTAAAAATTGCTTGAATGAGCTATATCTGTGCTCATCGATTAGAAATTTAACTTTTTTGCATAAATAAAGAGTTCCATTTCTTTTTTAAGTGTGGCCGTCTATACAACTGCCAGAGTCTTCTAATTCTGTGTTTATTTTTTATCAAATCCACTATGTTTTTCGGTAGCCAGTAAGATAGATGTTTGTTACGCGTATATTGCACTGATTGACATGATTCTTTAACCGCGAAGCTTATTGCTTCTACTAGATTATTAATTAGTGAATCAATATCTGCTTCGTTTTTGATATCTTTTGGGAACGAAAATTCCGTAGATATTTTTAATCTAAAAAGATCCCAGTTTATTTAACATTTATTAGTTTACTTATATTTTTTACTTTAGCAGTACTCTGAAATGATATTATTATGGGGTTATGATTCGAATCGAGATCAGGTATTACTGAGTGAAAAACGGGACAATTTATATTTGCGGTTAGACTTATGTCAAGAATGTCAGGAGCGCACTTATTATTAAATGGGTATCGCGTAGGTGCGGGCGGCGCGTGAATTAAAATATTATGCCTCTGAGCAAACTGTAAAAGTTTACGACCTGCTTCTGTTGTAATTCTGCAGTGCCATGCTTTATTTTTACTATTTAAGTCGCCTATAACAATTATTTTCTTATTATAGAAAGCATTGTTAATGTTCAAGTTAAAAATTTATCCAAAGTATTTTCTGGGAATTTCTTATTAGGTGGTTTGTAGGCAGTTGCAAGGAATCTGTTCATACAAAAGTTAACCCTCGAACGCGACGTGAAGATCACACGAGTCGCGCACGACACAGTTAAATCAGCTTTCTCACTTCGATGCGCAGGGCGCAAGTATTGTAACTCACGTACACAACGCATCGAGTCAGCACCTCTATAAATGAGTCACCGCACTTCACTTCGCAATTCTCTAAGTTACTCAACTCATTTGACCGATCAAACGTCTATTCCATATCTGCAGTGAAATCTGCAATATAATACATTGTTGACGAATAGCGTTTCAGCATTCAGAATTAATAAATCTGCAATTAACTAGACTTTCAGCATAAACTACACATGGCTCTCAGCGAGATACATGCCGGTTTGGTATATGTGCAATTACACGAACACTGAGCCCGGTGGGCATCTTTTGCGGTTGTATTCAGCTTCAACGTAGCAAATTACATAAGAAACAGTCAGCCATTAACAAAATCACTGTCGGCCAGTATTATTTAGATGTACAGTAATCCCTGGACATCCGTGAATTCGCTATTCGCGAGTTCTGAGCATTGCGTTTTGAGAAATGCCACCAGTTTTAACATTCGCGACTTCAAAACTCGCGAGTGCATCTTTTGGTCGCTCTACATTTTTTTAAGCAAGAACATTTCATTTCCTTTATCAGCGTCATGTGGGAAATGGACTCGACAGACACCGGATGTCAAGTATCACATCCTGCAAAAATGTCAAAATTGGAATGTGAATTCACATTAATAGAATAACAATATTGTACAATAATTAAATTCCGTTGCGTCAAACTGGAAGTAAGGGTTTTGGCCAAATGAACAGAAAAGCTGTTCAGGACCTGTGCAAGTCTCATTATAATGACCTCACTGAAGAGGAGCTTCAGAAAATCATAAGCAAAGAAAACCTCGAACGTAATGATGAAGTAACGGAAATGAAACTGTATACTGGAGAAATTTCAATGTCAAAACTGTTAATGGCGTTCTAAAACGTCAACAAGTTCTGGCGGATAGAGCATTCGAAATGTAATCGGAACATGGAAATAACTTCGAAATCTATGAGAGAAATAAAAGCTGTAACCTTGCATATTTGGATATTAGAACAATAAGGAGGGTGATGAAACAAAAATTAACCCAAACCCATATCCAAACACTTTCAACTTTGAAATAAGTTTCAAATATTGTTTTATTTATTCTCTTTGGAATATTAATAGTGAATTCTGTATGTAGTAGAGCTTACTCAGTTCTACTGCAATTGTTTGGCAATTTTGTCTTTCCTCTTTAAACAGTTTTTCGATATCCAGGAACCTAACCCACCTTTCGTCATTAAAAGATAGACTCAACATTCGCGGATTTGACATTCGCGATGTTTTTTTTGGGAACCTAACTCTGGCGAAAGTTGAGGGATTACTGTATTTTTATACAATTGGACGGGGATGATTGTGGATCTGTTGGTTCAAAATTTTTGTCTTTATTACTGTCGTGAAGGAAATTTTCACTTCATTTTCATCGCGTTAACCTGTGTTATAAGAGAAAGTTTACTTCCTCATCCAAGTTACGTCTGCTGTTCTCCATCGCGTACTTGATTTGACTTATTTTGTTTTTCGCAAATAAATCATGAGAAGTCACTATGATATTTCAGTAACTGGTGCTAGTGTATGTTGAAGGATCAGCAAACTTTTTGTAGGTTGCTGCAGGAATAATCCTGCTATTTGTAAATGTTAATATCTCGGTTTTAGTCAATGTGTTGATTACTTTGTCACTTCCCCAAGCTCTTGGATGATTTTATCTTTCTTATATTACGTTGGGAGGTCAACAAGCGGAAATGTGTCGAAGAATTATTGAACATGTTCAAAATGTACCCATTTTATTGCGTTATTTATGTGGTCAGACAGGAGAGCTGAACTTGGACCTGAGCATTGCCATTAATAGAAACATCTGTAATATTATTATTTTTTATTATTTTGTTATCATTACTATCCTTATTTTATTATTTTAAAGAAATTGCTTTGAGTGTGTTTTGGCTGAATGTGAAGGTTAAATGTTAATTGGCTGAGTTTGCGTGCAAATTAACGCATTGATATTCATTTAATCGAAATGATTAATTGGTTTTAATAATAGTCCGACATTCTCTCAACTTGTTTCAACCTGGGGACCCCTTTACCAAATTATTCGAGCTCATGGAAAGTTTGTTCTAAGTGAATAATTTCTTTATGCTCCAGTCACTGATTTGCCTTTTCACCTAGAAATAAAAAACTTAGCATTAAAAAAATATTTTGTTTCAGCAAGTACCGGTGGACTCCTTGGACTCTTTATGGGATTCAGCTTCATGAGCCTTGTGGAAGTTGTGTATCACATCACACTCCGTCTCTGGTGTGCTGTCCGCAAGAACAGAAGAAATCTCCACTTAGAGCAGCAATCCAATGTTAACATGCAACCTGCGTATGCAATTTATCCATTCACTCAATGAATCAAATTTCCACTTATTTGTTGGAGTTCATTTTACTTACACTCTGCTTACTACTAGGTGTGCATCAAGAAACAAGGGTCGAACAAAGGGCAGAAAAATAAAGAAGCCCAATAAAAACATGGATATACACGTGTGATTGTCAGACATTAACAGGAGACAACTCAGAGTCAAAAAAATAAGTCTAAAATTGGTGTATTGCACACTAATATTCCAAAGTACAATAAATTTTTGTTTTCTTAAATATGCTCTCTCAAATTTTTAGCTTAAAATGTATAATTATTTAACTTTTGTTCATCATAGGCAGAATTTTTATTACATCTTCATAACTTCCACACATTTCACACTTTCACATTAACCCGTAGGCCAGATTTTCAAACTTTTGTACAAGAATGATCCATCGGGGAGAATGCAAGATTCTAACATTTTATCAGTTTTTAATTTGTTTATTTTCCAAATAAATGAAAGGTCTCGAGTAAGCCTCAATCCAAGCGCTGTAATGCACGGGTAACCCGTTTGAACGATAATATTAAATATAAGATTAAAATATTAACTTTAATTTTTTTTGTAATATATAATCCATCTCACTAAAGACATTATTTTTTGGGGGTGCATTTATCATTTAGTTTAAGAATAGCGTTTTTTAATTAGCTTTAATTTCCATTCACGTTGTACGTGCGTTTACAGTGCTGTGAAAGCTAGTACTTCACTTTCCATTTTCAAGTTTTTCTGCTTTTTATCTGCTAAATGACTAGCATGAAATGGCTTCCGACTGTAACATTGATGTTTAAACATTATATTCCAGCATTCCTGCTTTACTTCTACACACGAGGTTATACAGTGCTTATTTATTGACTCAAATAAAGCGATTCACTCTCACTACTTCGTAAAAACGATGGTCAATAGACAATTTGAGTAATTGGCAATACGAGTATTATTACTTTCAAACAGTCAAAAATATATAAAAGTAAAGTAGTGTCACATAATATTAACAATTTATCATTTATATGCGCTTTTTTTCTTTTTGGACAATCAAAGTAACAAATTTTCAAAAATGTTTTATTTTTACGTATTCTGAAACACGACGTTTCGCGTAATAGTTTTACGCAAGTAGATGAGAGAGAACTTACCACAATACCAATCTTCAATAAATCAAACTAAACATGTTTTGGATAGTTCTCTCCCCCTATTTTTTATTTTTTTACTTCCGCCTCCTACATATTTTTTACTTATACTTGTTTTATTCCGTTATTTCATTTCATTACTGTGAAATTGGTTTCCATTTTCAGACAAATGAATTTATATGAATTTTGTTCACACCTGATGATGCGTAATTATTAGGGCCTATGGAAAACATCTTATTTCAGAATATGTAAAATAAACATTTTTTGAAAATTTGTTACTTTGATTGGCCAAAGAATAAAAGATACCTGAATGTTAAATTATTAATATTATTACTTTTGTGTGTTCATTCCACATTATTTCCATTGACCAAATTGGAACACATACCTAGCTTTGTTATTGTAAAAGATGCTCTCAAATAATTTTTAATTGATTACTGGATTGTTGCCTCGCTAGAACATGGTTAAGCTGACTGGAGACACCTCTTCAAAAAAAATTTAAAAAGCGTGGAATTGATCAGACACTAATACGCCAAACTCACAGGGGTTATATGGGATATGACAGCTGTTATCTATTAAACAGGGCTAAGATGTTAAATCGCTAAAATTTAATTCATCGAAGCCACCACACGAACTAAATTGTTTTTTTACCATCCGTTGGTTCTATGATGCACACTATTTCTTCTATTCGCGCCCTTTTTCGTGATGCTCCGGATGTCTGCTCGGCCCATTGTCAGCTGCAGGTTCCCAAACAAGCCATGCTGAGCCGGGTTACGCTGAGTATCAAGAAAAAATATGAGCGATTAGTCCGAAGAACTAGTCCATAGAAAACAACTTATCTCAACAGAGAATTTAATTTTTGAAATGTGCGGTACTAGAAAACAAATAACCGATCTTACGGCAATAATGAGGATCGTACTACATGTATGTACTTTACTTTATAGAATCCATCACTGTTTACAATTATTTTAGGTAGATAATATATAAATTAATAATAAATATGCTGTAAGAACATTAGTGCAACCATTGTTATTAGAACTGTTATTTGGTGATTACGAAATAAATTATTTTTAAGGATTTACAAGAACTATAGTATGTTCATATTATTTTTTTCCTTCACTCTCAGAAATATTTTTGAAGAATGTTACATCATTTATTATTTAATAAAAACTCAATCAACAGAATCTTCCCTTTATATAATATGCAAAGCGTAATATGACGTATTTGCACCATTTATAAGAAACCATCAACAGAAAATATCATATGTGTGATACTACTGGGTAGAAAATTACCGCCAAGCCTGCATCAAATAGATTTATGTGGAAAAACTAGAAATTCGCAGATTATGATATCAGAGTAGCACAAAGTACACCTGCAGTCCGAAACACATGTTACTCTGAAACACACGACGCCATCGTGCACAACTTTTATGTATTTATATAACGTCACAAACAGTTAAAACCATTCATTGCGCCGCGCTCACGATGTCTTTCCAACCTCTCTTCCCCCACCAAATTCACCCAAAATGTTCTAGAATTTCCAGAATTCTTTTTAAGCTTGGTAGTTATTGGCGAAAGGTTAGTACGCCGCAAAATAATTTTGTCCAATCATCAGAGGTTTTTGAGCCGAGAACTAAGCGAAAAGTTTCCACTCATTCCCTCTCACTCCAATCGTGTGTCATACAGGGTAGTAATTATGGCCCGGGGAAGAACCGGTGAATCTCAAGGGAGGAGGTGGGCGAGGGGGGCCACGGAAAGAACCGTCAGGGACAGGCGCGGGCGCGCGCGCACAGCCCCTAGCGTCACGGACATCTCCGCGTGTCTAATGGCGGGTGGCAAGTGGGAGTTCGGACGAATCTCGGCGCCACCACGGGTCCTTTGTCGTGCTTTGTGAAATATTATTTTATTCGCTGTTGGAATTAATTAGGTATCATTACAATATAGTATATTTTCCACTACATTGTGGAATATTCTTCTCTTCGTGTCTTGTCGTAACACATTATTCCATATAAGGTCATGTAGAGCTTTGATTGCATTTCTGCCCATTGCGAGTCTAATAGTAATATCTTCATCAACTTTCCCATCGTCAGTAATTATAGTCCCCAGATATTTAAAATTTTGAACAGTTAGTTATTTCGTCATCAGCAATTTTTATATTAGTGGTATGTCCTCCAATGCATAAATATTCGGTCTTTTTAAGGTTAATTTCACGTCCCCCACTTTTCGTATTCTTCTTTTAATTTCCTAAGCATAAACTCCATATCTTCCCGATCTGATGCCATAATGACCTGAATCATCTGCAAAATGTAGAGAATGTAAGCACCTATCATTTATGAGAACTCCCATTTGAGAGCATTTTCTTGTACCAAGTTTCCAAAACTTGTTCTATATATATATATATATATATATATATATATATATACACACACACATTAAAGAGAAGTGGCAATAGACTACCATCCTTGTTTTAATACTTTGGGTAATTTTCCTCCCCATTTTAATACATGCTTCAGTATTCTGGTACATTTTTTAACCAATTAATCCATTTTTCTGGAACATTCAGTCTTCTCATTGCTGACCATATTTTACATCTAGGAACACTGTCATTATTGGCCTTTTCCAGGTCAATAAATGTCATGTGTGTGTCTATATTGTATAGTCCATTTTCTCTATTATTTGGCGTAAGCAATGGATATTATCTAAACATGACCTCCCACTTCTAAAACCGCTTTGTTCTTCACTGAATGTTATTCCCTTCTGTATTTTATCCTTTAGAATACTAGCGAATAGCCAAGCTATTGATGGGATGACACTAATTCCTCTGTAGTTTTCACAAAGGGTTTTGTTACCTTTCTTGTGTATAGAGTTGATGTATGACATATTCAATTCCTGAGGAATATCGCCACTAACTTCAATTTTTGTTAAAAAGATTTTTGAGGTATTCAGTTATATTATAACCTCCATATTTTAAAAGTTCCATTCTAAGATTACCTGGTCCTGGAGCTTTATTGTTTTTAGCTTTCGCCGAAGCCCTTTTTACATCAAACCAACTAATTTCAGGTTCCCACGCTTGCCAATGTGTGCATTCCAAATTGTTCAGGTATTCAACTCTACTTTCTTGTAATAATTTTTCATAGTAATCAATCCATTTTGTAGAAGTTATTATTTGTACTTTACTTTTGTAACAATTTTTTCTTATATTTTTAATTGTTTTCCATGCTTGGGTTCACCTATTATATCCTCCTGTACTATCTATATCCCTACACAATCTCTCCCAGTGTTCATTTTTTTCAATTTTTACTAATTCTTAACTTCTTTTCTTTTTTCTACATATTCCTTTCGTGCTTGGGCATTCCTATTTGAAATCCACGACAGATACAATGTTTTCTTTTCCTTAATCAAGATTTTTAAATTTTCACTGAATTTCTCAACGAACTTCTTTTTTTTTTGTTCCACTACTAGGGCTTCCTTAGCTGCTTCGAAAACATGTTTTAGGTGATAATACATTTCTTCGAGACTTTTATCTTCGGAGTTTCCTAGTTTGAGGCTAATTCTGTTTTGGTAGAGCATTTCAACGCTGTATTGTTTTAAAGGTCTGTTTTAAAATTTATGGTCATTTTTTCAATTAAAAATATCGGTATATTTTTCAATAGATCTTCGTTTACTTCTAAAAGGAAATGCATGTTTGCTCACTACCATATGATGATCAGTTCCACACTCTGTTTGGCGGTACACTCTCAGATCATTCAGTTTTACTCTTCTTTCTTTCTTTACCATAACTATACCGATTACTGATTGAATATTTCTTGCTGGATCTATTCTAGTATATTTGTGGATGTTTTTATGACTGAAAATGGTATTCCGTACACATAACGCATGCTCCTTACAAAGGTTTATTAATCTTTTCCCATTGTCATTAACAGTTTCCTCTCCAAACTGACCTACTACTTCGCGTTCTCTGTTACCTAATCTGCTATTAAAATCTCCAATTAATAGAATTTCATTTTGATGTGGAATACTTGCTACAATTTCACTGAGATCTTGAAAAAACTTATTTTTTCATCCACAAGTGCATGTCGTTTACCGCATATATCCCTAAAATAGTTAACTGATGACGAAAAATGTTCATGTCTATTTAAGTACCCTGTCATTAATAAGCTCTATTTGATTAATGAATTTTGTCCATTTACGTTTAATAAGGAAAGAGACTCCAATTCTGGCTTTAAATTCTTCTGGCACACCATTCCAAACATGAAGATATTCATTCAAAACTTCTTCCCCTGTTCCTTTTTTCTTCGTTTCCGTAAGAATAATTATGCCCAGATTCAGTTTTTCAATTTCTGAGATGACCTCCCTCTGTTTTGTTCTCAGGCCTTGTATATTCCATGTACCAAAGTTCATTGTCCGTTTTCATAGCCTTTGTCGTAAATTTGGTTTTGGTCCGGTCCGAGGTATATTTAAATCGCTTTGAACAAACTTTTTTTACGGAGGCGGGGTGTTAGCCCTGCGTCCAACCCCATGCCTAATCCTGGAGGCAGATGATTTTTTGTCAGTGTTTTCATCCCCTTAGGAAGGTTGGTTTCACCACACCTACGAAGGCCCCCCCTTCCCCCTTGGTTTTCTATCAGGGTTTTCCTTCCCTTAGCTCCGAATTCCCGTTTTAAGGCGCCGGAAACTCGCCTTTCGTCCCACTCTCTTCGTTACTCTGCAGGTTCTCATCGCGCAGCGCATCCAGGGTCACCACGAGGAGGTTTGAGAAGGGACTTGATGACTCAGCCTTGCTACAAAGGCTCCCCATTACAAGGGGGCTTTTCCTGGCATTTAATAGTGTATATCTATGAGCCTCAGTATATCCCACCAGGACCCAGTCACCCAATATCCAATATCACAATATCAATATCAAAGTCGCAAAATATCTTACTTGGCAACTAATTTTATGTATTGATTTTGATTTTTTTAATGCCATGTGGTAGTGAGTTGTAAAATAATGCACAAGTACTGCATGTGAATTTTTCGTAGTGACCTGTTGATACTGACACCTGATCAGTTTGATTTCTAAGTCGAGTGTTATAGGCATCTGTATTGGATGGAAATATGTTCCGTCCTGGAGTAAGTCGTTTTTTTACGAAGATCGCTGATTTGTAAATCAAAGACGCAAGGCACTGGTAGAATTCCTTGTTTAATAAAGAGAGGCTTACAAGAATCACATGGGTGTGATTTACTCATTATTAGTACAATTCTTTTCAGTAATCTAAGAGTCTAGGAGCTTTGTGATGAGTTTCCCTAGAATATTACGCCGTACCTCAGGCGGGAATGAATATTCGCGAAAACTCGGAAACGATCAGTGGCGAAGCTGAAGGGTAATCTGGGAGCCTTAGAATACCCAAATTATTTTCAACACAATCTATGCAGTTAAGTGTACCATTTTTTAAATTTTTTTTACTGAATCACTAAAGAAAATTAAGTGATTTCGACTCCTTTTCCCCCGCTTACGCGCTAGATATTCAAAGGGCCGGTAGCTGAGCGGGAAGCCTGCCTGTGGATAGGCACCGGCTGGCTTTGCCGCGCATGCGCACAAGAAGACGCAAACTGTAGGCGCTCAATCTCCTTCTCTCTCGCACTCAGTCAGCAGGGAGCCCAGCGTAAACAGACTTGGACCGTGATGGACGTCCACGCCCCGGCCAGGAGAATTCACATCACCTAACGTTTTGGGAAGAAGAGCGAGTTGTTTATGTGCCGTTTGTGCGATTTTTGTTCATATTTTCTTTATGAAACAATTAATGAAACTAAAGATTTACTGTTATAGAGAATGTGCCACCGACTATGGGACACTCCTATAACTTCTAAACGGTTCACGATATCGAAATGCAGTTTTCGCTGAACGCAGAATCATGAGGCAAGTGATATGCTGTAGAAATAGAAATAGTTAAGATACGTAGTAATATGTAGAGTTAGATGTGAAGAGACTGTTGAAATCTGCATTAAAGCAGGCATAACCGTGAATGAACTTTCAAGATCAGAATTATTGAAAAAAAAAATTATTTTTAAATTATATTAGTATAGTAGCGACCCAGATAGACTATCGATTTCAGATTTTGAAATCTTTCATTTATTGAATTTCTTGACGAGAAACAGTTTCCATCTACAAAGCATCCTTTTGTTCAGAAAAGTTTTCTTTCCTAATAAAACAATCCATTCTTTGATAGTATGTAGCTTTGAAATGAACGAACAAATGTATACATTGATAATGCAAAATGTATGCCTGTAGACTTGTTGCTGAAGTATTTCTTGGACAACTTTGTCTAGAAAAAAATTACCAAGAGACAGTTCGGTTGATACTGTTCAGTCTAACGTTCCCTGTATCTACTTTGGTGAAAGGAATATGATTGCATGAAAGAGAGTGAAGACATTGCTGACAAATTCCATGGAAATGATCAGGATCAGTTATTTCAGTACACTGGCTATCGAGAAATGTCTTCTAAATTAATTTTGCAGACAACAGCTTTAATGAACAAATTACACAGGTCAACGACCAAAAACATTTTTGTGTGTGTTCACTTAATTCTTATCATTTTAAGTCTGCTGATTCCAAAATTAACATTAAAAATGACGTATCTCCCACCATTTGTTCACAGTTTAACATTTTCTCTGTATAGCTAGGCAAATGCAGCTTTGAGTACCTAGAAGTGTATGAGATACAGAAAGATAGAATAGAAAAGTATTAGGACGACAAAGAGGATAGTTTACTCTTTGGTAAGATATTTGACAAGCAGTGCCGTGTTTTTATTGGATGTGCATGCGTTTGCATTGTTGCTGTCAAGATAAAACACTAGTTTAGCAATTTCGTGTTCAGTCACGGCTAGTCATGGTTGTGAGAACAGTCCTGACAGTTTTTGTTATATTTGAGGCGACTTTGTGATTAAAAACACTAGCGGAATATACAGACTTTGTTAGAAATGTGAATTTTTCATATTTTGGAATTAAACTTAGTGATGAGGACAAATCTTGGGCGCCTCATAAAGTATATTATATTTGTGTAGAGGACCTTAGAAAATGGTAAAAAAAAAAGGAGAAATCATCCTTTAGATTTGACACTCCAATGGTATGGAGGGAGCTTCGGAATCATTCGGATAATTGCTACATTTGTTGCATTGATGTTACTGGTTACAAATCAAAAATCAAAAAAAGTAATTCAGTACCCTAACCTACCATCTGGAATTCGGCCAACAGGCCATAGTTCGAATTTGTCTGTACCTGTGGCTTTTGCAAGTGTTAACCTGGATAACATGCCAAGTGATGAATCTTCCTGTGATAAACATGAACTTTCCGACAATGAGTTTCAGTGTCCCGTCCACAGTGTGTTTACTCAAACTCAGTTGTTTACTCAAACTGAAGTAAATGATTTGGTCAGAGATTTGGGCTTAACAAAGGAGAATGCTGATTTACTTGTCTCTAGACTCAAGGAAAAGAACTTCTTAGCAGATGGAGCCTCAATTCAGGTGAACAGGAGAAGAGATCAGCAATTTTTCTCCTTTTTTCAAACAAGAACAGGATTTAGTATATTGCTTGAATATTGTCGATCTGGTGAACGAGTTCGGAATTAATACAAAAAAAAATAATGGTGGCTGTTTATCGATTCTTCTAAAACTAGTATAAAAACAGTTCTATTAAACAATGGTAACACCTACACATCATCAGCAGTTGCTTATTCTGTACACATGAAGCAAAGTTACGGAAACCTCTGTAGTTTTAGAGAAATAAACTACTCCGCTCATGGATGGATGATATGTGATGACTAAGCTGCTGATTTTGGCCTATTTTTTCCTTCAATGGAAAACGTAATATTTTGTGTTATTCATTTTGAGGCATTAAGAGGATTGTATGCGAATTTATAGTGCCTATAAATGCGTATCTCATTAACAAATGCCTATTTTGTGTTAAAATGCCTACATATTTTCTATTCTCATATTTATTGACCATAATGCAATTATTACTTCAAATTTTAAACATTTTTTCTCTAAAACGGCTCCAAAAGTTTTTCTTAAAATTTTCTCCTCATATAAAGGGCGGTATAAAAATTGGTGCCGGTCCCAAATTTTTTGCTAACTCTCTTATTTTCGATAACTGAAAAAAGTTAACATTGCAAAAGTACGATATTGAGTACACAGATGTGTCTTACATGAAATCTGTTCTAAAAAATTACATTTTAGAAAAGGGTGATGTATATTTTTTTTAAAAAAAACGAGTTTTTTTGCGTAATTTCTACTTGAAATAAACGCAAATTATAAAAGAATTCTCAAAAACCGCTACAATTTTCTTCAATTTTATATCCACGAATAGAACAAGGGACGTTTAAAAGCATGGCGTAGTTCTGATTTTCGTTGAACTCTCTAAAATTTTGAAAATTGCAATTTTGAAATGGTTTTAGAAATAATGCGAGAAAGTATGTGCGCTGTTGTAGCACTCGTAGTGAAATTTGTGTTCTGCGTGGACTATTGAAACAAATCATACAATGTTTTCAATTATGTTTAAATTAAAGATCATATGTGTTGCATTTAAGAATCAGCCTGCATTTAACGAAAAGCTAAAGGGTAGCTATTGCGATTCAGGCTTTTTTGTCCAAATTTTCGTGACAATGATAGAAAGGATTTCTACGAGAAATTTTCAGAATGATGAAAGGAAACATTCCATGAAGGTAAGAATATTACGATTCCTTCAGAAACTTTCTACATAAGTACATAAATAAGAATAAGAAAAATGTATAGTGCCTGTTTAAATGCCTATTTTACATTTTTAAATGCCTATTTTGCCTGCCTATTTCTACAGTTTTTCGTGCCTATAAAATCCGCAGCTTATTTAAAAATAACACGCACGCTTCTTGGGCAGCAAAGTGGTTTTACTAAATTCCCATGTTTACTATGTGAATGGGATAGTAGGGCACGAGATCAGCATTAGTCTAGAAAGGATTGGTCTGTAAGAAAAATCTTTAAACCTAGGGAAAAGAACATTCTACAGGAATATCTGGTAAATCAACACAAGATTCTGCTGTCTCCATTGCACATAAAATTAGGTCTCATTAAACAATTTGTGAAGGTCTTACCTAAAGATGGGCAGTGTTTCAAAAACCTTTGTGAAAAGATTACGCAATTGTCTGAAGCAAAATTATTAAAAGAGTGTATTTTCGTTGAGCCTGATATTAGAAAAGTGATGTTTGATCCGCAATTTGAACTACATAAAATACACAAATACAGTAAATAAAAATGAAGCGTAGAGTGCTTTTAAACACGTTGTTAATAAGTTCCTAGGCAACAAAAAGAAGGTGCGTCAAGCTGGAACAGCCATGTCAGCTCACCGGAATGAAACATGTCTAATGATTTATTGCTAATTAATTGCCAATTAATTGCCACAATTTCGAAATAATTGCCACGTATCTTCAGGGCAACAACGGGTGTGAGCTGGCTTGACGCGAACGCCAGCACACACATCAGTGAAATTCGGGTCGCAGGTCCACGGAAACACTCGGATAATGTATTGCTAATTAATTGCCAATTAATTGACACACTTTCGAATTAATTGCCACGTATCTTCAGGGCGAAACCTGGTGTGAGCTGGATTAACGCGAATGATTCAGTTTTTAACAATTTTTTTCTCATAAACAGCAACGGCAATTAATTTGTGTTTATTATAAAAAGTTAGTATTAAATGTGTATTAATCATGTTCTTGGTTTGGTTCGATTGTGCTCGTTGGTTCTGTCTAGAAACGTATTTGAATATCTGACACGGTTGAATATGTTTCAGATTTTAACAATTATTTTTCCATAAACGGCAATGGCAATTAATTCGTGTTTGTAGTAAACTATTAGTATATAATGTGTATTATTTATGTTCTTAGTTTGGTTCGATTGTGCTCGTTGGTTTTGCCTAGAAACGTATTTGAATATCTGGCATGGTTGAATATGTTTCAGTTTTTAACAATTATTTTTCCATACACGACAATGGAAATTAATTCGTGTTTGTAGTAAACAATTAGTATATAATGTGTATTAATTATGTTCTGGTTTGGTTCGATTGTGCTCGTTGGTTCTCTCTACAAACGTATTTGAATATCTGGCATGGTTGAATATTTTTCAGTTTTTAACAATTTTTATCTCATAAACAGCAACGGCAATTAATTTGTGTTTATTATAAAAAGTTAGTATATAATGTGTATTAATCATGTTCTTGGTTTGGTTCGATTGTGCTCATTGGTTCTGTCTAGAAACGTATTTGAATATCTGGCATGGTTGAATATGTTTCAGTTTTTAACAATTATTTTTCCATAAACGGCAATGGCAATTAATTTGTGTTTGTGGTAAACAATTAGTATATAATGTGTGTTAATTCTGTTCTCGGTTTGGTTCGATTGTGCTCGTTGGTTCTCTCTACAAAACGTATTTGAAAATCTGGCATCGTTGAATATGTTTCAGTTTTTAACAATTAGCGACAAATTGGGAGATTAATTTGAATTTTTTCACAACTTTGCGATTCTAACTTTACGGAGCTCTTCCTGGGAACAGCTCTGCGCCCTTTGTGGGTGCAGTCGCTTCCTCTTGGAAGGTTGTCGCCCACCCAAGGAGCCATCCCAAGCTGCGGTGGCCACAAAGCAAGTCGCAAGAGAGGCGGCGTCGGCGTGGCTGTGATGTTTCTTCATATTTTCGCACGCCGCGTCTAGTCAGGGCAGGTCGCGGTCGGTAGACGGCCCGTCCGTTAAGCCTCCACATCCGGCATGTCTCACTGCGATGAAAGGCCACACCCAGGCGAGTGCAAACAAAAGACAAGGGATGCATCTGCACTGTGGGGTGGGTGGGTGGGTGGCCATGAGGCGCGCGATCTCTAGCCTCTTGCGTGAGCGAAGAAGGCTCGTCAGAGACAATTCAAAAACATTATTATTTTTCACTTTTGAAAAAATAAAAATATACAGCAATATGGCGTTTATGTCATCTCATTAAGTATATTTAGCACAACTCCTATCAAAATTTATAGAAAAACATTTTAACCTTTTTCGAGAAAATATTTTTTTGTAATTTTTTAAACCGCTTATATTGCGCAAAATTATGCGCGAAAACGAATAAACTTTTCAAAACATATAAAGAGAGATTCATGTAAGAACAAGCAATTTTGACAGCTAGTGCTGGCAACATAACCGAAGGTTCTGTGGCCGTTGAGTCCTTGATCCCATTGAACTCTCCTTCCTCGATTGGTTCGTTTGCAGTTGGCTAACTTGTAAATGATTTCGACGCTTCCTTTTGTGATGTCCTCGTCCGACGAAAATATAGTGCGCCACGAGAAATAATTGAAATTAGGAAGTGCAGAGCTATGTGCTCTTCTGTAAAAAATTATTTCTTTTATACACATTATATGGAATTTACTCTTTGCGTGATAAGTATTATTTTTATATTAAAACCGAGTCTTGAATGTAAGGTGCGTACTGGTGCACGTGTTTCTGAACAGCTGCCGCGGCGGAGGGATACTTCTCTGAATAACATGTGATGTTCACTTGTTTAGAGAACTGTCACTTTTGCTTGTTCTAACGTGAATTCTTCTATACACGATCTTAAAGAAAGAATCCACTATGGAGGACAAATTTGTTGGAAGGTAAACCTTTGACTGAAACATATTCAACCATGCCAGATATTCAAATACGTTTCTAGACAGAACCAACGAGCACAATCGAACCAAACCCAGAACATAATTAATACACATTATATACTAATTGTTTACTACAAACACGAATTAATTGCCATTGCCGTGTATGGAAAAATAATTGTTAAAAACTGAAACATATTCAACCATGCCAGATATTCAAATACGTTTCTAGACAAAACCAACGAGCACAATCGAACCAAACCAAGAACATAAATAATACACATTATATACTAATTGTTTACTACAAACACGAATTAATTGCCATTGCCGTTTATGGAAAAATAATTGTTAAAATCTGAAACATATTCAACCATGCCAGATATTCAAATACGTTTCTAGACAGAACCAACGAACACAATCGAACCAAACCCAGAACATAATTAATACACATTATATACTAACTTTTTATAATAAACACAAATTAATTGCCGTTGCTGTTTATGAGAAAAAAATTGTTAAAAACTGAAACATTCGCGTTAATCCAGCTCACACCAGTTTTCGCCCTGAAGATACGTGGCAGTTAATTCGAAATTGTGGCAATTAATTTGCAATTAATTAGCAATAAATCATTAGACATGTTTCATTCCGGTGAGCTGACATGGCTGTTCCAGCTTGACGCAGCTCAAAAAAGACCCGGACCAGCAAGCAATTGTTGCCATTATCCTGGACGCTTTCAAGAAATTGGGATGTTAAATGAGACTCAGGGTTTACTTTTTAAACAGTCATTCACAATTATTTCCGGACAATATAGGTGATGGAAGTGAAGAACAAGGTTAGTGTTTTCATCAAGATCTGAAAGTGATGAAAAACCGTTATCAAGGACGCTGGAACACCAACGTGATGGGAGATTACTGTTGGTCACTTCACAGAGAGTCAGCAAATGGCGCAGAGGAGAACAAGCTATATCAGGGGCTTTAAAGTAAAGAGATAAAGAAAGTATACGTCAGTGGACACGTAAAGCCTTTGTAGAATGTGATGTTAAGAATTGTAAATTCTGTTGGTATTTTACAATTTTATTTTCCATTTTAATTACGTACATAGCATATTTTCCCATATCTTAATAGATCAAATTCTGACTAAACTGTGGGTGATGGAAAGAAATAGAGTTCAGATGCAGATTCAGCACCCAAAAAAACTATAAAAATCAGCTATCAGGATTTAAAAAGTTTTTTGAAACCCTTTTTTGTGGGCCAGTGTTATCGATGTTTTAGATGAACGAAAAAAAAACAACAACAAAGATTGGAGCTAATTTAAAAAAATGTAAGATAAGATTTTCAGAATACCCAACAGTTTGACTCTAGCGTCGCCACTGGAAACGATGCGCCCTGGACCCTTAAAACCAACCTGTCGTGTCTCTGGACGCTCGCGGCATATGACTTTAGGTACGTCACTATTTACACAATAGGATATTTCAGGACGATCTCATATTTTTGAAGGATACGCTCATCCTATTTCACGAGTCGTCAGAACAGTTCGAAGTTGGGGTCCCAATATGAAGTTTTAACTCAAATAATAATTTTAAAAATGCGCAATGTTTTCAAGGCTAGTATTACATAAAGAGAAGAAATAATCTTAACAACCATTCAAAAATCTTTTTTCATTTCCATCTATTGTTTCAAAACGAAATTTAACATCGACGGAAAATAATCAAATGGGATTACTAGTGGTGCTAAATCATACTCTTTCGCATCATTTCTAATTTGCAATTTTCGAAAATCCAAAATGTTCAATGGAAATCAGCCCGGTCGCATTCTTTTAAGCATTTCTTGTGTTGTCAATGGAAAAAAATGAAGAAAAAATTTTGAGAGGTATCCGAGAAAAGTTTTTTTAATTGCATTATTTTCAAGCACAAATTACGAAAAAGCAATTCGTTTTCTTAAAAGCATTGTACACGACCTTTTTAAGAGCACAATATTTAAAACATAGTTTAAAGCAAAAACTATGTGTCTTCAATTTTGTAGTTTTGACATGTTAATTTTTTAGAGTTCGCCGGAAATGAGACTAGCGCCATTTTTGACCGTATTTTGATAGATTCAAGGAGATATTATTTTAAAAAAATAAGAACTGTTCTTGAGGGGGAAAATGCCTAATTTCACAGAAAATGCCACGAAAACTACCCATATTCTCGAAAAATTGAATATGGTATTTTTTCAAGATGTCTTTAAAGAACAGATTTTATTACTGTAAAATGTCAATCTTCAATATTGTTGCAATTTTCGAAAAATTAGGGATTTCAACTTAACTCAAACCAGCACCATTCTCTTGGGTGTCCTTTACGCTACCCGGGGAAAAAGTTTAATCAAAAAATTTCAGAATTTTTTTAGAAAATTTTGAAAATGTTGAGGCTCTATGTAAAGTATCGCCCCCCCCCTCGCCCAAAACATCAAAATATGTTTCAAACCCGGAAGGCCTCGAGGTCATTTGCGTTGATCGATGAATATTAAGTTTGAAGAAAATCGGTGGAACGGATTAGGCGCTAGGTTGACCACAGACGCAGCGTCGTAGCTAGGGGCTGGCTAGACGGGCGGCTGCCAGAGGCACAACCCTCAGCGGGGGCGCACTTTGCTGACACACAGCCTGCGGGTTGCTGGGGGGAGGAATTAAAGCATGATGCTAACTCACATAAACTTGCACTTGATTGCGATCGGCGCCCACACAGATTAGGAACGGCGCCCCTTAGTTAACACATGCAATTTTCATCAAACCCCAAGTAAAAGATTTTAAAAAAGCAATTCATGACCGTCACTTAAATTTTCATCACAAATTTGGTCAGTCACATCTAAACAGTTTCTGATGGCTTTCAATGATTTTATTTTCGAAAAATATCCGTAGATTTAAAAGAAACAAAAACTCACAAATAAGTTCGTAGATAATATGTCTATTGACAATCAAAATTTTTCAATTACTATCAAAATGCTTGAGATTTGAATCAAATTACTTCATAAGATTGATTATATTAAAAAATATAAATTTGTAAATAATGAGACTGAAAACAATTTTCTAGTTATTGTTTGTAAGAAAAGAAAAAATGCAGAGAGCAACGCCATCTGTATATGTTTCAGTGAACTCTTTGAACTGAGAGGAGGGCGAGTCGTCTGTAGAGGCAATGCAATGCCAGTGCGTGATCGGACTTGTTTTGATGCAGATGTTTGTGAATTCTGTTACTTGTATATTAGGGATTAGTAATAAATAACGTTTATACAAAACAAATTAATAGTTATTAACAAGTCATTTTTTCAGTAGGTTTTAAAAAAGAAACATTAATTTGAAATAAATTCAGAAATTATTAACATATTTATAATTAGTTTTACTTTTTCGCTACCGCTTACGCAGTAGAGAAAAAAGTTATGTAATGCTGTGGGTGAAAACGGTGAATTTTCTGCAGAAAAACTCTTCTTGCCGAGCCCTTGTAAGAAAAAAGTGGATAAATCCAATTGCTAAAACTAAAAAAAAAATCCTCTAACACGTGGCATAACCAGAATCCATGTTTTGTGGGTCCTTGATACCGAAAAATTGATTGATGGTAAAATTTCCGTCCATCTGTGTGTGAATAACGCCATCGGCTAAATCGTTCAGCCACTTTTTTCCGAAACTGATATTCCCCAATCGATCTGGATGATATCGCGCCCCTTTGAATTCGAAACATTTTAATTTTGGAGGGTAGTTTCCATGAAGCCCCGAGGGAATATTTTCAAAAAAATTGGTCCAAAGTTTTTGATTAATTATTGTTGTTGGATAGTGTGAAGGACATTTAAGAGAATGGTGCAGGCCTCATTTTCATTGAAACCCCTAATTTTTCGAAAACTCCAAAAATTCGAATTATTTGGCGTCTTCCTACAAGCACAATTATGGAAATATGTTTCATAATTGTGTTCATAAAAAATCTTCAAAAAATGCAATGTTCAATTTTTCGAAATATGAGTGTTTTTTGCGTAATTTTGTGTCAAACAGGCAATTTTTTATTTTCTTTAAACCACTTTTTCTTAAAAACGGCACATTTTTTTATTAAATTTTGACCTCGGATATTGTAAAGAACACTTTAGAGAATTGTGTAGATCGTTGAGTTGTGTGTTGAAATACTTGATTTTTCGAAAATTGAAAAAAAATTTTAATTTTGGCGTCTTCTTACAACTACAATTGGCTAGCCTGAAACTAAAGTGGTCTATGGCACTTATGGTACAAAGTGACTTAGACCACTTAAGAAGACTAACATTAAAAACCATCTGCCAATACTAAAGTGGTACTTGTATTACGCGGCACCTACTACGACAAATGACACACAGACCACTTTCGCTCACCTATTCTGATCAAATATACACCAAAACCTGGATTTTAGCCAAAATGTTTCACAGACCACTTCAGTTCCAGGCCAGCCAATTCTTCTTTTATGCAGGTTGTACACCTGTTTTTCTTCACGCTTCATCCCGGTGATACACTAGATGAGGGGTTTTCAAACTGTGCGTAGCGGCTCCCAGGGACATCGCGGCCATATGGTAGGGGTGTCTCAGTGATTTAATAAAAATGATCTTTAGATTTGATTTACTTTAATCCTTGTGTCATTTATGACTACAAAATAATTTTGTATTATCATATATGATTTATTTTATAATTAATTGAGGGTTAATTGAACCTAGCAACTTCTTTACCATTAAACTTCTGTGGCTCCTTTAGCATCGACGTACATCCCTGGTACGGATATTTAATTTTTTATCCAAGCAAATCAAGAGTTCTCGTGTTCACCCGAGAGCGAGGCGACGACACAGAAAGTGAAACTTATGTGTCGTGAGTGTTATTTTAATACCTAATAAGAATGGAGAAATAAAATAGTCTTTATATCACTTACTAATTTGTGTTGAATCTTTGGAAGGCTTATATTAATCCTTACTTATTACCAGGAGAGCCCTGGGAAGTTTAGGTCAAGGTAGCCGTGGACGAAAAGAGTGTGAAAACCCCTGCACTAATGTTGACTGCAGATCTTCTTTCCATCTTTTCTGCGGCCTTCTAGGGTTTCTCCTTCCTAACGGTATCATATCCCTGGCAGTCTTCACCAATATATCATCACTCATTCGTGTGATATGGTTATTCCATTCATTTTTCGTTATTTTCACAAATTTGACAATATCAGTTAGTTTACACTGTTTTCTTACATCCTGATTTCTTACCCTGTCACTCCTGGCCTTTCCTACAATTGTGAAGATTTTTTTCGTAATGAAATGCAATGGTGGCTGGTGCCCCAACGAACTGGAATGACGGGAATATAACTTCCAAAATTCAGAACACTAATATATATCGTAATAAAACGTAAGCAATTTATGTAAATGAATTAAAATTAAGTTAAGGAAAATATTTTCGTGTTATTTTGTTTAATTGTAATGGTCATATGTAAACACTGATGAACCTGGAACTAATTTTTAAAAACGACTAATGTCATGCTAGTTGGCCAGATGATGTTCGCCACTTCACCAGTTTTTTATACCATTGACAATTTTTTATTAAAATGTTGTTTGTTTATGATGTGGTTTCAACAAACCTGGATAATAGATGTATTATCTAGGCTATCTGGGATAAGCCGCGTCTCTGTCCTGATAGCTGACGTTTCGGCCACATGTTGGCCTAAACGTCAGCCATCAGGACAAAGACGCGGCTTATCCCGGATAGCCTATGATAATACAAACTCCGGCCGCGGAAGCCTACACAATCTGGACAATAGATTTATAAAAAAAATACCCCGAATAGGGTCGAAATGTCAAAAAAGAAATAAATTGCTAAAAAAATATTACAGAGTCTGTTTTATTAGGGTCAAAAACCATTATAATTAAATAAAACTAAGTAAAATAAGTATATTTGGCGAACATCACTTACATAATTTTATGCGTAATCTGTGTCGGGTATGTTCTCCCGGGAACATGGTTCTTCCTTTTATGTCCAGTGGGCACACGAGAGTATTAGTTCTGTGTTGAGACAATTTTAGCCGGAAATAGTATTTGTACAATTCAAAAATAAATTAGTTTTTGAAAATACGCACTCCGCACGCACTTATGCAGTGCGATAATCGCACTCCACAAAAAGCACTTGTTAGGGCTCGTTTTACACTATTCATTTCATGATCTTAGTTGTTATTGCTGCTGAAGTGACCGGTACAGTGTTCACTGCCAAGGTGCCGTAATCTAAAAGAAGTTCCAAAAAAGCTGCCAGGTCGTTACACAGTTCAGAATATAAGTCCAAATACCAAATAGAAATTCCAATAACAAGCCGGGTCGAACACAATGTATATCTGGATATTTAAGTCTTTCCGGTGCGGACGCAATCTCTGAAGTGCCGGCCCGCCCGGCCGCAGCCAGCCCTGTCCCCGCCCGGGGGAGGGCGAGGGGGGGGAGAGGGGTGTGCGCTGCCCCTCCATCCCCGCCGCAGCCACCGCCCCGGCGCTGCCGTGGCGCGCCTTCCCGCGGTGACGTGGCGCCGCCGAGGGTATGAGTGGCGGTGGGCGTACTTATGTTTTAACCGCCACTACAGCTGCTACTAGTGATGATAACGAAGTAAAATTATTGAATTTAGAAATCCTCAATAGGGCGCGAACCGAAAGGAATTTTCAGTAAATTTTGCATTGTATTAATTGTCAGAAAAATAAAACACTCGTGCAGAAAAATGTCAGTCTTGCGTACGTCGTTTACCGGCAGCAACAGAAAAAACAAAAGCAATACTTAAATAATAAAATATCCATCACACAGACATTTTGTATTCACTACACACAAAGAAGCTCCCGAAATGACCGGGAAACGACTGTCGTGTCGGCGGAAGAGTATTGAGAGAGAGAGAAGGGGGATTTTTTCCACAACAGCCAACTATACACTAAACAAACTGCACTCTTCAAACGAACGTTTTTAATTAAAAAAAACCTTACACCGAATGAAAATAATTTCGCCAAATAGAGATAAATAATGAATTAATTGATTGAGTAAGTATTGACTGAACTTGTGTGCTGCCAATAACAATCGAAATTCATAAAATTACGTTACAGCGAGTCAGACGAAGACAGAATATTGGTATTCCCGAGACTACTTCCGTCGCCGTGCAGCTCTGGACAGCGCCACTTTGGTTGCCCAACCTAAAGGCACATGCTTTCCGTGTTAATCGAAGGGCCAATAGTATGTAGAGTAAATGCAGTAAACTCAGTTAACACAGGTAAGATCCAAGAGCCTGGTGCAATTCGTGGCAAGGCACCAGAGAGAGCGCCGGTTGGACGATCTTCGGTTTCAATACGATTTCATATACATCGATATTGCTGCAATGTCTTTTAATATTGAATATTATTAAAAGGAAAATGTATATTATTACGGTATTATGAAATCTTATTCGATTATTTGGGAGTTGTGTAGCAGTGCAACCTAAGCACGAGCCGCCACTGATGAAATATGTTCATCAAAAACAGATCTTCATATAAGGTCATGTTCAATTTTTCCGCGGCCATATTGACTCCACTTCAAAAGTTTAAAATTCAGCCTTACTGTACACTAGGCACACTTATGGAAGGATATTTTAAAGTTAAGCTGCTGTACCTTCTGAGTTTGGTTTTCTTTCAGGCCTTTAGTTTCACGAAGAACTGAAGAAATCCGCAGCTAATCTCGCATTAAAATACAAATATGATTTGAATGCCAACGAGTTGTGTTTAGAGATTGAAAACTACAAATACCAAATAAAATCAGTATTGCCTGATTTAAAAATGCAGATTACATTGCACTTCTTAATTGCCATGAAGAATATGGCTTAGTGATCAGTTATCCCAATACAGGCAATGCACTTCGCCTAGCATTGATGCTACCTGTGAATTCTACCTGCTGTGAAAGATCTTTCAGCAAAATGAAATTAATAAAAAAATATTTACGATCGCATATTGGTCAAGAACGTTAGAGTAATCTTACTATACTCTCCATTAAGTATGATGTAACAAAAAGTATTAATGCAGACCATGTTATTGACAGAAAAAGACAGAAAAGTAAAATTTTAAGAGATAATGTAATGCCTAAAAGAACTCATATTGTTTTGTTTCCCTAATGGTAGGTAAGAAATAATTCTATGCTTAAAGGATATAGCTGAATAAGGGGGTGAAAAGTGCCCCAAACCAAGTAGATAATCGCGATACTCATATGAAAGAAAATAAAACATGTAATTCCAAAAAAATCAGCTTCCTAGGGCAATCTGTTACAGAGATACAATGAGAAACGTATTTTTCATGTTTTATATTTTTCTCAGCTTCTATTGCATATATCAGACTGAAAAAAATTGTAGAGACAGAAAAAAATAGCTAAATTTGAAGGTATTTTGTCAACCAATTTAGAGTTAAATTTAAATAGAAAAAAATAAATTTTTGGAATTGATTTTCGATGAAATAGCGTTGAAATACTGTCTCAGTTTATTTCCTAGAATGTGCCCCATAACATTCTATAACATATGTTTTTCAGATTTTTAAACAATGTGGACAATAGTGAAAAATAATTAAAATAAATTTTATCAGTTCAAAAATTTGAAATTCGCCCCAAAATGTGATTGGAAAGTCTCATTTACCAGTACGATTTACATTTTTTTCTGACGTTTGTTTTATGTGGAAATTATTTATATACTGAACTAAAATCATCAAACCTCTTTCGTTTTTACATTTATGTATTGTAACGATTGCTTTGTTACAACAATGAAGATATTGTTGAGCACGGCCGAATGTTTTGAAAGACGCGCGGAAGTCAGCGGCGCGCAGTAATGTAATGGATGGCGGCGAGATAGCGCGGCGCACAGAGTAGTTCAGAGCGGTGTAGGGAGAAGGAGTAGTTAGCGGCGGAGGGGAGGCGAGCCCAACTCACCCCTACGAACTTCCTCATAATACGCTGAGCGCCAGATCAGAAGCCCCTTATTTGATTCAGCTGTCGCCGAGTATTGTTCTTTTGGTGAAACGAAGACGTGCGAATTCCGTAGAGTAGTCAGTGTCTAGTTTGCTTGTAATTCTAGTACAGAGTTTAATTGAAGTAGGCGACGAATGAGATTTGGAATAGTAATATTGTGAGCAGTTTTTTTTTGAAGTTGTGTTGGAGGAGAGTGCAGTAAAAGACGACGCATTAGAATTCAGGGCAAAAGACCAGAACGGCGTTATTCACTTTGTTCTGGTGGATCGAGTAGCCAGAATTTAAGTGATTTACACGCTGATTGAGTACGTGGAATCAGTCAGGAACAATCACGCTGTACCATAAAGAATCAGCTATTCAAATATCTAAGTGCGCGACGCCCTGGACAGAGTTAAAAGCGGCCACCCGGCTGTGATCGTGCGAGGACAATAAGAACGCGGGCGAAAAACTGAACAATCGCGCTGAAGAACAATTCCGGAAGGAGACGAAGAAGAGGGCCACCGAACGGGAAGAAGGACCGTAGGAGAAGAAAGAGGCGAGGAAGAAAGAATAATACCAGGAAAATAAGAAGAGAAAAGCAGACGAGACCCAGCATCGCTGCTAGAGCGGCATATTCCAACAACGCAGTCTCTGGTGTCGGCGAAGCGCGGAGCCAAGGTCGAACGCCGAGCCGCAAGCGCCGAGGTAACGGTAAGGGAGAGGGGGACGTGTTAGCGAGGCCGCGAACGCGCAAGCAGCTGGAAAGACGGTTTCGTAGTAAAGTAGGGCGAATATTACGCTTTACAGAATTCGTGAATAACTCGCGTAATTTGTTGCACCTAGAATTTTCATATCATTGTCTGGAATGCCTTATGAATGGAAAGAACATTGCCCTTTTGAAGTTAATTGTAAAGAAAGTCATTGCTTAGATAAGAAAAATTTTGAACTATGAGTAAAAAACTTGTGAGAGAATCAGAGTAATTGAGTGTGAATTCAATTGGTCATTGTAAATAGTAATTTTTCTTTTTTGTGTGAATTGTGAGTTAGAATAATTAAGTGTTTAATTTCAAGCAAAACGTGCACGAAAGGCAGAAATTGAAAGAGTACCAATCGACTGAGTAATTGATTTACATTTTTTTGTAAAATTATCATAGTCAGTTGAATTGTTTAAAGAGGTTGAAAGATTTACAAGTGTTTCAAGCATATATTTCGATCACTAGAAAAAATATTCTTGCCATTTTTTGTTTGTGGCATTGTTTGTTTTTTCTTTCAGAGCAAGCAAAGAAATTGTATTTTTTTTCTTAAAATTGAATCATTTAAGAATATATCTGAACTTGTTACTCAATTTGTGTATGTGTGTATACCCATTTTCCTTGAATTCCCTACTACCTGCCGCAAGAATCCTCTGCCCTGGGAATAAATCAAAAGCTCGCAAGAGCAATAAATCTGCTTGCATCCTCTGGTCCAGTTTGGATTTAGAAGGGAGTAAAGGTTAGAGTATCGACTTATAATGTTATGTTTCTAAAATAAATCAAATGACTCAGATGTAGGTTTGTTTATCATTGAAAATTGGACAATCATTGCCACTGTCTCCTTCATTAATTGAAATCACGCATTCAGTCTACTCAAAATTTCTGATGGGTTAACAATTTTTGCCAAGTAACGAGTGTGTGCCAAATAAAAACTAGTGCTACAGAATGGCACAAACTTTCCCGTATTAGTCGTCTATTTCCTTAGGTCTCAGCTAGCTATTTGGACTAGTCCATACTCTTGCCAGCTACCATCTATCGTCGACCACACTACATTTTTTGATATTTTCTTCATTTTTCGCTTTCCTAGTGGTAGAACGAAATATCAATTTTAGAATATTAAAGAACACTAAAACCTCGACCTAAACGGCTATTTTCTTTAACAAATTTGGAGCCGTTTTTAAGAAAATGGCGTTTAGGCCCAACTAAAAATGCGAAATTTGAAGCTCTTTTTCACAGAAAATTTCAGTTTTCGAAAATCTTCGTTTGAAGCAATTTAACTTACAAATACAAAGGTGTTTAAAAATTGCTGGAAATGTGCATATTAACGGTGTGAGATCTTTCAGAAAAATTACATTTTGTATTTTTTTGAAAACACAAAATAATGCCCCAAATTGAACTTCACGTCATATTAAAGAGTGTAATTAGCACTATCTGTTCGACAAATTTGAAGCCATTTTTGAGAAAATGGCGTTTGAGCGTTTCTGAAAATGCGGAATTTTGAGCTAGTTCTCACAGAAAGCTATTCAATTTTTTGAGAAACTTTATTTGACATTATTTACAGCACATGTACTCATAAATATAATGTGACAAATCGACGCTAATGTAAATATTAACGACGTGATAGACAAGTCAAAAATATTACATATTTGTATATTTTTGAAAAAACAAAAGAATAGAGGAATATGGCGTTAATGTCATCTCATAGAGCTTGTTTAGCACTATCCGTACCAAAAGTTTAAAGAAAAAATTTGGAGCCGTTTTTGAAAAAATCTTTGTAATTTTTTAAAATTGCGAATATTGCGCAAAAACTACAAAATTTTTAAAAAAATGTACATAACCTTAATGAAAAGAACTCACTTTGGACAACAAATTTTATTTGAAGGAAAATCTCTATCTTCAATTTTGTAGTTCTAGGAAGACGCCGAAAAAATTTCAAACTTTTGCAATTATCGAAAATTAAGAGTTAACCGTGAAAATTGGACGTATGCCACCTTAAGTATTTTACTCTATTCTTACAAGAAATTTAAAGAAAAAATTTGGAACTGTTTTAGAGAAAATTTCGAAAATGTCCGGGGGGCTTCATGTAAAGTACCCCCAAATTTGAAGAAAGTTTTCAAAATAGCGGCGCCTCGAGTGGAAGGAGATTGATAGGGGAATATCCATTTTCGAAGAAATCGCACGTATGGTTTAAGCGCTAGTGTTGTTCACAGACGGACGAAAAAAATCACTTTTTCGGGATCAGGGGACCCCAAACGTGTATTTCCGTTAAAATATCGAAATCGATTTTCCGCAGCATTACATAACTTTCCCTACACTACGTATATTACTCCGTATATACGTACGTATACGAGAAAGTAAAAATATCGTAGCATCCCTGGGTGCGACGTCCGTTCGCACGTTCAAAATAATATTGTTTCACTTCCCGACATTAGAGCTTTCCAAGATGGAAATAGATAGATGGGCTCCACCGGTGCACCGATTTTTGCTCGTTCTGCGTAGCTCGTTTGCGTCACGAACCATTTGACTACAACACGGGCATTTCGTTAGAAATACATCAAACGTTGTCCAATTTGTTACATGAATTTGTACAATAAATGAAAATGGAGAGCAAGAAGTGTTGAGAAATATTTTGAAAGAGACATAAAGTAACAATTTTCTACGGTAACGAACCAGAAATAATATGATGGAGTAATTGAAATAAAAGATGCAGTATTTTATAAAAATACTTATCCGTTTCTGTTTCAATGACTTGTAACTGATAATTTTGGTATTTAAAATTCCCGTTAATATTATGGCCCAAACTGGTGCCTGAAGCTCATTGGCTTAAGTCGGATACGATGCGCAAGAGCCCACACATCTTTTTCCGTTTGAGTTTGGTACATAATCGATGTAACACCTAAAAGTTTTCTAGTTCATGTCGTGATTAAACCAGTGGTTAAATATCGGTAAAAGACATTTTTTTCCAGTCACATTTTAGCACGAATTTCAAATTTTTAAACTGATAAAATTGGTTTTAATTGTTTCTCACTATCGTACACATTGTTTAAAAATCTGAAAAAAAGTATATATTACTAAATTTGAGACACATTATAGGGAGGAAAACTAATAGTACTTCAACGTTATCACGTCGAAAATCAATTTAAAAAAAATATTTTTTCCATTTCAATTTGGCGCTAAAATTAGTTGACAAAAATACCTTCAAATTCAACTACTTTTCTTCGACTTGGCAATTTTTTCAGCAAGATACATGCAATAGAAGCTGGAAAAAAAAAATAAAATATGAAAAACACGTTCATTGCATTTCTGCAACACATTGCACTAGGAGGCTGATTTTTTGGCAATCTACATTTTTTATTCTTTCATGTGAGTATCGCGAATATCGATTTGATTTTGGGGCTCTTTTCACCCCTTTTTTCGGCTGTACTTTTAAACATAACTTAAATATTAATTAGACTTACAAAGTGTTGTTTCTCTTCCTAAAAAATGTCTTGAGGGCGCAAAATTCAAATCCTGCCAGGGGCACTTAGTCCTAGCTACGACTCTGCACAGACGGAGGGATTTTCGAAAATAGTTCGCCGGAAATAGTTGCGACGAGCATAAGTTTTTTTTACCGTCTTTTGATACATACGAGAATTTTTTTTAAAATTGGAGCAGTTTCTGAGAAACAATTTTCTTAAAAAATTAAAATTGTCTATATTTCACAAAAACCTACGGGAAAATTACTCCCATTTCGGAAAATTATTTCGAATGTTCGAAAAAAATTTTCGAAAGTTTTCCTTTCAAGACTTATCTTTATAGAACAGATTTTATTAAGGAAAAGATCATCTTCAATATTGTAGCTGTAGGAAGACTCAGGAAACAAATTTAACTTTTGTCATTTTCAAAAAATTATGGAATTCAATTAAAATGAGACCTGGACCATTTTCTTAAGCATTCTTTACGCTATTCCGAGGACAAAACTTATTCAAATGATTTCCAGACATTTTCAACAAAATTTTGGGCTTCGTGTAAAGTAGTATCCCCCAAAATCAAAATATAATTTTCAAACTCCGAGGACAAGAAGTTCATTTACATCGATCAGCGGATATCCATTTTGGGGGAAAATCAGCTGAAAGGTTTGGACGTTAGCGTTAACCGCAGATGGATGGACGTCAGACGTCTTGTCCGCCAATCGATTTTTCGGTATTAAGGGCCCACAAAACATGGATTCTGACTATATATGTTAGAAGATTGAGTCAGTAGTTTACTACATACGAGTCTTTCCACATCAAATCGCACACACGCAAAACATCAATATTTTTTAGTGACGTAACTTTTTTTATGAGGTCTATGGTTGAAAATATGTGACATATTTTTCCTAATCCCACCCCTAGCAGAAATATTACCAATAATTTTTTTCTGAAGAATCCTGCACACGCTTGTTTAATTTTTTTGCGCAAATATAGTTTCCTTCAGAAAAATAAAATGGCACCTGGGTCATTCCATGCAAAATTTCAAGTTTTCTGACAGTGAGTCTCAGATTTTTTTCATATTTTATTATGTTAATCTACTAATAATGAACAGTTAAAAGACAATGTATGGAATTAATATCTTTGGTAGTTTAGCAACAATTGCGGGTTAAACATGGACGATGACACAATGTACTCTATAATGAAAATAATTATGACGTTCAAAAAATGAATAAAACTTCAAAAACGGGCACACTATTTTGAAGATAAATGATCATATTTTAAGCAGTTGATAATATATTAAGGATTGAGACATTTGTTTATAATGAAAAATGCTAATAAATTAAACAAATACATTTTCTTCAAAAACAACATTTTCTTTTCTTTCATATTTTACACACTGCAAGAAGAACCAATAAATAACCATTCTGCAAAGTGTCGCGATGGAATCTTAAAAAATACGTAAGTTATTAAGTAAAAAGTATACGCGCATTTTGCTCTTAAGGTTGAAAGTCGCGTGCCCTTGCCGAGCGAGGGGTGAGGCTAGGTCGTAGGCAGGCACCGCCAAGTTCCTTCCCTAGGGATATCCATCGATGCTTTCGAAGGGATCCTGACACCACTTTACAGGCTTAGTTTTCGAGTGTTACTGTTCAGTGATACATCGTGATAGAAAATGCCGAAGATTGTGAATACGTTTAACACGCTTTGGTGCTGCAATCCATTCGGACTTGAGAAGCACAAAAGTCGGGTGGGTAAGAGAAAAGATAACAGAGACGATGCGGAAGAAAATATCGAGTTTAGTGGTAGGTGAAGCAATATGCGATCTGTGTCGTCTCAAAATATCTAAAATACCCAATACAGATCTTAGTGACTCAACTGAAACAGACAGTGAAGTGAAAAAAATCAAGTGAAGAGGAGTACGTAGCCCCAGGAGTTGCAGAGGAAGCCACGATCAGTAATGTAAACAACATTTTGATTCCTCTGGGTCAATCACCATTGTCATTGCGAAAGCAAACCCGAGAGAAATCGTACGCAAGGAGAAAGGTGAGTGCCGTAAATAAAGCAGTTTCTGAATTATTTCATGTGAGTACAGAAAGCAATGATGGAGAAGAAATGTTAACACAATTCAAAGAAAAATTTTCAAATGTGAAAACAGCTAATGAGAAATATATGATTTTAACGTGTTTGCCAAAAAGTTGGAGTGAACAAAAAATAATGGTCGAATTTAGCGTATCTCTTCATGTAGCTCGTACGGCAAAATTAACACAAAATCAGAAGGGTGTCATGACTTACCCTGACAGAAAATATCAGCGCAATCTTCCTTGTGATGTAAAAGATCTTGTAGAAGGTTTTTATCAAGAGGATGATATAAGTAGGATTATGGCTGGCATGAAGGATATAAAATCTGTCAAAGAAAAGGGTAAGAAAGTAAAAAAGCAAAAAACGGCTACTTTTAGGGAATTTAAAAGAGCTGTACAGAGAATTTAAAAAAAGACACCCAAATTATAAAATCGGGTTCTCGAGTTTTGCTGGTATGCGGCCAAAGCAATGTGTCTTAGCTGGATCACCAGGCACTCACAATGTTTGCGTGTGCACAATATGCGAAAACACGAAATTGATGTGTATGAGCTTGGAACATATTCATCAAGATGATGCACAAAGGAACACAATTGATTGTTTCATTAAAAAGCTGGTTTGTGAAAGTCCTTCTCCTAATTGCTTTCTCAATAAATGCAGTGAGTGCCCAGAATCAGAAACTCTTTCTGAGTTATTAAATTTCAGCCTTAAAAACAACCTTGTTGAAGAAATGATTTACAAAAAGTGGACAACAACTGACAGAGCCGAAATTATTACTGTTAAAGCAAATGCTGAAAATTTCGTCAGTAATTTTATCACCTACCTTAAAAATTCAAAGCTCATAACTTTATAGCGAGAGCTCAATCATCATATTTAAAACAATTGAAAAACTCCGTTCAACCAGGAGAATTAATTGTCATTGGTGATTACTCCGAAAATTATAGTTTCGTTATTCAGGATGCGATTCAAGGTTGCCACTGGAACAAATCTCAAGCAACAATACATCCATTTATTATTTATTACAGAAATTTTGAAGATAATTCATTGCAACATCTGTGTGTGTCAATAATTTCTGATTATTTAGTACATGATTCTGCTGCAGTGCACTTATTTCAGAAGAAACTACTCTACTGTCTTTTCCAGAAATTTTCTGAAATTAGTAAAATTTATTACTTTAGTGACGGCGCGGCTGGTCAATATAAAAACAGAAAGAACTTCTGCAATGTCACGTATCACAAGGAGGATTTCCAAGTCCCAGCCGAATGGCACTTTTTTGCCACGAGTCACGGAAAAGGTCCCTGTGACGGTATAGGAGGAACCATCAAGAGACTTGCAGCTTATGCAAGCCTTCAAGGAACTTGTATTACTACCCCTAGGGAACTTTTTGATTGGGCGAACAGTAATGTGGAAGGAATTTATTTTATTTTTACCAGCAAAGAGGAACATGAAGTAGAGGCCGAATTTTTAAATACTGGGAGATTCGTAGGTCTGAAAATAGTGCCGGGAACACGGAGTATCCACGCTGTGATTCCAGTTTCAGAAAACAAAATTGCTGTGAGGACGTACTCTAATTCACCAGAAGATCCTAGAGAAGTAGTTTTGCGAAATCCACCATCGCGCCGTGGAGGAAAAAAGTAACGCCGAGTGCTGACGAAGAGGGCTGGGCGCGGCGGCTGTAGCAGCTGAGACGAGTTAGTTTACGGAGCGCCGGTAAGATATTTTTATTCATAACTTTAAAACCATTCAATATTCCATGATGAAATTTACAGAGTAGCTTGAAAGTAGTTTCAGCAGTTTTTCTTCCAAAATTCAAGAATTTAAAAATATTGTTTTTCCATTTATTGCATTTTTTAGAATTTGTTTACTTCCTAATTGTTAAAGACTCAAGATAAAAAAAATATTTTTAGTGTCAAATTATCCTTTATATTTCTTCTACAAATTGTGTCACTTTAATATTTTTTGCTTGTTTGCGTATCATCGGAAAAAAAATCATAAAGGAATGTCTACAGACTGCTAATCTAATATTTCAAGTGCCCATTGTTGCTAAACAATGGCTGATGAGACAAAAATATCGTGCCTGGTTCATGCAGGTATCATGATAAGTAAGGTGGCAAAATATTTTTAAATTCTGAGATGTAGTGTCAGATTTCCTACTTTTTTGCATGGAATGACCCACCTACATTAAACTTAAAACTATATACGAAAACATATTAAGAAAGAGTATGTATTAATAAATGAATTTTATGTAGCTTTTTACAAGTAGCCTTAGTATCATTGATGTCAAGTTATTTTAATCACTGACAAATGAAAGATTGCAAAACTGTCCCCCCAGGAGGTTAATTTTTGAGATATGTGATACAGTTGACCCCCCTAACAAATCGAAAATTAAATAATCCCCAGTAATTTCATTTCAAAATTTCTTGTTAAAATGTTTGATTATCGGTGATAATTTAACAAAATACCTGATTAAACACTTTTAAAATGTTGCAATGCCTTACATTGGATCAGACTGTTGGTTAAGGGAGGGGGGGGGAACAAGTCCCTACCAATATTCAAGCACATCCAGAATTTTATTCCAATTTAATCTATTTACTTAATTACTTATCATAATATATAACATGTATGTAATATCTAGTCTGTGAAATAATACTATGAGGTGCACAAAATGTTTTGCTGTCCTTCATTAGTCAAAAATGCACAAGAAATATTAATAAGTTCCCTAAGGGCTACCCACTGCATTTTCGTATCTAATGAAGAGAGCAGTATTGCTTGCCCCCAATACTGCTCTTATCACAGCCACCTCTACGGTTTGTGCTGATTTCTAAATTTATTGTTAGAGTATATTATCACTGAATTCATGATCAGATGTGACATAACTTGATCTTGTTTACTCTCCCACATGCATCTTGTAAACTTCAATAAATCAATATCTGTTATAATACTAAGACTTCACAGAGACTTACACTTCCTTTGAGTTCCCACTTCCCTCATCCCCTACCCCCAAATTTTGTTTCTCAGAGACCCCCATGGTCAGAAGTAGTTCTGAAAGAAATACTACGACCTTGATTTCATATTTAGATGTTACAATTCTTTATTACTTTCTTCATAGCTTATTATACACTTTTATTATTTTACAATGAAATTTGTACTCTATTGATACTTCTACACAGGGAAAAGCTGTGAAAAAAATATAATGTCCAGTTACTGTTCAGATAATATAAAAGTTTCATAAAAATCAGTGATGCATGGCACTAAATTAAAATTCACTCGCTTATCAGTACATTAAAACAAGTGATCTCATACATGAAAATTCAACTTACAAAGATATCTGCCATTTTTTGTTTTAAGAGTTAACTTGAAACATGCATTCCAATCTTGCAACCTTTTAAGATACAGTTCTGGAAATCACATCCTTTGCTATCTAAGCTTAGACTTGCTAATTCAAGTTTTAATACTAATATTAATATATACATTTTTCTTGGCAGTTAAAATCATTTTTAAAAAGTAATATAAAAAATACAAAACACTACTACATATTTAGATTCTTTGTAATTGATACGGCTCTCTCTTTCAAGCATAGGCTCTAACACACATACTATAAACAGCATCTTCAAATAATATCTTAAAACAAAAATAACTAGCTGCTTATGAAACAAAGTTAAGCAATAATAGTATCTTATAGCTAAACATGCTATTTTCAGTGTGTAAGTAAAATAGGATGAGATTTTTACTCTTGAAACACAAAAGAACTTCAATACATGGTTACCCAGGCTCTTGTTACATATTTTTCCAATCAAGTACTTGATTTATCATTAAGTATAAAAACAAATTCTGCATTACTGTTAAAAAACAATGGATTGTTCTACAAGCTCTTACTCAAACAGGAACTATTCATTTAATAATAAAAAAAATACTAACAATCTTTAAATAAATCTGTAAGGGCTGCTTATTACTGCAGTGTGATAACTGGACTTATTACTTAAATTTCAGTTCAAATAAGCAATCTGTCATCTATTAACAATGAAAAGAAATGCTTCACAATTCAAGGAAAATACAAAAAATAACACATCAATCTACAAACTATGAACTCAAGAGAATAATCACCTTTTATAAGAAGCACAATAAATCACAATACATTAAAGGCACAAAATTCCTACAATCAGAAGAAATTATACCAAGTTGGTTTGGTTTGATATTATCTTCTCAAACCAAAAGAACACAATTTTTAAAGGCCAATAAAATCGGAATGGTTTATAGTATTCTTTGTATCCTAGCATTTTAAACAACCTTTTCTGTTGCAAGAAATTGTTCATAAAATGGAATTTTATGGCACACCTATATCTGTCTTCCCTGCATGACATAATACCAACATTTATTTTGCCAACTAGAAAACTGCGTTTGAATTTTTTTCCCAAATTAATTTCAATTCTTTTGTAAACTTATAATGTGGTTACACAAAGAAATTGCTTATGCAACTCATTTATAATGTTTTATTGTATTCATACAAATTCAAAAACTCGCTCCTAACCTCAATCATTTTCAAAACATGAAGTTCTGCAATAAAACAGAACATATAAATCAGTGGCATAACATACTATTAACTCTGCAAAGAAAACGGAGATTACACAAAAATTAAATGTTAAATAATTGAGGTACTCTTAAAAAAAATTTCCTTATGAAAATAATCTCATGTATTGCATATGTAAGATAATTCTCAAGTTATACTGCAAAAGGAATGCAAGTCACAGCAGAATAAGGAAAGGTTCCCAAAATGCAACAATCAAGTCACAGGAAAGTGTTCCACATTTAGAGGTACAAAACATGCTTCAGTTTTCAAATAAATTCAAGCTCAAATATATAATTACGTAATCTAGAATTATGAATCTTCAATTTTCAGCAAGAGTAAAATGAGAAACAAATCCTTGAAATTGAAAAATGTATTATCACAAAGTAACTAAAGGAAGATATAATTTTAAAAAATTTGGGAAACCTGACTATTCAATGAAGTTAGAAGTCTGTTTTACATATCATGTTGTTCAGGGCTGTTGCACATTTGTTTATTTTCCAGAATATTTCAGTTCTGAAATTTCAATTTCCCATGATAATTTTCTCGACAGTTTGGTGAAGCAATCATTATTTAATGATAAAGATCAAAAACAAGAATGAAGAACTTTCTGCAATTTACAGCATATGTGACCCAAACTAGGAACTTCTGAAGTCAACTCTACTTTGGACAATAGAATTTCATTTCAAGACATGAAATTAGCTCTGAATTAATGCTAGGAAAACATAAATTGCACAAAATTATAAAATTTAAATGGTGAAATAGTTTAATACAGTAAGTTCAAAATTTTAATGATTATTTTTGTATCAATTTATTATCAATTACATGATTATTCCAAGTATTTTAGAAAAACTCGCTGACCTATCACATGAACGTAACTCTCTCTGATATTTCCCGTCATTTGAAGGGTGTAACAGCCCTATTGTTTTTAATGACTTACAACAGATTTCCTCCTAATAATTATTTCACGTGTTTTGTATTTAGGTACAGAACATTGTTTACCTTGGTTTTCCCTCCCTTTACTGACTTCTATTCAATCATTCTCTCTCTCTCTCTCTCTCCATATATATATAGACCCACAAAATTTTAATTTTCAAATAAATGTAACAAATCTCTCTTATAACTGTAATCATTCTGCATGAAAAGTTTTATAGAGAAAATTAGACAATTTTAATTAGTAGATTTTTTGACAACAATATGAAATGTACTTCACAGACAAATTGTACTATGGAATTTACAATTACATTTAGGTATAATCTGGTCACACAAACACCTAGTGTAGTTCCACTTTCAATAACCATGCAAGCAAATTCTTGTTTGAAAACCATTGGAACATATGTACACAAGTTGAGAATCAAATCATCTGTGCATAAAATTGACAGGCCTGGAAAGCACCAATATATTTTGAAACAAGACACAAAAAGAAAAATTTTAATTCGTTTTGAATATGAAAATTTATTTCCTTAACCATTTCATACCATAATTTACATTCCCATTGTGAAATTAAAATCTGTTTAGCTGGAGAATAGCACAGCACTAAGATCCGATCATAATTAAAACATTTCGGCAATTGTACAGAAACAAAATTCTGGTGTAATGTGATGTACCAAAAAATGAACTGTATAAGAACCACATTATCAAATTAAGTAAAAATCACAACATAAATGCATCACCACTGAAATAGATTTGACCATTTCCTACTCTGATTAACTGAACAATAAAGGATACGAACTGATCTTGTGCCCTACGTCATCAAATAAACACGAACTAGAATGACTGAGTGTTTGACGTTTATCCCTCCATGCCATGAGATAAAGTTTGCATAATAAGCATTAATTTCTAACTACTCATGAGTCCCACAATGTCTGTACCTAAATGAAATGTTAGATGTTGGATATCTTGAATGATTGACATTCCTTACTCTTAGGCAGGCAGCATCTACCCAACAAATCATGCTGCATTTGTGTATAAGTAATAAAGTGATATTTCCATCACAGACTAGAATCAATAGTGCTTGCAAAGCTAAAATTGATACTGACATCTTACATTTACATGTTGGCAAGATACATTCAGTAAGTATTGAAGCCCATGGTTGAAAAAGAAAATACTGTCGATGCAGGTAGCGCTTAAACAGTTAGAGCCAGCACTATTAGCATTAAAAAATATAATTACATATGCAAGATAAAGTATGTACAATTACATTCATGAAGATTATTTATTTAAGGGCTGCCATTTTCACAGGGAGACGATCCAGCCGACTATTGAGGTAGACGTTTTTTTTTTTTTTTTTGTTTGTTATTATGCCTCTAGTAAAATGAAAATATTTTTTGTCCTGTTTTGGAACACTTATTCAATCAATGCATAGAGTTGTATTCTGCAGCATTCCTCAAGAAAGAAATATTTCAACTACATAGCAATCAACATATATATGTATATGTACCAAAAATATATTGCACATGCCATTTCACAATTGTAAAATGGCAACCCTTGGTCTGTTAACTAGAATTCAGAAAACAGGTATTAATATACCTGAGTACCATTTTCTATACACCACCCAATCATGTATTTGTTTTGCATCAACATTATAATTCCAAGGGCACAAGTTTATATTTTATACACATAATCTCAAGAATTCTAGAAAACCTTTTATATTAAAAAATGTATTTACAAAGATAATAACTAGTACTTGAACATACCAGCCTTCACCACAAATCATGTATATACATATCAAGTCTACTGCAATACCAAAAGCTGTAGAACTAAATCACATCCATCCTCTACAAGAAGTTAAGAAAAACTTCGTATAGAAGCATAATCAATTAATGAAAATTTGTACAGGATTCCATAGTCCTGCTTTGCTTAACAAATACATCAATAACATTTTAAAGAAATTTATAACATTATTTCATAGGGTATATTCAATGAATATAATACCAGCAACAACTTTATTAGACTGACATCACTGAACACTATCTACACATCCCAAGACTTTTGATTATAGTAATTAAAAAATTCAACAGTCACCAGAAAAACTGGTTAGCATAAGGTATTCATAAAACAAATTGCCAGGCATTTATACTCCATTAACATTACATATCATCAGTAGCAGACAGCTTAATGCAGGAATGATGAATATTACACATTTCATATTTCAAAAGCACTTACTGTGCACTTAGGGTTTCTTATATTATATCTAATATTTCATACCTAATTTATTTACAATAATACATTGAAAAATGTCATGCAAGTGCCCACAGAAAGCACATCTGAAGACCAAAGAAAATAAATCGTAATATTTACAAGAGTTCTACTTTACCAAATTCAACCAAATCACACAATGTGAATTGCTAACAATGAGGAAAGAACTGAAAACTATGCAGAACTTTGAAAGCTGAACACTGTTCTATAATACATCAATAAAAAACTAAATTAATATAATATTCTCTTCGTAATTATATATGCCTTTCTAATATTTAAATTTAATCTACAACACCACTTTAATATCTTTTGCTCATGGCCAGCATTGGCAAATTTCTTTCAAAATTTGTTCTTCCAGTACCCTCTTCAAGCTAATTGCTATTAAAAATCCAGCAATATTTCAAACACATGAGAAGTTCATTTCGAATTAATACTTCCAGTACAAAAATCTCAGCAACCACTGTCTTAAATAAGCTGTAGCAAAATTAATGAATGTAGTTCAAATGGAGTAGAACTAATCACAAAATATAGTTAACAATAATGCTGAAAGTAATGACTATGATGTAATAATTATTATTTAACCAACCAAACATATCAAGAGATAAAATTTTGGCAGCAAATTATTTTGCAAACTTCCTACAGGATATTTTATTTGTACATGAAACTACCACATTGATAGTATGCTTCACTTAAGTGATGTATTTTTTTCCATGTTTCAAAAAAGAAAAGGAAAGGAAGAAAGAAACGTGTCATGAATCAATCACGTCTATTTGCTCACTTCTCCTCCTCCCTTATGTAAAAAATTAATCTACTAGACCAGAAGTAACAAATTGTCTTCCAGAATGTATCACATGTCTTCACGATCTTTTTAACACAAAAATAAAATAGTGGTCAAAGATTTCATGAAATAAAGAAAGTACACAACTAACTGCATGGCACTATACCAGTTTACAAATCATATCTTCTTCAGAATTATTCTTCGTCATAAAATATATATGTATAGAAGTAATAAAAAACAATCATGTTACCATTCAAAACCACTTGTAACAGTTGATATACAAACTTGATAGCGATTTATTATACAAGTCTTGTGCGTTCAGACACTGTCAGAATCTATCAAATAATGAAATACTTCCAATATTAAAACAGATTTTACATAATGGAAGAAGATAAGAATTCAAACTGAATGTGCTTTAGATGAAAACAATCGATTGTATGCAAATGTAAAAAAACAAACAAAAAAACAGTCTAAATAAGGGCATGTATAAAATATAAGAATTTAATTAAAAAAGACATCCGCTAACTAAAGAAAACAATTCTATATAATAAATGTAAATAATAATATAACTAAATAACAAAAATAATATTAACAAATTAGGTAAATGCATGGATTATTTACATATTGTGTTCAAATAAAAACTGTTCTCTGATACTATTCTCTAACAAAGCTAAATTACAGTACAAATGCCTGTTAAGCCCTGGAAATAGAACTCTCTTCTTGAAAAGAGCAAAAACAATTGATGCCTACAAGAACATAATATGCTGTTCTCTCTGTAAAAAATTGGGGTACAAAACATGCTCAATAACTAAAAAAATGACAAAAATTTGAAAGGCTAGGGTTTGCAAAATTATCTGGTAAAATTAAAACTTCTATTATCATTGTTTTTGTAGAAGCAAAAATTATATAATTGGAAATTTGTAAATAGTAAAAATTAAATTAATGAATAAGTGGTTCACATTTCACTCGCTCATTATCAGTTAACAAGCACATCACACTTAATTTAAGAACACCAATATTTACCATTTACAATCGGTCTGTTAAACATATCTATACCAGAATTCTAAAGCAATGCCACTGTATTGTTCCACCAAAAACTAAAAGGAAAGGCAACCAAGATAAGGGACACAAAAAAAGATCTATGAGGCACTTGAAACTACAAATGCACAACTATAATGTGTATACTTCACATGAACAAGTTTCAAATGAGATTCAAATTGTACTGAATATTTCACATGAATTAAATTTAATGGGTCGAAATGTACAGAGAAATGTCAAGAACATTTTGTCACTTTTTGTCATGCCACTGAAGAATACTGCCAGTTGAACTTAAAATTAGAATAAATTATGTAAAAGAGAATTTTGTTTAGACTCGACAAAATAGCACAGTCTGCCTAGCACGAATTGGAGAGATTCACTTCAACAAAGTTATACTGTGGAAAATTACTTGAAATAAGTTTTTACAATTAATATTTTACTCAACTGAAAATGGAAAAAATTATGAAAGTGGTGACAGAAAATCCCTGAATAAATCAAATCATCAAAGCCTTTAATGTTTCTGTTGCTCCTTGCCTTTTTTCAATAAAATTATGAATATTGTTGACAATTTTGTCAGTCTTGCAAATTGAACATTAAACCACTAACACTTTGAAATGCCTTTTTGAATATCATAGTCAAATTCCCAAATGAAATGGAATCCGCAAGACTGACAATATTGTCACATAGTATATTAATTAAAAACATTGGGGTACTCTAAGAAGTATCTCAACCATTTATTTATATTGAGGAAAGAAAAGGAGGCAAAAAGAAGCTAGAAGGAAGGAAGAGGCATTGAAATGGAGGAGAAAGAAGGAAATCAGTAAAGGAGGAAAGGGTAAGAGAGGGGGAGGGGGGAGAATGGAAGGAAGAGAAAGAGGGGAAGGTGGAGGAGAGACAGAGGAAGAAAAATGACAGAGTACATTTTTATCTAATTTGATACTACCATATTCTTAGAACATCCAATAATGCAAGCAAGCCGTTAGAAAAAGGAAAACATCCATTCCAATAAACAATACAAATGAACATACACTTGCATGACTAGCTTGGAAGAACTATGACGTACATACTTAACAAAACTAAAACAAAAATAATTTCTAATATGGATAAGGTTTGCAAGTTCTGCAAATAAAAACCTAAAAAGTTTTCTTCCAAATGAATGCTGAATTTCCCTTATGTCTACAGCAATCTTTCAAACCGCATCAACAACTGTGATACTATGGAAGTACACAAATATTTAGTCTATATTTCAGAAAGCAAATTATTTCTGATGGCAAGTTTTTAACAACTGTTTCACATGTGTTAACTCATGCTCATGCACAGAAACACTACTCATGCAAGGTTATCTTTAACATGGGCTGTATAGTAGGTACATTAAATACTGAAGATACAATTAAAGCCAATATTTGATCGCAATGACATGATTGTCATTAATTGCTACAGAGAGTAGATCTTTCAAATTATAAGCTCAATATGCTCAACAACTGAAGGGGACAAGGCAACATAATAATAATAATAATAATAATAATAATAATAATGCTCATTCCATTCATCAAAAATAAAGATAGGATTCTCTCAAAACAAACATTGATCCAATGCTTTACACATATGTTCAAAGATCCACAATGTGTGTATAGAAGGCAGCAGGAATTGTATTCACAAACGTAGAAATGCCTAGATTTACACACACTTTTATCATCTAGTGACGAAAGTGAGGGTTACCACTATGTTGCCCCAACCCCTTTAATTGCAAAACATGACAGGTCCATGCTGTTGAATTAATAAAATGGGAGATGGAAGGAGTGAAAATTTGAACTCTTGATTCATCTTCAATCACAGATTGAATTTCCTGAACCATATCCTTTATTTTGGGGGCAGTTTTATGTAAATAAACCCTCTTGGAAAAGGTGAAACACTTGGTTTTCATTAGTGCTGCATATAACTGGTAACCAAGTTCAGTCATTTACTCAGTTTATGTCTTTGTTGAGTTATACACGTGACTGATAAATAGCATAATTTATAAATTGGCAACACCTTACGCTGAAAAGCATACATTCCATTTTCACAGTGCACACACATTTAAAACTTTAAATTTATAGACACAATTATAAAAGTTGCACAAAGCATAATAGCATTCTGGTAAGCAAAAACATTATGCAAGTTAGTTTCACACTGAGAGTGTGTGTGAATGCAGCCAATTAGCAAATGTCTTTGAAAATGAACTTCAAAAGATTAGAATGACTAGTAAAGTTGAGAACTGCTCTAACCCCATCTCTAATCACAAGTTGACAGTCAAATCATAAAATATATGCTATAATAATGCTTGCTAATGAAATTTAATGTTGACTCTCATATATAATACTATGTGAGTCACTCATTACAAAATTAGATTACCTATGTACAAATTAATGAACAGTAACTGGTAATTATTAAGAAAAGAAAATCAAAAATAGGAACCAAATAATCATTTCACAAATGATGTGTGTGATACATATTGGTAAAAATACTAATATTTTCTAGTTCTCACAAAGGTAAATAGACAGCATTAGATATGCAATAGATGCACAAGATTATCAAATTTGTTATCATTCAAAACATGCAAAGAATTAACAATCACTAATGATTACATGACCAGTAGCAATGACACATTACTAATGTTTAAAATTATACATCAAAATGGCTAGGAGCACCTCAGGGCAGCAAAAATCAAGTACAAAAGAAATGAAAAGAAAAATATTTTTAAAGTGGTGAATGTTTTATACAAGCCAATTACTCATTGCATAGACTCAAATAAGAATTGGTTCACACACAAAAGTTTCCGAGAAAATCTGAAACTAAGTATTTATCGCACACAAAATCAACCTAAAAAATTCCAGAAAATCTTAAAAATTTCCTACTTTACACAAGCACTGGACTACTAAGATATCTTCCAATAATGTTCATTATTGGTGGAGGCAGCAGACATTTTGAAGAATTTCATTATATGCTTTAAAATGAAAAGAAATTGTTGTAAATAAAATTATTTTTAGTTGTCTCTTGAATATAACCTATATGATAATTTAATACAAACTACTATCATTTGACACTAGATTAACAGAAGTAAACCAAGAAATGTTTTGAAATACTCAAGCTGGAATGGATAAAGAAACAAATAATGGAGGGAAAATAAAACAATGGGGGGGGGGGGGGGGAATAGAAATGAATATGTGTATTAATACAATTTAAAGACTTCCACTCTCGTCCACTTAAATACAAGCCTTGCAGACAACGTTCTGTTACAAAATACTTTTAAAAACACAATTTCACCAAGAAAATCATAGCCAATATAATACACATCATTCTTCAGTGGCATTCATTTTCCAGCAGGCTACCATTATATAGGAAGATATGATCTCGAAGAATGTATTTTTTATTAAAGAAAGAAACAAAATTTATACTTCAATCTGTGTGATGCTGATTTCAAAACTAAATGAAATAGCTGATATTGACCCCAAAAATAGCTGTCTCAGGATCAGACAAATTATTTTTATCCTTAATCAGAGAAATCTGCAAATATTCTATTCAGAATAGAATAGTTTTAACTTTTCACGCTAATATTCCAAAAAATGTGTTAATTAACAGAATCTGCAACAAATGTGATTTCCACAACAACATTATTGTGTTTTGAGTACAGGGTGTGGTTACTCCAGAGTTGATTTTGAATAGAAAGCTGAAGTAGGTATTTTTGCTGCATCATTTTTACTCAATAAGTTTTTACTAACTTCTCTTTTAATGGAACTATGAACTTTTATTAATGAACATTTGGTAGGATGAGGGAAAGTACAATCATGACAAGAAAACTTTTGATGTTCTCGAGTTGATTTTCCTGACACCAAAAAACAAACAAAAAGGAGACATGGTCTCACCTATTGAGAAACTTTAAAGAATTGGTGCCTTTTCTTTATCTTTCCTCAACTACAAGCACACTCAAGTCTTAAATGTGGCAGAAATATTTTAAATTCATCTTAATTTCCAGAGAGGAAGTAGTGGCACCTAGGAACAAAAACTTGGATGTGAAGTTGAGAAGATACCTACATCTAATGTTACAGTGTCCAGTGCATACGTTACTGGCCAATCAACAAAGCTTACTGAATAATCATGACCATCATATTTATTTACATTCCAGTGAAGTGAAATTCTAAAGACATTTAATATAAGCAAACTTCATAACCCTTTTCTCCCAAATAAATTATTTTTCTACCCCAGCACAATACAATATTTGCCTTTCACCTCACATGCATGTAAAATAAAATCTGTCTAGTTGAACACTTCTCTATAGATTTATGCAAATTTCTGTATTCTGTTATGTCCAAATTAGCCAGTGTTAGACCTTCTTCATTAATGACTGAATGACACAATCTTGTTTTGCACTACCTACTCAAAAGTGAATCCTGAGAAACTGTTTCATAAGTGAAGAGTAAGGGTGGATATATAAAAAAAAATTGCAGTTTGCAGCAATTAACTGCCTATGACACCAAATTAAAAGCAGAATGATGAAAAAAAAAAAGAGTTGAATTTTTCTCCTCTAACCAAAGTAAATATTTCCATGCTCGTCTGCAAATGTTTGTGAAAATATTCAAAAAAATATTGTGCTGGGGTGAATGTTAAAATGGCATTTTCCACAGGCTAGTCAAATTTACAATATTTTAATCGCTAATTAATCACAATTTCTGCAAGGTTTTGAAAATCATTGAATTCCTTCTACCATTGTACGTCAAGACAAATTTTTAGGGAACCATATGTGTCTAACTTGAGGAGGTTTTAGTGCATTTTTGAATGTTTTTGTATCAAAAATACAATATAATTACTGCAGGCCAATAGCAATACATGATCACTTGTACTCGAAGCAAGGAGGAGAGAGGAATGATATAAAACATCAGTAACACTAACTTAAAAAGCAATTCGTTGTCCTTAATTCTTTCAATGTGTTAATAAAAAGCACACATTTCCATTAAAACAGAACAATAATTATGGAGGAAACTATTATTGTAGAGAAAACTGCACTGAAAGATACTATTTGCTTAGATGAAAATTTCATTTTAACTCAGCACTTCAAAACAAGCAGAATACCTATAGTAGTTGACACTCCCTGTATTCTAATCAAAGGAGGAAGAATGACTTATGGAGCGATTATAAGATTAGGTAACTTCTTCAACATACACTTACATCATTAAATATTCATGGTCAATGTCTCCTCTAACTCGGGACAGCCTCGTGCTGTTCCTAACTTTTGTGTACTCTGAAGCAAATTCCATTCTCGAACAAACTCTCCTCAGTAATTCAAGGTCGATTGGCCTTTGTTGAGCCTACTAGGAATACTGTTTGCTGTATTTCTTATCTACAAATATACTCCATAGGTGATTTGGCAGTGCATCAATGGAAGTACATTGCTAAAATAAAAAGATTAATTTTTTCTCTATTCTTGTGATGTACCAAATACATTATTTTTCATTAGGATTTTCTTTGCATTCAGCCAATATCACTGAACATAAATTACATAATTTCTCTCATAAAACATTTTGAAATAAAGTCACTACTTTTATTTTAATGATGACACATACTTGCAATGTTTAATAATAATAATAATAATAATAATAATAATAATAATAATAATAATAATAATAACAACACAACGGAGGATACAACGGAAGGATGCCTCACATCTCCGGGGAGAGGCCTGGGATGGCCATCATTGGATGGTTTCCAGCAGAAGTGACATTCTTCCTGTATGTCCGGGCCTGGTGCGAGTTTCATTTTGGGCCAGAGCACTGCATGCTTTACATCTTTCTGGGGAAGGAGAGCGAGTACTGGCACATCAACATTGATGTCAGTGGAGAAAACGCCCCATTTTCCCTGTTAATGCAACGGGTCTTGAACACAGTACTTTCCCAGGCCTATGTCAGCAGGATCCAGTTGATCAAAGACCCCTTCCACCTAGTGATATAGACACGCAGTTTGGCATAGAAAAATTTAAAATACAAAGTATTCAAAGGGGAAAGCTCAAAGAGAGCACAGATCACAAGACTACATCAAGAGAGATCATCACCACATTGGGAATAGATGAATTTTACAAGTATCTGGGGATTTGACAAAATAAAATGATCATACACAGTCAGATAAAAGAGAAGTTAAAAACAGAGTTTACTAACAGATTGAATACCATACTTAAGACCTCCCTCAACTCTTGTAATCTTACAACAGCAATTAATACATATGCCATACCTGTGATTACTTACTCATTCGGCATTATAAAATGGACCAGAACAGATTTAGACTCACTGGAGAGGATTATCAGGGTCCAAATGACTCGATTCAAATACCACCATCCAAAAGTTCTATCCAAAGAATAACACTACCAAGGAAACTCGGGGAATGGGGTATCTTAAAGATTGATAATCTCCACGCAAAACAAATGACAGACATGAGGGAGTATTTCAATGAGAAAGCCTTGTCATCTCAGCTACACAGAGTAATATAGCAAGTAGACGAGAACTATACACCTCTCAACCTTAAACAGCAAAATAATTACACGAATAATCAACACAAGCCCAGGAATTAGAACAATGGAAACAAGCACTTCATGGTAGATACCCTACAGAAATAGCCAAATCAAATGTCGATGCCTGCTTGTCGTACAAGTGGCTTAAAACAGGATATCTGTACCTCGAGACTGAAGGATTTTTGATAGCAATCCAGGACCAGGTGACTGCAACAAGAAATTATCTCAAGTATGTTATTAAAGACCCCGAAGTGCCTTCCGATATCTGCCGGGCTTGTGGTGAAGGCCAAGAAATGATCCAGCACATCACTATGGGTTGCAGCATGCTAGTCCCAACGGATTATAAACAGAGGCACGATATGGTAGCACGAATCATCCATGCCAAACTTGCAAGGAAATGTGGAATTGCTGGTGAATTTGATACACACTACTACTAGTACCATCCAAAATAATATCATCGAGAACTACATATATAAGCTATACTGGGACTGAAGCATATTAACTGATAGAACAGTTCATCATAAGAGGCCGGATGGTGAAACTGATTGCGGCAAACAAATTGGATATTGTTAGTGAGGATTTGGAGAAAAAAATCATGTCTACTTGTAGATGTTGCCATGCAATCAAAATGTCATAACTAAGAAGGAGGAGAAACATCTTAAATACAAGAGTTTGGAAATCAAGATAAAGTGAATGTGGGTTGTAAAAGCACAAGTCGTCCTGATAGATATTGGAGCACTGCGATTTGTTCTGCAAAATTTGTGTAAGAACCTGGCTTAACTCCCAGGTCAATCAAAAGACTGGAAAGTACAAGTCATTGCTTTATTGGGAACAGCCCACGTTTTGTGCAAAGTATTGTAGAGGCACCCACAGCCCATACATCTGCTACTTAGGAAGCTGGTTGCAACCTGGAGTAGATTTTATATGTAACCGATTCATAACATCTTTAGTCGTGAATTAGAGGAGAAATAATAATAATAATAATAATAATAATAATAATAATAATAAAATAATATAAAATAATATAAAATAATAATAATAATAACAACAACAATAATGATGACAACAATAAAAATAAAGAGAAGAGGTACTGTTAGTAGACATGGCTATTCCCAGCAGATTCCTTATCAGAAGGAATCAGGAGATAGAAAAAATAACAAGTAATGTTATCTCCACAGAAAATCTGAAATATTCTGAAAATGGTAAGTCATGATTGGTTGTCGCAGTAGTAACTGAAACCACACTCAGAAATCTGATGAAATACCTCAGCAACCGAGGTAATTAATATGTGAAGTTACAAAACGTGAAGTTCGTTACAAAAGACCACTCTATTGGGCATAGTCCATGCCCTGCACAGATTCCACTGGGATTGTTAGGCTCTTGAGTAAACTTGAATCCAGAGAAGTAGCGCCCAACATTAAAGACAAAGACTATTACAAGAATCAAAATATTTAAACCACTCAAGATATGTGGGGAGGAGTTACAGATATAACTTTCAAGAAATTTTTCAATTGTAAACAATTATATCCTGCTGTTGGGAGTCAACAATATACAAGATTTACAAATGACATGTGCCAGAGAGTAATAATGTGAAATTGAATTCTTAATTTATTATATTCTTTCTCTACATTTTAATCCTCAACATTCATGGAAAACTAAACTTCAATTGTTTGTGTATTTTTTGTTTCAATTTATAAAAAGCAGAAAGTATTGGTGAATAACAGATAAATTCATAAAATAACTTCTTCCAGTTCTGGCACAAAACCAATTGCTGAATACTGGCACTGAACCAATTGCTGGCACTGAAACAATTGCTGCCAATACAAATTGCTGAAATAATGTTGGAAAAAATAACAAAAATTGTTAAAAAAGAATAATTGGTTTCTTCTGAAGTTCAACAATTCATATTTAACCACTAAAACATAATTAGAAAAATATTTTTGTTTCATGCTCTTCATTTTAGTGTCGAAGATTCCTAAGGAGAATTAAAATATTACTTTCACTCCAAATACAATACATTTTTGTGTTCATTTACATGTAAATGAACATTCTTTTAACAACTTTAACTACAATATATAATGACAAGTTTGTTAGAACTTGTGTAAGTACACAAGTAACTAAACACTACCAACTTTCCGTAATATGCAACACATGTGATGGGTTTTTAATAATTTGTTTAATTTATTCATAAACAAATCATTAAAAAAAATTAGCCAAATGCAAAGAAATCTTATTGAATTGAAGCAATAAAATTTAGTTCAACACCAAGTAGGGGAAACACAACACTTCATTTAAAAATGGGCCAGCAATAATTTGGTAACAGCTCTTTTAATATAAAAAGTTGGTGAAAGCCTTCATTGCTGCCAGGCATTCAAGTTGCTGTAGACTTTTAAAATGGTCTTCATAATGTGTCAATTGCCACCAAAATTTTTCAAAAAACCTACATTGTTAAAACTGCAGTGAAATAGCTACAATTTGGATCTTATTTTTGTAGATGAAATTTGAATCAAAATTGAAACTCAAAACACAAATTAAATTAACAAGTTCAGCAAATTAAGCATCTTGATCCTGAGTAAAATAAAACGGAAAAATAAGAAAGATAAAATAATGCACAAGGAGAAAAAAGAGAAAGAGAGAAAATTCATCACACTTCGGAAATCTTATCTACCAGAATATAACCTTTCTAATATATTTTGCCTTAAACTAATTTCCAACAAATGGATAGGACTGATAGATGTAGAAATAGCAATATTTGAAATCAACAGTTTTGCATGAAGCCCTTTTACATTTTTTAAGTTGATTTTCACCAGTTAACATAATTTTTCCTGGAAACTCTAAAGGTATCCAACTCTCTGGTCTGTTAACAATAATTTTTTCATGACTTCTTCCTTTGTCTTCAATATACAATGAAACCTCTGAATGGACATTTCTTCACAGAACACAATTTTCTGTTTGGGGTGAACACTTCTCTCTCTATAGCAGAAACGTCACCAACAGCCATTGTTTTCAGTTCTGAGTATGTCCGTTAAGGCAACTCCACACATTCAGCATTCATCAAGCAGGTCACCCAATCTTGCACAGCTGATGTGCAAGGCAAATGTTTGCTTCTTTCGATGTGTCCAAAAGACTGACACATGGTCAGTAGGGCAAGCAAGGGCAATGTTGTCACTTGGCAAATAGCAAGCAACATATTCACACTTCTTGGAATTCGTTGAGAGGTTGCTTCACCGAATGGCGAATGAGTGGAGTTGCCTTTATAGTGAGACTTCACTGTATCCCTCTTGATCAGATGAAGGAATGATGGCAGCATGATTCAAACATAAAATATGTAAACCCTCTATAAGGAATACTATTAAATTCAAGAGGCTCCAAACGAGGTGGCCACATGACAAATCAATACATTATGGTATCTAATAGAATTTCAATTTAGATTGCTCAACAAAAATAGACAGAGCACACTTTAGTACATTTTAAAGAACTGGGGCTGACACATAGTGCAGACCTACTCAAAACAACAGCTCTTGGACCACCTGGGGCCATGTGCAATACTCTTAAAGCTCAGTTCAGGGAAGACTAAGTACAAGGCGGTGGATGTGGCATGTCCACAAAGGAGAGGGAAGAATGGAAAGGAGAAGGAAAGAAATGACCCTAAAAATGATGTCCTGAATCCAGTTCGGGTAGGCCTGCATTAGTGCTTTAGCCTTGCTTGGCCTGCTTTAATGAATATTAAGTTATTGGCCAATCATTAGTAAAAGGGTGATTCTTTACATAATTCGTTAAACATTTGAAATATTTCAAAATGGGTAAAATTTGTAACCCCCCTTTTTCTGACCCAAATCATCTCTTATCTAAATTTTTACATGGCACAAGATAAATTATTAAAATCAGGATCAAGATGCCCAATATGACAATTTGTAATTTATAGTTGTCTACTGGAGAGGGGAAAGAAGGAGCAACAAATATTCATAACCCTCCTTGAATAATAAGTTCTTGATATCTGGGCCCTGAAACGTTGCTACTAGCCATGGCAATAGTTGTTTCTCATTGTTTCTCATCATGTGGTCGTGAACATCCTGGAAATGCAATAGGGCCTCCAACTTCACACTTATATAACTCATCCATACTAGCTTGTTGGTTAGGATTGGAATTAGCTGCAGGGTTAGTGTTTGTACCAGCACTCACACTGACATTGTTCACACTAACACTGACATTATTAGCATTTGGAGCACCTTGATTATTGTTCTGAGTTGAATTTGCATTAGTGGCGCTTGTATTGGTAGCTGATGTTCGGCCATACTTCTCATGAATGCTACGATGCCGCTTTAGAGCAAACCGATCTGAGAAACCCACATCGCAGATATCACACCGATGTGGTTTCTCACCAGTATGAACCTTTGCATGATTTTTAAGATGAGTTGCCTGATTAAAGGCAGAGCCACATACATCGCATCGATATGGTTTTTCCCCCGTATGGATGCGACGGTGGTTCCACAGTGTGGAGTGCCGTGCGAACGTCTTATCGCACACCTCACATTGGTATGGACGTTCACCGGAATGAATCCGTTCATGGTTCTTTAGGTGGGGAGACTGCGAGAATTGCATCCCGCAAACGGCACACTTGAAAGGTTTCTCGCCAGTATGAACACGGCCATGGTTTTTCAAATATGCCGCTTTCGCGAATGCAAGACCACAGATCTCACATTTGAACGGTTTGTCCCCACTGTGCAACCGTTTGTGGCTCCATAAACTAGAGTACCGAGAAAACGTGCCATCACACACATTGCAATGAAATGGTTTATCAACTCCTGTGTTATTACGTGTTCCCCCAATGAAGATGATTCCTGAGCCATTGCATTTATGACATTTTGTCACACTTGCAACACCTCTGCGCTTCACTGGATGATGACCTGGTTTTATTGTAATGACACCTGGATTACCAGGATTACCAGGGTTACCTGGATTGTTCAGAACAGTGTTGTGCGTAGCTTCTGGTGGGGGAGCACTTGCAGCACTATAAGGAGGTGTGGGTGCTCCTCCCACATTTGTAGCAGGGGCATTCATTTCTTGACATGATTCACACTTAACAAACTTACCATTTTCTTTCCTTTACCAGGACTGCAGTTTCCACTTTGATGATCACAACCCAATTCCACACCACAAGATTCACAGCACTTCATTTGTGTATGCTGTTGATTCTGATTCTGACTATTCTTGCCATGCATTCCATTTTTATGGCTTTTTAACTCCCCAGGTAAATTAAAGCTGACACCACAAATATCACACGTATACTGACGTTCATTGGCATTGGTGTTTGGAGTTCCTCCACTTGATACATTAGCTGTATTATGTATTCGTTTGTGATGGTTTAAAAGGGAGAGATGGGTGAAAGCAAGACCACAGACATCACACTTAAATGTAGCAGTTGATGCAGCGGCAGCAAGAGACATCTGATTCACCAATGCATAATTATAACTAAAAGGTTGGGCAACATCAAAACGATAGCATCCTTTATCGTCTCCTCCAATGCCACCCACTGGAACACCAGCACCTCCTTGTTGCTGGTGTACTTTCTGGAGCATGTTGACATTGTAGCAGAAAGGGAATTCATTTGTTGGGTTATTTCCACCTTTGTCTGGTTCTTTACTCTTATCATTTCCAGCATACATTTGTGTATTAGTGCCTTGTTGCTGCCATGGCTGTAGGATCAAAAATAGTTGTTGGTTCAGTCTTACAGTTCACAGCATTTGAAGTAGGCTCTAAACAACTGCCACTGTATCGAGCAGAAGGTTGTTCTGTTTGGGTAAACCTGAATTAAACAGACATTAGTTATTGTTACATACAATTCTTTAATAACTCATTTCTAGATTTGGATGTCCCTTAACCATATGTTTGGATTAATATTACCAACTGTGGCTAAGAATTGTGCCAAATAAAGATAATTCTCTAATCCTTTGAGAAACTATGCTGAAAGAAAATTGGAATTTAAGGAAAACATTAAAGAATTTTGACATCTTGTAAAACAGGATTGTTACCACCCTAGCAAGTTTCATGCAGCACACAATATTAATTTTTGTGACTGTTGTAAACATTTACAAAAATCTCTGACCTTAGTGTAATTTGTTAGAATTCTAATACAAGAGCCACGCAGCATACCGAAAACAACAATGGACTCGAGACACTAGCAATTTGCACTTAGATTGAGCTCTGCTCAGACTAGAGACCAAAAGCATCAAACAATAAGAATTTAGCCTGTAACCAACTTACAAGCCTGACAGTTCATGAATATAAATTCAGACATTTATTAAAATGAAGAAGAAAATTATGAAAATAAATACCAGCAATATATTTCATTATATTTAAAATATTTGACAATATTAATAAAACATATGGTCAAGAAAAATGTATGAAAAAATGTATTTAGAAAACATAGATACCTATTAGTCTGCTCAGTTTGCGTGAACATCGAGCATTTCCCAACTGAATTTGGGATTTTAAGCAAACCACGCTGTTGACCCTGGTTGACATCCTCCTGCGTGACAAAGTTTTGATTATGCTGGGTGACCTGAACTAAAGCATCCTCTCGAGCCTTCACAACACCAGTATGCTGCTGTTGCTGCTGTTGTTGGGGTTGTGGTTGAGGCGGTGGTGGTTGCTGCTGTTGGGGTGGAGGTGGTTGTTGGGGTTGAGGAGGTTGTTGTGGAGGTGGCTGCTGCTGTTGCTGTTGTTGCTGTTGCTGCTGCTGTTGTGGAGGAGGTGGAGGTGGGGGTTGCTGTTGCTGCTGTGGTTGTGGTTGTGGCTGTGGGGGCTGCTGCTGCTGTGGGTTGCTGCTGCTGTTGTGGCTGTGGTTGCTGCTGTTGCTGTTGTTGCTGTTGTTGTTGCTCTCTACCAGCCCCAGCAGCTGTATTATTTGATGTAAGCCAAGTATTTGACTCCAGAGCCATGGGTGTGCGTAATGTCACTTGCCGATAATCAAACCTGGTGCACAAACAAAAAACAAAATTGGTAAGTTTTCATCATTTATAGTAATTTTGTTAGAAGGCAGAATATTATTCATTAAACAAAAGAAGTCTGTCTACCTTCTATAACCAAGCAACATAAATGTTTTAGTATCTTAAACATACATACCACAATGACAGCAAAAAGAAAGAAAATATCTCCATACTCTTAATCCAGTCACAAATTAACAAATACGGAAACAAGCATTAATAATGTTCTTTAAATAATACAACAGAAAGACTACGAAGATAAAAGAACCCTTCTGACATAGTTCTTAAAGAAAGGTTCATTCAATTAAAAAAAAAAAAAAAAAAAGCAAATATATCTACTTGTAAAAGTGCCCACATCAGTTTGCTTTCAAAAAAATATTATCACAGAGGGCACATTTTTTTTCCAAGGTTTGAGTCATTAAGAAGGTAAAATATAGAATATACACAAACTCTTCAAGAATTGCATAGAATAAAATAAACATACACAGCAGACAGCTAGCAAATAAAAAGGCAATAGCTTACAGCTTATCCATTCTAAAAATAAGCTTTCTGCTACAGACCATTCAAAAGCATTAACACGAGATCAATGTTTACCTACAGCAAGTAAATAAAAGTAAGTTTAATACTCAGAATTAACACACCCAACCCACATACATTTTGAACACGTCCACACAAGTCAGATTTAGGACATCCAATTCTTTTCAGCTGACCCTGGCCCTGGAAGCCAATTGGCTAGAGCACTAGTCTTCAAGCACTGAGGATTGCTGGTTGAAATCCGGCGTAAGACATGGATGTATAGGTTAGGTGCACATCCGGAAGGGGTTTGCCCTACCCTAAAATGGGGCACTGCAACAGAGGAATGGCAAGTAAGCTGAAATAACGGCCTACAAACCATCAATAGCCAGTTCATCATGAACTCAGCCTTTACAGACAAAAAGAAAACGGATGATTCCAAAAACACACTAACATTTTTCACAAAGTTTTAAAACAATAAAAATATAAAATATCTTTAAAACTACACACCGACCTACACAAAGACCTTTCAAAGAACAGGACATTTCTTTGCTTTATGAGATAAGAATAAATTTATTACTCAGGCACTGTCATAATATTGGAACTAATTAATACAAAATAAGAGAAATCAGAAAATTATCAGTAAGTGTTGAGAAATACTTCAGAATTTTAAAAGCACAGAAGATCCAACTACTAATTTTAATGTAAAGATGACTCTACAATAACGAGGATGCATAAAAACAAATTCTATAGAGAAAATGAATAAACAGAAGGATAAAAATTGCACAGCCAAACTGGAAAGAAGCGAATTTAAGGACCAAACAAAAATGCAAATATGAAATGCAAGAAATTAGATGAAAATGATAATCAAACACTTGAATCATTCAAAATATATTTAAACCAGAAAAGGGAACAACTCAGAGAATAAGAAAAGTAAGATGAAAAAAAGAACTAAGACTTGGTTAAGAATGGAGAAGAGATAAAGGAAGAGAGGGCAGAGAGTCGGAAGAGAGGGGGAGAGTCGGAAAGAGAGGGGGAGAGAGTCGGAAGAGAGGGGAGAGTCGGAAGAGAGGGGGAGAGTCGGAAGAGAGGGGAGAGTCGGAAGAGAGGGGGAGAGTCGGAAGAGAAGTGGTATTGAAATATAAATGAATTACATTTCATTAATTCTCATTTTATATTACATATCAGAAATATATAATTAACATGAAAGTTTAAAGACTTCATTTAACGGCAGTTCTATGTACCGGTTAGTTTTGGACTGGTCTCTGATGAGACAATAAAATCAATCCAATGTTGAAAACATTGGATATGAATGATATTTATATAAAGGAGTACAGATTTGATCACTATAATGCTTAAGTCAAAGCTGCCCTCTTCCATCATTAAAAAAAGAAAGGAAAATGTTCCTAAAACCCATAAAGGATTTTACTTTCTCAACAATTACCTAGTCACCTTGCATAATGAAATGATTGACATGTTTAAATGTGGTGCTAAAACATCACACCTTCCTCATATTACTTGTAACAGTTACATAATATAATACAAGTACAACCCACAGTAATGTTTTCAACCTACAAATATTTTGGCCAGATTGGGTATTGAACTTGTGCACAGTGGCAGTTGCACTAATCTATTAGTTAACTCACCCATTGCATCAAAAAGGGTTGAATGAAGCCTATGTCACATTATTAATCTAAACTTGTTCCACTCGACCAAAAAATATCAGCATTTTCTAATAAAATCTTGTATTTTTTTAACTTCTGCGATTCCGTTTAAAATTACACAAAAAGTACTCATACTTTCAAAAGAGGTTCATGACTTTATTTAAAACTTTAATTTTCAAGAACAGGTTTCATTAAGAAACAATATCTGTATTCAATAAAGTAGCTGTGGGAAAGTGTCAAAATAAAATCGGAACATTTTTAATTTTTGAAAATTAAGAGGTTTTACTGGAAATTGGACCTGCACCATTTTTACAAGCGTGCTTAGTTCTATTCGACCAAGTCAAAAAATAAATAAAAATTTTAGAAAAATGTTTGAGAAAATGTCTTAAATATCATAGGTTGATTCATTGGTTATCCTGGGGGCGTCAACTGCTAAGGTCATTAGCTCCGTAGAGGTAGTGGATGTTTTTATTGCGGGAGGTGCGGTGAGCTCCCACCCACTGGATCGCGAGATCCGGCGGCGACCTACGTCGGCTGGCGGAGACTTTTCCCAACCAGGTATTCCAACCAGCGGGGCACCGTCCCAACCGGGGCAAGCTCTAAGCTCTCAACGGGTCTCTCGGCATGTGTGGTAGCAGGGGCGGACCCAGATGCGAATTTTGGGAGGGCACATTTTTTTATTCAATTTTTTTTTGGTCGAATGTGTCATATTACAGATTAAGTAGAATGACGCAAGCTAAACTCAACATATGTTGCCATACAATTTTATTCATTTTAATGTTTATACGAAAATATTTATTTGAACGTTTCGTGACAAAATAAAATTAATAGTTACTGAAAAATTTTGGGAGAAGAAATTTCCCTCCCCGTGGATCCGCACCTGGCGGTAGTATAGTGCATGCAAGTGCATTTAAGGGGATGAACCGTGCCGCGAGGTGAGGATAGAATAAGGGGAAGGAAAGATCGCGCGCGGTCCATGGCCGGATTTTTACGGTACTGCTAGGGCATTCGCCTAGTACTGATCGTAGAAACCACGGAAAATCAACGATCTGAGCAGCTGACAGCTAGAATTCTCTTCCAGATGGATGCTGAATTCGAAATAGCTGAATAGCTAGTGTCGAAAATTCTGCCACCGTCGGGACTCGAACCCAAAGACCTCTCGGTCAAAGACACTGCAGTGACATCAGGTGATGCCCTGAGCCACCTTTGCCGGTTTAAATACCATACGAGCTACATGTAAAGTAACTGCAAAAATGAAAAGATGCCGTTTCAAATTCTGGGTGCCGCGACAATAAAAAATTCCAACTCTCGCAACGCATCAGGAAGGGTTGAAGTTTTGCACTTTTCTAAATTTCGGAAATTTGAATCAAGTTCGGACCTATTTCATTTTAAGCGAACTTTGCTCCATTCGAGCCAACAATATTAAGAAAAAATTAATATACAAATAAACACTGCGCTCTGCTTATAACCGTATCTGTACTAGCATTCCCAAAATTTCAGCCGATTGAAAAAATACTGTGTACATATGTTTTTTTATTGCCATGATTTCACTCAAAATCACTCATTTTCAAATCGAAATCGATTAGGGAAAATCGATTTTGGTAAAAATCTTGTGTGCAGTTTAGGAGCTAGTGTTGTTCACAGGAAGAAGGTCCTGTGAACCTGCTGCGTTACATTGCGTTACATTTGCTGTCCTGCTGCGTTACATTTTGATTAAAAAAAACACGAACACTTTCTGTATCAAGGACCTCCAAAACGCTACATAAACTATGCAACTTAGATGAGACAGAAAACACCAAAACACATTCGACGTTAGGGACACAAAACTTTTTTTCTGTCAAAATATCGCCACTTGTTCCTACAGCAAGCATTACGTGTCTTTATTTCGAGTGTGCAAGAAAGTAAAGTAGTGGTGATACAATAGCAGATGCTTCCTCAAATTATTATTCAATACTGCAATTTTGGAAAATTCAGAGTTCAACGAAAATGAAACGTGGGTCATCTTTTAGTCTAACCCAGGGGAAATTTTAGAGAGAAAAATGGAGGGGTTTTCGAATTTTTTTTTCAAATAAATTGACTCCGCTCCAAGCCAAAATTGCACGTAAAGTAGTATTTTCAGAAAATTGTACATCATACAATTGTCAATAAGTGGTCGTCCATAAATTACGTAAAGCTAAAGGGGGAGGGAGGGGGTCTGAGGCAGCGTTACATAGGAGTAGTAGTTAATTGTTACGTAACATTGATTTGTTTACATTTTTTAAAAGTTGCTGAAATAATTATTTTTTCGTGGCCTGTACTAAAACATTAAAAAATTAACCAATTCATTTGTTTTAAAAACATAAACTAAAGTTGTTAGTTGTAAATTCTTACAATAAATGGAAATATTTTTTCAACTCTTTTTGAATCTGTAAGATTACGAAGAAAATAATCGAAACTGATACGAAGAGTATTCTAGAATCCATTTAAATTGGCGCTGTAAACTGGCATTCGCATCACCCACGACGCCATGTGCTTAGCTGATCAATCATTTCGCGCCCAAGCATTCTTCTTTCACTCATAACTAGCCACAATCTTATTGCTAGGTGCAGCCAGCATCGCCAACTAATTTCTACTTTAATTATCATTCATTTTGAAATTGATGTAGGTTCTTCCTGTTGATCCTGGTTCATGATTAAATGCGTAGATGGTACGATTTAATACGTATTTTTGACCATAAAGGATCAATCAATGTTGATTCCAGGAATTAAAACGTTAGCATAAATACATTTATTTCTAGCTCAACGTTTCGCACATTCAGTACGTGCTTTGTCAACAGCAATACAATTATGGCAACGGTTGACAATGGTATACAAATTGATATAAAACAATGGAATACCAAATTATTGAAATAAATATTTACATTTGGTTTTACATCAGAGCATAACATATAAAAAAAACCGTTGAAGGCTTGTCAAATCTACAATTCGTCAATTATGGAGGGCAGCACATTTAGATACGTTAAGGAATTATATCAATTATAAAGATTTCAAATAACGGAATGAACAGTAGGATTGGCAAAAAAATATACAATTACGGAAGTTGGTGCAGTATTAATATCTTATAAATTTGATTACGTTTTTGTACGTCACTTTTTGTGTTCATCGCGTTATTTAACATGATATAAACATATCATTTCCGCAATTAGCCTTCTTGATGTTTGTTTCTCATGATGTAAAATTTTGACTATCAAATCCAATGAAGTGGTTAAGTTCTGTTCCATGTTTGGTCAAAGAGGATAATCTAATAAATCTGCATTCTTGATGTATTTATGCTGGTACATCCGTCTGCTGATATATTGTTTAGTTTCCCCAATGTACACCTGCTGACAATCATTGCAAGGAATGGAGTACACTACATTAGATTTATCTCCTGTTTAGGTTTGTCCTTCTGCTTGTAAAGACCGCTAGTCTTATTTAGATTGTAAAATACAATGTCTAAACGAGAAGGAAATTTGTAATGTCGTTCCAAATACATTTTAATTTTTTTAAACGGCAAACAGTAAATTTTCTCCCTCTCAAGAATGCTGGCTGTAACAACGTAATCATACACTTCTGCAATTATAGATTTTTATATTAAGATAATGGAAATAATAGTACTGATATTTTTTAAGACTATCGGTAGTCCTTATCATTGCAGAACAACACCTGCGTTCCTCGGTTACATCTGCACAACTGACTCATGTCTGAGAAAGAAGGGTGCTCCCTGTCGCAGGGAGACCTTAGCAGTATCAGGACCGTGTTAACGCACGGGCCCGAAGGACCTGGGCCCAGAGCCCCCAATAGTGCCTAAATATTATTTAACTAAATTTAATTACTAAATTTTAAAAAATTAAAATTTTGATATATGATTAACCTATATGCAAAAACTTGGCATAACGGAGTGATGTGACGCACATCATTGGACAAGATGTATTTATAATATGGAATGTTTCTGGTTGTTGCGAGAATGTCACTCAGAGGAAAGAAGTTTAGTTTTTATTATCAAAACTTGTCTTTAAATTGGGGTGGGGGGAGGAGATCAGTGAAAGTAAGAATAGGGGGCTCCCAAATTAACTTGGGCCCAAGGGCCCCTTAACGCTGTTAAAACGGCCCTGAGCAGTATCAGTTGTCAATAAATAAACATAAGGAGGGGGTAGAGTTTAGTCAGAACCCTTCCATTTGCAACCGAGAATATGCTTCTGCGATTCATAACATGACAAGTCTGACGCTGGCTTTGTTTGGACGTGGCCTCGTTTGAACATCACGCCCCGTGGTGCACGCGGGCATTCAGCTGGGGAAGCGGGCGGACAGCCTATGTGTTCCAATTAAAACATTTTTTTAAATCTTTGAGTACCATTTTGAAATTTAGCAGATAGATACATTAGTATAGAAATACATTAGTAATCTTTTAATTTAAGTGTCGGCGTAATGTAAAAATTTGTTTTAAAATTAAAATCTATTTTAAATACATAAAAAATAAGTTCACAAAAATTATAATTACAACACATGAGTGAACTTCTTTCTAAGTTTAATTGAAGTTTGTATTTTTCTGAAGAAAAAGGTAAATGCGTGAAAAATGTTTAAATACTAACGAGGGCAAGATTCTTCTGAAAAAAGAAAAAAAAGTGGCGCCCATTTTCAACCCTAGACCTCATAAAAAGTTGCAAGCCGCTAAAAATGGTTGTTTTGTGAGCGAGCGATTTGGTGTGGAATGAGTAATATACATATTAAAAATCTACAAATAGTGCAATTTGCTCGCTCGTACTCGCTCGAGCATTTTAGCCTCAAGTACCGTGTCTTTGAGTATACCGTGCTCACTCGCGGTGGCCTGGTTCACGGGCCCACGGCGGTGGCCGTAGTTCTGGAAGCGTATTGTGAACTGTCGCCTTTACAGTGCGCCGTGGCTTCAAAAGCAAATTAAGAGGATAATGAAAGATGACATTCGCCTTGAGATGGCGCCCTAACACAGAAGAAATCTAAAAAGAAGGAAGAGGCTTCACACATTGTTCCTGAAACGCCAAGGACGTACTTCAGAGTATGTTGTAATGGTAATATACCTAACGTAATTACTCCACATGTAAAAACTCAGGCCATACCATTACAATTAAAATCTAGGTACAATGTTATCAAAAGTACAATAATTAAGAAAATGTTATAAAAAATGTTAAAGATAGAATACCTAAACATGACATGATAGATAGTGTCTATGCAGTTGAATGTAATGATTATGATTTAAATTATGTTGGCCAAACAAAAAGAAGAATTAAACAGAGAATAACAGAACATAAGAAAAATTCAAGGAACTTATGAATAGGCAAAATTCAATAACCCAAAATAGAATTAACCTAAATCATACTATGAATTTTGATCAGTTTCGTATTTTAGCAGTAGAACCCAACAGAAATAAGATAAGAAATAATACTAGAAACTGAATATAATAACTCTGAATACTATGAATACCGTAATAGAATCCAACCAGTTTACAAAGATTTATGACAACATACTAAAATTTTTTTCCGCAATAACCCCCATTTTAAATTTTTTTTAACATTAGGTCAAACATTTGAAAATATCTTCCAACTCTCTCCTCAGTTCAGTTCCGTTACTACTTCAACCTTGCAACGACTTTATTTAAACAGTCAGTGGTCATGTTGCTGCACGGCACTCCACCACGTAGTGCTAAAATCAAATATGTTTGTGTATAATTTGTATATATTTTGAATATGTTTTATATATAGCATTACGATTAGTTTTCAAGATACTTTTAGTTGTTTTTTCATAGGTGAGCTTTCACTGAATTGGGTACAGAATAAATTTGTGATATTTTTTGTAATTTATATGTTTCTTTCTGCTTTTTTGAATAATGTGAACATTCATTTGTCTTCAACATTTGAACAAATTATAATTAAATTTCAGTTCTACCTGATGAGGGAGACAAAAAAGTCTCCGAAATGTATAACACTAATTAATAAATTTTGGTAAGATTTTATGTATTTTTGTGGTTGTCGAAAATTCAACAAGGGACTGAACAACAACATTAAATACATTCTTTTCCATTTTATCATTTGTATTTTACGAGACACTGGGGTAACGTTTTTAATGGAACAATGCATTTTTTAGTCTATCATGCAAGGGTAAAAAGACAAATCCAATGATAAACACAGTCTTGTTAGATAAGCATTTTTTTAGTAATTTTGATCTTTTGCGACTCGTGTTTAATGGATATTGTAACGTCCCGAGCGCTGGTTAGCAGGGAGAGCGCTACGTGATCTTGGGCGATGGACTGTTTCATTCAAAATATCCGTTAAAAACAATCGGAAAATAATTAAAATTACTCAAAAAATGTTTATCTAAAGTATGACAATATGTATATCATTTGATTCGTCTTTTTACGCTCGTTATGATAGACTAAAACAGTAAATAACGTTCCGTTTGGAAAAAAAGGTTACCTCAGTATCTTGTAAAATACAAGTGATAAAATGGAAACGAATGCAAAAGTCATTTAGCCCCATTCCCTCATGTACTTCCGTGAAAACTGCATTGCAGCACGTTCAATTGTTAAAAAAATACGTTAAAGGAGGCGCTAAAGTTACGTGACTCACCTGTAGATGTGTATATATGTATACACATCAACGTTGCCAGATTATTTTTCGTCTAAGCCGTGATTTTTAACATTTCTTGGTAAAAATAGCGTGATTTGTTTGAGAAAAGAGGGACAAATTAAAAAACCAATAATAATTCTTAATTGTATCGAAATAGATACTTTAAACATTTCAGACACACAGACCGTAGGTTAGTAATCAGTAGGTTAACAAATTTCAGCAGCTGATATTTTATAGGTATTTTCGTAATCAGAAGCCGTCTTTGCAAATTAGTCTGTTAAATTTTTGGTAGCATGAGAACTCACAAGTACGATGTGAAAGCTTGTTTTCGAGTGCTTAATGATATCATTTAGTTCACTTTGAGAAACACTCCACGCGTTCATTTAATGTTGAATTTTGTTAACTGACGTTTTCGTAGTTTAAGTTTCTTAATGGATGTGTCTTGTGCCGACAAATCCAAAGTGTCCAAAGAACTGTATTCATCTTTGCTCATCTTCAAACAAAGCGTGAAGGAATAGCTTCATAAAGTAGAGTTAATTTTCAAAAGTAGGTGTTCCAATATGCGAAGGGAACACACACATTTCGTTAAAAAATTAACGTGTTGCGCTCTGCAATGGCGTCGACACCGCTAGCTCGAGGAACCATGATGCAATGCGACGACCTACATACCCGACGATCCGACTCACCCGCTACTGTCGCTGGCATTTCTTTCGCGTGCTTTTATCTCGTTTTCTTTTTGTTGTATTTTTTACATTGGGTATTTCAAATCGAAAGATTTTATAAAAACGTCATTTGGTCTGTACCGCGCGGGACATTCAATTTTAGTCCTAAAAAGTGGGACGTCCCGCCACAAGCGGGACGTCTGGCAACACTGATCACACACACATATATAAGATGGACATTACGTAATGATACCGTAGTTACGAACTATATATCCATTCATAAGGCGATATATTGGATAACTTTAAGTTCAGGATGTTTAATTTATATGCGAAATTATCCTAGCGTCTCTGCAGTAGAAGTCAGAAAGAGTTCACGACTATCGAACCAATTGCAGATATGTACAGCAGGCGCTTCGTTTGAATTTTTTTTCAAGTTTTCAAGTGAAAGCTGAAGTGAAGCCAGAAATTGAAATATATTATGTAACCGTTCCTAATAATGCGAGAAATTATGATCTGTTGTAGTACATCTAGATATATTTTAAATAAAATATGTTGTTCGAAGATTCGTGTTGAAATACGGCCATGCCCAATTTTTCGAAAATACGAGGTTTTTGCGTAATTTCGTGAGAAATAGGGGCTATTTTAAACTATTTTCTACAAAACAACTTCACTTTTTTTCTTTAATTTTCTCCTCGTATGTATCCAAGGACAGTAAAAAAGTGGCGATATTTCCGGCGAACTCTGTGTTTACAAAAATTGGAAAAAGTTAACATTCCAAAACTACATTATTTAAGATACATATTTTCGTCTTACGCAAAATCTGTTTTAAAAATCAGATCTTAAAAAAGGTAATGCACAATTTTTTGAAGAAAAAATAGTAGTTTTCGCATATTTTTAGCTTGAAATTAATATAATCCAAAAAAATATCGTTACTCAAAAACAGCTCAAAGTTTTTCCTTTCAATTATTTTTTTCCATGGATAGAGCAAGGGACGCTTAAAGGAGTGCGAAAGTATAGTTTTCGTTAAACTCTCTGAATTTTCGAAAAAGGTAAAAGTTAGAAATAATGCAAAAAGGCATGCGCTGTTGGAGCACTACTTCTGTATAAAGATCGCGCATAACGTGGATTCTATCTGTTACAGGACGATATTTTCTACATTCAAGAAGAATTAACCACTTCTTCGGTATCCGGCAACTACAACGCGACAACTACAACTACGACACTTTTTCTGCGGAAAAAAATCGTCGTTCTGTAACACAGCCACAGCGTTATGTAACACTCTATACTACAAAAAGTACTCGTAGTATGCGAGAAAGTAAATATGTGAACGAAGCAGCACGGGTTCGTATTCATGTGATGGAAACTCGGCTGGCGCCAAGGCTGGGCCATAGAAAAGGAGGGCAGGCAGGGATGGGTAATTAGGTGGTGATACAAGATTATTTAATAGAAAATGAAGGAAACAAAAGTGGATAATCATGTAAAAATAAAGATAATTTAAGAAAATATACCATGAAGGAACGATGGAATATATGGAAAGAGGATAAAAAGAAACGTATTAGTCTACCACATAATGATTTCCCATATTCAAAACAGTGAAAGGTGTGGAAAAAATCCGAATCCAAACAACGTAGTAAAAGATGTTGATTGTATTGTTCAAATTGCATTGGCAAGTATATTAATCTGGAAATGAATTATCTCATTTCCGATAACCTGCAATCTTATTTCTATCTAATATATGTCCTATTGTTTTCACTCTTTTACATTCTTAAAACATCAAACAATTATGAAGTTCATGTGTTTATTTGGGGTATTAAAGGCTTTAATTTTGAATTAAATTCAAAAGCAAGATTTTTGACAGTGGAGTATATACAGATATTTCCCTTAAAACTAAATAAGTAAACGGAAGTGCCAATTCTATTTGAAAGATTTCTTAGCAAGCTGGGAGCTTACAAACCAGTAAATATAGAAATCATAGCAAATTGTAATGTCACTCACTTCACTAGGTGAATATATAGTTTTGTCGTACACCTGGCTAGAGAAAGTAGGTCTTTTCTGAAAGTGTTAAAATTATTGTTAGAAATGTCTCGAATTGCACCAACATTACTCACACCAAGGATTATCTGAACAATCATCATAGACCTCTGAGATCCTGTTAATAATTTTCATTGGAAGAAAAGAAAAAAACTTGGATACTGTAAAAAACACCAGAAAATACTAATTTTGGAGACTACTCTATTTAGAATTTCATCGGGTCTTAAAAATGCACAAGTTTTGATATGTAATCCGTTTTGTGGAGGATTTAGGGATTTATGAAATGAAGAAAATGTGGGATTATTAAAAAGGCAAATGATGGACTACAAGAAAATAATTACACAAGTTGGATAGTATTTACCAAGATAGAAATCACACAGCCCATTACTTTTACTTACACTTCACTGCTTTACAATATTAGGGTCATGCAATTTGATGAACGGGCAGAAAAATAAAATTTGATATTAACCAACTGCCACAAAAAAATCTTGCAAAAGATAGATCCAGTCATGCAAAATAAGTAATTTTGCTACAGAATACCATAAATCAGAAGACAACTCAAAAAATTATTATCCATCATGCAAGTCTTGTGAAGAAAATCAGTACTGACTACATATATATTTCAAACTTGTTTCTCTTCAAAATATTCGCAATAACGGAGAGAGAAATCTTAACTGAGTAACAACACTTCTAGCTAATATTATATTGAAAAAAATGGTAAAACCTCATTAATTCAAATGTGAGAAAGTTTATTCTTTAAACATATTACATTGGAAAGATAAACGAATCACAATTGGTTAAAGATCCAACAGAAATTCAAAACAAACCACATGGGTACTGATAAAATAAGATAAAATAAATTTAGTCAAATGTACTTTATCTCCTGCAAGAAGATGAAGTTACAACATGTAATAATTAAACTGATAAAAACAAATGTAATTGGATTATAAAACCAACAATCATTCTTAAAATTTTCTGAGGACTCAACTTTGCACAAAATGTTAAAAGAATATATAAAAATAAATGTCATTCTACTGCACTAGTGCTCTCTGTATCATATACTATATCCAGCATAAATGTGAACTGTTCTAATTGCACAGTAGATTTTTTTAAAATCAACATTAAATTGCAAATACTCCAATCGATTCAGATGTCAAGAGATCCAATAACATTATTATTATTATTATTATTATTATTATTATTATTATTATTATTATTTTACTTTTCCATTACATCACGACTAAAGATCTTATGAGTCGGCTGAATATAAGGTTGCAACCAGCTAGGTACCTAAGGAGTAGATCCGGTGACTATCAGTGCCTCTACAATACTTTGCACAAAATGTGGGCTGTTCCAAATAAAGCAATTTCTTGCACTTCCCAGTCTTTTGAATTACCAGGGAGTTTAGACAAGTTCTTACTCAAATTTTGCGGAACAAATCCCAGAGCTCCGATTACTATCGGAACGACCTGTGCTTTTACGCCCCACATTCGGCTGATCTCGATTTCCAAACTCTTGTATTTAAGACGTTTCTCTGCCTCCTTGGTAACAACGTTTTGACGCAAGGTACAGCAACATCGATAAGTAAACACGATTTTTTCGCCAAATCCCGGATAATTATATCTGGTTTGTTTGCCGCTATCGTGCGATCAGTTTGAATTTGTTGGTCGTACAATATCGTACACAATCCAACAGACGTGACCGGTTTCGGTGAGTGTTCGTACCACTTGGGGCATGTGTTTGGAACTTCGAGGGCGGTACAGATCTGCCAGTGCAGGTAACTACACACCCTGTCGTGTCTTTTTAAGTATTCGGTCTTTGCTAGAATTGGACAAGCTGAGACAAAATGATCAATGGTTTCTACTTGCTCCTGGCAAATTCTGCATCTGTCATCTTGGGAAATTTTGAGAACCGCTTTATCATAATGTCGTGTTCTCAACGCCTGATCTTGGTCAGCTATTACAAGTGCTTCCGATTCTGGCTCCATTCTTCCCCTTTTAAGCCACATAAATGATTGATCTTTATTGATCTGCACCTTGTCCATTCTTTTTAGGTATTGTCCGTGGAGTGGTTTGCCTCTCCACGATTTCTTTAACATTTTTTGTGTCTCACACTTCAAGTTTAGCAGCATCAAAAGTTCGGTGTCTGTGTTATTCGACGTGTATTGCCTAGTTTTCTTCGCAATGCTTCTTGCTACACTGACAATGCCTCTATTTCCCATTCTTCGGTCAGTTTTCATGACCTGCCTCATTAGAGGGTCATCTTGATGGCTGACTACATACTTCCCCAACCCGACAATTGCGTTGTGCCAGGAGGCCTCAATTTGTCTGAGGCCTCATCCTCCTTCTTTACATGACAAAAAGTCTATGTATATCAGATCGAGGGTGGGAAACATGATGCATTGTTAGCAGTTTTCTGGTTTTTCGATCCATGGTGCAAATTTCTTGCTCAGTCCAGTCCACTAGTCCAAAACTGTATTCGGCTACAGGTACCGCCAAACTACCTATTGCAGATATTTTATTCCTGGAATTCAGAGCGGACTGCAGGACCAGTCTCACTCTCCTATAATACTCCCTACGCATTCTCTCATTCTGTCGTTCGAGATGGTTTCACATTCTTCAATGCCCAGATATTTGTAAGTTTTACCTGGCTCAAGATCTTGAATCACAGTGTGCGTATCAATTTCAATGTTCTCAGACGTTGTGAGTTTCCCTCTTTTTAAATTGATTTTTGCACAGTTGTCAAGACCAAACTTCAGGCAGATGTCATTGCTAAAGTCATTCACGACAGACAGCATTTGGGAGAGAATCGTTTCATTCTTAGCAAACATTATTATTATTAATATTATTATTAATATTATTATTATTAATTATAATAAAGTTGTGTCTACTAGTCAAAGTTGCTGTACCTTGTGATCAAAATGTCGTTACCAAGAAGGCAGAGAAATGTCTTAAATACAAGAGTTTGGAAATAGAGATCAGCCGAATGTGGGGCATAAAAGCACAGATCGTACCGATAGTCATCTGAGCTCTGGGATTTGTTCCACAAAATTTGTGTAGAACTTGGCTAAACTCCCAGGAAAGTCAAAAGACTGGGAAGTGCAAGAAACTGCTTTATTTGGAACAACCCACATTTTGGGTAAAGTATTGTGGAGGCATTGATAGTCCCTAGATCTGTTCCTTATATAGTGATTTTTCTAAGAGCGACCCTCAAGGCCACTCAAATCCCATCTTCGCGATGGAATATGTCACGGCATTTCGCGGCTTTCTCAGTCGTTCCGCTAGATTTCGCACGATCGCGACCGTATTAAGCCGAGCTTGCGATCATGCAACTTCTACCTGCAAGACCCAGAAAAGACGCGAAATGCCGTGACATATTCCATCGCGAAGATGGGATTTGAGTGGCCCTGAGGGTCGCTCTTAGAAAAATCGCAGTATAGGTAGCTGGTGGCAACCTGGAGTAGATTTTATCTTCAGCACACTCATAACATCTTTGGTCATGATGTATAATAATAATAATAATAATAATAATAATAATAATAATAATATTAACTCCACCTAGGGAGTACACGACCTTGCAGTTGGTGGTGGAGCTTGAGTACCCCCATGAGCCTGAGAGCTATGTCAGTGGTAGCCTAGCTACCGGTAGGGCCTCCCTTGCTGAATAGGTTGAAGGTGAGGGGTCACACGAAGAAGTACTCCATTTTGAGGAGAGTGGGAAGTAAGTAGAGAGGGAAGGGTCATAACCCCTTGGACTTCCTGTTATCAGCCCATGGAGGGTACAGGAGAGAAACTGGGTTGACACAACAGGCTACTGATTAGAGTGGAGGCCCGAACCTTGCATTAGCCAGCGAAGAAGGCTGCCTTCAGCAATCAGTCAAAATCCCTTAGGGTTTAGTAATGCCGACTGGCGATCGGAGGGACCCCTTGCTGGACCCTACGGGGGGATATGTCCCGAGGTCACTGTGGGTCGCAGTAACGGATGGCAGGAAAACGATCAAAGGTTAAGTGTGATCAGTGAACTCGAACCTGCGTCCTTCAAATCTTCACTACAAACCAATGCGCTAAATAGATAAAACAAGAAATGTAATGAATCTTAACGTGCCTTGTTCTACCAATATCCCATACCTGCTCAGAAACCGAGCTAATGTCACCTTGTCGACGTCTGGCCACCCAAGGATGTTAGTCCCAGGGACCCAGAGCCAGCAGTAGCTCGAAGCCATCGTCAGAGATGGACCTGCGTTGAATTGAAGGAGGTGCTTTTACTACGCAAAAGCGAAAAATGGGGGCTCAGAAATAGAAGTTTTCAAGGTATGGAGAGAGCGGAACCCAGATATGAGACCTACCCTTGACTCAAAGAAGCTTGCCAGTCAACGACGATACATACTCAGCAGTGGAAAATTCACAGCAGAACAACTTGCTGACATTCAGAGAAATGCGGAGTATGTTCTTCGATCGAACGATCCACATGACGAACAGGTAGAACTTGAAAACAATGGTCCTGTTGAAGGTTCATCTCTTTCCAATGAGGACCGGGAGAGATGGCTCAGTGCATCAACCTGATGTCACTGCAGTCCCTCTGACCGGGAGGTCCTAGGTTCGAGTCCCGACGGCGGCAGGATTTTCGACACTAGCTTGTCAGCTAGGTCGAATTCAGTCGCTGTCTGGAGGAGAATTCCAGCGGCCGGCTGCTCTGATCGGTAGTTTTCCGTGGTTTTTTCGATCAACACCAGGCGAATGCCGGAGCAGTACCCTAACAAAAGGGCCACGGACCGCGCGCGATCTTTCCTTCCTCTTCTTTGTCCTATCATCTCCCTCTTACACACACACTTACACTAACATGCACTACACTACCACACATGCCGGGAGCTTACAACTTGTCCCGGCTGGGGCGGTGCCCCGCTGGTGGGAGATACTTGGTTGGGGGGGAAACCCTGCTAGTCGACGGTAGGTCGGTGCCAGATCTCGCCATCCAGCGGGGAAAAGATCATCGCCACCTCCCGGTGGAAAACACGCACTACACTTACGGTGCTAATGACCTGAGCTGTTGACGCGCCCGGAAACACGAATCAATCAATCAATCTTTCCAATGAAACACACGTCAGTGGTGAAAATTCATCTGGTAATGAATTACACGATAAGAACATAGTGCGAAATCTCCTGTGACGGGAGATCGAAAGAGTTCGTTAACTTCCATTTGAATCTCGTGCACCGTTAAGGAGAATATACAAAAATGCCAAAGCTAAGAGAGCGATAGAGACAGCGAATTGTCTTAAATGAGATGGTACAGACCCCAGGTAGAGATCTAGATATTACTGAAATCAATCACATCGTGTATGCAACTGGATATCTGGTATCTCAGATAATTTTGGGGCCAGCCGACGACGGTCGACAGCAAAACAGAGAAAACAGCCCCCATGGACGAAGAGAATTATGATAGCCTGCACTCGGCATGAAATATCGCTCTTAGCTGAGGAATCTTCTAAATCAACGCATACCAGTAAAGTTCAACGAAAGATTTTCAATATTGAACAAAATACCAGATTGAAAATGACACAAGCAGGCTAATGGTAGTTGAGAAGCTACAAGAGAAAATTCAAGCATGGGTTCAACGAATTAGACGATACAAACGAAGAATGAATTTCCGTGTGCAGAACCGGTAGTTTGAAACAGACGCGAAAAGGTTCTATCGCAATCTGACAAAAAATCGAATGGCAATGCTGTCAACCCTTCAAAGATGACGTCGAAGCATTTTGGGCAGGAATCTGGGAGGAGAGCAGTTCCTACTACAACGACGCATCTTTGATTCAAACTGAAGTTGATGCTGCCGATGAACTTGTGGACACAGTGGAAGATGTTCACGAATTCTCGGAAGAGGACCTCTTCCGAGCAATTAAGATCATGGGAAACTGGAAATCCCCTGGGATTAATAAGATCCAGATTTATTGGGTTAAGAAATTTATTCTCATCTAGCAAAGGCTGTTAATAAAATTTTAGAAAACCCAAAGGAACTCCCGGAATGGCTCACACGTGGCATCATGTATTTGCTACCCAAAGTGGGAGACAGCTCTTTGGCGAAGAACTACAGGCCAATCACGTGTCTGCCAGCACTGTACAAAGTTGTAACTGCCGCCATAGCTGACAAAATGTACAGACATCTAGAAAAGAATCATCTGATGCCAGCTGAACAAAAAGATGTCGTAAAGGTTCTTATGGCTGCAAGGAAATCTTGCTACGTCATTTTGAATGATGTAAAGAAACGGAAACGTAATTTGAGCATGGCTTGGATTGACTATCAAAAGGCATTTGACAGTGTACCACACGATTGGATTTTGAAGACCCTGGAGATCTATCGATTTCATCCTAGACTATTGAATTTTGCAAGGCTAGTATGAAGTCGTGTAGAACCAGGTTACTAATACACAGCGGAAAGGAAACAGTAGAAACTAGAAGTATTCAGATTAACAGGGGTATTTTTCAAGGAGATTCACTATCCCCTCTGCTGTTTTGCATTAGTTTGATCCCACTATCTAGACAGTTGTCGCAAGCTGGTTACAGGCTCCATGGTGATGAAAGACCAGTATCACATTTGTTTTACATGGATGATCTGAAAGTGTTTGCTAAGAATGAAGCGATTCTCTCCCGAATGCTGTCGTGAATGACTTTAGCAATGACATTTGCGTGAAGTTCTGTCTTGACAAGCGTATTCAGCACTGAAGTTGATACGCACACTGATTCAAGATTTTGAGCCAGGTAAAACTTTTTATATTATATATTATTTATTATTTATATTCAGCCGATTCATAACATCTTAAGTCATAACATCTTAAGTCGTGATATAGAGGAAAATAAATAATAATATTAATAATAATAATAATAATAATAATATTCATATGGTGAAGATCAGGTCATTTGAACAACATAGAATGAATACATAGCTTTAAGACAGCAACAATGATACAAAACTGACTTATGAGACTAAGCAAAATATTTCTGAAATGGAATTAGAATAAAATGATTGGAGTGGCGAAGGGATTGTGTCACCACCCTACATAGCAGCTTGGAATTCAACCTGAGAAACAGTAATCTGGCAAATTCAATCAACTAAAAACGAGAATTACTGAAAACCACGGAGTAAGTAAACTATTTGAATTACAGAGGCAACACTATCCTATATGAAATTAAAAGAAGCATCCCTATACCATATTATTCCGTAAACCAACTGATATTTTTGACAACTTTTCTAATAAAATATAAATTTTGTGAAGTGTACATATGAAGTTATATTTACAAACAAAAATATGTCCCTTGTTATGATTCTGTTTACTGCACAGCATCCATGCAGTTTCTTACCTAGTTTTAAAGCAAGGGATCGGAAGGGATTCGATATCAACCCTCTGATGATAAATAACATTTTAAAGGGGGTCAATGATTATCACGCAGTTGATTGTGGTTAAATATCCAAACATGCACCAGCGATTGATCTATATAATTAAGATAAAGATCCCATTGATTATCAAAAAATATTTATGAATTTTATTATTAGTATTTGCACTTATATAAAACTACAAATCACCCAATAATAAATTATAAATTAACTCAACTTTTGGAATGTCATATCCTTTGCACTTATAAAATAAAACTAGCACAATTTTCTGTAATATTTGTAAGCAGTGCCAGCTTGTAAGGTATTGCCAGTGTGCATGGTTCCACCAACAAGGAAAATACAATTTTCACCACAAATATGTGTATAAAATATCGTTTTTTCTTAATATTTTCTAGCATAGTAATTCATTTGAATGAGCATCTAGTCCTTCCATGCTCTATCAATACTCTCTACAAATCCCCAGGGAAGAGTGCTACATGCCGGCCTCTTTCTAAACCGCTGAGCCATTTACGGATTGGTTCTATCTCTGCCTCTTTAATGCCGTGTTGTTTTGAATGCATCTCTTATGGATGAGACGGATCCAAGATCGAACTGGCGCAGTAGTTTACATTCTGTCCTAGAATGCAATAATGTTCAGGAATAGGGCACCTGCAAGAATAAGGCCTCCCCTCTTCTTCCCATATCCTCTTTCGGCGAACTCAGGACGCTCTGACCTCAAGAGATTACTGTGGGTGTTCAAGGTTTCGAACTATACTTGGGTTTTTATTTCTTGGCGCGTGGAGTCTTGTCTTCACGATGGAATATCTCACGGTATTTCGCGTCGTTCTCGTTCGTGCCGCTAGGAGTCGCATGATCGCCAGCACTGCTCGATGCAGTCGCGATCACCTGGCGGCACGAGGGAGAACGACGCGAAATGCCGTGAGGTATTCCATCGTGAAGACACGACACCACACACCAAGAAATAAAAACCCAAGTATAGGTATTTTTATTTGTTCTTATTATTATTTTAGTTTAGGGAGGGGAGGTACCCCGCCGCCCGAGATAGTTCGCAGGGCTCGTAGCCGGGCCGGCCGTCACGCTCTGGTCGGCGCGCCAAGACGCGCCGCAGCCCTTACAAGCACGCTGGCCGGCGGACCTTCAGCCCCGAGGGGTATAAATAGGACCCTCCGGGAGAAGCGGGTAGTCGAAATCAACTCAGCGGAGTGCTACGAGTAAAGTGCGATATAGTGTGCAGTGATCGGAGTGACGGCCAAGCTACGAACAACGGACTCTTCTTCTGGGACCACGGTTTCAAGTGCTGCAGTGATTTTTTTGGGATATCTACTGGATTTATGGTGATTAAGCTTGTCTACGGTTCTCTCTACTGGCTATTCGGAAATTGTTACATTGTTATGGTATTTTTTTACTGTCTGGTCAATCTGTGAATAAAAACCATTTTAAGAACTTCGTCGTATTTTTGGCTACAACATATTGTACTGCAGCCATGTCCATAGATCTAATTGTATTAATAACCTTTTTTCTTTTCCTCGCAGCAATAGTTCACTACATTATTGTAAGTAATTTACTCGCAGACCCCACTAGCGCACACCAAAGTAGATTCGATTCTACACAGACTACAAAAACAAAACAAGCACATTTTCCCGGACTGTCAGCTGGCGTCAGCATTGGTCAGATGTTTCACATCGGCACGTTGCGTGCATTCTCAGATGTGTTTTAGGGCCCTCACTTTTAAAACAGTAGTTCGTAATTCTGCCGTCTGCAAATGTATAATGAACGAGTAATACCAATGTCTTGTTGTTCTTGATCTTTAATGCCAACTTCCGAAAAATATTGGTTGTCGCAGACGCGTAGTAAGCGAAAAAAACACCGTGAAACTGTAGATTGTAAATTTGAGGGCTTTTTTTTTTTTTTTTTTTGCTATTTAAAAAAAACTGGAGGGTGGTGACGCAATTCTGGCTTCAGATTCGGATTTCGCGCGTTGACATACGTAGAGAAACACGTGTCAAGTCTTTGCGTCTGACAATACCCGAAAACAAAACAAAAAGTCACTTTTTAGCGATTAAAAAATGGAAGGTGACGGCGCAATTTTAGATTCACATTCGGATTCAGCGCGCCGATATTTATAGATAACGATGTGTCAAGTCTTTGAGTCTGACAAAAAACTACAACATGCAACGTTAAGTGCGAAGCTCCTTCGCGCTAAAGAGGTGCAACTGCACTTGTTTCCCTTTGCCGCCAAAAGCTTACGTTTTGTTAAGTAGTTTTCAGAAATACCGTGAAAACGCAGCCCAAATCAATAAATGTTCTTGCATGCTTTTGCCTCCAAACACAATCCACTTCATGCTTCAAAGTGAGTGAGATACCTTATATTGCTCAATTTTGTCACTTACATCTCTTTGGTTATAATCGCCTCAATTATACTTATATCATAATTTAATAATCATAATACCTAGTAACAGTAATAGTGGTAGAACTGGCTCCATGAGAATGAACTGATTATAAAAGGAAATACAAAATTAGAGTTCATAATGATATTTATCGTTTTTAATTATAATTTCATTACGTTCATAAAAATGATACAGTTAAAAGAATAATTATTAAATTTTGAGTTTAAGAAAATTTGTCGAACAAAAAATCGATGTTGCCAAGTCTTTTTCTTCGTGTTCTTCGCTATTTTTGCTTGCGAGGTCCCGGAACAGTGTTGCCAGAGGTACCGCAGCTTGGGCGGAATTCCTCTTTTTGGGCTCAAAACGGCTGTCTTTCTCACGGGACAAAAATTGACTTCGCAGAATATCGCCCAAATGGGCGGAAATGCATCAAAACATGTGAGGTATTGGGCGGGTTTTCAGATTATGGCGAAATTGTCAAAAACAACCACGACGTTTACAGCGAGTTTAATTGTTTAGTATTTTCTCAATACCTGATATTTCATTATTAGTTCGTTCAAATTTACCTTGAAAAGTGAGTAATATTAAGGTCCGATTAAATTAAGGTAATTGACAGTTCTGTGTGACGTCAGGACGCCTCTCCCGTTTCCATGGCAGCTGCCAACCAGAGAGAGAAAACGTGACGTGTCAGGTCGCTCAGTTGCCACTGCCGAACACGGGGAACATTTGAGCATCGCACAGAGACTTCCTTGCCGCCGCGCCGCCCGCGTTTCTGCCTGTGCTGCGCGCGCAATGTGTACTGTGTTGTGATGAGTTGCGTTGAGGTTAGGCTTTTGTCGTATTGTTTACACTTTGACACGTATTTTTTTGAAGTGTTTGTTTTCGTGTCCCGGTAACACGTGCTCAGTAGTTTGCGACCTGGCATCGTCGCTCCCCTCCACTCACAAGTGTCAATCACCTTCTTAATTTAATCGGACCTTAGTTTTTAACCTTTAATATAGGATGTGTTCTAAAAGTTATAACGTCTTTGTCGTGCACAACATGAGTAAATCATATATATTAATTCTGTAACACGATATAGTTTGCGTGCATATTCTCAAACAGTTTCCGTGTAGAAACTTCAGGATCTCAAACTAATAGTATAAAAGTCAAAAGTCGTGCATACTTTGTACGTTTTCTGTACGAATCGCCAAAGATTCTGCTTGGGACTACCGGGAAACAACTGCATTGCGACTAAAAAAAGTGACTGTGCGCATTAGAGATGCAACATCGATGTCGATTTTAAACATCGATGTCTCTTCAAAAATATCGATTTCTTGATACCAAACTTTCCGTGACTATTTCTGTGGGTGCGTTCTTTCTGTGATCTTTATGGAGTATTAATTAACCATGAGGAGCATAGATAACAAAAATAGGAAGGCGGGAATGGGGAAATGGGTAGTTTATCACACATGACACAATCGCACTTAGATACACATAACCACAAAATCGAAATAGCCGATTACCATCGCGTGAGTTAACAAATCCGTTAGTGAACGATTTTGTCGCTAGAGACACTTGAGTCAAACTTGAGTCTTTATGCATGAAAAATTAGGAACATGCTCAAAGTTTTCAGGTAGAAATCGTGCAGTCTGGTCTGCACATTTTCTGTTTTTCTGTACTGCACGACTTTTGCTGTAATCTTCACGAAAACTGTACTGTGCATATTTACCGGCCTTAAAGATCATGGTAAATACAAAACTGAATTATTGTTGTGGATATGTATACTTCTGTTTTTCTTTCTTGGCGCACGGGGGTGTGTCATCAAAATGGAATATCTCACGGTATTTCGCGTCGTTCTCCGTTGTGCCGCCAGGAGTGGCATGATTGCCAGCCCTGCTCGATACACTCGCGACCATGCGACTTCTAGCGGCACAACCGAGAAAGACACGAAATACCATGAGATATTCCATTTTACTGACACCCCCCCGTGCGCCAAGAAAGAAAACCCGAAGTATAGTATTTTCTGTCCTAACTTTCCTACAGCACTGCTGTGAGACGTAATCGCACGGGTCCTTATCCAACGAGAGAACGAAGTGGATGTCAACAAATGCACGTGGGGTTGTAATCGCTGATTGGCTGCACATCCACGACATACTCTTGTTCGCACTTTTTTCAGTCTACGCGTAAGAAAATAGTTCCGTGAAATTCAACTAACTGAATGTTATATACAATAGAACAAGCATAATCATACGTAGAAAGCAGAAACGTAAGTGATTATTTACCTTATGATATGAATTGATTCGTGAAATGTTAAGGACAAGCGAAAATGATCAGATGACACGTATCACGCGAGGAGCAGTTACCTTCTAATGGTGGATCGCGCAACACATGTGTATCGCATAGTGAGATATTAGTTTTGAGCTCGTTAATGCTAATCACAGTGCGAATGAATGTGACTTGTGGAATGCAGCAGTGTCAAGATTGATTGTTGTGAGTTGTATGTACTATTTTGTGTCTATCTATTGCAAAGATAAGTGTCATGGCTGAACATTCGCCTCCATCACCGGCACAGTCTACATCTTTTTTTCAAGTAAGTTAGTCTAAATTTCATGTTCAATTTAAATATTGCGTAAATGTTTGCCTTCTTGTATTAACAAAAAACTCGGCATTTCATATTCAAGACACGGAACAGCCCGCAATTTTCGTTGTATGCATGAATTTCGTAGTCTTATTAGCAATAAATTGCATCACTATTCATATTAAAAATTAATATAATTTCTTCAAAACAAATATGTTGAATGAATTCTCTTTCGGACCTCGAAAAAAAAAAAAAAAAAAATTGGGAGCGATGCGTTCATTTCACAGAAGTGTACAAACCGTTCTAGACACTAGATGACTGCGAAATAAATAATCGAAGTCGTAGTGATGCTGAATGTTTGTATACTTAATAGAAATAATATTGTCGACATGAAACAAATATGGTTAATCAATAAGAACATGTACAAATGCTTGTTTGCAGATAACTGCCATATCACATCCGTTAGACCAGGTCGAAAACTCTGGTCGCAGCCTTATCGCTCTTAATAGTGTCTTATTCACATAAGTTCACGTCAGTGTTGCCAGGTGAGTGATAGTATTTCCACAAATGAAAATAATTAATGATAATATTGCTTATTAATGAAATATGATATTCGTTTATGTACTTAATTTTCATCTTATGAATAATTTGAATCATCGCTTGAATCCGAAAGCAGCGGTAGGCAGCCCTGATAATCTTGCCGTGCCGTTCCATGTGAGACCAAGATTTTAACCAGGCCGTGACGAGTCGTGCTGGGTTGAGCACTAGAGAGCTCAGACGTCAAGAAAAGTCGCGTGAGTAGTAATGATACCTCTTTGTAAAAACTTTACTTCAACCGAAATCATTGTTTCCATTACTTGTTTGTTACTGTGATTCGTTCCTTTTCATCAAGTATGTTGCGCTCCTCAACAAATCTTTGGTTGTGACAAATTAACCGCCCAATTTTAAACGAGGGAATTCATTCAAATGACCGTACATGCCTATTAGGGCCGTATTCATAGTCGTCACATAGAATAAGAAAATACTTAAGCTATAAGAAGTTACTTTTGATAAGGAAATGCTTATGCACATTTGGTATTCATAGACGATACTTAACATAAGTATGACGCTAGCAGCGTCTCGTGTGGCAACAGCGCATTGGGTCACAGCCACTTGAATTCTGCCTGAAACGTCCCATCAAGCTGGCCGTGAACTATTCTTATTCATGCTTAGGGATGGGCAAAGTCGTTCATTTATGTGAATAGTTCTTTATACGATCGTTCTTTTTAGTGAACTAGTTCGTTGAACTAGTTCAAAAGAACGAAATAGTTCATTTATTTTTGCCACGTACACAGGAATGCCATATTGGGCAAAATACCGCCAATTGGGCGAAAAGCAAGCGTCTACTTGCAGAAGAAAATGTATTTTGGGGGATTCCGTCCATTGGGCGGAATTCTTTGTATCCTAGAAGGGCTGTGGACGGTATGATTTTTTTTGCTTAGTTAAATCGTCAATATTGCTCACATTTTCCCACAAAAAGTACAAGTATTTATGGTTTCTGAGAGAAATGGCCTATGCACAAATGTTTGAGTTTTGAACACCATGCAGCTATTATGAAAATGTCTGAGCCCTTTCTTTTTAGACATACATTTTGCCCCTTTTTCTAGAAATTGAACAAGTATTTAAGTCATAAACCTAGGCTTAATAGGTAGGCTTTATCCACAAGAGTATTTATTTTTAAACTTCTTGTGAACGTGCAGCTATTTTGAAATGATCAGCCCCAGTGTCAATGTCAAGCTTTATTCGCCGGTTACCTTTCTTCCCCACGACGTTATTTGGCGGATTTTCCCAGAAGGGATCTGGCAACCCTGGACGTAGGTGTTTTTTCAGCGTTGAAGTTGACCTTTTTGCCGACACCGTAGGTCGAAACGAAAAAAATCAACAGAGACCATGAAAAAAAACACACACTTCTCTCACGAAATAAGAACATGGTTCTACATCTGTATAAAAATTATAATATACAAATATGTGGAAAAGTTCGTTATTTTATATTGCAATAAGGTGATTGATATCTCAGGGAACAGCGATAGGTTAGAGAGGATTACCAAGGGATACTTCGTTAAATTCCAATGAATGAAGTACTTTTTTTCACGGTAACTAGACAGTTGTCGTGGAACCCGTCTTTTTTAATGGATATAAAAAATGGCCTATTTAATGTCCTGTTAACAATGCACAGAATCTGCCTTTATTGTAGACAGAAATATAGAATCAGCCTTTTTGAGTTTCATTATATTTTAATTCAAACATATAAATCAAATGTACGTTGTATTAAGGTGGTTAGAGCGAGATACGTGTTATGTTTAACATGCCTTTTTTATTGTATTAATCGAAAGATGAGAGGTTCTTCTATGTTCTGGGAAAGTTTGAATCGATTTTACCGTCTAGTTTTCGCGTAACGAGACCGTTAAGTTTGTTGTTTTAACACGGGCTCTTATGGTGGCCTGACAAATCTGAACTGAAATTTTAAAATTGTGTGAAAATGAACTGTTGAAGATGTTTTTAAACACTCTTCTTTAGGTAGCTAGAATCTCGAATAATAAATATGCGCAATTTGAAGGACATCTACCGTCTCAAATGGGAGAATTTTGCAAAATTATAAACCTAAATCAGTCAACGGCGAGACGTTCGCGCGCTTTCTAGTGTCGGGGACTGTGGCGCACAACTCGGCAACACCGTGCGCGCCGCGCGCTTCTTTCAAATTTAGTGACAAGTCCTCAAAGAGTTCTTACATTCCTCGGGATCTTCTGGGCGCAATTAAAAGATCCAAAAGGTTCATAATCCAATTTTTATTATGCAAGACACACAATGGATTGTCATTGCCTTCTACACCACAGTTGCAAGATACCATACACAGAACTCAAAGCAGCAAGTTTTAATGTAGATCAATCAGAAGAGCTACTGGATGGGCATTAAATTCACAAAAGTATTAGAAATAGACTTTTTAGTGGCATCAAATGTGTTACAATGATAAAATACTTTTTTGCTGGTGCTAATATCAACCATTGAAGGTTGCTGCAGTAAATGCAGAGCTGAAGTTTGCTACTAGTAAAATAAAAAGGCTTGGGACTCCCATCCTTTTAGCCGGATTTTTTAAAATAAATATTAAACTCTTCATAAAATGTTTTTATCTGAATAATAACTGAATAATAATTAATCAAATAGTTTAATGAACTGCAATGTTTGATTTTAAAAATCAATTGAATGGAACAATGAGAAACTAAACTTGTATTTTGTAGATGAGAAATTTAAAAAGCAATTTCTACTTTGTACACAATTTGTTAATTTACATCCGTATTTGTGCAAGGATTTATTTATTTATTGATAAATAGCCCGAGAGTTATGACATTAACAATACAAACACAATTTTAATACACAATAATTGTTCAACAGCACTATTAAATAGAACAATAATTATTCCCTTATAATTGGTATGTAACTAGCCATAAACCCACTTTCTCTCTATATACTCTACCTGAGCCTAATTTTTTTTATTTCCTCTGGTAATTTGCTTTATAAAACAATTCCATTATTAAATATTGATTTTAATGACATCTTGTTACTTACATTTTCTTGGTGGAATTCATTTGCTTACATCGTTAAATAATTATGTATATCTGAGTTTTTTCCTACCAAATATTCCGAGAGCAATTTATTTTCTAATCTTTGTATAAATGTTAACGTAAGTCTATTAATCTCTTTCCACCAACAAGTAGCTCAACTCTCTTAACATTAAACTGATTTTACTATACCCTTTATACAATATTTCTTTCATACCTCTATTAATGTTTCATTGTAAAAATGTTATTTCCTTTTTTTGCCATAGTATGAACTGTAGAACAATACTTAATATGGGGTACCAAAATTAATTTAAATAACAACTCCTTTCCTTTCTTTAAAATAATTTTTCTTAGTTTGTATAATAAATTAACTTTTTTGTTATTTTATTGTTTATGTATTTAACATGGCCCTCCAAAATTTAAGCCATTATCAACAATCGGTCATAATTAATGCTTTTTTATTAATCAAAGATTTTTCTGAAGAAGTGCTCAATATTGAAGGCCTACAGTATCTAAATCCATCCATGGGCAAATGTAATTGAAATTATAAGAGGAATGATAGTATTAGTTAGTAGTATTAGTATTAGTAGTAGTATTAGTATTAGTATTTTTGGTAGTATTAGTTTTTTAATAGAAACCCCGTTTCTCTACAGCGCTTTATTTTATCTAATTGTTTCCATTTTCTGAACAGTCTCATGCCTTTTTTCCCAAACATTTACACCCCTTTTCATTCTGAGTGCAACATCAAGACAAAAGACCATGCCACTTGGAAATCTCTTTTGATGATTTTTATTTTGAACAATGTTATAATTTTATTATTGATGTCTAAATAATACAGCTCTTAGAATTATATGATGCAATAATTTCCTTTTATCAGCTTTAGTTTGATTTGTATTTTACACAATAATCTGCATCTAAATCAACATCATAACATTATATATAAAATTATGCTCAAAACATTGCAACCAGTAAATAACTTCTAACCTAATCTCACCGCTGGAAATAATATGGCTTATTGCAATTGCAAAAACAGTTCTAAAATTTCAATCAAAACTATTGAAACATAAAATTTGATCATGCTGTTTTATTACCTAAGCAAAAATAAAATAGGGGATTAAGAGAAAGAAACGTTTTTGGGAGATAAGAATGATAATAAGGGGCAGTAGGAGTCAATGATTAGGATTTCTGTCAAATTACAATATAAAGCTTTATATAATGTTGGAGAGAACCTCACTACTGATCTTGTTGTTAAGCAATCGAACAATCTAAGGTTTATCCTAGCATTGACACAGGTAATTCAAGAAATGGAAATTAGAGAGAAAACAAACACTGAAAAATTATTTGAAACTTTTTATTATGTCACTGTTCTCGTGATATTGGGGGAATTATTTCGTCTTCTCTCAAATTCCGCTTTGGAAACAAGTATTCCGCCAATACGCTCAGATAATGATATTTATCACGTATAGACCAGGTAACGTACAGTATTCAAAAGTGAATAAAAATAACGAAACTTTGAAGCAGTATGCGCCATGAACCGACATGCCAACCTCAAAAACATTACGGCGTTGCCCAATTTACCGAAGTCTTTTCGCTCTACTCAAACGTGGAAATTTTTGCCATTGTTGGCAATCACTGTACAAAACTATGCAGATATATGTCTGTAATGTTTCTTTTTATGATTTTGCTCGTACTAATAGTGAAATAGCGCTTTTTTACGTTCAATGTTATGCCCCAATTTTTCATTCCTTGGCCACGCGATCGGTTGGTACTAGTTAAAAAACTAGTCAACGGTAGGTCTTTATATGGTATTAAAATATTTTTATTTTCTATCTATGAGACAAAATTAATTCTTATAATTAAATAAAACTTAGCATCAGAGACCTATATTGTTTATGTAGGTCTCGCAATACCCACTTATCTCGAAAATAAATATTTTTGAACGTAATATGGACTCTCTTTACTAGGGAATATCTCGCTCTAACCACCTTAAGGTTAGCAGTAGCTCATGCGATCAGACGAAAGTATTTTGTTTTCATTGTTATATTCACGGTTTTATCTAAATATAATGTCACTAATGAAATGCCACTTTTAGCTCTAGTGCTAAAAATTTAACTATCACACTCAGCACGCTTTGCTTACCCCAAAAATAACTTCTTTTTGTAGGTTCTCTCGAGCCCGTGTCGCAAGACTTAGGGACAGCTAGGTGGCATCTACAAGAACACCCGTCTCTTATTAAATGATTTCTTTTGATAAGTATTTAACATGCTTCATTCTAGCCCAATTTTCTCATTTATTAAACAATCCTAAAAATGTTGCTTACAGAAAAGTGAATTCTACTCTTTGGTAGTTCATGAAAATTCATATTTTTGTCTATCTTGTCAAACTCAACTCTGCACTTCACTAAACCCTTTTATAAGTACAATTACATTGGACTACAAGTAAAGAATATTCTTATTTGTGAAAGAAATAACTCCATGGGAATCATTAATCAAAGTTGCTGTTATTACTCTATGCTAGGCATTCTGCCATTGATAATCACGATCAGTGATATTCTTATTCAGCAAGTTATCAAAATACAATTCCAGCAATACAAACAGCACGCAAAGGTACATTACATATAATACAAGCAGCCGGTATCCCCAAAGTCACTTGACTTCCGAACACCGCATGCTGAAACCTGCGCAGTGAGCTCATGCGCACCCTAGCTGTATCTCTCATGTGTGACCGCTGAACTACGGGAGAGAACTAATTGAACTACTGAACTAATGAACGATGACCGGCGAACTAAGATAACTAAATGAACTACATAGAGGAGAGGAGAGATATCTCTCCTCTATGATGAACTACTGAACTAAATGAACTGAACTAAAAAGAACTAGGAACGGTGACCGGCGAACTAAGAACGCTGACCCGTGACAGATGAACTATAGTTCACTAAATGGTCGTTCCGTATCGTACCGTTCCTTTTCAAGAATAGTTCAATTGAACTAGTTCGTTCGCGTTCGACACATCCCTAGCATGCATCCGTAAGGCATCCTTGTGGTAACCTAACCTATACAGTTACTTAAGTAGTGGTAGTAACTTAAACAATGTCTTAAATAGTGGGAAATCGGTAAACCTCAGTTAATTGTAGCTGAGTTTTGCCACCAACGTTTACCAAAACATGTACTTTCGTCCGGGTAAAACACTACTTTTCTTAAATATTCTTGATCATTGTGCATTTCCGGAGGGTGTACATATCATGTAAATATAGTTGCTACGAAGAACAATGCAGTTAAAAACATTTTTATAATGTTCAAAATCGTAGTCCATTTCTATTTCTTTTACATTACGACTATTTTCAACTCACCAACAGACGATTCACTTATAGCTATAAGTGGAAGCTGGACCTTGTTTTATTGTTTTATTTATTTGTCAAAAAAACAGTAAAAACTGTATATGACGTGTGGGGAAAGAAATTTATCTGCGCACATTTTCTTGAGGGTCAGAATTAAAAAAAAAAAAAAAAAAACAGAATTTAGAAAATGATTATTTTAGAAAAATAAAGATATTTGAAAAATGTTTTTTTCCGAGTTATAGAAAATCAATTTCAACTGTAAATGAACTACAAGCAAAAGGAGTGCTCAACAAAACGTGCGCACAGTGAAGCTACATTTACGTCCAGAAGCAAAACAAGGGGCCATCTCAGCATTTGCTCAATGAATCAGGGAAACAGGACAAAAACCTGGTCGAGATGGGGGTCATTGACCCGGAAGCTGAAGTACATTACTTGTTACAGGCGTATTAAATATTTTTTTAAATGTATACAATGCAAACATAAACTAATTCATTATATATCTTTGTTTTGTTACATTAAACATTATTTTTCTTTTTCACGATCAGTATAGTCTAATTGTATAGAAACAGTTTTGCAGCAGAAAAGATTTTACTTTTAACTTAAATTTGTGTACCGACTTTAATTGTTTTATGTCATCTGGCAATGCGTTGTAAAGTAACGTACATGTATTGTATGTTGATTTCTTGTACTGAGCTGTTGATACTGACACTTGATGCACGTGATTTCTACGGCGTGTGTTGTAATTATAAATATCAATATTGCATGAAAATATGTTCCCTCCGTTAAGTAGGTCATTTTTGACAAATATTACAGATTCGTAAATAAATAGACAAGGCAATGGTAGGATTCCCAGCTCAATGAAAAGAGGCTTGCAGGAATCACGTGGAAGGCATTTTTTCATTATTCGAATAATTTTCTTTTGCAATCTGAAGGTCTGAATACTACAGAATGAGCTTCCCCAGAATATTATGCCATATCTCAGGCGGGAATGCACATTTGCAAAATAAACGCAACGAGCTGCATGAAGGCTGACAATTTGAAAGAATTCTGAATGCATAGCATAATGAACTTAATTTAGTGTTTAATTCTGTTATATGTACATTCCATTTGAAGTTTGATTGAATTGAAAGACCGAAAAATTTTGTTGCCTCAACATCAGCTAATTGCATATTGTTCATTTTCAATGGAACATGCGATTTCCGATTTGAGATGCAAAAATGCATTGAAACAGTTTTATCTTTCGTTAACAATTAATTTGTTATTATTAAACCAATTTGAAACTTCTGAAATTGTACTATTTACTGCTTCTTTTTTGCAAAGAACATTCGTGTCATCAGCAAACAGAACCGTTCTTCCATTTTTAATAGACGAGGGCATATCGTTTACATATAACAGAAAGAGAATAGGACCTAAGATCGAACCTTGCGGGACCCCATGCACAATTGGCAAAGAATTGGAAATATAAGTATGTAATGTCCTTTCCTGCCAGTATGGAATTTCTACTCTTTGAGTCCGATGTTTAAGGTAAGAAGTTATCCAATCTAGGGCAATACCACGAAGGTAATTTTGAGAGCAAGATCTTATGGTCAATAACGTCAAAAGCTTTCGAGAGATCTAAGAATATTCCAATGGGTACTTCATTTTGGTCTATTGATGAAGAAACATCTTTGAGAAAAGAAAAAATGGCAGTTTCCGTAGATTTTGATTTTCTAAAACCGTGTTGTGAGTCTGAAAACGCTCTGTTTTTCCTGAGAAATGTTTCCATTCGTAAGTAGAAAAGCCTTCCTAATATTTTTGAGAAAACTGACAAAAGAGAAATTGGCCGGTAATTTTGAATATCATTTTTGTTCCCTTTTTTAAAAAGTGGCTTAATTTTTGCTGTTTTGAAAATATCTGGAAATATTCCTGTACATAAAGAAGCATTGAAAATGTGAGTTAACGGATGTATAAAGGCAGGTGCACAAGTTTTTAATAAACATTCCGGAAATTCATCTAAACCAGATGAATATTTATTTTTTAGTTTACTGACTATTCTGAGGATTTCGTTGGGAGAAGTTTCGGGAATAAACATCGTATCTGAAATTTTTTGGGAAGTGTAAAATGTTGAATTTTGTAATTTTCGTCCCTTCGTGAGATCAGACGCAATTCTGGAAAAGTGTTTGTTGAAGAGATTGGCAACTTTTTCCGGATTACTCGTTTCTCTTTCATTATCCTTTAAAATAACATTCTCTACAAGGTATCGAGATGATGTGGTTGTATTTTTTTATGATATCCCACATTGCTTTAGTTTTGTTACTAGCGCTCAAAATGTCCTGACTATTTTTCATTATTTTTGCCTGAACTATTATTTTTCTTAAAATTCTTTTATATTCTCGGAAGTATATATGGAAACCGGGTGATACGTTATGATGTTTAGAAATAAAGTAAAGCGTACGTTTGTTTTTACACTATGTTCTAATTCCTTGTGTGATCCAAGTATTACTTTTGCTTGAAATGTTTAATTTTCTCTTTTTAAGAGGAAAGCACGCGTTAAAATGAGTTGAAAGCTTGGAGAAAAATAAATTATATTTTTCATTTGTGTCAACAGCGTTATAAACTGCGTCCCATGATTCCTTCATAAAGTAGTCCGTAAATAATTTTATATTAACTTTAGTGAATGCTCTGCACATGCGTGTATTATTTATTGTGTCAGTGTTTATGTTCTTAGTAATTGTAAGAATTTGTGCATCGTGGTCACTGTATCCTAGATTATTCGTTATTATTTCATATGTAGTTGTGGTTTTGTTAATTATAATTTGATCTAATGCTTTTTGTGATTTAAGCGTATTCCGTGTAGGTACATTCACTGTAATGTCTAAATTAAAAGAATGAAGTAAATTGAGAAACTTCTCTTTTTCGTGGGATTCGCTCAGAAAATCAATATTGAAATCTCCACATACAACAATGGATTTAAAGAGAGTTTACTAATTTTGTTCAGAATTATCTCTAGATTTTCCAAGAAAGTGAAATAATCTGAAGCTCGCTTTGTTGGAGGTCTGTAAATGCAAAGTAAGATAATTTTGAGCGTAGTAAGATGTACTACTGTTGTTTCAAAAAACTTTTTCAACTGCATATAAATTGAATTCTGACAAGAAGGTAGAATCAATATAATTTCTTATGTAAATACACGAACCTCCGTAAGCAGGGCCCTTATTTGATTCCTTAAAGCTATAAGAAGTTTCTTATGCAAGCGGATAAGTTGCCACTATGAATTGAAAAACGTTATAAGGAACTCCTTAAGGTTTTCGTTATTATAAGTGATGACTGAATACGGCCCTTAGTGTTTTTACTACATTTAGTAATAATTGAATAAATATACCTGCAATAATCATAGGGAACTATTTTCGGGTTCTGTGATTCTGTGTTACACAAAAATATATTTTTAGAAAAATTTAAATTAATTATATCCACATTCTTATCCGCATTTTTACTGCCCATCTTCCGCAAAAATCTGCATCGCGGCGCTTGAGATCCCGCTTTCGAGCCATGTACCTCTGGCAACACTGTTACATATACTTCATTCTCTCGGACAATCTACAGCATCTAAAAGCGTTACCTTACAATCCATTTTATTTTCTTAGTGTCGTGAGTAGTCTACGTTGGTACTAAGGCAAGAGCCGGACGCTACAAACTGCAGGAGAGAAGCTGCATTTACTAGTAAGTATTTAGCTTCGATTCGGTACCCAACTTGGCGATTAATTGAGGGTAGTTTTTTTCTTCCGTTTTTTCCCGAGTAAACTTTCGAACCGCTTCATCGCGAAATATTATATTTTATTTGAATTTTTGAACGTCACGTGTGACAAAATGAATTAATTTTGGTATCATAAACATCTAACATGTTTCACTGCATGCCCATAACGTGATTTCCTTCGGAACACACATATTGTATGAAGGGATTAGTACAGTTTTGTGTTGTTTTATTTGTTACAGATAAGCAGTAACCGCTATGGATGAACGACCAAGGGCAGCCACAAATGTACATTAGTACAAGATGCCGTGGCCTTTTTACTGTTAACTAGTCAATGCGGTCATCTTTTAGGAGCTTTAGGTTAGCTCTCGGTAGCTACTTGAGAAGATATAATGAAGTAATAATTGTTTCTTTGGAAGAAGCTTCAGACAGTAGATTCCACGTGGACGGTGTATTTAATCTGGTACATTCCCCCGCCAAAATTATGTGGATTCCAGATTCTACGGGAGTTTTCCCAGATTTGTTGGAAACTAATGGAGATTGTGTGGCGAGCTGGTGAGCCTGAATGAGTATTGAAGCTGGTGAGAATGTGTATTCCAATCAGGTAATGAATATCCTAACTGTCGTTCGATAATAACAGCGTTCGACTGGAATGAAGTAGACCAAAACGTATTGGAAATGTCAAGCCTCGATTGTACCTGTACAATGTATGGTGTCGAAACAGGTCAAATTTTGGGACGTGTCGTTCAGATCGCACATGTCACAACAAAAGTGATAATACATGAAAATTTAGAAGTCTTCGACTTCGCTTTTTTCCCCGAGGAGAAAATATTATATAATAGAAAACATATGAGGAGAAAATTTAAAGAAAAAAATTGGAGCGGTTTTTGAGAAAAAAAATTCTTATATTTCGCGCAAAATTACACGGACACTGCTCATATTTTCGAAAAATTGAACATGAACTTATTTAAAGATCCGTCTTTAAGGAACAGATTTCATTAAGGAAAAAAATTTCTATCTTCAATATTATAGTTGAAGGAAGAAGCCTTGAAAAAATTGCGCTTCAATTTTCAAAAAAATCTATGTCATTCCAGTCAGCGAGAACAAACTTTTAGTAAAACCTGTATTAAATTCAATTGAAGTGCCTAAGGAATTTTTTCTCGAAAAGGCACCTATGACTGAGTAGTTTATCATCTGCCACGCTAGCAGAGGCGCTGCAACAATGAAGTTTTGTGGCGGGTTGCATATTTGCCCCTTTCGGCTCAAGTTAGTTTTTTAATGATCATTTTTGTTCCTTTAAATATATCAAGAAAAATTTAATAGCTTCTGGAACATATTAATGCATATTTTCCGGAATATTATTGCATATTTTCATAATTTTAAAAAGGTTGACTTTCGAGTTATTGCGATTTTTTTATTGTTGTATGCCAAGAATAGCACGATGCGATATTTATTGAATAATTTAACTACATATTTTATATATACTTGTAAATTTTTAGAATTTGTAGAAACGTTTATATGAAGGCAAACAAATTGAAGACTATAAGGGTGTTCTCAAGAAGTCTTTAAAATTTAAGAGTGCATTGTTTCTGAACTATCAGTTAGAAAATGTTAATATTGTACCTTGACAATGTGGGCATCATGGACACTATCCCAAAATATTTTCAAGTTTGAAGGAGTCAAGTCATAAAACCTACTTTTTTGCATGGAATGACCCTATTACATTCTCATGTTATTGGCGTATCAAATATTTGTAATGTTTGAGGCAGCTTTTGTGTCTTAGCTACCTACAATTACAATGATTACAATGAATGATGAATTGTTTAACATTTTCATAATTTAAATCTGGAAATTACATTAATATAAATCAATATATTACCCAATTAAAACCTAAAATTTTACCAATATTCAGTTATATTGGAAATGAACAGCTATGTTAAAAATTACGAATATTAAAGTGTAATGTAATATTTATTTCAGTATGATAAAAAGAATACCTAAAACAATTATTCAAGAAGGCAACTGATACTATAAAAAAAATGGAGGGGAAATTCATGTCGAAATTCATAATTATTGCTCTGACAGATGTTATCATATTTAACATTATTTAGACTAAAAAAAAAAAATTTACCTCTTTCACATTATTCTTTGGGGGAACAATTCTTATTTTCACAAAGAGCAATGATTTACACAAATACACTACATTTTGTTCTTTTGTTCTAATTCTTAAGATATTTCAGTAGCTGAATTACTGCATCAGTATCATTTCATTAGAGTCACTCAAAATGTTGTAATTAAAGACGAGCTTCCTGTGAAACTGCATCCTTTCTTTGCTAACTTAAAATAGGATGAACCGACAGAAATTTGAATCGTGAAACATATGTTATTTTAGTAATTGTTTATTTTGCAGAAAATTGCACATTTGGGAAGTTACTGCACAATATTGCACGTTTAGATAATTCTGCCTGCAACAAAATGCAGATTTTGGGATTTTACTGAAAGAATTTGCAAGATTCATAGTTTTATTGCTTGAAATATAATTTTTATATTATCAGCACATATATTCAACGGTACTCAGGTTTCACATACCACTTGATTGCACTGCAGTGCAGAAAAAAAAAATTTTATATATATATATATATAAAAGAATTTCTCAGAAAATAACTTGGAAATATACACAATTGTAAATTAAAACAAAAACAATAAGAACTTTTATTCTGTAACTTACTTTTTTGATTTCTGAAGGTACTTATGTATTATTCAATTTTTGTATTTTTATGCTAATTAAATTTTGTGAGCAAATAATATTTAAAATGTCAAAATATGGTTTATGATCTAGCTAGGTCATAACGGGTTAAACAATATACTCAAACTTAGTTATATTATAAGCACTAAAATTATAACATTTCATTCACCTTAAATATCCTATAAGTTGATTAATTGGAGTTTTCTTGGAGGCGTCAAAACACCATTTTCCGAAGTTTTGATCTTTTTATTACATGTTTTTACATGTTTTGGTGTTTTTACTGCACAAAAATTCGGTCTTTAGTTATAATGAATATAAATGGATAATGCATCTTTGCACTATATATCACCATCATTATTGGATTTGCTTTAATCAATCAATGTTTCATATTGAGTTTTAATTTTTCAATTGCTTGAAAATCTAGTTTGGCATTCAGGTTACTTTTTCCTTCTCATATGTTCATTTATAATGACTAATTATCTGTTATTTTGATTGTCTGTAAAAGTATTAGTAAAATCGAAGAGTTTCATTAATATATTAATGTTATGATTTGTTTGTTTCATTCATATATGTTTGTTACTGCAGCACAGTCGTTGTAAATCTTGTTACTAATTAATATAATTAAGCCTAATTCGTAGCAAGTTACTAAGTTTTAAGTTTCATTTGAATCCTGCAATATATTACAGATTTGTTAAATAAATGAATTATCAAATTTACACATTTAATGTACAAATTAAATACTTAAATTGAAATTTTTACAATCATAACCTTATTAACAGTATTATTATTATTATTATTATTATTATTATTATTATTATTATATTATTATTTTCCCATTACATCACGACTAAAGATGTTTTGAGTCGGCTGAATATAAGATCTCCTCCAGGTTGCAACCAGCTACCTAAGGAGCAGATCCGGTCACTATCAGTGCCTCTACAATACTTTACGCAAAATGTGGGCTGTTCCAAATAAAGCAATTTTCTTGCACTTCCCAGTCTTTTGAATTACCTGGGAGTTTAGACAAGTTCTTACTCAAATTTTGCGGAACAAATCCCAGAGCTCCGATAACTATCGGGACGACCTGTGCCTTTACGCCCCACATTCGGCTGATCTCGATTTCCAAACTCTTGTATTTAAGACGTTTCTCTGCCTCCTTGGTAACGACGTTTTGATCGCAAGGTACAGCAACATCGACAAGTAAACACGATTTTTTCGCCAAATCTCGGATAACTATATCCGGTTTGTTTGCCGCTATCGTGCGATCAGTTTGAATTTGTTGGTCGTACAATATCGTACAGAATCCAACAGACGTCACCGGTTTTGGTGAGTGTTCGTACCACTTGAGGCATGTGTTTGGAACTTTGAGGGCGGTACAGATCTGCCAGTGGAGGTAGCTACACACCCTGTCATGTCTTTTCAGGTATTCTGTCTTTGCTAGGATTGGACAAGCTGAGACAATATGATCAATGGTTTCTACTTGCTCCTGGCAAATGCGGCATTTATCATCTTGGGAAATTTTGAGAACCGCTTTATCATAATGTCGTGTTCTCAAGGCCTGATCTTGGGCAGCTATTACAAGTGCTTCCGATTCTGGCTTCATCCTTCCCCTTTTAAGCCACATAAATGATTGATCTTTATTGATCTGCACCTTGTCCATTCTTTTTAGGTATTGTCCGTGGAGTGGTTTGTCTCTCCACGTTTTCTTTAACATTTTTTGTGTCTCACACTTCATGTTTAGCAGCATCAGAAGTTCAGTGTCTGTGTTACTCGATGTGTCTTGCCTAGTTTTCTTCGCAATGCTTCTTGCTACACTAACAATGCCTCTGTTTCCCATTCTTCGGTCAGATTTCATGACCTGCCTCATTAGAGGGTCATCTTGATGGCTGACTACATACTTCCCCAACCCGACTATTGCGTTGTGCCAGGAGGCCTCAATTTGTCTGAGGCCTCTTCCTCCTTCCTTACGTGACACATAAAGTCTATGTATATCAGCTCGAGGGTGGGCAACATGATGCATTGTTAGCAGTTTTCTGGTTTTTCGATCCATGGTGCGAATTTCTTGCTCAGTCCAGTCCACTAGTCCAAAACTGTATTCGGCTACAGGTACCGCCAAACTACCTATTGCAGATATTTTATTCCTGGAATTCAGTGCGGACTGCAGGACCAGTCTCACTCTCCTATAATACTCCCTACGAATTCTCTCTTTCATTCTGTCGTTCGAGATGGTTTCACATTCTTCAATGCCCAGATATTTGTAAGTTTTACCTGGTTCAAGATCTTGAATCACAGTGTGCGTATCAATTTCAATGTTCTCAGACGTTGTGAGTTTCCCTCTTTTTAAATTGATTTTTGCACACTTGTCAAGACCAAACTTCATGCAGATGTCATTGCTAAAGTCATTCACGACAGACAGCATTTGGGAGAGAATCGCTTCATTCTTAGCAAACACTTTCAGATCATCCATGTAAAACAAATGTGATACTGGCCTTTCATCACCATGGAGCTTATAACCAAAGTCAGCTTGCGACAACTGTCTCGATAGTGGGATCAAACTAATGCAAAACAGCAGAGGGGATAGTGAATCTCCTTGAAAAATACCCCTGTTAATCTGAATACTTCTGGTTTCTACTGCTTCCTTTCCGCTGGGTATTAGTAACCTGGTACTCCACGACTTCATACTAGCCTTGCAAAATTCAGTAAGTCTAGGATGAAATCGATAGATCTCCAGGGTCTTCAAAATCCAATCGTGTGGTACACTATCAAAGGCCTTTTGGTAGTCAATCCAAGCCATGCTCAAATTACGTTTGCGTTTCTTTACATCATTCAAGATGACTTTATTCAGGAGCAAGATTTCCTTACAGCCATAAGAGCCTTTACGACATCCTTTTTGTTCAGCTGGCATTAGATGATTCTTATCTAGATGTCTATACATTTTGTCTGCTATGGCTGAAGTTATAACTTTGTACAGTACTGGCAGACAAGTAATTGGCCTGTAGTTCTTCGCCAAAGAGCTGTCTCCCGCTTTGGGTAGCAAATACGTGATGCCGCGTGTGAGCCATTCCGGGATTTCCTTTGGGTTTTCAAAAATTTTATTAACAGCCTTTGCTAGATGAGAATGTATTGCTGTTAATTTCTTAATCCAATAAATCTGGATCTTATCAATCCCGGGGGACTTCCAGTTTCCCATGTTCTTAATTGCTTGGAAGAGGTCGTCTTCCGAGAATTGGTGAACATCTTCCACTGTTTCTACAAGTTCATCGGCAGCATCAACTTCAGATTGAAGCCAAGATGCGTCTTTGTTGTAGGATCTGCTCTCTTCCCAGATTCCGGCCCAAAATGCTTCGACGTCATCTTTTGAAGGAGTAACAGCTTTGCCATTCGGTTTTTGAGTCAGATTGCGATAGAATCTCTTCGCATCTGTTTCAAACAACCGGTTCTGTACACGGAAATCTATTCTACGTTTGTACCTTCTTATTCGTTGAGCCCATGCTTGAATTTTCTCTTTTAGCTTTTCAACTACCATTAGCCTGCTGGTGTCATTTTCAATTTGGTATTTTTGTTCAACATTGAATATTTTTCGTTGAACTTTAGAGGTGTGCGTTGATTTAGAAGATGCCTCAGCTAAGAGTGATATTTCACGCCGGGTGTCGGCTATCCGTTTCATAATTCTGTTCATCCATGGGGGTACAGAGCTGTTTACTCTGTTTTGCTGTCGGCCGTCGGTGTTCTTGGCTGGCCCCAAAATTATCTGAGATACTAGATATCCAGTTGCATATATGATGTGATTGATTTCAGTAATATCTAGATCTCTGCCTGGGGTCTCCACCACCTCATTTAAGACAGAATTCACTGTTTCTATCACTCTTTTAGCTTTGGCATTTTCGTATATTCTCCTCAACGGTTCGCGAGATTCAAACGGAAGTTGACTAACTCTTTCTATCTCGCGCCGAAGGAGATTTCGCATCATGTCCTTATCGTGTAATTCATTGCCAGATGAGTTGTCACCACTGACTGTGTTTCACTTTATTATTATTATTATTATTATTATTATTATTATTATTATTCTTCTTATTCTTCTTCTTCTTCTTCTTCTTCTTATTATTATTATTATTAACAGTATTATTTTTATTGAGAGTATTATTATTTTTCAAGATATTTCAATATGTTTTAATAATTCAAGAGTCATTGGAAAAGTAATTTGCATCATTAAAAAGCAGTTTTAATCAGATAGTGTAAGTCACACGTTCATTGCATGGAAGAGTCATTACCTGGTCTTGCTGGTACATACATCGTGTTTTGATCCTCTGAAAACAGATGATAGCAGTAAAGGTACCTGTCTGTTCGAGATCCAGCCCTAACTACCCATCCCAACTAGCACTTAACTGAAAGTAGTAGTGTGGCTGCCCAACAGTATATACAGTATCAAACTGTGTCAGCATTCCACAAGTCTGTCCTGAACTGAAGATTTAAATAAGATTAATGATTGGGCAAGAGCTAATAAAATGACAGTAAATGGAAATAAAAGTAAAGCGATCACATTTTGTAGGGCCAGATACTTTCATACATTGCCTTATCAGCTAGGTAATGACGTAGTTCCGCGAGTCTCAAACTGTAAATACCTTGGCATCCTCCTGGATAGCAAGTTGGGATGGGAGAAACAAACTAACTACGTAGTGGATAAAGCTTGGAGGTCTTTGCATTTCGTCATGAGAAATCTTAAAAAATGCAATACGAAAGCAAAAGAAATTGCTTATACCTCGCTTGTTAGGCCAGTAATGGAATATGGAGCTAGTTGTTGGGATCCGTACAGAATAGGACTTAAGAAGAGCTTAGAGAGGATACAAAACAGAGCAGCAAAATACACTTTTCGGAGGAACATACCTGCACATTGGGAATCGTTATAACATCGGAGGAAAAGGGCTCGACATTGCGTAATGTACAAATCTTACACTGGTGGCTCTGCATGGCAGGAAATACGGGGAAGGCTAGATAAACCAGATTATTTTAATAGATTTGATCATAAATATAAAATTAGAACTAGAATTCAAAGAACGAACGTAGGCAAATTCTCCTTTGTAAACAGAACAATCGTAGATTGGAACAATTTACCTGCAACAGTTTTTGAGCCCTTTCCTTGCTCCTCAGCACGTGGGTTTAGAAAAAAAATATAGGAAATTAATCAATGGAGTGAAAACGTGCAGTGAAGTGAAGTGAAGTGAAGTGAAGTGAAAGGTGCGATTATGGGTAGTCAACTAAAAAGTATTGAGCTTTTAGTATTTAAGTAAACTTTATGAGGTGCAGTGACGTGAAGTGAAGTGCAGTGAAGTGATTTCATTTCGTTGTTTATTTCGCTAATCTAAAGAGTCTTTTATAGGATATTCTGACAAAAATTGCTATTTATTGAATTATGTTAACGAGTGTTTTACATGTTAGAAATGTAAAAATTATTATAAGTATTGTATATTATTATGTTGTAGGTAAAAATGTTTATCCATATTTGTCTGAATATGATTGTGAGTGAATATGTACAGGATGGTGTGTATGCGAGTGTTCCTATGTCGTTGTATGATATGTATGTAAGCGTATATGTTTGTATGTATGAATGTTGGTGTAATATGTAAGTTTATTTACTTAAATGTTAGTATATATGTAGTTTCATTTGTTGTATAGTATATGTATGTAAATGCATTGGAATGTTCTAGGTAATGACAAAGATAATTTGTTTGTTTTTATATTGATTTTTTTATATATTGTTTTTATTGTTAATTGTGTTTTGTAATTGTAAATGTACTTTTATGTTTCTGTATTCTGCCACCGGGCAACATCAGCCCAATTGTAGAATAAACCTTATATCTAACTGCATTTAAAACTGTGAAATTCCTGCCAAGATTCTTGCTATGTGGGATTTAGTACCAATTTACAAGATTGAAGATCGATGATGATTTTGAAATAAACAAGCGCAGTATCAAGAACAGTGCAAAACTGTACTCAAATACTTTCTTGTACAGTATTCTTTTAGAGCAGGTAATAGTCTGGTTATTGCCCAGAGTCCTCCTTGTAGTAAATTACTTCCTCTAACACATTGTGTGGTCAGAATCCATGTTTTGTCGATACTTGACACACATGACTTGAGAAAAATAAATTGACAGCAAAACATCTTCTTCTGTGTCTGTCTTCCTCTCTGTCAACACTACCATTAAGCCGTTCTCCAAAATTGATATTGCCCGATTAATCTGAATGAACTCTAGGACCTGCGAGCTGTAGGCTTCATGTAAATTACCCCGTCCCTCAAATATCCATTTCAAACATTTTCAAAATTTCCTCAAAAATTACTCCAAATTTTTTTGGTTACAATTTTCTCTCTGGTAGCATACAGCATGCTTGAAAATGATCTAGATATCATTTTTGTTAAAATCTCTGAATTTTCAAAAATTGCAAAAGTTTTAATTTTTATTTTGTTTTAGTTTTCCTAGAACTACAACATTGAAGATATCTAAAATTCTTGTTTGACTGTCTGTTCTGATTTATATTTATATTAGAATAAGGGATTATAATTTGAAACCTTATTCTAACATAAATAATTGAATATGAAGAATGCTTATCGACCATAATTATAAATATGATGGCAGGTTAACACGGCTTGGTCAGCGTTGAGCAGAATTAATTTACAACCTTGTTGTTTACCAACGTTTCGGAAAATGTATTTGCTTCATCAGGGCTATATACATGTCTTCTCTCTCGTGTTGTATATAGCCCTGATGAAGGAAATACATTTTCCAAAACGATGGCAAACACCGATGTTGTAAATTAATTCTGCTCAACACTGACGAAGCCCTTGTTAACCTGCCTTCACATAAATAATTGAAGATACAATATTTTATTTCCTTAATAAAATCTGTTGTTCAAAGACATTTAAATAAGGTCATGTAATATTTTTCGAAAGTATGAGCAGTTTTCGCCTATTTTTGTGAAATGTGAGCAATTTTTAAATGATTGTTTTCTCAAAAAAGGCTCCAATTTTATTCTTTGAAGTTTTCCTCAGCTATAGCGATAGATGGTAGAGAAATAGTGCTGGCCCCATTTTCGGCACACTATTTTTTCGAAAATTGGAAAATATTAACATTGCAAAAGTGCAATATTGATGATACTCTTTTTTTTAATCTTAAATGGATCTATTCTAAAAAGTAATCTTCAAATAAAGCCATGTACAACCTTTCTTTCTTTTTTTTCTTTCTCTTTCTCTCTCTCCAAAAGTTGGTTTTGGGTAAATTTTGCTTCAAGTGAATACACAATATTCTTTTCTTAAAAATGGCTATACATTTTTTGTTTAAATTTTTTCTCGGAGAGAGCAAAGGACACTAAAAAACATCAGTGAAGGTCCCATTTTCTGCAGGTTCTTGAATTTTCAAAAATTTAAAACAAAAAATTAACTTGGCAAAACCTTAATGAAATCTGTTCTATAAAATTAGAACGAGAAATATCGTACATGAAAATCTCTGATCTTCTTTGTAAACTGCAACGGCATATGTTCAACTTAAAGCATCAGGAAGGGTGATGTTTTTCTACAAGTTTGATGGTAGGGGCATTGTGAATGGCCTGTTAACTCTTGAAACCGAATCCCAGATCAGAAAAATAATTTTTGCAGATTCATATAGTTTTATAATATTGCATAGCTGTTACAAATAACTCAAGAATGTAAGTGCCATTGCAGTACCGCTAGTTTTATTTCTGTTTCGTTATGTCTGCCAGGCTACCTAAACGCCACACACTGGTTAAGAAAATCTAAGTCACCGTCATTAACCTCTCTGAATTTCTATCCTTTCGACTTTCTGCTTTCCTCTCCATTTCAAAACGTCAATTTATGGCATTTATTAACACTATTTAATACTGTTCATCGATTTATTTTACCACAACCATAATAATGCAACATTTGAAGGTCAACTAGGTGCATAATAGTCCTTCTATAACTTATGTATGTAGGCCTAATTCTTATTAAGGCACTGCCCATCCCTTTTTTTCTCCCCCTACTCGTTTCCAACCTCGGAGCCCATTCGCTTGCCCTTTCTTTCCCTATTAGTTTCCCAACCAGTTTCCAGCTGTTGACTTTCTCAATATTCCCACCTTACTTTTCAATATATTATTATACTTATATATTATACAAGTATTATATTATATATTATACAAGTTAATACATAAAAATCAAATTATTAATTCAATTTTTGTATGTATATATATTTGTTTATATGTGTGTATATTTATTTATTTAAAAAAACAGGGATTTTTGAACTTAAAAAAGTGTGAGAACCAGAAAGTGAGAGACAGAAAGTACAAATACTTTAAAAAAGTGTGTTTCTGAGAGACTTGAAATTCACTCCTTCCAAACCCACATCAGGTAATACCATTTTTTGAGATCTTAAACAGCTCAGCATCATGTCTTAAATAGAGGTAAAGGTATGTGTAATGCCCTTTGCAATGCACAAAGGCCGATGTGGCCCTGGGAGGTGAAGGTAGGGCTCCACCTTTTCGTTGCTGTCGGCACAAGGAAGTTGTGTGGCGAGCACAACGCTCCGGCCGCCTTTACCCCCAGGAAAGATCCTGGCACTCACTTGGAAAGGGCACTGAGTCGACCCCAGGGCTGCCCTAAAGGGAAAGCACCAGATAAAAATCCCAGCCTACGCCGGGATTCTAACCTGGGTCCTTCAGGTCAGGAAGCCAGTGCCCTACTGAGCCACTGCGGCTCCTCATGACTTAAATAGTGTACGATAAGCAGATAAACCATGCATACGCTACAATGCTAAGTTTTTAAATTTAGTTCTTAACTCTCAAGAATCATGCGAAAAAACATTTAAACAATCAGGCGATAGTCGCATGGATTATCTCTGAATTTGATGTAAAAATTACTTATCTTGCTACAGTGTATGTCCCATGAAGAGTAGCAGAAAAGGGTTAAAGGTATTAAGTAAATCTACATACTGCTGAAGTACTGCCCTCTGTGTAGAAGCAGAATAAAAAAAATTGTAATGTATTGTATATTCAAGCTGCAATAATATTTTATTACCTTACACAGTTGTGTGAAATTGTTGGTTAATAAAATAATTCAGTTTTAAAATATGAATTAATTTAAATTTACGACTCTCCCCTTATCGTAAAGAACGATTCAGCATCGGCTCAATTTCGCGATAAGACGGCGAACAACACCGCGCCGCGCCGGCGGAATGATCATATCCTCAAGCTTTATACTTCGGTTTTTCTTTCTTGGCGCTTGGGGGTGTGTCATCAAAATGGAACATCTCACGGTATTTCGTGTCGTTCTCCATTTTGCCGCTAAGAGTCGCATGATCGCCAGCACTGCTCGATACAGTCGCGATCATGCGACTCCTAGCAGCGCAACCGAGAACGACGCGAAATATCGTGAGATATTCCATTCTGATGACACCCCCACGCGCCAAGAAAGAAGAACCGAAGTATAAAAGCACAGTGACGTTTCGCTACGTGTCCAACAACGCGACAAGGCTTCGGCCTTGGGACTAGGCGGAATACACTCGAGTCTGTCAACCGCATTGTGTGGCGAAGTACTTTTTTGCCGAATATTTTCAATCTGACATTTTGCTTCACTGTTTATTTCGCGTTTCGGAGACGGCTATGGTTGTGTCCCGTAAGTGTAGTTCATGGTTTTATCACGGTATGGGTGAGATCCGGTGCCGACCAACATTTGGACTTGGTTTTTCCTCAACCAGATGTCTCCGCTACCATCGGCGCACCGCGACAGCCGAGACACGTTCACAGCTCCCACACAATTATGTGATGGAGCAGTACATGTAAGTGTGCATGTAAGTAAGGGAGTGACGACAGGGCATGGAAGATGAAGGAATGATCGCATGGCTCGTTAGGGTACTGGTGCGGTATTCGCATGATGTTGATCGGAGAAACTACGGAAAACTACCGAACAGGGCAACCGGCCGCCAGAATTCTTCTCCAGAGAGTGGCTCAATTCGATCTACCTATCTAGTGTGAAAAATCTTGTCACCTCGAGACTCGAAGCCTAGATCTCCCGGACGGACGCAATGCAGTGACATTACTGACACCCTAAGCCAACTCAGCCGGTTTGACATTTTCACGTTTCGCTACGCATGTCGAAGTAGGGTGACCTGGTCTTTGCGATTACAATAAAACATCCTTGAGTCTATGCAACGTGTAATTCCCAACTGTCATTCGAATTATGTAAACATAATGCTAGTGTTAGGCTATCTGAACAGCATGCCCGCCACTTGTCCTTTGCTTTCGTTCACCGATCTCGCGACGTCGGAGTTGACTCGTTACGATAAGAGAGAACAATGATTTTTTAAACTTGTGTATGTTGAACTTTAAATAATAGTTAACAATTAGTTTGGATAATTGTGAAAAAAATTGAAAAACGATTAGGAAGTCTCTTTCCAGAAGAGGCCCACGCTCGGAGGCGTCTGCCTCCGCATTTTTCCACCCCTGCACGCTAATTTCCCCGGTTTTCCATTTTTCCGACGGACAATACATAAACTTCCCAAGAAACATAGAAAACAAATTAAATATATAGAAGAATGTAGTAAAATATTGACACAATTTTATAGTTTTCCCACCTCATACAATCATATAATTTTAGGTTCAAGTCTTTCTGTTAAGTATTAATTCATTGTGGCATCATTATCATTATTTTTGCCCCTCAAAAAGGATTGTTTTCTTTTTCTTGTTAAAAAGTATTTATTCACAAATTAACTCAAGTTTCACCTTTTTGCTTATTAAATTAATGTATGTAATAGCTTAATTACTTACAAAATTAATAAAAAAATCATCATCAGAATTTTTTGGGTATATTTTTACATAACGTCGTAGAAAACAATGAAAAGTCCTTTTGAAAACCTTGTTCTTTCTTGCAAAATCACCAAACTTTTTTATGTTAAATTTCAGAACCCTTCTAGGGCTACAAACCCAATGCAAGCAATTTCAGGACACTTGACAAAAAAATTATATATTTCATCTATAACCAATGCTGTTGGGTAACTGAAGTCATATTTGGACATTTTCACATAATTGCAGTTCTATCTCATTATTAAAATGGACATTATCAATGTTAAGCATTATTTAAAATATAAAATAAGTGTAAATAATAGTAAAATTGATGATTATGATGTTAATGCTGTTATCAGTGCACAGCATACAGAGATCTACTACATTAATAGAAGTACAGCAGAACAGAACCTCAACCTCAATTCAATCTTCCCTATTCCTCTTTGTGGGTGTGTTGCCACAAGTGCACGAGAGCACTGAATCAAATGCAGACTCTTAGTAGAAAAATATGTCACATCATATGCATTTTATTTAATTAAAAAGCTTTTGGTATTTCCATTGTGGTCATCTCCTGTTCAAAAGTAAATGTGTATCGGGTGCCACACTTTCTACAGCTGGCTGCAAAATGGCAGAAAATCTTTTTGCTGCATCGGTAAATACATATTTTGAGACTAAGTTACATTTTTCTAATGATAAAAATACTAAGAGATTTAAAGTATAACAGTGAAAATTTTACACAAGTGTAAGAATCTTTTAAAAATAATTTTTGTTTTTACAATATTGGCATAACAAAAATTAAATTAAAAAGAAAAGAAGTGAAAAGCAGCAGGTTTTTCTGCAGCATTACAATATTTTCTCTGTACTATGGGGTAGTATACCAAAAAGTAATGAAGAATTACATTTTTGGGATATTTAAGTAGACTATCAGCAAAGTTAAAAATAGATTGCTGTTAAGAAATGAAATACTGATTTACCTGTGCAAAATAAGGTATAAATGACATAATGAACTAATTAATAAAATTGGTGAGATAGATACCTTCTAATAATAAATAAATAGTATTGTCCGGTATCAAATATATATTCAAACTCAAGATCTTTTCAATTGCGATTGAAAAGATCTGAAGTTTAAATATATATTTGATACCGGACAACACGTTTTATTTATTTATAATGAACTAATAGGGGCAGAAAATGCTTTTCTGCAGTACATGAACGTAAAGCCAAAGCGAGAAATCTTAAGGTCGCTTGAGTAATAGGATAACTATCTGTGTTATTAATATCTTTCAGTGAAATTTCACATCGTTTGAATTTTTAGTTTTCCATTTCTCTTCCTATACAAATGTGTGGCTCATGTTTGAGAGGTGCCGGTGGTAAGAAAAAATATAATAATTATTAATGTCTAATTACTTGGACCATACATATCTAATCGTTCTGTGAAAAACATTCTCTAGAAACTTTTATAGAATTGCCATATACAGTATAAGTTCATAGAAACAGTGCCTAATTTCATATTCTGCACCTGTGCCATATATTAGCTAACTATAATTTCACATGAACTTCATGTGCAATGTAGTTCAACATTCTCTTAAATCGGGCAAACCAAATATTTCAACTGTGTCAACTTTTTTTTATACAGATTTCTTGATTTGGCCAATCCACATCATTTGGAATAATCTTGGAACTGTTTCACATGGACTAAATTTGTTAATACTGCTGTGTTTCTCATATTACAGTGGCCTTACAAGGCACAAGTAGTTGTGGTGTTGACCCACCATCTGTCTTCACATCCTGTGTTGAAGTTAAAATTGCAATCGAAAGAGGTGCAACCTTCACTGGGCCAGGATGATTAGCACACTAAATCCAGGCCTACATGGGCAAGATAAATTTCATTTACTACTACGGCATGATACTTTATTAATAAAAGTTCAGTTATGTTCCATATATCCAGATGAAATGTTGAATTAATGAGGTTTTACTGTGAAAGTTTACTTTTGGTTTGCATGGAATACATGGGAACTACAGCCAAAAAGAAATTGGCAAAATACTGGATCAGTTACTTCAAGTAATTAAAATTACATCACCTGAAAAATAATTAGTAAATTACACCATTTGAACAATACGAGTATGGAAAATAGTATACACACCACTCATCCTCCCCTAAAAAATACCTTTGAGACACTCAAATAATTTGAAAAGCATATTCAAAATGCACTTTTGCAAATGTTAGTCTAATTCTACCAACTACTTCACTGGGTAATTCAAATTAAATTCATGCAATTATTAACTGCTACTTGCACCTCAGCCCTTGCACCTACAGAACAGTTGTTTCTCACAAAAAGATTTCCCCAACAATTCAATGATTTTGTACAAGAATTGAAGACCTTGAATCCTTGTGTCCTTGAATCACACTTATTTACTCCTATTTCTTGATTTTTTAATATATTTCAACCAATCATACCATTTATACTGAATGTAATAGTCACATATTTCTTGAAGTTACAAAAAATTAGCAATCTTAAAAAATTATTTCTTAATTGAGCCAACAAATAAATGGCATTTTCTGTCATTTCCACCATTCACATTACTTTTCTTCCTTTTTATCGCATGGTCTGGATGTTGGCACTCAGTTTCATCAATCAAGTTACAAGTTACAAATTACAAGAAAATTTTCTCCAGATATATTTAACTTTAACTGAAAATAATTTTTACATTCAGCCCTTTTGTGATGGTTAAAATGCACCAAACCCTACTCAATGACCAACCATTCCAGCTGGATGTTCAAATTTCATGACTTGTCAAATTTGTTCTCTCTTTTCAAAAAAATCAACAACTAAATGTAAATTTCCTAAACTACCTTTTACTACGTATTATAAAACTGTATTCTACTACAGAACAGCATAAAAACCTGTACAATGTGATACACTGAGACATAAATAACTCAATATTGATGTTACCAACATTTGCGCATTCTTGCCATATCTTGCTTCTTCTCTAGATAAGTGCTTCAATATGCAAGAAGTCCACTATTTAAATGACTGAATATGTTTTCTGTGATAATATTTAGGATGATGACTATGATTTGTTATAACACTTTATAACGATGCATTCACTCCCCAATGATTATAAAAAAACCATCATTTTAAAAATACGGTATAATTAAACTACTTATAGTTTTAAAATATATTGCTAAAAAATCTAGAAACTAAAATAATCCACTTCATTTTACAAGTTATTTTGTGCTGTAACCTTTAACTGCTTACAGATTCTCCCATTTCTCAAAAAAATTCCAATATTCCTTTTCCCATCTATTGTTTTGTACAATTTCACCACAAAATACAACCAACTCAATTTGCTCACCTATGTTTTATTAGGTCTGTCAGTATCCACTATCTCTACTTTTTCCTATTCTTCCATACACAACTTGCAATGCACTCTCTTGCATCACTGCATCATTACTTTTGTTTTTACTATTACATTTAATTTCACCCAACGTTCTTTCCCTACTCACAATATTCCCTATCTCATGAGATGTAGTTGTTTCAAATCTGCCCACGTTGGTTGATCATCTTGATATTTAACGACTTTTATTTTACCTCCTCCAATCCTAACGCTCATTGTTTTCTAAATCTCTTTCTGCAATTTCTCCGCATAAACATTGAATAAGTTTGGGGACAAACAGCACTACTGTCTTACCCGCTCCCTATGCTCATTTCTTCTGTGTACACACTTTCTGGTTTGTATATTGTTCCTTTATTAGTCTTATATCCCTCCAAACTATTCCAATATCTAAAACAATATATGAACGGAATAATGTCTAAAGCTTGCAGTGCCAACCTTCAAACTATAATTCTAACATCACATCACTACAAGAGATTATCAACGAAGCATTACCTGCCATTCCAACTGAGTGATTTTTACTGTTACTTAACCACTTTTACAATGCAGGTTATTTCAGTGTTCAAGTTAATGCCTGACTGGTATGACTTGGAATCAAATCATACCTATTGCAGAAAATAGAGTAAGATTCAGATCCTTTGCCGAGGCCCTATGCTCCGAAAGGAACTAGAGGAACAAGAAGAAGAAGGCCTAGTTTTCAGGCCTTCTTCCATCCACTATTCATGAAGGACAAAATAAGCTCTTTTAAGGACATAGGAGAAAATTAAATTCTGAAGCTCAAAGGCCATTCACCTTCACAACATCTAATCAACATCACATAAAAAGCACATAGGTTGATGAGAAATTTCTTGCTGTCTGTCCAAAGATTAGTGTAACAAAAGTTCCTAAACTTGGTTCTCACGGAAACTCTTACACAAGCAACCATAAGCATATTTTCTCTTAACACTATTCACATAAAAACAGAGGGCTTGGAACAATAACAAAGCCACGCCAGACATTGAGTGACACTTCTAGATTTAAGTCAATAAACTCATTTAACACTATTACACAAATTTGATCATCTCTTGGAAACCAAAAGTAATGAACCATGAACAATCTCTTTAAAAGAACTGATCTTCAATTTATAAATTTATTCACTCTGCAAATATGGAAACTGGTATCTCAGTCTTAACCAACATGTGTCTTATTTGCCATTGTCCCAAGCACTTCAGAAGAAAAATTTAGTTAAACTTTCTCGACATTTCAAGAAAACCATTTTTATTACCAACCTAACAATAGTCCTTTATGAACTAATCAAGGGAAATATTAATTAATTTAAGATATCTTACAAAGTCAAGTTTTCTGAAAAACATCTTATTGTTCAGTTAATTTTAGCTATTCAAATTAAAACAATTTAATGCAGCAATTTCTCTGATAACTATATTACACGTTCACTTAAAACATTCTTCAGAATCAAGGAACAACACAGGGCCTACTTCACTTCTGTAAAATCTCAGTGATAGTGAATTTTTAAATCACAATTAACAATAACAATTAAAGTTTGAAGTAATCATAATTATAAGAAATCTTTGTGTGAGAAGCAACTGTGTTGACTACAGAAGAAACAAAAAATTATCAACACTCAACAAGCCAACTGAATATCACATTCCTGGAAAAAGTTCAGATAATTATATCATAGTAGTCATCACAATAGTCTAGCAGATCTTTGAATTGAGATAAGTACCAACTCTAAGAGTATTTGACATATCTTTGAGTTTTGCACTATATATGGCAACATTCTATAATAGAACACTACATGGCAACATTTTATTGCACACTATATGGCAACATTTTTAAGGAATACTCTTGGGCACATTATTAAATAACAAAATAGGTTTTTTACATAATGTTTTGTATTAAAAAATGTATTAGTATTTTAGTACTGTGGGTGACATACACTAACGCTACTACTCTCAAAGGTAAAATTTCGTTTAAATTTTTAAATTACTTGTAACGAACAAACTTCATTCGAAATCGCAGACCGGGATATTTGACCAGTATTTGACACATATCACCAAACAAGAACTTACATGTGTCGGTGATGATGCTTCCAGCGCCCGGCTCAAATTATTTTCCATGAGTACCGGTGCACATTCAGCTCATACGTGAACGACTGGAAAATAATTAACAAAAATATAAGCAAAAATCACTTTTGCGCCACAGACTAGATGTTAACGTCCAATAGGAACAGTGTCCCGCCGGTGCACGTCAACAAAGAGTACTGGTAACAGTAATGGGGAAAAAATTAATTACGTCAATTCGCATCGATTAACAGCAATTTTGTGCGAAGAATGAAAGAAATATATACGTACTCAGTACTTTGGTAGCACAATATTACGAGAAGCACTATACAACCAAACCGTAAACATATTAATGCACCTGTATCTTGCGAGCACTAAAACCAAAAGTATCCCACCACGGTAGACAAATGTTGCGACAAATGAAACACACGTTTTCAGACACAATTAGCATTTTTGAACAAATCATACCTCAATACAAGACCGTCAAATGTTTCAAGGTATTTTCTTCTATTCTTTGGATGTAACAACCGCCGCCATTGAAAACAACATGTACGCCATTCACGGAGTAATTACAGACGCTAAAATATCATTAATCGATCCCCTGTAAAGCTGATGTACTAATATATAAATCTAAAGAAAATACCAGATTATATTCTTTCACATCATTTTTCTCACTTTCGAATCTAATGAAATTGTTATCCACGCTGAAAAAGTTACACTCGACATAAACGACTACCAAAAATTCATTTGAATATCTCTTTTAACGCAAAATATGGATTACACGTTCTCAAGTTTATCCGGGATATTCTTTAATTGTCACAGATGTTCTTTATTTATACAATATCATGCCAACATGCCATTTCACAAGCAACAGACTTATTTCTCGTTCTGCTTCTAGCTACCAGGAGTGTACAATATAAAGAATGTGAGAAGGCGCTATAATGAATTCACCTCCGCTTTGCCTACTTAAAATACATATCAAAGAAATCGTGAAGTGCGTAAACAATGTGGTGAGGAAATTGTGATGCTATTTCTTTAATAAAAGTAAATATTTCGAAAATTTTCGTGTCGCTGAATGAATCCAGTAGTGAACAGCAAACTTAAGGAGCCGGTGTTGTCGTAAGATTTTATTTAATAGGTACCCTACTATTGTGCCACAGGTTATTTAATAAACAAAAGTGTCTTATTTGTAAACTGAATTTGAGATATTGAATATCGAAATGATATATGTGATTTGATAATTATTTCTTCAAAGATTGATTAAAAGAAAATACCTAGTTTTAAATATATTTCCACAATAGAATTGAAATTATAAAGTAAATAATCTAGTAGTACGTTGTTTAAAATTAATAAAAATAGATTTTACATGAATTATGTTACTTAGTTTTAAATACATTTTCCAAACGAAGACGTTTACCCTCTATTTTCGGGTCAATCCATTTTAAGTGGTCCAGAATTTAATAAATTGGTCGCTCGACCATCTCGAAAAAAAATCATATTTTGTACATAAATTTCCTAATGTTTTGGCAATTCAAAACCATCTTTAACTTTTTTTTACTGTCCCTGGTTTACAAATGACGGCCATTTTTGTTTCGCGCTGTGCGCAATTTTTCGCGTTCGCAGACATTTACTCTTTCCTAAATTGCTCAGCTCTCGGTTGCTCTAGCATTCTAGAATAAAAGGCATTCGATTCAGCATACTTTGGCCTGCAAATCAAAATATTAGTTACCTATTTTCTATGTTTTTATTTGGGAAATATTTGCAACCAAATCTATGGAATGCGAATGAACGAAATTCGATTTTCAGAGAGTAATTTTTCAAAGAAGTAATAGAATCTAAGCCTTAATTTTTTCTGTGCTTTTACACACAACAGTATAGTTACTTTTTGTAAAATATTGGTATATAACGTACCCCTTGAAAATTACATCCTCTTGAAAATTGGAATTTTGGATTTTTTCTCAATTTTGAACTGTAATATCTCTGGTGGGGGACCAGATAAAAATCTGCAAATTGCACACATGCTAGACCGCTATCATACCAAACTTCAATGAAAATTACAACTTTTAGATTTAACTCGAAGTATTTTTTAAAAAATTGAAAACTTACGAAAAAAAAGGCTTCATTTCCCCATTGAGGATACTTTGTGCCAAATAGTAATCACATAATTTGGAAACTATTTTAAACTAAAATCTACATTGATTCCAAATAATTAATTATACTTAATAATTAATATACGTAAAAGAGGCCTAATATATAATTTTCAATATTACGTATACTTTACTCTAAAACAAACTTACAATTTGACATCTACGTCTGTAATTGAAAAATGATTATCTTGATTTTGAAATCTGAACCGCTTAAAACAAAACTTATTCATAAAATAAACAAATAAATAAATTTAGCGTTTTGTTTATGTTTTTGCGTTTAAATTTGCCATTCTGCTTTGATGCTTAACTTTTGAAGGCGGTGTCCCTGAAGATTTTTGAAGAAATAGAACCGCCTCTAAAATACCTTTCAAATAACAAAAAGCCACTAACTCTCACGCAGCAGTACTTGATAGCTGTAAGCCTTTGTGATACAGGACATTTTCATCTTGCGGTCGGCGACTGCAATGGAATTTTGACATCCTCAGAATACTCTATCTGTGCTGCACCTACTCCCGCGGGGGGGGGGGAGGGTTGAAATTGTGTGATGCGCGAGTTAAGGACTATGCAATCCTCAAGCATACATGTGGCGCTTCTCATATATATTTCGATTTTCACTGACCATTATCATACACTGAGTCTAATCAAACAATCTACTGAATACGATGTCGTACGTGAATTTGTGTTAAATGTTGGGGATAAATCAGAAAATAACGAAAAATCCCGGTTTTCAAATCAAATTACCGGCTTTTTCCCAGTTCTTCCAGGTTTTTTCAAATAAATATAAAAATCTCCAATTTCATCAGTACTTTAAATATTAATATCCCTAGGCAGAGTAGTATTGGTCCACAAATGTTTCAGATTGATAATCTACGTAATCTGTGATTGCATTTTTTCTGTTCAGTGTGTCTTAATTATACAATTTTTATCCTAATCCTGAGTTCTGATTGGTAGTTGTGGAGTTTTTATTGAACGCATACAATTCATATACTGATAATAAACGATTTTTCGTGGAAATAACGTGAATATTTTATTTACTAAATATAATTATAAAATAACTACTTTGGCCAGGCCGGATCGCCAATTTAGTAGTGCCGTGGTGATCTCGGACGGAAGAATGGCGGTTCAAGTCCCGCCCCGGCCATTGGTGCATTTGTATTAGTGTATGTTGGTATGTTTGTGTGTGTGTGTGTCGTCCTTTCACCCCTCACTATCATCATCATTTCATCTTCCATACCCCCAGTGCTAACAACCCTGGGGGATAAAAAATCGGATCCAGCTAAACGCTGATCCCTTGATTACATGCACTTGACACCGAGATAATATTAATGGGCCCCAGTAAGGGCAGGATGCATGTACGCGTGGTCCAAGGCGGCCTATTCGCGGGCAAAAAATAGAACTATTTTGTGTAAACGCATGGAATGGCTAGCTCGCAGTCCATAAACTGGCGCTAGATTTCTGTCAGGCAGCTCCGCATTTGATTCTCGGCCGGGTCAAAAATAAAAGCTGTAGCTTTCTAGTACAAATCGTCGCAATTTTGTGTGAAGAAACAAAGTACAGCCAGGCAAAAAGAGCTAGGTACGGTGATGGTAATGCGACATGCTCACCACATGATTCCCTTACCCCAGGGCCCGCCCAGGGAACACCGCTGGCTAGGCAAAGGTCGAAGTAATCTGACCCTATGCCATATATACAGGTTCATTAGCTTAACTTGCAACCCATGTCTGAGAGCACTTGGTTTTGTTTTAGTAACTTGGCAACCGCGTCTCTTTATCACCTTTCAAGACATCCGTGTCTGGCATGTCGAGACAGCAGAAGAAGAGGCGACCGTCAAGTCATAAGCTGCAGCAACATTCCTCTTTGTGTGCTCTTTCTGTCTTCTTTTTTCCATTCAAGAGCGTCGGCGGGCAGGTACACAGCCAGACGCCGAAATCTTTTCGCACTGCACAGTGGGTGGGGTAGGGTGAAGCATGAGCATGGAAATAAAACATCTCTTTAAGCGCTTCCGTCCAATATGCTTAAGAAACAAAACATTCATACTGAAGAAGTGGAGGGGAGTTATGACTGATATATCAATTAACGTAACAACAATTATTATTGAAATAGAGACAGCTCAGAGACAAATCAGAAAGGTATATCGTGAAACATTACCGCCAAGCTCTTCATTATTTATAACAACAACAACAACAATAATAATAATAATAATAATAATAATAATAAACAACTCCACCTAGGGAGTACACGACTTTGCAGTAGGTGGTAGAGCTTGAGAACCTCCATGAACCCGAGAGCTATGTCAGTGGTAGCCTAGCTACTGGTAGGGCCTCCCTTGCTGAATAGGTTGAAGGTGAGGGGTCCGACGAAAAAGTACTCCATTTTGAGGAGAGTGAGAAGTCAAGAGGGAAAGGTCATAACCCCTTGGACTTCCTGTTATCGGCCCACGGAGGGTACAGGGGAGAAACTGGGTTGGCACACCAGGCCACTGATTAGAGTGGAGGCCCAAACCTTGCATTAGCCAGCGAAGGAGGCTGCCTTCAGCAGTCAGAGAAAATCCCGTAGGGTTTAGTAATGCCGACTGGCGATCGGAGGGACCCCATGCTGGGCCCTGCCGGGGGATGCCACGAGGCCAATATGGGTCGCAGTAACGGATGGCAGGAAACAACCCAAAGGTTAAGGGTGATCTATGAACTCGAACTTGCGTCCTGCGAATCTTCAATTAAAACCAATGAGCAAGATGGATAGAACAAGAAATGTAATGAATCTTAACGTGCCTTGTTCTACCAATGTCCCTTACCTGCTCAGAAATCGAGCTAATGTCATCTTGTCGACATATGGCCATCCCACGGATGTTAGTCCCAGGGACCCAGAGCCGGCAGTAGCTCGAAGCCATAATCAGAGATGGACACGGGATGAATTAAAGAACGTGATGTGCTTTAATTATACAAAACTGAAAAATTGAGGGTCAGAAATAGAAGTTTTTAAGATATGGAGAAAGGAACCCAGATATGAGACCTACCCTAGACTCAAAGAAGCTTGCCAGTCAACGACGATACATACTCAGCAGTCGCAAATTCACAGCAGAACAACTTGCAGACATCCAGAGAAACGCGGAGTAGGTTCTTCGATCAAACTATCCACATGACGTACATTTATAACCATTTAATATCCCTGAACACAATGGTCCTCATGAAGGTTCATCTCTTCCAAATGAAACATCCGTCAGTGGAAATGGTGGAAATTCATCTGGCCATGAGTCACACGATTAGGACGTGATGCGGGACCTCCTCCGACGCGAGATAGAACGAGTTCGTCTACTTCCATTCGAATCTCGTGCACCGTTGAGGAGAATTTACGAAAATGCTCAAGCTAAGAGAGTGATAGAAACAGCGAATTCTGTCTTAAATGAGGTTGTACAGACCTCAAGTAGAGATCTCGATATTACTGAAATCAATCGCATCGTGTATGCAACTGAATACCTAGTATCTCAGATAAGCTTGCGGCCAGCCAAGAAAACCGATGGCCGACACCCAGACAGAGTAAAAATCTCCGTACCTTCATGGGGTAAGAGACGAAACGGATAGCCGACACACGGCGTGAAATATCACTCCTAGCCGAAGCATCTGCTAAATCAAACCACACATAAAGTTCAAAAAAAAATAATCCATGTTGAACAAAAATACCTAATTGACAATGACACAACAAGGCTAATGGTAACTGAAAAGCTAAAAGAGAAAATCCAAGCCTGGGCACAACGAATAAGACGGCACAAACGCAGAGAAGATTTCCGTGTACAGAACCGGTTGTTTGAAACAGACGCGAAGAGATTCTATCGCAATCTGACTCAAAAACCGAATGACAATGCTGCCCCTCCTTCAAAAGATGTAGAAACATTTTGGGCAGGAATGTGGGAGGAGAGCAGATCCTACAAAAAAGACGCATCTTGGCTCCAATCTGAAGTTGATGCTGCAGAGGAACTTGTAGAAACTGTGGAAGATGATCACGAATTCTCAGAAGACGACCTCCTCCAAGCAATTAAGAACATGGCAAACTGGAAATCCCCCGGGATTGATAAGATTCAGATCTGCTGGGTTAAGAAATAAACAGCATTACACTATCATCTAGCAAAAGCTGTTAGTAAAATTTTAGAAAACTCTAAGGAACTCACCGAATGGCTCACTCGCGGCATCACGCATTTGCTACCCAAAGCAGGAGACAGCTCTTTGGCGAAGAACTACAAGCCAATTACTTATCTGCCAGTAATGTACAAATATATAACTGCAGCCATAGCTGACAAAATGTATAGATACCTAGAGAAGAACCCTCTGTTGCCAGTTGAACAGAAAGGATGTCGTAAAGGTTCCTATGGCTGTAAGGAAATCATGCTTCTGAATAAATTAATTTTGAATGATGTAAAAAAATGAAAACGTAATTTAAGCATGGCTTGGATTGACTACCAGAAGGCCTTTGACAGTGTACCACACGATTGGATTTTGAAGAACACGGAGATCTATCGATTTCATCCCAGACTTATTGAATTTTGCAAGGCTAGTATGAAGTCGTGGAGCACCAGGTTACTAATCCAGGGCGGAAAGGAAGCAGTAGAAACCAGAAGTATTCAGATCAACAGAGATATTTTTCAAGGAGATTCACTATCCCCTCTGCTGTTTTGCATTAGTTTGATCCCACTATCTAGACAGTTGTCGCAAGCTGACTTAGGTTACAAGCTCCATGGTGATGAAAGGCCAGTATCACATTTGTTTTACAAGGATGATCTTGTTTGAAGTGTTTGCTAAGAGTGAAGCGATTCTCTCCCAAATGCTGTCTGTCGTGAATGACTTTAGCAATGACATCTGCATGAAGTTGGGTCTTGAGAAGTGTGGGAAAATCAATTGAAAAATAGGCAAACTGACGACGTCAGAGGGCATTGAAGTTGATATGCCCACTGTGATTGAAGATCTTGAGCGAGGGAAAACTTGCAAGTATCTGAGCATTGAAGAATGTGAGACCATCTCGAACGACACAATGAAAGACTTCACAGGGAGTATTACAGACGAGTGAGACTGGTTCTGCAGTCCGCTCTGAACTCCAGGAATAAAATATCTGCAATTGGTAGTTTGGCGGTTCCTGTAGTCGAGTACAGTTCCAGACTAGTGGACTGGACTGAACAAGAAATTCGCATCATGGATCGAAAAAACGAAAACTGCTAACAATGCATCATGTTTTCCACCCTCGAGCTGATGTACATAGACTTTATGTGTCACGTAAGGAAGGAAGAAAATGCCTCAGACAAACTGAGGCCTCCTGGCACAACGCAATAGTTGGGATGGGAAAGTATGTAGTCAGCCATCAAGATGACCCACTAATGAGGCAGGTCATGAAATATGATCGAAGAATGGGAACAGAGGCATTGTTAGTGTAGCAAGAAGCATTGCGAACAAGACTATGAAAGACTCCCAGAATGACAGAGACACTGAACTTCTGATGCTACGTAACATGAAATTTGAGACGCAAAAAATGTTAAAGTAATTGTGGGGAGACAAACCTCTCCACGGACAATATTTGAAACGAATGGACGGAGATAAAGATCAATCATTTATGTGGCTTAAAAGGGGAAGAATGGAGCCAGAATTGGAAGCACTTATAATAGCTACCCGAGATCAGGTGTTGAGAACACGACATTGTGATAAAGCGGTTCTCAAAATCTCACAGTTTAAATAAGTTATTTGAAAGCCCCGTTATCTGCGGTACTGTTCGCGCACTCGTCGCTTTTAATTTCGCGTTCGTACAGTTCTCGATCCGCGATTACCTTGTTGAAATCGCCGCTATTTCGGACCGCAGCTGCTGCGTGGCGCCTTCGACCTTGGCTCGTTTCGGGTTGCCTACGGCCTCCTCCGAGACCGTCGCCTGCGAAGTCTCTGGAAGCTGCCTCCCGTCTCCCGTTCTACCGCGTCTTCTTACACCGTGTTGCCGGTCCCGCGCCGAACTCTCCCGCCGCCAGTTCCTCGCCTCGTCCGACACCGAAATATCCAAATTTTCTTTTCTTCGTCGCTCTTGGGTCGCGACACGCCGACGCGTTTTGCACAGTCCTCACGCGTTGTTCTCATTCGAAACTCACAACTTCACTCGAGTCTCTCCCCTGTAATAATCATCTTCCATTTCACTTTTGATTTACGTTTGCCTTTACTATTATGTCCAGAAAAACTTTGATGTTCCCGTCTTAATTAACGAACGGTACCTCGCTACGAACTCACAAAGATGGCTCCTGCTCATACGCACTCCTACCACTATTACGCCACACGTCCGCTATTTCCAACGTCTCGACCAAGAAGAAGGAAAACGACTTGCTCTCCCATCTCCTCTCTCTTGGAGGGGGGTAGTGCCTCTCGTCCACCACTTTCCGTTCTCAATAGTTTGGAAGTCCGCGTCGTAGCTTCGCGCACACGTTACTAGGCCGCGCTGCCTCCTACTGGATTCGTTGTTATGCTTAATTGTATATCACGCGTCTCTCTCTTCCTAGGTGCGTGGGTGGCTATCGTGTGGCATTCTGGCAAATGCTACAAGATATTGAAACGCCTTTATGGCCATACGCCTTTATGAGAGCAGCGGAAAGACATTTGGATGTTATCAACCCTTCTGACAGGTGCAAAATAGAAGTGTTGTATTTAATGTTGGAGGGAAATGCCCGGACGTGGGCCGACACGTTCACTGTGCTCCCCGAGTCGTGGAATGAATTGAAAAGACGGTTCTTCGAAAGATATTGGAATGAGGAAATCCAAATCAACTACAAACTCAACTTGATGAACAGCTTCTATAATCGTTCTGCGGGAGGCCTGCGTCATTACGCAACGAAGAGAATTGTGGATTTCAAGTCACTGATTCCGCCTATAAGCGACCAAGAAATTATTTGTGTTGTGACGAGACAGTTTCCGATAACGATACAGAATTTATTGCGTAGTGTCGACCACACGGATTTAGAGAAATTCCAGAATACGCTGGGAGGATATGATTTAACGTTCGCCGGTGCACCAAAGGATAGAAATGAAGGGAACGTGAACGCAGTAAGGATAGATTATGATGGTAGACAAGGAAGGGGCAGTATGGGGCCCGCTCCGAGAAACGGCATCGCATCGGAACAAATGTCCCGGCCCAGCACGAGTAGGGGTGAGGGGACCAATTTAAACTAGAAGAGTCCGGCGTGAAGGGAGATCCCATCACGGACGAGAGAAGGGTAATCTCAAACGCGGTCCCCATCAACACCATCCAAACGGTGGCCTACGACGACCAGCCGTGGCAGAGGCGAAAGGGCTCGGACGTTCGAATAAGAAAATGCCCCACGATTAGAGTGATGTGTGAAGGGATGAGTACTGAAGCGTTAGTAAATACAGGTTGCACGACCACTGTGGTGTCGGAGAAATATTATGAAGAGTTGTTGGCGGAAGGTAAGCAGGTGATGAGTTTGCCCATGAATAGGGCTTACGTTATAGGAGCAACCCAAAAGATATCCAGCCCCATTACAAGACAGATCATGATCAATGCGGAAATCGGCAACCAAAGGTATGAAGTAGTAGCGCTGGTAGTGAAGAACTTATTACATCCGATGATCCTGGGGATAGACTTCGTGTCAGAACATAGTGTGTCAGAACATAGTCAGCTGTGATCGATCTCGCCCGGAAACTGGTGGAATTAGGAGGCCAGGAAGTTGAAATGGACCAAGGATTGGAAGAAGGCTACGAGGTATGCACGGGAAATGTTGTGGAAGAATTAGAAGAAAAACTAAGGGGACAAGTCGAGCAAATTGGGATATTGAATAACCAGCAGAAAGATTGATTGTTGAAGACATTATTGGATAACAGGCAAGTGTTTAGCAAAAACCGAGCCCCAATTAAAGATTACAAATTCAGGATTCAACTTACAGATTGCACCGCGTTTAGACAGCGCAATTATCCTGTCCCATTAGCACTGAAACAGAAAGTAACCGAGTTGTTAGCAGCAATGGTGGAAGACGGAATCATTAAGAAAGCACCAACGCCATACACAAATCCAATAGTAATTGTGAAGAAGAAGGATGGAGGGTTGCGATTATGCTTGGATGCCCGCCGACTGAACGCGGTGACGGTACCATATAGAGATGCGCCGCCGGCCGTGGAAGAGATTTTGCAAGGATTTGGAGGCAATATGGTATTCTCGAGCACCGACTTTAGTAAGGCGTATTGGCAGATGGAAGTCGAGGAAGAAGACCAAAAATATACGGGATTTTCGTTCGAAGGTATATGTTACGTGTTCTGCCGAGTGCCTTTTGGTCTCCGCAACAGTGGGGCCGCACTTATACAATGCGTTGATCGAATCCTGCAGGGACGAATGGTAAACCGAGTAATGGTACACGTTGATGATATTGTGCTCCGGGCGAATTCTGTTGAACAACATTTTCGGGACTTTCAGGAGTTGTTCCAGATATTGACAGAGAATATTTTGGTGCTCAACTTGAAGAAATCGAACTGGTTCACACAGAAGATCGAATTTTTGGGGTACATAATATCGACGGACGGAATATGTTTGAAACCAGAAACCCTGGAAGATATACGAAACATACCGCCTCCAAGAACGGTTAAGCAAGTACGCAGACTCATCGGGACTTGCAACAATTATGCCAGGTTTTGTCCGAGATTCGCAGATGTCATGCATCCATTTTATCAATTGATGAAGAAGGGATATAAGTGGACATGGAACGAATCTCATGACGAGGCATTTGAGAAGTTAAAGGAGATGTTTTATAACAGCTGCTTCATAACTCATCCCGACTTCTCAAAGACTTTTATTGTGCAAACAGACAGCAGCGATTTTGGAATTGGGGCTATGTTGTATCAGGTGATTGATGATAAGGAGAAGATTGTGGCGATTATCAGTCGCATACTGAAGGGACCAGAACTTCGATTTTCTGCAACTGAAAATGAGGCAAATGCTGTTATTTGGGCCATATCGAAGTTCAAACCATACCTGAAAAGCAGGCACTTTCAGGTGCGGACTGACCACCAGGCACTAACATTTTTGAGTAGATGCCACCACCTTCTAAATGACAGGTTACATAGATGGGTATTAGCACTGCAAGAATTTTCATTTGAGGTAGAGTACTGTAAAGGGGTCCAGAACCATCTTCCGGACTTGTTGAGCAGAAAGGAGCCGGATATGGAGAAAAGATATGCGAGTGCCAAAGAGTTTCAGGTGATGGCGATAGACCTTGGGATTGCTCGAGGCCCAGTCTTCGATTGGGACGATTTAAGAATATTGCAAGAAAGAGACGACGAAATTTACAAAGTCAAATGTTTCAAGGAGGGCCGGATGCAGGAGTACGACCCATACATTATAGCATTGAAGAGAAAACGGGACCGATGGAAAATAGTGGATGACGTGGTATTGATCAAGGTTCAAGATAGCCCGGAAATATGGAGGATTTGGATGCCTAGGATCGTGACCAACGAATGGATTAGGTTTGCGCACACATCATTGGCGCATTTTGGGGCGAAGAAGGTTCACCAGACTCTCCGGTCATTGTGTTACTGGAGAGGGATGGGCAAACAAATTCGAAAGGTGGTAGGTGCATGCATGACATGTCAGAAAGTGAAGTATCCTAACAGAAAGTATGACGGGCCAATTCAGCCGATTCTGCCGGAGGAAAAGAACGACCTGGCTGCTTTGGATGTTTATGGGCCGTTACCACCGACGACCCGGGCAACAAGTATATATTCGTTATATTAGACGTATTCACAAAATTTGTCCAAGTGTACCCTTCTGACAAAGTGAATTCAAGGAATTGTCTAAAACTGGTGCAGAAGTTTATTAATATAGCCGGCCCATTCAAGAGAATATTATCAGATCACGGGACAATGTTTACGAGCGATCGATGGACGGAGGGAATACAAGAAATGGGAGCGAAGCCTATCCATTCAACAATAAGACATCCATAATCCAACCCTGCGGAACGCGTGATGAAAGAGTTATCTAGACTTATTCGCACATACTGCGGGGACAATCACCAAGCGTGGATTGAAGTGATCCCGGACATCAAGCGTTGGTTGAACCAAATTCCCCATACTAGCACGGGAATCACCCCATGGGAGGCACACATTGAGCAGAAACCGCCCCACATTTTGTACGCTTTAGAGAGGCCTGAAGTATCTCGAGAAGGACCGCTGAAGACAAAGGAGCAAATTTACCAAGCCTTGGTAAAATCGGGAGAAGAGAGAAAAGCGAAGGTGAAGAAAAAGACTTACCAATTTAGTGAGGGACAATCAGTGTTGTTGCGGGTCCCTAAAATGTCGAACCCGAAATTAAAATTGTAGGCAAAATTCTTTCTATTGTACGAGGGACCATACGTTATCAGTCAAGTCACTGATCGGAATGTAGCCGAGTTAGTAAACAATAGGCAAGAAATAGTAGGATGCTATAATTTGCGACCATGCCCTACAGCAGGGGGCGACCATGAAGATACCACTCAATAGTTTATTGGATTTTATATAAAAAAAATCCGGAAAAGGGGAGGAGGGGGTGATGAAACGAATTATTATCATTACAACAATGATAATAATCCGTTTCTAAGAACGCAAACATTTGAATTGCGCGGTAGCGGCGGGCGCGCCGACTGAGTCGGGCGCCGGAATCGAGTCAGAAAGGAGAATCGAAGGGCGAGGGAACTACGAGATAGGTCGGCAGTGAAGCTATGGCTGGGTAATGGAAAGGACGGTTACGGGAGGTGTGGAAGAAAAAGGACGAATAGTGGTGAAATCCGGGATCGTCGAGAATGGAAGGCATCGGGAAGGACAATGCGGTGAAAAATGGTTTGCAGTGAGCTAAAACGGTAGTATTGATGAAGTGAAAAAAAGACAATATCGGTGAATGAAACAGTGACGTGGGTGGATGTGGAGCAGAAGTGGCGGCACGTGGGGTTCCGTGCGGCATTTGACTGTTCATGGTTGGTGAATGTGTCTTAGTGATCAGGTGGGAATAAAGAACTAATCGGAGTGAGGGAAAATTCACCATTCAACGGTACTAGAAGTGGTAAAATCTGCGTTGACATGGCAAAGCATGTGGACGGACGCAAGGAGAATGTAGAGTGAACCTAACTGGGCAGCATTGAACATCCGATTGTGAGGCGTAGACGAAAAAGTTTATTACGGACAGCGAATTGAGAAACGTTGGCGGGCGACGCGTGGTGGGTCCGTTATAACGACGGTGTACGGCGAGATCGCGGCAGCAAGTGTTGTGCTGGAAACGGCCGCGAGCGGCGAAGGCGGGCAGCGGAGCACATGAAAGCGGGCGGTCCCTCCCCCCACTTCGGCGTCCAGCGACCCGACGAGTCCCGAGCCCCGCCGGCGCTGCGCGAGGCATCGCTTCATCGGCTGATTGCGGCCGCAGAGTGGCGTGGCCCTGGCCAGGACGTGCAGCGTGGGTAAGAACAGGCGTAAGAACATTGGGAAGGGGGGTGAAGAGGTAACAGGAAGCAGTGATCTGTAGTAGAGGCCCCACAGTTGTTAAAATTATTAGAAATGAATGGAATTCCAAGACAATAAAGAGTCAATAAATAAGAGGTTGCTTAGAATAGGAAAATGATAGAGCAGATGTTTGTTAGGAAGAAAAACCACCAATTTTTGTAATTAATCAATCAATAAAGATTCATGTTTAGTTCGATTACCCTCATTGATGAGAAGAATGGAACCCAGAGCCCATTCCCGGAAAAGAATCCCTGTCCCCTTTAACAAATAATTATTGTGAAGGGTCAAATCAACGACTCGTTTCAATATATATATTAGGCTGTATCTAAAAAAATCGAATTCAATGGCTTAGTGGAAAAGTAAGTTTTCGATGCAAGAACAACATCGGCAGCAAGAAAAACATTTTTAAAACAGGTTTAGGGGCGCCACAAATCCCATAAACACCCCATTTTTCGGCCTTTTTAGAAAATAACGAATAAATATTATTTAATATGATTGGCTGAGGTGGTGCCCACGTTACCCCGCAACAATTTTATGATAATCAAACAACACTTATTTCACTCAGTGTGTCACATTAGCTCGAATATTGCCAATTTTACGTTAAAATCTTAGAAATAGACATTTTTCAATTGACCATTGCTCCGTAAATTTTTGTACAAAATACTTTTAATTTAGATGAGTTAAGAACTCGAAATTTCTTCTTTAAGAACTTTGCTTCGCACAATTCAACAATTTCACTGCAATCGGCTAAAATTGCGCCACGCGCCATCATTATTTAAGACTCACATTTGTACCGCACTGCTCTAAATGATTTCTTTATTCACTATTAGGTTGTATTGAAGATATTTGTAGAGGCTTAGCGAAAAATGTTAGTTTTCGATGAAAAAATAACATCTACACCAAAGAAGTTTTTAAAATTGGTTCAGGGGTGGCACAAACCTGTGGCACCCACAAACCCTTGGTGGCACCAATTTTAAAAACAGTGTTCTTAGTGCCGATGGTGTTCTTGCATCGAAAACTAATTAGTTTTCACTAAGCCATTGAATTCTATTTTTTCGATACAACCTTATTTATATATACCCTTATATATATTACCCCTATATATACAACCTTATATATAGTATATTAAGTTTCAATGTTTCCTCCCCGGACACCAGTATATATATATATATATATATATATATATATATATATTGAAACGAATTATTAATATCATGACAACAATGATAATAATACCTTCCTAAGAACGCAAGCATTTGAATTGAGCGGTAGCGGAGGGCGCGCCGACTGAATCGGGCGCTGGAACCGAATCAGAAGGGAACCGTAGCACGTGTGACAAACGAGAAAAGACAGTAGTGAAGAGATCGCCATAAAATGGAAAGGACGCTTACAAACGGTGCGGAAACAGTGTTGAAATCGAAAGTATGAACAGTGTTGAAATCCAGACTCATCGAGAGTGGACGCGTAAGGAGGGACAATGTGGAGGAAGAAGGTATGCAGTGAGTGTAAATAGTTGCATTAGTGAAGTAAAGGAAAGATAACATCAGTGAATGAAAACAATCACGTGGGTAAATGTGGAGCGGCGGAGGCACGTGGAGTTCCGTGCGGCATCTGACTGGTGATGTTGACCATAACCGTGTTTGGTAACCGTGTATTAGTGATCATGCAGGAATAAGGAACTGTAATCGGAGTGATAGAAATCTCATCAGTGAACTATGTTAGACGGGGTGGAATCCGCGTGAATTCGGCAAAGCATGGGAATGGACGCAAGGTGAATATAGTGTGAACCCAAACTGTGCGGCATTGAGCATCCGACTGCGAGATGCATGAGAAGAGGTTTATCACGGACTGAGAACTGAGGAACGTTGGCGGGTGACGCGTGGAGAGCCCACTATAACGGCGGTGGGCGGCGAAATCGCGGCAGAAAGTGTTAAGCCGGGAGTAACTGCGGGCGGCGACGAGACACCCGGCGGCGAGCGTCCCCCCTGCCCCGGCAGCCAGCGACCCGATGAATCCCGAGCGCCGCCGGCGTTTCGCGAGGCATCGCTTCATCGGCTGACCGCAGACGGCGTGACGAGGCCTTCGCCGGGAGAGACGGTGTGGGTAAGAACGGACGTAAGAATATTGAGAAGGGGGGTGGGGAAGGAATGGGAAGCAGTGATCAGTAGTGGAGGCCCCGTAGTCGTTAAATTGTGATCAATGAGTGGAATTCTATGACAATACGAAGTCAGTTACTAAGAGGTTGTTAAGGATAGTGTGACGATCGAACAGGTGTATTGTAAGAAAGAAAAACATCTAATTTTTCTAATCTACCGTTAAATAAATATTCATGTTTAGTCAGATTACTTACGTGTTTCCATTGGTAAGGAAAATGGAACCCAGAGCCCATTCCCGGAAAAGAATCCCTGTTCCCATTAACAAAAGATCGTTGTGAAGGGTGACCTATATATATATATATATATATATATATATATATATATATTGAATCCTATATCACTAATAGGATAACAATTCGTTCCGGTGAATATCGAACGTTTGAACTGCGCGGCAGCGGCCGGCACACCGACGGAGTCGGGTGCCGGAGTCGGTTCGGTGCGAAGAACCGTAGGCCACGAGTCACGGGACGGACGGGGAGTAGAACAGTGGCGGAGAAAGATTCATGGACTGCAGACGTGCCGGGTAGTACGGAATATCTACCGGAGAGAACAATGAAAGCGAGCGTTCTGCAATAGAACTGGAAAGGCGTTGTGACAAAGAAAGTGTGTGACGAAAGTGGATACGTTAGTTGAGAAGTGAGACAAGACAAAACGGGTACAAGAGAGTGGTGAAGTATCACAAGCGGTGAATGGTCAACACGTGGAGTGGGCAGAACAGTGTAGAGGAATGGAACAATGTATACAAGTATTCGACATCATTAAGTGCAATTAAGGTGAACAGTCGATGTCAATTACAATAAAAGATAGAAACTGTGATGTAAGAGAACGAGAAAACAGTGTTTCATAATACAAGTGGGCGAGTCGTGTGAAGCTGCAATGCAACTCGAGGGTAATGAAACCGCTATTCATCCAAACAACTTCGCTACTGAGGAATGCGAGTCAATGAAAAGTGAGTTGGGAGGACTACGTACCGATGCAGTCGAAACGTTCTGGTAACGTTCGAAGTATACCACAGCGGCCACGAGTGGTGTGGGAAGTGACCGACGGCGGCGAAACGTCCCCCGCCCTTCCGAGCACAGCCGAAGGAAGCGGACAAGGGCGAGGTGGCGCGACAAGACACGTAAGAAGACAACGCATAGAGCAAGTGATAGGAGCGGCGAAGACAAGCGGTACCGCGGGACTCCCCTCCCCGCGCTGGCTTCCTGCGGCACGAAGAGGCCAGAGCGCGGACGGTGCGGCGCGAGGCGTCGGCCCGACGGCGGAGGGGCGAACATGAAACGGCGTGATTCAGACTGGAGTATCCTGAGTAAAAGCGGCCGGAAGATTGGGAGGGAAAGTAATTAGCCAGTAGATAACAGTGATCTTGAGTTGAGGCCCCCCAAATGTTGGAATCATAATAAAGGAGTGAAGCCCCAGGGTAACGGAGAAATTGTAAATGGGATGTAATTAAACATAGGGAAAGAACAGAGTAAATGCTCCTGTGAGCACCAAGGGCAACCAATGTTGTATGATGATTATTGAAGTAATAAAAAAATTCTTGTTACCCACAAGTTTCCATTGTACACGTGATTGCATCCGGAGCCCATTCCCGGGTAAGAATCCCTGTCCCCTTTTTTTATCATAAATCTTGTGCAGAGTCAATCCGCGACTCGTTTCAATATATATATATATTTATATATATATATTTATATATATATTTATATATATATTTATATATATATTTATATATATATTTATATATATATTTATATATATATATTTATATATATATAACAATGCGTTCTGGCGCATGTAGGAATTTGAACTGCGCGGCAGCGGCCAGCGCACCACGGAGTCATGTGCGAGGAGCCGGAGTCGGTTCGCGAGAAGCACCACAGCGGCCATGAGGGCGACAGTAGCGGGGAGAATGCCCTGGGGTGCGGACGTGAGAGTGGCTGAGAAAAGTTCATAGAGTACGGACCTGCGAATGGTGGTGGCAAGTTAATCATCGGATGAAGACGGGTGAAGCGATGCAGACTGTTAATCGGAGAGAGGAATGCACGTAAGTGTTGCGCCCCAGAACTGGGAAGGTGTTGGTTAAGGAAATTGAATGACGAATGTGGAAGTGCAGTTTAAGGAGTGAAACAAGACGAAGTGGCCATAAGATCGTAGTGGAGTATAGCCTGCATTGAATGATATCCACGTGGTGTGAATTGAATTAGGAGAAGAAACGGAATAATACATATCCGCAATCGACCTGACTAATGATAAATTAGGTGAACAGTCGACGATAATTACTGCCGAAGTTAAAATCCGCAGGCGAATGCAGTGGCAACGTTTTAGAAGCGTTAGAAGCACGACAACAGCCGAGAGTGGGGTGAGAGCAGGTCACGGTGGCGGAGGGGCCTCCGGTCTCCCGAACGCGGCTGAAGGCAACGAATATCCCCGAAGGGCCCGGCGGCGGACGACGCGTCGACAAGCAGCGGATGAAACAAGCGACCAGGGCGGCAGCACCGGACTCCCTTCCCCTTCTCCGGCTCCCCGGCGGTAAGAAGAGGCCAGAACGCAGCAGTGCGGCGCCCACCGCCGGCTCGCCAGCGGAGGAGTGAGCGGATGGAGACGCTCATTCAGGTTGGAGTGTCACGGGTAGAACGGCGGGAAGGTAGGGATGGAGAGCATTGATTTTGTATCGAGGTTTTTTTCCAACTATAGTTAAGCATAGGATAGGGAACAGAATGAATGCTAACGTAAACGTTAAAGGCAACCAATTTGTAAAATAATTATTTGTGTAATAAAAGGAAAATTTTGTTAATCACAGTTTCTAGTGTATGCATGATTAAAGCCGGAGCCCATTCCCGGATAAGAATCCCTGTCCCTTATATCTCTATTTCTCTATTCTTAATTTTGTGCAGAGTCTATCCACGACTCGTCTCAATATATATATATATATATATATATATATATATATATATATATATAGTGACATTTGATAGAAATTCGAAGTCCCATGCACGCCCACGCAACGTTCTCGACGCCAGGGAACAGTACGTTCCGTAAGTAAGCACGGCGATAGTCGCGGGAGTGCGACCTGACGGCAGCCCGTGAAAACCTCCGGCCGGCCGCACGCCAGGGATTGCGACGCGCGCAGCTGCTCGCTTGAGGGGGGAGCAAAGGAACTCTCCCCTACATTTGAGGAGAGGTGCTGATAAATACCGCCGACAGCTAAAGAAAAGCTCTCTTGTCGCTTGCCACCTCGCACTTGGTTATTATTCATCCATCTACTCTCTCGACATCTACAGTTACTTAGGAGTTTTCACAGTAGATGCTGTGTTGGCTAGAATAAGTCGGAATAGTTCTAATGCATTCCGGGAGACTGTGTCGGAAATAGGGCACGAAAGTTATCAAAGTTGAATAATTAGAACGTTTCGAGCAGAAATTAATAGTAAAACGCTGTGAATTCGGAAGTGAAGTTGAGTGGCGTGAGATTGCGATCACTGCAATCTAATAAGTGACGCAGAAGGGCTAAACGCTTTACTGCTTATACGTAGCTGCACTGTATGCAAAAGAACTTTTTATTCGCATTGCTATAAATTGCGACGGGCATTGTCTACGCACGGAAGCGTACCAACGAGGGCAGGACGGATCTGGACGAGTCGGGACAAGACGGATCTGGACGGGACGAGCTGTGTGTTCCGAAACGAGAAGAAGAGACGAAGAGGTCGGCGAATTACGTGCGACGCGCTGACGAGAGCCGGCTCCCCGTCGCGTGTAATCCACGCCTGTGAACGCCGCCGCCGCCGCCGATCGCTTCGCTGCCGCAACGGTGCAACCGCCAGAGCCAGGTAACCGCCGAACGGAAGGGAAGGCCAAGGTTGGCGTAGGTTACGGATGTCGTGCGGCGCGCTCAGAACGCCGTTTGTGTGCCAGCCGAATGAATAGAGAGAATTTGTGCCTTGCCAGACTATGAACAGAAAAACTAGTAAAATTTAATTGCGTTGATGATCAGAGATCTGAGATAAAGAAAGACATTTGTAATTATAAGGGTTTATGTCTTGTGATGGTTTTAAAAGGGTCAGGTTTATTGTTGTAAGAAAGGATTTAAAGTAAATGTTGTATAAAGTAGTTGAATGGTAAAGCAGACTGTGCACAAATCAGAATAAGGTTCAGGCAAATGTTATTTTGCAATTTAAGTAAATTCAGTTCTTAATCCGCCAAATACGCACAAGTTTTTTGAGTGTTTCAATAACATTATAATTTGTAATAATTCTTTGATTTTTTTCTTGATTTTTATTAAATTCACGTGTTTTGATTTATTATTTGTGTGTGTTTGGTCAGCCCTTGTCACTTGTAAGATCCTGCTCCCCTGAGATTTACAAAAGCTGGTTTTCGATCATTCGTCTGCGCGTCTGCCTATGCGCGACTACGCATAAGGGAGAAGCGTCAGAAAAAATATATATATATATATATATATATATATATATATATATATATATCGGGTCTTTATCGTATCTTGCAACCCACGTCTGAAAACACCAACTCTTGTTTTGCCAATTTGCCAACGCGTGAAATACCTTCGACGCCCTTTCACTTTTAGCGAAGCCCGGTCGCGTGCCCTCAGATTTCGGGCTGAGAGAATGTGTCTAATTTTAGTTGGAAGAAAGAGAAAGCACGTATTCTGTCCTTGTTACTCATCCACGTACTGCAGCTACTACACTGAAAAGAGTAAACGCCTGTCACTTCATAAACGGTGGTCACTTTGAGCATTTACTCGACTGTCAGTTTTTTGTCATTTTAAGATAATTATATTTTATTACTTTTTATTAATTATTTTCAATAATTATTAATGTACTACTTAGTTACATTTTATTAGTATTTTTAATAATTTTATCGGTCACATGCGTCTTTAGCCCATTTTAACATGCAACCCTACAGGCGTGTACCTATCTGTATGTTAAGCAATTTAACATCCTTAGCATCGGGTTTTAACATCTTTGGCAACGTGAATAAACAACCATTGATTCATCGCAAGTCAAATAGTTATTAAGATAGAAACAAGTCTGTGTAGAAAACAAATCAGATTCAAATAATTCAGAATAAAAGTAACTCATATTAATTTTTGAGATAATTATTGTTCATTGTAATAGGTTTTAATAGTGCAGTTAAAATGTGTTTTAGGTAAATTAATTTCATTTTCCTCGCATTCCATCAAATGAAACTCTTCTTCGGTAATCATATTTACTGACGATCTGAGGTGTCGCCACTCGAAATCGACGCGCCAACTTCCTCACCGAACGAAATTTCTTTAGTTATCTTTAACTTCAGGAGAATTATTTCTACCCATCTTTTTTCAAACCACGGTATAAGAATATTGTTTAAATAGATATATCGCAAGCAATACCTCACAATATCATAGTAACATGCCGCAACAACAGAATTCATATGTTTACTATCGCAGTAACATAAATTTTCGCATAAATCGTGAGATTGACCGATAAAATGCTGAACATACCATAAAATGTTACAGTGTTATTACTGCCTCGTCCAAATTAAAAATCTCGGCTCCGCTACGCTCCACCTCGATTTTTAACTTTTGGCCTCTGCGGTAATTACTCATAACATTTCTAGGTATGTTTATTGTCTGTTACTAAAGTTTTCTTATTTGATTAATATGCAGATTCCATAATAATAATAATACATTATTATTATTGTTACAAAATGAAAAGCTAGGCGGTAATATTTCACAACATATCTTTTCGATTTCTCTCTGAGCTGGCTTTACTTAAATAATTATTGTTACGTTGCTGTAAATAAATCGATAACTCCCCTCCACATTAATATTACAGTTTTCTTTCTTCAGCATACTGGGCAGAATTGCTTAAAGAGACGTTTTGTTTCCACGCTCATGCCTCAGCCCACCCCACCCCACTCACTCTGTGCAGCGTGAAAAGATTTCGGCATGAGAGCCGTGTACCTGCCCGCCGACACTCTTGAATGGGATCAACAAAAAACAGGAAACTTGCTGCAGCTTATGACCTGACGGTTGCCTCCTCTGCTGTCCCGACGTGCCAGGCACGGCTGTCTTGAAAGGTGTAAAAGAGACGCGGTTGCCAAATTACCAAAACAAGAACAAGTGCTCTCAGACATGAGTTGCAAGATAAATTAAAGATCCTGTATATATATATATATATATATATATATGTATACATATATATATATCCTGTATATATATATATATATATATATATATATGTGTGTGTGTGTGTGTGTATAAGTAGATATAGAGGCCTTGGAAACCTCCAGGAGGCCCGTAAACCTTAACAGAGGTAATGGGCTCCGCTTTAGCAACACCTGGAGAGGGTCTGTTGCTCTCCGCGTCGAGAACTTCGGTCTAGGAAGAAGTGTCGGCCTACGCCAGTGAGGCGTTCATCCGACAGGATGCAGATGAAATGATGGTCTGCAGGTTACGCGACCACGCATCCGCAGCTCACGGGTGCGTGCCGACGGCTGCCTCGGTCGCTGCTTCTTCCTATCTGTAATTTTGGATTTGGCACCAACTATGTACGTGCGCTGTGTCGATTGAAGTGAATGGAAAGAGAAGATTTTGGTCTGACGATAGTAGAAGAATTTTTCTACGTGCGCATTTCTATGAAGGTATTATTGTTGAGATGGTGTGTTTGTTATGTGAAGTATTCTATTTTTGCAATTTGTTTCTAGACTATTTGTGATTTACGGAGGTCGCATGAAACGGATACCGGTCGGGAGTCTTTTTACTTTCTCGCTAGGAAAAGAGAGAGAGAGAAAGTTATGTAATGCTGTGCGAAAAAATGGCGAATTTTCGGCAGAAAAACTTTTTACAGGACCCTGGTGACGAAAACGTGGATAAATCAAGTTGCTAATTTAGAAAAAATCCTCTAACACGCAGTGTAGCCAGAATCCATGTTTTGTGGTTCCTTGATACCGAAAAATCGAATGACAGCTAAACGTCTGTACGTCTGGCTGTCCGTCTGTGAACAACGCTAGCGGCTAAGCTATTTAGCCGATTTTCTCCAAAATTGATATTCCGTACACGATCTAGCTGATGTCGCGGTCCTTGAATTTGAAACCGATATTTTAAACTTTACATGAACCGCTTGGGACTTGTTCCACATTTTCCGAAAAGTGGCACCGTCGTTTGTTTTTAGATATTTGTTGTTAGATAGCGTAAAGGACGTTTAAGAGAATAGTGCAGGTATCATGCTCATTGAAAACCCTGATTTTTTGAAAATTGTATATGTTTAATTTTTTTAGTTTTCCTACAACAAAAATATTAAATATATTAAATATTTTTCCCTTAATGAAATATGTTCCTTAAATGTAGAATATGAAATAAGATAATGTAAAATGTTTCGATAATTTGTGTTTTTTTGCGTCATTTTTCGTGAAAATACAGAGCGAGAATGTACGTGCTGTTTTAGCACTACTAGTTGTAGATTTTTATTTTTTATGAAGTATTGTTGGTATCTTTGAAATAGTGAAGCGAGAGTGGGGTTTTGAAATACATTGTTTGTTTCGAGAGTTGCTAACTCATACAGTACGTTCGTAATAGGTTTTTTGCTTGATTTTTGCTTTAAAGTCAATATAAATTGTATCTCGGGTCTGATACCTTTTTTAATGAAGCGATTTTCGACAGGTGGCGAGGTTTGCTCGAGCGATGATGGCCCTGGTTACGTAAGCATAGATCCCTGCGCTTCGAATGCAGCGGTATACAGGAGAATCTTTGCGCTCACTCGCAGTCTTGGCGCCACGAAGTTTACAGGGAGGGGACTTAACTCCGGTGGTGGGGGTATGTACCGAAAACGTCGGCAGCTGCTTGAAAAATAAAACATAACTAGGCTTCAGCGACATCACGCGGCAAATGAAAGAACCACGAAGGAACCAATCAAAGCAGCCAATGGCAGCAGAGCCAAGCGTTTCCGCGGGAAGCAATATTTATTCACGAGTATTAACGGGACATGCCCTTGACAATAATGATAATAATCATAATTAGTAAATCAATTATTATAAATTTCTCACATAAATACAGCATATACTGCGTAAAGACCTGTCAGGAGAGTTGCAATTTACCGCATTGCAATCTTCTAGATGACGATAACAATGAACACGATTCGGTTCCAACTCAGCTCGCACTGTAACACTGCACAGTTAACTATTTCTTTTCCATCTTATTGTCTTGGAATGAGGCGCGCCCGAAGACCACCGCAGCAGGGTCGAACGCCAACATGCCAACTTGCACCATTATGCAACTGACCGGCGCCTTCGTAAGTTCCTTCACCCACCGCGTGATGTCGCTGAAGTAGAAAGGAGTCTAGTTGAGTTTTGTTATTTTCCAAGTAGCTGCCGACGTTTTTTCGTACATATCCTCACCATGCCTCCGACACCGGAGTTGAATCTCCTTCCTCTAGACTTCGTGCTTGGCGCTCGTAGTAGTGGGGCGAGATGAGCGACGCGAGACCCAATCGTTTTAGCTGCTTCAGCGCACTTCTCATGCCGTGTAAGCTTGTGATCAAATTTGATGCCTAAATAAGTTATTGTTTTTTCCATGGGGTATTGTTTCCATGGAAACTTTCCATGTTGTAGAGGGAGCGGTAGGTCGTTTTGTTTCATGTGAACATAATTACTTGGCACTTTGTGTGGTTCATTGTGATGCCGTTTCTTTTTCATCAGGCACTTAGCATAAGATAACCCTGAATAAGATGGCAAAAAGTTACCCCTCAACCAAATGACATATGGGTAGTTACACTATAATTCTAACATAAAAATAACACTCTCATCTGCACCCAGAAGGACAAGGAGGATTGCGATCATTGTTAGCAGGCAGAAGGAGAGTACCATGTATACAAAATTATTACACTTTCACATTTGTAGGACCAACATTTATTGCGACACACGGACACAGACGGTACACGTTAGTAAGGCGTGGGGCCGCCATTTTAGCGAACACACGCGTTCAGACATTGCGGCATGGAGTTATACAGGTCTCGAATGATGTTCTGTGCTAGTCCATCCATGCAACTTACACCTGAGCGCGCAGTCTTTGCAGATTGGTGGGTAGGGTTGAGATCCTGATCGCACGCTCCTTAGTACCACAAACATTCTCGATCGGGGATAAGTCTTGCAATGCTGCTGGCCATGGCAGAGTATCTACGGCTGCAAGGCATGCTCGTGAGATGGCTACGGTATGCGGCGCGCGTTATTCTGTCGAAATAGGGCATGGGCGTGGGCGTTCACGAACGGCAGAGCGACCGGTTGCAGGATCTCCTGAATGTACAGTGTGTCCGTCACGGTACCTCCAATTAACGCTAACGGTGAACGGGCACCATGGGATGTCGCGCCCTACACCATCTGACCAGGCTGGTGGGACGTGTGATGGGATACCACAAACCACTCGTGGCGTTCCCCACTGCGTCTCTAGACACGGACACGGTGGTCGTCGCCATCAAGGCACAAGCAGGGACTCGTCGCTGAAGATGACCCGCTGCCAGTCTGCATGGCCCCAGGTCCATCATTCCCGGCACCAGGCGAGTATGCAGCGACGATGCTGGGGTGTGAGTGGCAGGCGTCGTAACGGTTGGCATGCGGAGAGCCTTGCGTTGTGCAACCGCATGCCAATGGTACTGGCACTTACAGGATGTGACAGTGCAGCCCGCTGAATAGCACCAATCGTTGCTGTTGGATCTGTTCGCGCTTGGCCCAGAATCCGTCGGTCCTCTCTCCTCACGGTGTGTGGTGGACGTCCAGATACTGCATTTTGTGTGTGCATGCCTTCCTCAATCCATTACCGCCAACAGCGGACGATGGTGTCTGTACGACCGGTGTGGTGCGAAATACGGCCTCAGGGCGAACCAGCCTCCCGCACCCCCACGATGCAGCCCCTCTTGAACGCGTCTAACTGGACAACCGGCTGTTGAAAGCGTCGCCGAGGCATCGTGTACGTGCAGATGACGCTCTAGTGACACTACCCGATGTCGCAATGGGCGGCGCGGCCGTTTGAAGCCCTCTTATCTAGACCGGTGGGCGCGACGTCGCGCACCTACTCCCAGTGCGCGGCCGACCGTGAAAACGAAATCGTTGGCTTAGCGAATGGTGTGCAAAATACCCTCAGAGTTTGTAGCGGATCAGTGGGGTCCTTCAGGGTGCAGCTTTTTTATGACGATGAGTGTATTTTCGAAATGTTTCTTAACCCCTGACCCACCACCCATACCCCCTACAACCATAATCGTGTTTTTTTAATTTCAATTTTTTCTTTAACACTAAGTTATCCAACTGAAAAAAATGATAAATAAGATAAAATTATACTATCAGCAAAATATTTTTCGATATTTCCTCAGATCCAAATTCAATCACAAAACATTTAAAAAATGCGTTTTACTATCTTAGAAGCCTGGAACAGGCTGGAAAAATCTCAAAAGTTCCTCTTAAAACACAAATTATTGTGAATTTTTCTCCAGATTTTTTCGATTACTGGACTGCATTTAAAAATAATAAAAACCATTCTCCCGCTTCTAAATCACCTGGACTTTCAATATACTTTGAGAATGGCTGCAACAATTCTGTGCATTTATTTGAGTGTTTATTTAATATTTGTATCCATTGTTGAAGCATTGTTGATATTTGAAAAAACATTTTTCAAATATCTTTATTTTTCTAAAATAATTATTTTCTAATTTCATTTTTTCGTTTTTTTTAATTCTGGCCCTCAAGAAAATGTGCGCAGATAAATTTCTTTCCCCACACGTCATATACAGTTTTTACTGTTTTTTGGACAAATAAATAAATAAATAAATAAAGCACCCAGTAGTATTTTAACTTTGGAATGTAGTTACAAATTATGATTTTTAAAAGCTTTCTAATCGTTTGTGTAAGTAATCATACTCTACGGAAAGACGACAGTTTTGGCGATTTATAAAAAGCGATCGACACAAAACCTTGTGTGATACTGGATAGAGAATTACACCCCATCCTGCATCAAACAGATTTTAGAAGAAAAATAGAAGTTTGTAATTTATGACTTACAAAACTAGTGGTGCTACCAAAGCACATACCTTCTCACACTGTTTCTACATGGTTCTACGTGACCCTTCCGGTACCCGAACTCAGATCCTCAGAGCCAACGTGCCAGTATTCATACCACCACGACAACCAAGTTCCGTATGGGTTGAACTCGGGAAAAGGCATAAAAGGGTTCCTCCCAAATTCAGGTAAAAATTATTTAGGACATGGTATAAAAAATTCCAGCATTGACATATTTTTGCTTTCTCATTGAAATTCAAATTCAATTTGTGACGCTACCAAAGCACATTGCATTGTTTCTACATGCCCCGCAATATTACACTTCTACTTAAAACAGCAAAAGTAATTTTTCAGCCAGTAATTTTTTCCGTTCCTAGACCGGAAATCAGATCCTCAAAGTTAACGTGCTGGCACTTATACCACTACGCCACACTTGCACCGTACCGTGAACAGAGCCATAAAATGAATCGAACCGAGCCTTAAATGGTAAATGGTGTTGCATTTAAAAGGTGCGAAAAATCAATTTGTCGGAATTGCCACTGAAATTATTGAATCTAAAGTGACACAAATTTAATTTATTTAATACTTTACGGTCGCCAGCCACAGAAGTGGCACATTTAACATTTACTTTATTGGTTACCTAGCCTCTGAATACTCAATATGGAGCTAGAGGTGGGGAATCTGACTCGTGCGTCGAATGGAAGATAGCGGAGTCAACAAGAAACCTCCTAAGCAATCGAACTTTTCGTAAGGCTTGAAGAGTCAACTATTACTCTGTTACAGGCATGTAAATACGGTCATCTAACGAGAGGAGGGGATCCCTAATCAGGAGGAGATCACACTTCAGAAATATGACTTCAACATAACAAATTACATTTATTGATTCAGAAAATGCCGAATCATGTACACATATTGAAGCTAACACCTGTAAATACAAAATACCATTCCAAATCTTACACTTTGAAAACAATAATTGCTCCCAGGAAACAAACATCTGAAAGCAATGATACAGAATTACAATAAACTTTTGAACAATTGGAAAAACAACGAAATTGCAATGAAGTATAGGGCGACATATTGAAATTAACAATCTAGAAAAGAGATCGTTTAAACAGAAACTACCATTGCTAAACGCAAGTCGTAACACAGCCCATTTTAGGGTAAAGGCTTGCGCAGCAATAAAAAATACAAATTTGTAAAGGTAGGCAACCTGCCAAGTACATTCTTTAAATAAACATGAACAAATTGAGTGATAAGCTGCACTGAACAATCTTTATATAAATCGCAAAATCCCTCTAGGGGAAACATCTTTACCCTTTAGAAACATTAAAGTTTCAAACAACATCAACAATCTCAGAAAAAAAAACAATGAAAAAATGTGTGTCTCTCTCTCATTAGTGTTAACATATTTTTAACCTTGTTGGCAATGATATTTCAGTGTTACCTGCTAAAATTGCCCCTTTGGCATCACTAAGCAATAGCCTTTCAGGCGTCGCTGCAGGAGACAACCCCTGCTCTTCCTGAGAAGACAGACTTCAACGATAACAGACAAACCTGAACCACGACATTGGCTCAAAGGACCCTTTGTCCACCACGGAGCCCATTAAGGACAGATCTGCTTTACACGTCCACCGTCGAAAACGGTACGGGACGCACAGACTGCCACTTAGTAATCTGCAACCAGTTACAGATTCACATTACCTAGGATGCCCCGCCTGATCGCAACATGTACCAGGCCTCCTGACGATCCGAGTTGCGCCGACCGGCGACTTAACAAATTGCGTGTACAACGACACAACTTCCTTACAAAAATTCACCCGCAGGTGAGAGCGGCCAGGCTATCAACATAGTAGAAAAAACATTAGACAAAGCAACACACAGAAACAATCATACATGTAATACCATTGCCAATACACCAATAAACATTAAGTCCAACTCGGACACATTGAGAGAGAGACCACAGACAATTTACGTTAAAAAACTAACGACCCGCAGGCCGGGCTAACTTGCCGCTTGACAATATAGAATTACATCGAAAAACCAGGATAACATCTCGCGCACAAGTAGCAATGCGCGGGAACGCTCGGCTCCTTTTTATACCATTCTACACATTAGTGAGCTTCCGCGTGCACTAGATCATGCAGCGGAGTTGAACCAGTACACAGAGAATAGCCAATCAGATGCGAGTTGACAGCCCCCGATTAGAGCGTTATCAAAGGAGCGGCCAGCGGAACTATAGATGTGATAAACATGACATGAAATAATTTCTGGTTTTGGCATTTTACAAGTTCCAGAGGCTGCACCTTAAAAGTTTATAACAAAATCTTCAATTTACATTATTAACTGAGTATTTTGACACATAAAACAACCAGTTCGAAGGCTGTATTACAAAGTTATAAGAAAATGAAAAGTTACAGAATTAAAAATTCTGTGTAATACTGAAAAATACTAAAAAAATGCAAATTTGTATACAATCTTAAAATTAATACATGGTTACAAGGTGTTTTATATGACCACAGGTACAACAAACATAGATACCTTAGGTCTTATAGTATTTTTACAATATATGAATTTGAGCGAAAATAATAAATTATTCTAAGTACAGGTGTTACTCATATTTCAAGCTTCTCTTGATGTCTTGAAGCTTATAAAATAACTTTGCTTAACAGAGGTCGATATGATTGAAAACAATTAGAAACAGATGACGAGCTTCCTAAAGGAGGTTTCTTGGCCTAAAATATGACAAATGGATGATAGGAAGACAATTGATATGATGGTACATACGTTTCACAATTCCAAGAAGTGATGTGAAAAATTGTTAAAAAGTTAAAAATTTGAAAATTACACGCATATAGACACTTCCAGTTTATCATAAATATCAATGTTTGTGATTCTCATGGTTTCAAATGGTTTTCAACAGCGAAGATTCCCCCAGAAAAGGTGAGTCCGTGCTCGCTACTTAGCAACTGCGGCCACCTTGGCAATGCATGGCATTTATACTTATATAATAGTAATAAGTGTATGGTGGTTTCATTTCTAGCATTAGGAAGCCGAAAAATCCAGAAAATATAAAAAAATGTCCTTTGGGCGCCCAAAGAAGGTATCGGGGAAAATAATCATTCATACCAGAAAAACTAGTTCAGACTAGAGATTAAAAAACTACGTTTCTGCGAGAAAGTATGTGTCATTCTATAACATCAATAGTTAATTTATTTATTTGCCGTTCCTTATTACCCATGTGGAGAAAATTTAAAGACAACATTTGGTGCGGTTTTTGAGAATTTTTTCGCAAATTTCAAGTGCAAATTACGCAAAAACTACTTGTTTTTTCAGAAATTGTACATAACATTTTTCAAAGAACTAATTTTGTACAACAGACTTTGTCTGAGGCAAAATTTCAATCTACAATTTTGTAGTTTTAAAAATATTTTTTAAAATTTTCCAAAAACCAAGCATCAGTCGGAAATAGGATTAGCGCCATATTTTTCACAGTCCTTTATTGAATAAGTGAGGAAAATTTAAAGAAAAAATTGGAGCGGTTTTTGAGAAAAAAATTGGTAAATTTCAAACGTAATTTACGCAAAAACTATTATTTTTTTTAAAAAAAAGTACATGACCTTATTGAAAGTGCTAATTTTGTACAACCGACTTTGTCTGAGGCCAAACTCTCTATCTTCAATTTTGCAGTTTTGAAATCCTTTTTGTAATTTTCGAAAAATTGGGGGTATCAACGAAAATGATACCTGCATCATTCTTTTCGCAGTATTCAACAACAAAATTTAATCAGAAAATTTGGAACATTTTTTGAAAACTTTGAAAATGACCAACGGTTTCGTGTAAATTGCTTCCCAAAGTTAAAATATCGGTTTCAAATTCCAGGAGCCTCGACATCAGCCAAATCGATTGGAGAATATCAATTTTGAAGAAAATAGGTTGAACGGTTTTGGCGCTAGCATTGACCACAGAGAGACTCGTTTTGCCGTCAATCGATTTTGCGGTATCAAGAAGCAACAAAACATGGATTTTGGCTACACCACGAGTTAGAGAATTTTTACGAATTTAGCAACAGAGTTTATCCACTTTTTCGTTACCACACCCCAGCTATAAGAGTTTTTCTGCCGAAACTTCGCCGTTTTCCCGGCGCACGATTACATAACTTTATCTTCTTACGAAGTATTCGTAAGGCGAGACAGTAAAAAGATTATTGCAATGTACATTAGAATGGTAAATAACTAGAAGCGATGCTTTTTAGGCCATTTAAACCAGGTCTGAGTTTCGTGTCTTACGGGGACACGTCTGTTTTGGGGACGAATGAATTCTGGTAGATGACGTGTTTAGGGGGACTAGTAGATGACAAATGGAGCAATTATAAGGGACCTAGGGACAAATGGGGAAATTATAAGGATATATATTGCAGGGGAAGGATAGATTGGCGACAGTGGGGAAATGAAGGGGAATCCGAATTATTTGTTGGGCAGTATTCTTAAAAATACCACTTTTATGTTCGTCCTGCAACTACAAAATTTGCATCTTCCTGCAACTACAACTACAAAAAACTTAATGCATCTTCCTGCAAATACAAAATTAAGATAGAGATTTTTCCTTCAAATAAACTTTGTTCTCCAAAGTGAGTTGTTTCTTTAAAGTAATGTACTTTTTCTGCAACGTTAAGTAATTTTCGCGCAATATTGCATGTAACACGTGAAATTTTTAAAAATTACAAAAACAAGATTTCTCAAAAACGACCCAAATATTTTAAAACTTTTGGCAGATATAGTGCCTAATGTATTCTATGAGACGATATAAACGTCATTTTGCTCTATTCGTTTTTTGCAATATTACAAAAATGATTTTTTTTTACTTGTATACCATGTCATTAATATTTACATTAGCGGCGATTTTTTCACATTATTATATTTACGAGTACATGTGCTTTAAATAATGTCATACAAAGTTTCTCGAGAACTCAACCATTTTTCTGTGAAAACTAGCTAAAAAAGTCCGCATTTTCAGAAACGCTCAAACGCCATTTTCTCAATGGCTCCAAATTTTTCCTTCAAACTTTTCGAACGGATAGTGCTAATTATACTCTTTAATATGACGTAAAGTTCAAATTGAGGTATTTCCTGGTTTTTGCAAAAATTAAAAATGTATTACATTTTTGAAATATCTCTCACACTGTTAATATGCACATTTCCAGCAATTTTTAAACAGTATTGTATTTGTTAGTGAAAGTGCTTAAAATAAGTTCTAATGAAGTTTTTCGAAATCACCAAAGATTCCTGTGAAAAAGAGCTTCAACTTTCGCATTTACAGTAGCGCTTAATCGCCATTTCTTAAAAAACGGCCTCCAATTTTCTCAAAGAAAATTGCCATTTAGGTCGAAGTTTAGTGTTAATATTCTAAAATTCATATTTCGTTCTAGCACTAGGAAAGTTAGAAATTAAGAAAATGTCAAAAAAATGTAGTGTGGGCGGCTATGGATGCCAGCTGGCAAGAGTATGTGGCAAGTATGAATAGCTAGCCGAAACCCAAGGATATAGAAAACTAATACGGGAATGTCTGTGCCATTCTGTAGCTCCACTAGTATAAAACTATGGCCCAACTATTAAAAAAGTATGAAAAATTTACAAGTGTTCTAAATTTAAAGATTATTTTCGTACCTGTGTCGATCCAACCTATTCCCTTTCAGTTCCCCACATATCCACAATTTATGTTTCAAATGTGACCGAAATATTATTTAATAAACCGGCACCAACAATTTGTGTTTGAGAAATTTTCGAGATTTTTCGAGCATAGTGCAGGCTTCTAAGATACAGTAAAATTTTTTTAAAAATTGTTTTTCAAAAATATTTTTTTGCGTTTGAATTTGTGTCGGCGAAAATATCGAAAAATATTTTTCTGATGGTATAAACTGTTTTCTTATTTACCATATTTTTTCAGTTGGATACAATAGTGTTAAGATGACGAAAAAATTGAAATTAAAAAACACGTTTTTGGCTGTAGAAGGGTGTGGGTGGTGGGAAGGGGCTAAGAAATCTTTCAAAAAATTATTTTATATTAGAATTACAGTGTAACTAGTCATATCTTATTTCGATGAGGATAACTTTTTACAATCTTATCGGGGGGGGGGTATCTTTTGAGGAACAAATCCCAGAACTCCGATGACTATCGGAACAACCTATGCTTTTTTGCCCACATTCGGCTCATCACGATTTCCAAACTCTTGTATTTAAGACGTTTTTCTGTCTCCTTGGTTACCTCGTTCTTAACGCAAGGCACGGCAACATCTACACGTAGACACGGTTATTTCTCCAAATCCCGGAAAACAATATCTGGTTTGTTTGCCGTTATCGTGTGATCCGTTTGAATTTGTTGGTCGTACAATATCGTACACAATCCAACAGACGTCACCGGCTTTGGTGAGTTTTCGTACCACTCGGGACAAGTGTTTGGAACTTCGAGGGCGGTACAGATCTGCCATCGGAGGTAGATACACATCCTGTCGTGTCTTTTCAAGTATTAGCTCCTTGCTAGAACTGGAAACGCTGAGACAATATGATCAATGGCTTCTACTTGTTCCTTACAAATGCGGCATTTATCATCTTAAGCAATTTTCAGGACCGTTTTATCATGTGTTCTCAACGTCTTTGGACAGCTATTAAAACTGCTTCCGATTCTGGCTTCATTCTTCCCCTTTTATGCCACATAAATAATTAATCTTTCTTGATCTGCACTTTGTCCATTCTTTTTAGATATTGTCCATGGAGTGATTTGTCACTCCAAGATCTCTTTAACTTTTTTGTATCTCACATTTCATGTTTCGTAGGATCAGAAGTTCAGTGTTTGTGTTATTCAGCGTGTCTTGCATAGTTTTCTTTGCAATACTTCTTGATACACTAACAATGCTTCAGTTTTCCATTCTTTAGTCAGATTTCATGACTTACATCATTAGAGGGTCATCTGGATGACTGACTACATACTTTTCCATCCCGACTATTGATTTTGTGCCAGGAGGCTTCAATTTGTCTAAGGCCTCTTCCTCCTTCCTTACGTGACACATAAAGTCTATGTACATCACCTTGAGGGTGAGCGATATAATGAATTGTAATCAGTTTTCTGGTTTTTCAATCCATGATTTGAATTTTTTACTCAGTCCAGTACACTAGTCCGGAACTATACTAGACTAGAGATACCGCGAAACTACCAGTTGCAGAGAAGTCTCACTCGTCTGTAATACACCCTGCGAATTCTCTCTTTCATTGTGCCGTTCGAGATGGTCTCACGATCTTCAATGCCCAGATATTTGTACGTTTTACCTTGCTGAAGGTCTTAAATCACAGTGTGCATATCAACTTCAATACTCTCTGGTGTTGTCAGTTTGCCTCTTTTTCAATTGATTTTCCCACACTTCTCAAGACCCAACTTCATGCAGATGTCATTGCTAAAGTCATTCACGACAGACCATTTGGGAGAGAATCGCTTCATTCTTAGCAGACACTTTCAGATCATCTATGTAAAACAAATGTGATACTGGCCTTTCATCACCATGGAGCTTAAAACCAAAGTCAACTTGCGACAACTGTCTAGATAGTGGCATCAAACTAATGCAAAACAGCAGAGGGGATAGTGAATCTCCTTGAAAAATATCTCTGTTGATCTGAATACTTCTGGTTTCAACTGCTTCCTTTCCGCTGTGGATTAGTAACCTGGTACTCCACGACTTCTTACTAGCCTTGCAAAATTCAATAAGTCTGGGATGAAATCGATAGATCTCCAGGGTCTTTAAAATCCAATCGTGTGGTAAACTGTCAAAGGCCTTCTGGTAGTCAATCCAAGCCATGCTCAAATTACGCTTTCGTTTCTTTACATCATTCAAGATGACTTTATTCAGTAGCAAGATTTCCTTACAGCCATAAGAGCCAGATAATACGACATCCTTTTTGTTCAGCTGGCATCAGATGATTCTTCTCTAGATGTATGTACATTTTGTCAGCTATGGCAGCTGTTATAACTTTGTACAGTACTGGCAGACAAGTGATTGGCCTGTAGTTCTTCGCCAAAGAACTGTCTCCCGCTTTGGGTAGCAAATGCGTGATGCCGCGAGTGAGCCATTCGGGGAGTTCCTTGTGGTTTTCTAAATTTTACCAACAGCCTTTGCTTGATGAGAATGTAATGCTGTTAATTTCATAACCCAATAGATCTGAATGTTATCAATCCCGGGGCATTTCCATTTTGCCATGTTCTTAATTGCTTGGAGGATGTCGTCTTCTGAGAATTCGTGAATATCTTCCACTGTTTCTACAAGTTCATCGGCAGCATCAACTTCAGATTGAATCCAAGATGCGTCTTTGTTGTAAGATCTGCTCTCCTCCAAGATTCCTACCCAAAATGCTTCGACTCATCTTTTGAAGGAGGGGCAGTATTGTCATTCGGTTTTTGAGTCAGATTGCGATAGAATCTCTTCGCGTCTGTTTCAAACAACCGGTTCTGCACACGGAAATCTATTCTACGGTTGTAACGTTTAATTCGTTGAGCCCATGCTTGAATTTTCTCTTTTAGCTTCTCAACTACGATTAGCCTGCTTGTGTCATTTTCAATTTGGTATTTTTGTTCAGCATTGAATATCTTTCGTTGAACTTTAGTGGTGTGCGTTGATTTAGAAGATGCATCAGCTAAGAGTGATATTTCACGCCGAGTGTCGGCTATCCGTTTCATTATTCTCTTCGTCCATGGAGGTACAGGGCTGGTTCCTCTGTTTTGCAGTCGGCCGTCGGTGTTCTTGGCTGGCCCCAGAATTATCTGATATACCAGATATCCTGTTGCATACACGATGTGATTGATTTCAGTTATATCTAGATATCTACCTGGGGTTTGTACCACCTCATTTAAGACAGAATTCGCTGTCTTAATCACTCTCTTAGCTTTGGCATTTTCGTATATTCTCCTCAACGGTGCACGAGATTTAAATGGAGTCTACGAACTCCATCTATCTCGCGTCGGAGGAGATTTCGCATCATGTCCTTATCGTGTAATGCTGTGAAATTTCCGCTACTGAGTATGTATCGTCGTTGACTGGCAAGATTTTTTGAGTCCAGGTTGTGTCTCATATCTGGTTTCCGCTCTCTCCATACATTGAAAAGTTATATTTATGATCCCCCATTTCCCGCTCTTGCATAGTAAAAGCACCACATCACCTTCTTCAATTCATCTCTGACGATTGTTTCAAGCTACTGCCTGCTTTGGGACCCTGGGACTAACATCCGTGGGATGGCCAGACGTCGGCAAGATGACATTAGCTCGGTTTCTCAGCAGGTATGGGACAGTGGTAGAACTGGGCACGTTAAGATTCATTGCATTTATTGTTCTATCCATTTTGCTCATTGGTTTTAAGTGAAGATTCGCAGGACGCAAGTTCGAGTTCACAGATCACACTTAACCCTTGGGTTGTTTCCTGCCATTTGCTACTGCGACCCACAGTTGCCTCGGGACATCCCCCCCGAGGGCCCAGCAAGGGGTCCCTCCGATTGCCCGTCGGCATTACTAAACCTTACGGGATTTTCACTGACTGCTGAAGACAGCCTCCTTCGCTGGCTAATGCAAGGTTCGGGCCTCCACTCTAATCAGTGGCCTGGTGTGCCAACCCAGTTTCTCTCCTGTACCCTCCTTGGGCCGATTACAGGAAGTCCAAGGGTTTATGACCCTTCCCTCCCTGCTTACTTGCCACTCTCCTCAAAATGGAGTACTTCTTCGTCGGACCCCTCACCTTGAACCTATTCAGGAAGGGAGGCCCTACGGTAGCTAGGCTATCACTAACATAGCTGTCAGGCTCATGGGGGCACTCAAGCTCCACCACCAACTGCAAGGTCGTGTACTCCGTAGGTGGAGTTATTATTATTATTGTTATTATAATTTTTATTAATGTTATTGACGCCGGTGTCTCTGACCGCACGTTGGGTAGGCCAGTTGCGACGTAAATTTCCTCCTCTTACCTAAGTCAAGGTGCCGGCTAGCTCAGGAAGCGGTGAGAGCCTAAAATAGGGCCGGTGGATGAACGTTTCAACTTTACGAAATGAAAAGAAATTGTTCCAAAAGAACGTCAACGTTCTAAAAGAACGTTTAATCAAAAGAAAGAAAGGCATTTTGAAAAATATTGTAAATTCTGCACGTGTGCTCA
>JAHLJT010008446.1:131477453-131506457 GCA_031308135.1 Acheta domesticus
GCGGTGGATGACCATGTCATTTAGCTCCAGGTCGTCTGCGATCATGAATTTTTCCTGCAATAAAAGAACATCAATGCGATGTCTCTTACAGAATAACTCGGTAATTCGTCGATCTCGCGGGTCCATGGGATGGAACAGCCGTTGACGTTCCAGGCGGGTTCTGGTGTTTCCCTGCGTTGGGCGTTCAGCCATTGTGTGTTGTCACTTGAGGGCAAAGATTTTGTAACAGTGTAGTGATGTTTGCGACCTGCTGTTTCAGTTCGGCGACGTCATTTCGGAGTTGCTCCGTCTCCGAATGAGCAGCAGGTGTGGTTTGTGTTTGCGCCTTTGGCGCGGCGCTGGCAGGGTGAACGGCTCTCTTTTGAATGCTCTTGCGAACATTAGAGTTTGTCGCCGCCTTCTCCGCGCGCGCTGCTTGCGTTGTTTTGGTGAGTGCACTTTGCTCGCAGAGGTAGTGCTCTGATCTACCTTGCTGGCTGTGTGTTTTGTTGCTTCGGCCTAGTATTTTCGGCTCGGCCAACATTTTTGCTCTTGTCTGCAAAGACCTTGCGGACATTGCAGCCGGCGTAGTTTGCAGGGTGCAGTCGCAGTCGCAGTAGACAGCAGGTTTGTTGTTGCTACATTCCTTCGTCAGATGGACTTCGCCGGAGTGAATGCAGCGTGGACTTACTGACACTAAGGGCGCATGTGCGACCAGCGGCAGCACCGTTTGTAGAAAGGCGCGCTATCCGTGCGCTTCGCGACCTCGATGCGCGCCCGGCAGTGACAGATATTAGATGACAGAATTAAGGCAAACAGCCACATGCCATTGTCGCCCGGGGCGAGGTTGAAGAAGCAGGCGTCCAACGGTAATAATTTTCCGTCATGGCGTCTATTCAGCTGGTGAACTGCATTCCTGGGTTTCCCCGAGTATTGCGCGGCGATGTCGTCAGCAACTTCATCCGTTGACACTCAGGGAGCCTCACGTAGAGTTAAGGTCTCGTTCCTCCTTGTGCATGCGTGAAGTGCAGCTTCTTGAGCTCGGCCGCGACCTTCACATGGTCGGAGGCGATCCGCGCTTGCAGCGAGAATTCTCCACGGTGCTTTCTCGTAACCGGGTGTTCGCAGTTGTGAGTCGTTGTTTCGAACCAGCGGTGAAAGCCTCCATCAGAAGGTACCGACGCGTTCGCGACCATGATGGGCGGGACGCGCTTGGAAGCCTTTTTAGGCTCAGAAACGGTCGCAGGATGTAAAGCCGGAGTAGGTAGCGGTAGAGAGGTGGCAGAGGCGGCGGTGATTTCGCCCTGGCACTGCAGCGAGGGAGGAAGAGGTGACACGGCACCGGGAGGCGCGAGCTCAACCGCAAGGGCCCCCGCCTTGCAGTGTCCGGCTAGCGGGGCCGCGTTGGCGGCGGCTGCGGCGCTCTCGACCGGCACGATGCCCACCTGCATTTCCTTCCCGTTCGCAGGCAGAGCTAAAAAGCTGACTGGAGGCAGGCTTGATGCGGCAGCATCGGCGGGCGGCGGTGGCGGCGGTGGTGTAGCGTTTAGCGTATCGGACTGTTATACCCAAGTTCGCGGGTTCAAACCTGATCGAAGCCATGGATTTTTAAGGGCGAAAAAATCCTTCGTACGCCTTCCTTCGGAGGGGAAGTAAAGCCGGTTGTCCCATGTTAGTAGATTTACTGCATGTAGAAGATCCTCAAGCCTAAATGACTCTGAGCTAAATTCAAAATCGCCTGTTTCGTCGCCCAATGAATACCTCCGCTAGTTGGTGAAAGGAGCGTAGCGAAATTTGCGTGGTCAGACTGAAGAGCAGGCCTCATGGCCTGAGTCTCGCCACGTAAAATAAGGCATTAATTCAATTCAATTCATCACCTGAAAAGCAGCTCTTCTTGTCTTTGCCGGAGGCGTCGTCGAAGGTGGTGGCGGCGGGGGGCGGCGGCTGGACGCAAGAGGGGCGGGAGTAAAACTCCGAGATCCAGTTCTTGGTGCGCCTTTGTTGAACTGTGTCTGTTCAGCAGTCGTCACCTGTGTAAGGCATCCGTCCTCGTCGGCATTAAGGCCTTGAGGGCGTTTGCAATGCGCGTAGCTATACTCTTTTTGTTGGCCCCTACAGGGCCCCTACAGTTTGATTGGCAGGGAAATCCTGCGGGTCAGTGTCACCTGCGATTTCCCCCGGCGTCTGCCTAAGCGGCGGCGGGTGCTGTTATTGCGGTGGAGCTGGTGGCGGCGCAAAATGATGTGAGGCCCTCGGGCGCTATCGAAACCGCATAGAACCGCTCACATTGTACGCCGTTGCCATTCGTTTCCGTTTTTGAAATGGGAGCGGCAATTGTGCTCTTTCCGTGGAAAGTCGCTGCTCTAAGAAGAACAAATAATTTTATGTCCTAAAAAGGATTGTGTGAAATTTTACAACCGGGGATTCGAAAAATGTCAAAGTCCCGGGACTGACGAAAATACACCTCGTCATAAAAACAACTGCACTCTGAAGCACCCTACTGATATGCTGCAAACTTTGAAGGTATTTTGCACAGCATTCGCTAAGTCAATGATTTCGTTTTCCCCGGTCGCCCGCGCTCTGGAGGGTAGGTGATAGGTACGTGACGTCGCCAGTCTAGATAAGAGGGCTTTAAACGGTCGCACCGGCAATTCCGACATCGGGTAGCAACGACAGTGCGTCATCTGCACGTACACTATGCCTCGGCGACGCTTTCGACAGCTTGTTGTCCATTTCGATGCGTTCGAGAGGGGCTGCATCGTGGGGGTGCGGGAGGCTGGTTGGTCCTGTCGCGATATTTCACAGCACACCGGTCATACTGACACCACCATCGCCCGCTGTTTGCGGCAATGGATTGAGGAAGGCATGCACACACGAAATGCAGGATCTGGACGTCCACCATGCACCATGAGGAGAGAGGACCGACGGAGTGTCCGCCACGCGCGAACAGATCCAACGGCAACGATTGGTGCAATTCAGCGGGCTGTGCAGCCTGCACTGTCACATCCTGTAAGTGCCAGTACCATTGGCAAGTTGCACAACGCAGGGCTCGCCGGACGCCGACTGGTTACATCGCCTGCCTCTCACACCCCAGCATCGGCTCTACAAACTCGCCTGGTGCCGGGAATGATGGACCTGGGGCCATGCAGACTGGCAGCGGATCATCTTCAGCGACGAGTCTCGCTTCTGCCTTGATGGCGACGACCACCAGGTCCGTGTCTGGAGGCGCAGAGGGGAACGCCACGACGAGTGGTTTGTGGTATCCCATCAATCGTCCCGCCAACCTGGTGAGATGGTGTGGGACGCGATATCTCATGGTGTCCATTCACCGTGAATGTGGATTGGAGGTACCGTTACAGCCACTCAGTACATTCAGGAGATCCTGCAACCGGTGGCTCTGCCGTTCGTGAACGCCCACGCCCATGCCCTATTTCGACAGAATAACGCGCGCCCGCGTACCGTAGCTATCTCCCGAGCATGCCTTGCAGACGTGGATACTCTGCCATGGCCAGCAGCATTGCAAGACCCGTCCCCGATCGAGAACGTATGGGGTGCTATGGAGCGGGCGAACAGGATCCCACCCCTCCCCACAATCTGCAAGAACTGCGGGTTCAGGTGCAATGTCTGAACGCGTGTGTTCGCTAAAATGGCGGCCCCACGCCATACTAACGTGAACCGTCTGTGTCCGTGTGTCGCAATAAATGTTGGTCCTACAAATGTGAAAGTGTAATCATTTTGTATTAGTGTTAACCTCTACCTACTTGCCTGCCAACAATGATTGCAATCCGTCTTGTCATTCTGGGTGCAGTTTTATTTATGACCATGAGTATTTGTAAGTCCGAAAAAGAATTTTCGAACTTGGAAAATATTCAGCGCCCTACGTCCTGAGAGCGCGGTGTAGCAGCGGCGGCGGCGGCGTTTCGGGGAATCGGCGGCCGGATCCGGTGTAGACAACTTTCGGATGTCGATCCTGTTCATCCTTATTTTTATTCTCTTTCCTTTCCGACCCACCTCCCATCTCCACATTGTCTGGTTTCTCGGAATCGCTCTTTTCCCTCTCCACGAACCGCGAGCCACTCGCTCTCCTCCTATTGGTCGCCACTTCAGCCAATCGGCCCACGCACCCCGCCTAGATATTGTTAACCTCTCGGCAGCATGACGTGTTCAAAGTTCTAGGCGTTTCATTTCCTCAGCGGGGCCACGCCCGAGCTGTGTCATTGTGGATTTCGTTCTGTTAATTAGAGTGTATCACGGAGTGAAATTGAGGAGCAACCGCTAGTCGACAGGAAACGTGAGTGCTAACGAGAAACCGCGTGGCGACTGAAAACCGGCGCTGAGGAAGAAAGAACATTTAGTGCATCGCCAGTGATAGCGAGAAGCAACCGTCAGGAGGTAGGAAACCGGCACCCTTACGGACTACCAAGATGCGACGGAAAACCGACACGCTGAGGAAGAAAGCCAACCAGCAGTCTACGGCGAGGCGAAGCGGCCCTCCGCCACACGTTGGAGGCATCAGCTCAAGATTTGTTTCATCAAAGTCAACATAACTCATCATTGACGGGTTCTGGTTCGACTTACATGAGTTTTGCTTTGAGTCCTATTACAATAAGTACATTGCGTTTACAATGTAAATATGTTGTAGTGGACAGAACCTGTAGGAGGAGAAAAATACATAGTTAATTAAAATGACCCTTTACCTATATAATAAAAGAAAAACATTATAGAATTATATACACTTTTTACAAAAATGTCGCTGAGCGCAAACTTAAATCTATATGTACAATGTTTTCGCGGTGGGCAATTAGTCTTCAAGTCATCTAAGGGCCGTGTTGCGGCACGGGGTGTGCTCTGTGGCCGCCCACGTGGCGGTCATATATGTCTCTTGAGTGCCGGATGGCGGCAGCGATGGTGGCCTTGCGAAGAGTGCCCACGAATGATTTATGGGCCAAGGCCTTAAGCGCGGCGTCGTTTGCTTCGTCCCAGGTGCCCAGCGCCCCGATGACAATGGGCAGAACGCGAGCCGTGCTGGCGAGGCCTTGCGCATGCGCGAGGGTCGGCGCGTATTTGCGCATCTTCTCTTCTCGGGCTTCGTCCATCGCCCCGCTGCTGCCCTCAAAAGGGCAGGTGACGTCAACGATCAGGAGTTCGGTTGCCGTCCTATTCTGAAGGACTAGGTCCGGTCTCAGTCCGTGGGGCCCCCATACTTGGTTCTCTGCAACTACTTCCCAGTCATTGCTCACCGCCGCGGCCTTGACATGTGCAACGATTTCATTATGTCTTCTCGTGACCGCGGGCATGTCGCAATGATTCAGGACATGTGCCAGTGTCTCCCTCTCTGGCTGCCCATCTCGAATGCAGTTTCTTCTACATGCCTCATCTTCTCTGGTGCGTCTCGCCCATGGCCGACTGCCGCGCAGGCCCCCAAGTAAATTAAGGCGAGCAGGGTGAACAAAACCGTAATCCTTCCACCTGAGGTACTCGCCGCTCCTAACAAAGTACGAGGAGCGGGAGCCTCGGGTGGCGAGCTCGGCGGCGGCGCGTCCCTGGTCTGGCAGCGCGTTCCAGGCCGTGTAGTGCGCCGCCTGGTAGTTACTCCGCAGGCGCCTAATGACTAGGTGCCTCTGATGCGGGAGTATGATGTTCAGGTTGTTCTCTGTGTTGTTTATGATGACGGTCGGTTTTAGCTCGCCATCATTCTCTTCGATAGACCATCTGATCTTGAGGTTTTTGGTGGCTACCCTCGCCCGCGACCACACTCCTCGGTTACCGATGTGCTGTATATGTGAGCTGCTGTTGAGGTAATTTGTGACGTCTGTTGCTGTTGCCTGTGGTATATTTAACTTTTTACTGGCTACTTGTTTGAGGTCTTTGGCGGCTTCCTTCTTGACTAGCTTGTCACTGGTTGTCAACAGCTTAAATGCAGCGTCAATGGCGGCCACGTCCGTTTCTTTCATCACCACAGGCAACCCAATCCCTGCATTTTCCCTTGCCGTGTATAGATAATGAATCGTACTATTTTGCGGGAGGTTCAAGGTTTCCCTAGCAAATGCCCTGATATGGCGATCGATTTCTTTCGCCTCTTTCTTATTGATGACATTCAGGGACATAGGGAATGGCAGGCGGGGAATGATGAACTGCTGCAGAGCGTCGATTTTCTGCCATGGGGCAAGTTTCGCCGCCCTGATGAGTTCCATTTCGTCAGTGATGGTTTTGGTGAAGGTCCAATCGGGGACAGTGTTGTGCCCGATGGGCTTCCCCAGGAAGCGCGTTGTTGTGGCCCCTGAGAGTTTGCGTATGGGTGTGTCATCTATTCTAAAGTCACTTCCGGTGGAAGCTATTCCCTTTATCCATTGTATAGTGTCACTTTTGGCAGCATTTATCTTTAGGCCGATGCCGCTGCCATAGTCCGCGAGGATACTAATCATATTTTGGAGAGTTGTTGGGGATCGCGCCGCCAGCCAGATATCATCAGCGTAGGCACCTCCCGGGATCGGCGCGTCCGAGAGGGCCAGCGCATGTCGTAAGGCCGTGTCAATTGTTATGTTAAACAGGCTAGCACTCAGGGGGCAGCCCTGTCTCACGCCACTCAGGTATGGTATGGGTTCAGATAGGCCACTCGCCGTTACTGAGTGCTTGCGCCATCATACATGACGGCAACGATATCTTCGAAAGTGGCCCCTGCGCCAGTGCATCGGACCGCCTCCCGGATGGCCCGATGGGAGACAGAGCCGAAAGCGTTTGTTATGTCCAGAAACGCTATGGCCAGGTCCTGGTGGGCCTCCCTTGATTCTCTTATAAGCTTCCCCACCAAGAAGTTGTGCTCCCGCACCCCGTCAGTGGGGCGGAAGCCTTTTTGGTGGGGGCTGAGCACTTCATGCTCCTCTATCCAGTTGGATAGTCGTTGTGCGAGGAGCGAGGAATATAACTTGGCCAACGTGTTGGATAAGGCTATTGGCCGCCAGTTACCCGCATTGTTCTTGTCGCCTTTCTTGTAGATAAGAACGGTTTTTGATCGTTTCCATGTTGTGGGGATCCGCTTGTATTTTAGACAGGCGTTGTATATGGCCGTCAACAGTCGCGCGTGCGGATCCGTGTACCGCCAGTGGGAGTACGTCAACCTGTCATCCCCTGGAGCGGTGTTGGTGCATTCGCTCAGCCTGCTGGCCACTTCGGCAGCCTCAAAGTTCCGAAGCTCCAGTGGCTCGCGTTCGACTGGCACATATAGCTCGCTGATATTGTCCTCTTCGACCGGGGGTGTTGCCGAGAAATGAGCGACTAGTTGCGCTGCCGGTATTTCGCACCGCGGTCCTTCAGTGCTGGTAATAAGTCGGATCGCTTTGCGCGGGTTACGGCGGTATGTTCTCGCCGCGTCAGCCTGCTCCCGGCTTCTGCGATCTGCCTGGCTCTGCGGAGGCGGGGGGCGGTAGTCTCGCGCGGGAGGGATTTTGCAGTGTTCTTGTACGTGTTTGGTTATCTTCTCAATGATCACCTCTACGCGTTCCCACCCACTGGCTGTGGGGCTCGGGCCTGCGGCGTTCATGAGTTCGCCTCTTAGCGCTTCGAGCTGTGGCGATAGGCGCCCAGCCATCTCGTGTGTCTCGATGTTCGGGAAGCGTTGCGGGGCGCTTTGCGTCGCCGGAGGGGCTTCTGCTTCTGGCTCATTGGCAACAGTGTTTTCTTGCGTCAGAGCAGTGTTTGCTCGAATTGCTTGTCGCGCGCGGCGTTCACTTCTGGCGGTGCGCGGTCCGTTTATATTTGTTGCAGGTGGTCTCTCTCGTGCATGTGTTCTTTTGTGCTGCGCCAGTTGGGATCTCGTCACAAATTCTGCCTCGCAATCCCTCTGGTACAGCGCAGCAGCGGCCTATTACCATTGTTCTGGGGCGCTCTTACATTCCGGAGGGGCACGCACGTTTGCGAGTGGGCCTTCCAGTCTACTATCTCGCTTCTGCAGCCCGCACCGATTTTGCGAATGCCCTGCATGTTTCTGTGTACTCGCCTAATGTGTTGCTTGAGGTTCCCGGCGCGCATTGACCACGATCTTGCCGCCGTTGTGTACGGGCGTCCGCTGCAGCACGGGCACGCAAGGATCGCCGCACTGGGCTTGGGTACCAGGACGTGCTCGTTGTGCCGGACGGGTTGTAGTTCGGGCCCAAAGTGCGGGAGCTCGTTCGGCGTCCTATTTTCTTCTCGCTCGGTATCAGGGTACGGCGTGTCTGGGCGCGTCGCGGGCGCGGGGCGCGGCCGCGCGGGCGCCGGTGTCGCCGCGGGTGTCTCCTGGGGCGGGGGCTGCTCCGTGGATGCGGGGGCGGGCGCGCTGTTGGGCCCACGATGTGCGGCCTCTTGCAGCGGAGGTTGTCCTGAGGAGCTTGTCCCTGCGCCTTCTTCATCCGAGGGGCGCGGGCTCCTTCTTGTGCGCCTGCGTTTTCGTCTCTTCCGCTGTGTGCCGGAGGGCCCTGCTTGCATATCGCCCGGGAGAGGCGCCCGTTGCTTGTTGGGAATGCAGGGGCAGACGCTGACGTGGGACAGCGAGCCCACCGCTCCCTCACATCCGTGGCATCCGATTGAGACAGTCGCCTTTTTGTCCCAGCCGTGTCGCGATCTTAAATGAATTTTAAATGCCCGTTTCAGGTGTCGTGGGCTTGTTTCTAATAGTTTAACCTCACATAACGGGCATTTGACAGGGTTGGGGAACGGGAAGTTGATCAGGAGAGCGTCCCCCTCCACCCTGGGCTGCGTTTTCGGCCACAAATGCAGTGGCTTCTTTTTGCCGCCTGCGGCGCGGGGGCGGGCATTGGCGGAGAGCGCGCTGGCGGTGCGACCGACATTGGTGTCGGCAGAGAGTGCGATGGCGGTGCGGCCGGCGCTGGCGGTGTGGGCCTCTCGGGGCGGCGCAGAGAGTGAGCGGCGCGTGCGGGCAGGCACGTCCCAAGGCAATACGTCCCAAGGCAACTCTTTCGGACGGCCTTAGAAGAGTTGAACAACTGCAAGAAGACAGAAGTGCAGCCTCGGATGTGCCTTCAGATGACGAGCTGTCAAGGAAACGAGAAACTTCTAACGATGTCATAGTCACAAACACTATGTATGACCGTAGTGGGAAAATTAGGCATGCGGGTGTGGCCAGCGGGAAAATCATTAATTTTAAAGTGGGACGCGCGAAATTCATATTTGCGCCCCATAATTCACTGTATCACCCTGGAACTCCCTGAAAAGGCGGGAAGCTTGCTCAAAGAGCGCCCATCAGGGCGAAAAGTTCTATGTTTACAGGCAGCGCCGGGAAAAAGGTGCTAACAACAGGGAGAAATCATGGACGTTGAAGTTACCCCACCGATGGCTGGTAGTCGTGGGAATGCATCCGGAACCAAAAGGACCGATCCACCTCTCCCATACGGGACACTCCCTTGAATTCCGATCTTGTCCAGACTGGTGGAGCTTTAGTCCTATCCCAGGAAAAATATCAGACAGCAACCTATCCAGGTCCCCCTGCACGATTATTTGGCTCCTCTCTCAATCAATGACCATTCCACTTCTACCTCCGTGTCTCCCCGGCAGAGCCAAAACCCTACCACAGCAAACTCCCGAAACAATCCTACCACAGCTCAGACCAACACGCCCCCGACCATGCCACCCAGCATTGGATAATTTAAGATTGACTTACATTCAATATTTAGAGTTGATGAACTGACTCAGGATTTGAGTGCAGAAGTAGTAGGATTTTGTCAGAAGGAACCAAACGTTTCCTAATTACATTTTTCGCCTGGCAACAGCTTCTCGTGATGGCCAGTATTTTTTGTTCTAGTGGGAATTGCTGTCAAGGCTATCCCATAAGCACAAAAAACGCAACTTTGTGTACCCTGATTGCTGACCTATGAGCATGGTGAGAACTTTCAAGTCTCCACAAATCAACCACTTATGCTCATTATAACGAATTCGTTCGAGAACTAGTACGAAATTGTCGTATGTTTCCTTTAAATGTACCGAATGACCAACTGAATCTGAAGCACAAGTATTGCCATTGTGTAACTAAACAGCTTTTAGACTTCGTTTTGATGAGTCTATGAATAGACGCCAATGATTTGGGTCATATTGTACACTAAATTGACACATCAGTCCATGAATGTCTTTACAATAAACATGATTCTCATATTGTGAAAACTAAGGAACAACATCTGCTTTGCGATATTGATACCGTGAAAAAGAAGTACCGGGTAGTAATATTTTTTTTGTTTTTAAGCCGGGAGTCAAGTAACTGAGCAGCACCTTTCGGAAGTCAAAAATCTCTCACTGTCATTGAACTCCTGTTGAAAAAAAAGCTTGTTCAGTTCCAATTCGTTGAACTGTCTGGTTCGAACTCACTCATTCATAATTTTCCACCACACAAGGTTCTCTATCTGTTTCCCACTCAATACTGTCCAAGTCACGAAGGGGTTGAGGAACGGGCAATCCACGGTCCTACGTGATAGCGAACGAATAGCAGATTCAACATTAGGATAGTTAATCAACTTAGTTTGTAGAAATATAACCTTGAACATCACAAGTACAAAAGTAACAGTCATCCCCATGGGGTTTTGCTTCCTAAACATCATTGGGATAGCAAATCTCAAAAACTGTATTTCTTCTTTGTACCAAGCGAAGTTTTTCTATGCACCGGTGAAATACTTTGTGAGGAGCCCACACTTTATCTTGATCTCCTATTCTCAAACCAAATTATAGACAATACACATTTTTTCCGCTTGACGAAGACGAAGTTGACGAGATGGTGGCATTGGTTTTATTTTGATGAAGTTAGCCTTGAGACAAAACAAAATTTTTCTTAAAAAGTATTCTCAACATTTATCTTTATACAAAATTTTTGCAAAATTTTGAAATAAACAACAAACTTTCAACTTTGTTTTCTATTCATTCAATGAATTTGCTTTATTTTTATCATCAACTTCTTCTTCTTCTTCTTCTTCTTCACTGTCTAGGCCTAATGGTCTGTTCCGGTTCGATAGTCCACCGTTTTGCTCCTCCATTCTACTTAGATGTTGGGTCCTATTTCTTTTATACTTTTGAATTTGATGGAGGACTAATACAACTTTTAATTCTTTTCGAATATCTTGATTTCTTTCGTGATCAGTTTGCGTACAACCTTTTACTTCCCTCAGAAACTTCATCTCTGATGCCTGTATTCTGCTCTTTTCTCTTTGTTTCAAAACCCAACATTTGCTACCGTATAGTAGGTTTGGTATTGCCATTGTCTTATAGAATTTTAACTCTGTTTCTGTACAATTAAAAATGCTTACTTGATTCAGAACCTGGTTTTCTACCACTATCTTAGATCTCACTGGATCATTGTTGCAAAATGTCAGTTTGAGTTTTTGATGCGGATATTTCAGAGTTGTAATATCTAGCTATTTTGCTGAGCTTGTAGATATTGAGCACAAGTTTATTTGTTTCAGCAATCAAAACTTTATCGTCTGCATATAAGATGGCATTCGTAAAACAGTTTTCTGCAGTCTAAATACTGCAAGAGGCATACTCTCCGAAACGAAAATACTCAAAGAACTCTCCGAAACGACGCGAAGAAAATAGATGCAATGTGTAAAGACTAATGTGTACAAGTGAGTTGTGTCATAATAAAAAAGTTGCCATCAAATATTGAAGTCTTAATGTTGATAAATTATACAGCAATATTAATTTTCTTTCTGATCATAACTTCTATTATTTCTTTTTCTTTTGTCCTCGAACATTCCAAGTCCTTATATTTAATTATTATCAATAATTCTATTTCGTTTACCTTTCTTTTTGGCCTTGTCGTTATCAAAATTTGAATCAGGTACATTTTCATTGCACAAGCGAGTATATAATTTAATTCCAGAAATGTTACCAGCGTCTCGTGGAAAGCGATGCCTGATAGGGCTGCAATCTTCAGGTCTGGCATCCCACCTAGCTATGTACATTCTCCCAGTAGCTAGGGTTGTCCCATTCGCCATTTCTGCCGTTAGGGTCTTTGTCTTTGTTAGCCCAGGCATGGCCGGACTGTACCTCAAAATATATTTGTGAGGCGCTACAGCATGGTCGCTACACACCCTTCGAGCAAATTTACTAGTACCCCATCTCTTGTTTGTTTGTCGGCTCATGCCGCCGAAAGGATTGGGGTACCACAACCTTCAAATAGGTTACTCGACGTAACAGGACCTACCACGGGAAGGTGAGAGAGGATTTGAGATGGAGTGGCTATGGAGAGACTTACTTGCGAGAGTCTCTTATTTTCGCTTCCACCACCTTAGGCCCCTACTATATTTTTAATACGAACTGAATGTGGCGTCGCCGACGCTGTAAGCTATTTTAAAAGTATCTCCTTGAGTAGAAAATTTCTTTCATACTTCATTTCGTTCATGCGTAACTTAATTCAAATATGTTCTTACAGTATCTGGCATTGGTCTTACTAATAAATCGTAGTAGCTGATAATGTTATACTCGCCTTCAAAAATTCCCTACATCCAATGGCCTTGTATGTTACCTTCATATCGGATATGAAGTTGTAATATTGCAATTTACAAAATTATCATTGTTGTAATAAATACTTGAAGTTATTGAAGATGCGAATAGTTAAAGTTTAGTCAAGCTACACTTTTTACGATTTTTGCTAATACGCACAATAATGCACAAAGATCACCTGTAAGTTGTTCTTCTAGTTTATTCTCTAATCCTAACATAAGATCGTTCTCAATCAGTTCAAAAATTCTTCCGCAAAATCATCTACAACATTAAATGTAGTTGTAAATGATTAAGTAAATTCTTTCCCGTGTTAATTGCTTAACACTTCCATATTTTCCCCCATAATTTTTGAAGAGATTAAAACTCCTCAAACCCAGCCTAATTTGTGTTCACTTCCCTTTTTGCAAATGCTCTATTAATCGTTTCCTATTCGAATCTAAATAAATATGAAAAGACAACTGTTTTGTATGTTTATGTTAATCCCTATATAGTATTTGAGTAAACTCCTCGTGTGCGTGAGTGGAGAAAATACGGTTCCGTGCCTCACGGTTAGACCACTTCCCGTGCACCAATCGAAACATACGAGGTGTCATTTGACGCGTTTCGGTCTCCTGAAGGCGAACTGATAATTTGTTTTCGGGTCCGGCCGGAAGATTAAAATAAGTTTCCAAAATCGTGTTTTTGCGTGTTTTGGTGTTGCCATATTCGTGAGTATGCCGGGAATTAAACCATTGCCACCTAAATAGATCTATGTAGGTGTCGTTGATTAAACTCCAGTATCCAAAGGCATTTTTTCGCTCAATATGCCATTATTTTGTTTCACGACATTGGCGACACTAATGTTGACATATTTACGTGAACAATTGAAGTTAACTTGAACAAGCGACGCTCGAAGAATATTTCAATTTAAATTATATCTGTAGGCCTAATACCGTATTTAAACAATAATTTGCAAAATCTACGAACAGTTTTGCCTTGGAACGTATTAAATTTGAAGAATTTCAAGTGAATACGCAGAAAACAAAACTGAGTAATGTTAGAGAATGAATGAACTATGTTGGACTTCGCATTTTTACGTTCTTAAGTGTACAAATACCGATACCAAAATTACCTTTCCCAAAGATCCTTCTATGTCCGATACCTATCCAAATCTTCCCCCAATTATCTTATCAGAGAGCGCTGTGCTCTCTCCTATCCTTTTTTCAATGTACGTGAATGACATCCCTCCTACGCACGATGTCAAGGCCTGCCAATACGACAATGACTTACACCTTTCTCTTCTTTCCAATCCCTCCGTTTCCTCACCCAACTCCAGAAATGCATCAACACTCTCCACATCTGAGCCCGCGAAAACTCCATCACAGTCAACCCTGAAAAATGCCAAGCCATCCTCTTTTCTTTCTGTCATTCTCTTCCCCATCCCCCAACATTTCATTCCTTGACAACCCACAATTAAATACCTGGGTACCCTCTTTTCCTTCGGTCTCCCCTGGACCTACAACATAATCCAAACCATAATGAAATCCTACCGCATCACCATCATCTCACAACCCATACTCACACACCACTCCCTTCCCATAAAGTAAAAGTTCACCCTCTCTCATCCAACGCTCACCCAACTTGGTTCAACACTTCTAGAGATAACCACCATAAAATTACCCGCTTTGAAAACAGAATCATTCGACTAACATTCCAAGATCCTTCATTAACACGATATAACGACATCTGATTCCAACACCAAATTCCCCACATCCACACCTTTATTCACAATCCCTCCCAGAACCAAATGCAAAACTTCCTTTGCGACCGCATTACATATCTCCGCACACTCCACCTCCACATCCTCCGAACTCAACCTAGAAATAGGATAAAAACATTCAATTTAAATCTTCCAGCCCCCACCAGCATTCACCTAGATCTGAGGGCACAAGGTTAACACCCTAACATACGTGACACAGACTGTCTTAGATAATTTCAAACTCAAACCAACAGAATATATAACATAACCTCCCAACCACACAAATCCGTACCCAATAAAATCACCCGTCTTCCACTTGTACAACCTCAAACACCAGTACCCAGAAATAGTCAACTGTGTACCAGTTGACCCTAACTAAGCAAATCCATCCCTCATTTCGCAACTACATCACCATAATAAAATAATCCGTCAACCGTAATGAAATAACCCGTTCTCCCGGCTCCACCAACACCCTAACGAAATAACCCGTTCCCGCCTAAACAAAATAACTCGTGAAAATTCTAATCCCATTCCGCAATCTAATCGACGTCTTCGTATGGGAGAAGGTTGCCAAGATGACCTAAAGTAAATACCCAAAGAAAAAGTCTTTGAATGAAGAGACAATAACAATACTGGCAGACTTTGAAAACGAACACCTAAGAAGAGACGAGACCAGACAAGTTCTAGGCGTGCGAAATCAGTGTCCGGCGGAGCTGAAGAAGCGCTCGAGAAGGTGCTTGAAAGGCTCCTGAGACCGTCCGCTCCGCGCATCCTGCGCGAGACCGGCGCATAACGGCGTGCAGAGGGCCTTCTACGGAAGAAAGACACTAAATACTCAAGTGTAGTGTTGTGTGCCTGAGTGTCCATGTATTTGTGAATATAGCTTCAGAATCAATGACAGTGTGAATGAAACGAAAAGAACAAAGAAGACGAACTGAACACTAATAACTTTCAAAACAAACGAAGTAAACCAAGAAGGCCCAAAGAGGTTCTTTGTATTAGTTGTAAGTTAAATTTAAGTTATTTTTAAGTTAGTTTTAAAGATATGGCCGAACTTTGATGCTTAAGCTTAACCAGCTGCAGCTTAACTGTACCCCATACAGCTGTACACCAAAAGTTCATATCTTCATGCGAGATGTGCACTTTGCCGATCGCCAATCCTTCAACTACTGCCAAGCGGCGCCGCAGTGATGGGGCACCCGCTCAGCTCGGCCACGAAGGCGGCTTTGCGAGCTTGCGATGCGCTCTCCGGTTTCGCACCGCTCCTCGACCTTAGCCTGGAGAACGCGGATGGTGGCTCTGATTTATGTGGTTCGCCTCCCACCACCTCTCCACCGGCCAAACATATTGGTCTCGATACACGCGCAAGCTCTTCGGAGCTGGAAAACGCCCCATCTGCGGAGATCTCCAAAGCACAACAACGCTTCTAGACAGAGGCGAGAGAAAAAGCAGCGGAGTGAAGCGGATAAATCAACGGCTAGGCCTGCCCAGGTCTAGTCGAGCTCTAAGCAACGTCAGATAACTCCCTAACCCCTCTCTGTAGGCGACGAGCAATCCGACGGCTGGCAAAGTCTCCGTTAGTCGGCGACGTCGGCCCGCAGACGAGAATACCGGGGTAGATTTCCCTCGCGGAAGCCCAGGAGTTCGAATATTCACTTTCGCCGGTCAGGCCACCTAAAAAGCCATATTCTACACGGCTAAAGGTCAGTCCTTACCACGTCCTCACGCACAGCAGGAAGCTTCGGCCCTTAACAGGGTATAAAGCGACCATTTCGATGGTCACCAATGGTAGCAAACGGGTCGTGTGGGCAATACACACATTTGATCGTAAGGAAGCGGAGAGTTATGCTCGCAGAGCGAAGATTTTCGTCTTCGCACATCGGGCCCCGCTCGAGAGTTCCGAAAAAATCTAAAGAGTATTAGAGGGCTTCCTCTCGGCTACACCAAAGAAGACGTAACCAGTAAGCTGGGTGAGCTAGGCTATGATCTTGATGCAGTCAGGGAAATCTGACTGCTGACAGAATCTATGGATGCCAGAAACCACGACCTGATGTAGCCGAAGGTGCAACAGGCACCGAAATTTGACTCCCACAGGAACTTTTGTTGTTACATTCCGTGACCCCGCCGAGTCTAGACAGATATTTCATCTCAAACAGAATCTTTTTCAACGCGAACGTAGTCAAGGCATTGATTTTGTTTGCGATACTGCTGTTGGAGACACATCGCTCGCACTTGCGAGTTCGATGTGCGCTGCCGTCTTTGTACGGACGAGGGTCACACGCCAGAGGTCGTTCTGCGCATTTTCCAAAAACGGACGACTCCAATCTTCTACCTGCTTGCTGCAATTGCAAGCAAACCCACTCTGCATCCTTCCAGATTTTGCACGTTGCCCAAGCATCCTTCAAACGCGCGTGCAAAAGAGACCGAAAAGACTCACTGGCCTAAATGTTCCCAGCTGTAACGAGGCGCCTCGCCCGAGAGATAACGGCGGGCTGGCCGGTTCCGTGGTCGTGCAAAGCTCTGGCGAGCCACGCGCCGGCAACGCAACGGACTCAGCGGCACCCGGAGCAAGGCCCACTGCCCCCGCGGCTGTTATGCCCACACAACCCAGTTTTTGGTGATGCAAAAGCGTATTTACGAGGCCTTGTCCGGTCACTCCTAACTCAAATATTTGCGTAGCTATGCGAAAACCACCTCTTCGCACCTACACCTGGAACGCGCGAAGTATTAGCACATTTTTCCCGGCGCCGCCTATTAACATTAACCGTTCCATGGTGTTGTAGTGAACTATGGGGGCGCGAATATGAATTTCGCGCCTCCCACTTAAAAAAATAATTAAATTTCATTTTCCCACTGTCTGCGCTCGGCACGTCCTGATTTTGCCGCTGGGAGCTGAAGTGACTGTGATTGTGGCTGCCTGGCCTTGGGCTGCATGGTGAGGCCCCTGCAGCCCCCCCGCCGGCGACGGAGGAGGCGGGAGTGGCCGCCGCCGCCGCCCCCTGCCCCCGTCACGGCCGGCAGCCGCCCAGCCCGGGGCTCATTTACGGGGCTGTGGTGGGTGCGAGAGGCTAGAAGGAGCGTGGGGCGAGACGATGATAGCGTGGTGGCGAGGCATGGCTGTAGAATGTCGGCTGTAGAGTGTCGATTGATGTGAAAAGTTGGACAGTGTAATTAGCTCTTTAATTTTTGATTTATCCTGTGCAGCTAATCTGCACAGCGGGCCTGGTTACAGGCGGAGGAGCAAGTGGATTCTGGTAGTTCATTAAAGGATGTTGTGATTTTCACTTATTTTGTATTTAGATGCAAAACAATACAATGATCTTATGATTACCTTAATCTAAATGAAAATGGATGAATAACTTACAACTATGTACAATATACAATTTGTTTAACTTAGCAAAGTTATGCCCATGCAATGAATTGATTTGGAAGTTAACAGTTACATATAAGCTGGAGAATGATAATTTGTGAGTGAAGCTGGTAACAGATAATTTCAAGTTAGGTTCAGATGAATTTAGATTTAAGTTGCCGTGAGGAATTTAGTCAGATAGTTATAGCAAATGCTTTCCTGAATTTGGACACTCATCTGTTAGCGGCTGCAGGCTGGAGTACAATTATGTGTAGAGAGGCGTCAGGCAGCTAGTCTCCGTTGACTAGGTCGTCGTCACTAGTTGCGTTGGCAGTCCCGCTGATGCACTCGGAAGTCTAGAAGTTCCCTGGAGAAACTCGAAGCTCGTGCGCAGATAACAACCTCTTCGACACTCCGCGATAGTCCTGACTGTTGCCCGTGCAGGAACGGTGCAGTTATTTCAATAGCTCAGGAGGTGTGTGCGACACAATTATGTTGCGGAATATTGCCGGCACCGCTCGTTGGCTTTTTCGATACAGGCCGTGTGCACCACAAAGTTGGCTGCCGTATAGGAACGGCACAATACTGGAGTATAACAGTTTGCGAAGGCGTGTGCACCACAATTGTGCATTGCCAAATGAGACCGACACAACTGGTTGCAGCTATGTTGTCGACAATCAGCGGATCCGGTGGTTAAAGGATTTCGAGAGTTCGTGCCTACACAGTTATTGTTCACACATACGAACGATACGAAGATTGTTTTAGCTGCACGAACGAGCATGTGCGCACCAAGGCAGACAGAAGACGAGTGAGTGTTAAGTTGGCCGGCCGGCGAGGGCTGCGGCTGAGTGTGTCTTTGTGAGTAGCGTGTGAACCGAGCGAGCCGGGCCCTACTGCGGCCCGTAAATGGACCATAAATCGGCAGGCCGTTGAGGGCCGCGTCTGGGTGTGTCCTTGTGAATAGCGTGGGATCGAGCGAGCCGGGACCTCCGCAGGCCGGCCGCGGTGGCTGCGGGCAGGGGGGGGGGGGTCGGAAGAGGGGAGGGACGGCGGCGGAGGTTTCTGGCCTTCCTTGTAAGATTGACCAATTTTGTCTTCAAGTGTTTTGAAAGGAATTCAGCTTCCGTCTTGTGTAAATTGCTATTCATGTTGCCTTTTAAGTAACTTTGCTTGTCACTAAACGTTTTCCCTCTTCATTGTAAGAGTTTTAAAAATTATTAAAATTTATTCCTTTCCTAAACACGAAGCGCATTGCTTGAAGCCCAGCAATTAGAACAGTTCTCAGTTGATCTACAACTACATATCTTGGCGTTACGAGGAACGTCGCTCAGTGATGAACATGAATTCAAACCCCGGAGATTTGCTGTTTATCGCCGAAACTGCTTAGGAAGGCCAGGTGGCGGCGTAGCGATCGTGCTGCGCAGCGAACTGTCCCAGCTCGAAACTGAAATTCCTGCAAATGCTCTGCCGTCTCTAGAGGCGGTCGTGGCGTACGCTTGGAGAGTAGTCGACTTCTAGTTGTATCCGTCTACTACCCAAATCAAATCATAGATCCAATTGGAATTGATGCACTTCTCGCATTAAATTCCAAAGTCATCCTTTTGGGTGACTTTATCGCCAGACGTAAGAGCTGAGAGAAATGGCAAGCAATTGTCAGTCTGATAGGAACAAGGTGGGACGTAGAGATCTGAGCAACGAATAGTCCCACGCATTTCCCCGATGTACGCAATCGGAACCCGAACGTTATTGATTTTATGATCGTGAAAGGAGTTGAATGCGTCGTTTCCGGTTCAATCGCCGCACTCTATGCCGATTACATCTGTATTGACGTCTCTGGTAGCAAAACGCCAACTTTTGAACCTCGAGTGACACAGACTGGGCAGGTTTTGCAACACAGATGAATTCTCGGCTTGAGCAGAAAACATTAAATACGGATGCTGAGATTGATGAAGAACTGAATCCTTACATTGCAATGCTGCACCCAGTTTTCAAACAAAATACTACTGTCACACAAGTAGAGAGTTCTTGCTCTGAGATCACAGATGAAGAATGCGGGCGCACATATTAACCAGAGAATTCCGTTCATCTCTACGAGATGAGAGAGCTGCTCAACTGTCTGATAAAATATCTAAGTGCAAACTTAATGAGACACATATTTGGGATTTATCTCCTGCGCTCGGCCGCAAACCGGGAGTAAACAGCCCGATCCAGAGCAAGGCTGGGATAGGGGCGCTTGGCAATCCGCCATCTTCGCCTGTTTACGCCTGGGACGACGCGACGCGGCAAAAGCGAAATCTTTGCGAATTCGATCGAGCTTCGTTCCGTACGTTTGAAACGGGCGCCGACAGTTACCGTCACTGTCGTAGGCGCTGCGCCATTGGCACGCACGGCTAGCTGCAATGCCTTTGGCCCTCCGGCCCCCTTCTCTGCGATGAATATATTTGTTCTCAAAGAAAAAATAACACAGAAATAAAAAAGCAATTTAATAGTGTAAATTGGGTGCTTTTTACTTTCTCGCCTTACGAATTCTTCGTAAGAAGAGAAAGTTATGTAATCGTGCGGCGGAAAACGGAGAATTTTCGCCAGAAAATCTCTTATAGCAGGGGTCTGGTGACAGAAAAGTGGATAAAATCTGTTGCTAAATTAAGAAAAAAAATCCTCTATCTCCTGGTGTAGTCAAAATCCATGATTTGTTGCTTCTTCATACTTCAAAATCGATTGACGGCATCCCGTCCGTCTGTGGTCAACGCTAGCGCCTAAACCGTTCGGTCGATTTTCTTCAAATTGATATTCCCCAATGGTTTTTACTCGTCTCAAGGCCTCTTGAATTTTAAACCGATATTTTAGTATTTAAGGATACTTTACATGAAGCCCATTTTGAGATTTTATGAATTAAAAAAAATTGGCTCCAAATTTTTTGATAATATTTTGTTGTTGAATAGTGCGAAGAACGTTGAAGGGAATGACGAAGGCATCACTTTCGTTGATAGACCCTATTTTTCGAAAATTGCAAAAAACTGTTTAAAAACGGCAAAATTGAAGATAGAGATTTTCGCCTCAGACAAAGTCGGTTGTACAAAATAAGCACTTCAAATAAGGTCATGTACCATTTTTTGGAAAAACGAATAGTTTTTGCGTAAATTGCGATTCAAATTTACAAAAAAAATTTATCTCAAAAACCGCTCCAAATTTTTTCTTTAAATTTTCTGCACGTATGTAAGAAGGGAAGGTAATAAATAAACTAGTGGTGCTATAGAATGGCACATACTTTCTCGCAGTAGTTATTTTCCAAATGCCGATCATCCGATAAATTATGTGGAGGAAACAGTTCACCGCTGCCTTTCTTGGTCATGTTTTTTGAAAGAAGTTTTCACTGAAATATTTCACTTTTGACTGAAATATAAGCAGTTATCCTGCAGGTGTGTTTCGTAGCGCGGTTGGTTAATGCACCTTCGGGTTGAGCTCTTCTATAAGGAAGGTACCGAGTTCGATCCCCCGAGGGGAATTTTAATTTGATGAATGTGATGTTGCAGGAAAAAAACATTGAAGAGTGTAGATACTTTATTGAAAATCATTTGAAGTACTTCTACTCACGAATAGATTCAATATAGATAAATAGACAGGACTTGTCTGTGTTTTCCCTAACTGCGTTTATAAACAATTTTTCAACTCTGTTATTCGATTTCTGAAGAGTATGACATGTCAAATGAACAGTTGTCTAGTATATATCTGTATGAACCGATTTAAGTAAAATTATGAGCATTTCGGTCGGTTCTATTCTTTTATGGCTCTGTTCGACAGAGGTGGTGTTGGTGTTACGTAGTGGTATAAGTGCCGGTTCGTTGAATTTGAGTTTCGTTTGTCGGGTCTGGGTACCGAAATGGTTTGCTGGTATAGTACACTTGTGCTGGTTTATGGAGTAGTGGAATAGCAATAAGGACCTATAGATGCAGAGCGAGAAAGTATGTGCGTTTTAAGCACCACTAGTTTGTTCCTGTGTTAATTTTTCTTTGTGAACAAATATATTTATTTCTTTTGTAAATAATAAACAATTTACATGTTTTTGGTGTGTTTATATATATATATATATATATATATATATATATCTGAAATGCAAATGTTTACATAGAAAGTACCGCGTCCGGTGGCGGTAGAGCGCTCGAGCGCTCGGCGATCCCGAGTCTCGTCGACTGTTCTGCAGAGAAGCGGGAGGTGCAAGACAGCTGCCGTCCGTTAAACAGCTACCTCCTTCCCTCGAGTCCCCACAGGGGGGGGTCGTGACTGCGTAGGTGGACATGACCTTTGGTGGAGAGTTGAGACGACCACCCGGACCTCCAGTTGAACGACACAGCCTTGTCGTAATCTCCTGAGTGGGCACGGTTAGGTGAAGTCACGACCATCCGACCCCAGTGAAAGGCGTACCCCCGTCGTGGGGCCTGAAACACGGCTTGGGTAGGTAGGGTCTAACCTGCTGTCCTCAGGGAGGGAGCCAGAGCAACGTCAATAAGACGCTGGGAAAGCGAGTAGGCAGTGGCCTCAGTAGAACGTGAATAGGCTGCACAGGGGCACGCTCCTGGTAAGCAAGAAGGTTGGGGAAGTGAGTAGGCTGTACAGGGAACGGCGAAAGACGTCCGAAAATCCGTCGGGTCAGACGAGGGCTTCTAGGACGCCCTGGACTCACCACCCAGCAGCGTGACTCATCGGACCGAACGAGCCCCGGCGTAGCCGTGCCGGTAAGCGTTTGCTTGCATGTACGATGAGGGGGCGGCAGCCCACCGGAGTGCAGGAGAGGTTCACCTCGGAGAAGAAATCACCCACTCAAATCCGATCCTCGACGTAGCTGCGTTGTCAGGGCCCTCTTAGGGCACATTGCTAGTCGGCTCCGGTCGGCGAACGCAAGGACGGGCCTTGCCCCTGGTGTAAACAGAATACAAGTATCCGACCCTAGTATTCCGGCATATCCCGTGTCGCAGAGCGTTGTCAAGAGTTGCAGGGGAGAGGGAGGACCCTGCTACTCGTGTAATAAAAAAACGAACATGATTTTTGCTACTTACCGAGGTAGCGCAGCCTTCTAGTGGAAGGCACGCGGCACGCGCCTCCGGCACCGTAGCTCGTAGCACCGTAGGTGCAAAGTCCTCGCCTTTTACTAGTTTTGGAACGCTGATGACGGCAAGTGACAAGTGGGTCACTTACCGGCGGCAGCGTGTCGCGATACCCGGGGCGCGGCATCGCGACAGCGTCTAAGCTCGAAGGGTAGCGTGGCGTCATACGGGTGTAATCAAAACACAGACGAGAGTGGGTTGTAATAACAGTGAGTTTATTCATAAACTAGACCGTAGTCACAAATAACAAATTTCACTGCTTACAATTAACTAACTAAATAGATCCCACTACTAGGAGAGATTTTAATCGAACGGCTACCACACCGCTCTACATCTGAGACCTAATGCATGTCTCGCTCGTCACGACAATGAATTGCCGGCCCCTTGCGCACGTGCCACTCGCACAAACTTACGCACAACTGCACGTCAACGCTGCTGATAAACAAGAAGAAGGGAGGCCTTGCTCTCACCCGTTATATTTGTCTTTCGCCGCCCCCATTGTCTCCACGCCGTATCCGCGCTAGGCAGAAATTCTCAATGCGCCGTCTTCTGCGCCTTTGTTCAACTTCCTGCTCTGCGCAGGTAGGCACCGTTTGAGAGCTCCACGACCCTACAGTAGGCACTCGCGCAGGCGGTCCTCCGAGGGTGGACCGACGCCGGGCGGCGTACGAACGTAAGGGAGGTTCCCTAGAGGATGCACATTGCGACGCGTGTTTAGATAACAGTCCCAAATCGAATAGGGGGACATGACCCAACTGCCGAAACAGATTGACTTACAACTGAGACATCCATCATAATGAGGCTGTTTAAAAGCGCACAGAGGTGCGGTTGCGCAGTGATTATATCCGATCGAGGTCAGGGCCACACGCTCGCCTCGCGATCGGAACTGAGGCAGCGGGGACTGGCCTCTTACCTCCGGGGCCACGGAGGAAGCTGAGGCCTTGGGGCCGAGAGCGCTCCAAGCGGGCGGCTCACATGGGATGAAATGCCATCCGGGACCTATTCACACTTAGGTCGCCTACCAAGATGTTTCCTCGAGACTGCCTGCCCCCGCAGGGGCTCTTCAGCCAGGTCTCGTCTGCTGGGTCTTTGTTGCTGGAACTCTTAGACCCCACTCCCTCGCACCAAGGGTGAGGATTGGGGAGCTGTGTAAAATAGACGGCTCTATTAATTTTGGGTGAGGTGGGTTATTTTATTAAGGGTCTTTTAGACGGAGGAAGGAAGGGTTAGAAAAACGATGGGGAGGGAGGGGTTGAAGGGAATTAGGGAAAAATATAATAGGGTTTTATTTTTTTACTTTTTATATTTTTTATTTTTTTTATTTTACTTTATTTTTTATTTTATTTTATTTTTTATTTTATTTTATTTTATTTTTTATTTTATTTTATTTTATTTTTTATTTTATTTTATTTTTTTAAACTTTTTTTCATTTTTTTCGAAATACATCTGGGGGAATGGTGGGGGATTAGGTCTAGAATATTGAGAGGAGGGAGTATGTTTGTGTAGCAGTCAGTCGTTAGTTGTTGTTTGTTCTGGTCTTTGTATTTCGTCTTTGTCGTCGGTCGCCGTGGTTCATCGTCTGGCTACTGCACCAGGTGGAAGCTGGAATGGGAATGCTTTTTGCCGGAGTGGCGTGGAGGATTAGATAGGATGTGTAAGTGAGGGGTGATGAGGTTTTGGAAGGATGGGTTTGTAATGAAGTTTTGGATATTAACTATGGCGGAGTTGTGGATGTGGGAAATGATGTGTGGGAGGTTGTTTTGGGAGCGGATATCGTTAAAGCGGGTATACATTGGGGGTCGGAAGATGAGGCGGAGGATTCTATTGTCGGCTTTGGTAAGGTTATCTAGGTTGGTGGGTGATGTAGCTATCCAGGTGGAATGTGCGTACGTTAAGATGGGACGGATGTAGGAGTTATAGGCAAGGATTCTTTTCTTAGGGAGGATAGATTGATTGGTGAGGAGCGGGTAGAGGGCGTTGGTGATGCGGTTTGCTTTGGTTATGGTTTTTTGAATGTGGGTGGACCAGAGAAGTTTTTGGGAAAAGGTGAAGTATATGATTTCAGGTTTCCATAGGATCAGGATTCGGTTGATTGTTAGGGGCGGCGGCTGGGATGGGTTTTTCCTGTAGGAGAAGAGGATGGCTTGGGATTTAGACGGGTTAATGGTAATATTGTTTGCATTGGCCCAGAGGTGGAAGTAGGGCTTCGTTGGTTCGGGGAAGGGATGTGGGATGGCATCAGGGGCGAAGAAGACAAGATCAAGGAGGATTTTGACACCGGGGGTTGATGGGATATCGTTGATATACAACGAAAAGAGGAATGGGGAGGACACAGCGCCTTGCGGGTCGTCGGCTTGGATGAAAATGATTGAGAGGTTTTGGAGCGGTGATGGACACAAAAGGATCGGTCATTTGGGTAGCTTCTGATGAGGGAGTAGAGGTGGTGGGGTATCTGAGGGTGGACTTTCATCAGAAGAATGTCATGGGAAACGATGTCAAAAGCCTGGGTAAGGTCCGTGAAAACGACGGGTATTTCTTTGGGGATTTGGAGTGGAGTGGCAATTGAGGTAGCGAGGTGAAGGGATTGGAGGACAACAGAGCGTCCCCCTCGGGACCCAAATTGGGTGTGGATGATTATGGGATCTAGGAGTGGGGTGAGACGGGCTAGGATATTTTTTCTAATATTTTGCCAAGGATGGGGAGAAGGCTGATGGGGAGGAAGTTGGACGGCAGCCGGTGATCCTTGCCGGGTTTGGGAATCATGGAGACGCTTGCGCCCTTCCAGGCGGAGGGCAAGTATGAGTTTTTAAGGCAAGAGTTGAAGATCAGGGTGAGGAGGCGAATGGTGTTTCTTGGTAAGTGTTTGAGTCGGGAGGGAAGGATTCCATCGGTTCCGGGGGCTTTATCGTCGTCCTTTGTTGTAATATATAGTCTCCTTTCGTCGTCCGCTGTTGTCCATGTTTGTTGTATCGGTGGGAGGGAGGGGATACGTGAATAGTTTTGGATTACCTTACTGGGGACTGGGAGGGTTCGGCCGGGACGGAAGCGTTCGCTCAGAGATTGGGCGAGGGAGTTTATTTCTTGGGGATCAAAGGAAAGGATGTTGGGTGATATTTCGAGTGGAGATGTGGTGGAGGGAGTCTCGCGAACAGCTTTGATTATGTATGTATGTAGTGTAGTTTTTATTTATGTAGTGTATGTATTTTTGTACATGTACATGTACTTTATGTAGTGCGTTGGGGCTGCCTTTGTCGTTTATCACGTCGTCATATTTGTGTCTCGTAGTAGTGCATGTACTCGTCGCTGTATCAGTTTTAGTTCAGTCTTATCGTCGTCAGGTCTGTACTGTCGTTGTATGTTTATGTCGTATAGTTAGTGCGATCTAGGAGGGTTGGGTTGGGAATAGGTGTTCTTTTTGTAGGTCGTTTTAATGTGGTGTGTAAGGTGTTGAATGGATTTGTCGATGTCTTCTGGGGTCTGGATTTGGGAGATTTGGATTTTTTGGAGAGGGTATGGGTGTATGGTTTCAAGTTCGTGACTGGAATGGGAGTGGGTTTGGGTGTAAAGTATGGTGTAGTGGAGGTGGAGCAGAAGACAATCGGGAGGTGGTCTGACAGGTTGAAAAGGTCATTTTTGGGATAAGATTTGGATACGTGTATGTTGGAGGAGTGGATGACGAGGTCGAGTATGTCGTGGGGTTTGTCATTGTATAGGTCGGTAGGTTCAGGGAACTGTTGAGTAGGATCGTTGAATTGTTGTCGATAAAGTCATTTAGTATTAGTCCCGTTGCGTTGTTGGTCCTGCAGCCCCATGTTATGCACTTGCTGTTTAAATCTCCAAACAGGATGAAAGGGTATGGAAGGTTGAGTAGGATGTTAAGGTCAGAGATGGGAATTCGGGTACGGGTTTTTTTGTAGGTAGAGATTAGGGTGATTGGAGTTGCTGGAGTGCCTATTTGGATTGCTGTGCATTCGAGAGCTGAGATAGGGGGAAGTTGGTACGAGGTATGCGGGATGCTCGTGCGAACTAGGATGGCCATGCCTCCGCTTTGGGAGAGGGTCTGTTATTGCGGTGCGGGATGAAGTTGGAAATGGTGAAGGGAATGTCAGGTCTTAGCCAGATTTTTTGTAGAAAAAGTATCCCGATGGAATTGGGGGAAAGGAGAGGTTTCTTCTGGTTGATCGCGCCACGTACGTTCCACGAGGAGAAGGTAGGGAGGTTTAGGAGCCATTTGGGGGGGCAGCATTTCGACTAATTTGATTCCGGCGTTTATGATTTGGGTAAGGATGTCCTCTGGGCCTGTGAGGATGTTTATGATGGGTTTAATATTGGAGAAGATTTTTTTAATGTTGAAGAATTGTAGTAGGAGTTTGAGGATAGGGCGGATGAATAGGATCGAGTTTGTTCTTGAACTGGTGGGAAGGTGCGCATGTTCAGGAGACTCCTGACTCATTGTCGTGCTCTGGAATCCACAAATAGAAGTCCGACGGGAATTTACCTACCGTCAGTTTGCCTTGGTCCAACCTAGGTCGGTAGCCTAAAGTGTAGGCAGTGGGGAGACGAGAAGAGGACCGGGAGCCCCCCGGACTTGTCCGGGTGGTCCTCTGACGGGCTTTCGGATTCGTCTGAGCACAGTGGACTACTAACCCAATAGATATTGGGTGGGGTTCACCCCGCTGCAAATGAGGCACTTTAAAGAACTCGCACTGACCTCTGGCCAGTGGGGGTGTCAGCTGATCGACCCAAGCATTGTGTGGGTAGGCCTCTGGCTGCGTGCAGACGTAAATCGATCATCCCGCTTGCGGGTGGGGTTGTGATGGAATTGGACCCCACCGCCTGCGGAGCAGGGACGCGAAGTGGAATTGACCACGACGCGGGGTGCGGTTAGATCCAAAACGGAAAAGACTCCCACGCCGAGCTTGTTCTCCAAGAGATACAAAATTCAGATTGTTGTCTCCCCGAGTAACTCCGCGGGGGTTGTCGCGACTGCGTAGGAGGAAATGACCTCTGATGGAGAGTCAAGACGACCACCCGTACCCTCAGTTGAGCGGCAGTGCCTTGTCGACAGCCCACGGGCATGTGGTGCCTGCCTGCATGTGGTGGGCTTGCCTGCCGAACGCAAGATGAGGTTAGGCAAACCTCTGGTGGAGAGCACGACCACCCTATCCCAGTCAGGGCGTACCCCCGCCTTTGGGCCCGAAACACGGCCCGGGTAGGCAAGGTAAAACCAGCCGTCCTCACGGTGAGAGCCGTACGGATCGAAGAGTAAGTCCCGTAAGAGCTCTAGGTGGGCACGAATGGAGGCGACCGCCAGGAAACCCTCTCCCCCGTGGAGCTGAGGTGCATCGCGGGAACAAGTACGTACCACCCTGGGCCAAGGATGAGGGACTGGCCACTGTTTTTGGGACCTGAAGTCAGGCTGAGAGACTGGCCACTATTTGTGGGACCTGAAGCCACCGGGGTATAGGGCAAAACGCGCCCGTCAATGTCCAAGGCAAGACGTGAGCACTAGTAGTCGGGCCCGTGGGAAGTGGTGGACCTGCGGTTCTGGCGAACATGCTACGACTTAGCCGCGCCGAAAGTGCGAATGCACGGTTAGGCGAACGGACCTAGGTCCGCAGGGGTGCAGGAGAGGTACACGTCCTTGATGGAGTAGGTCCCACTCACTCTGATCTCACCTCGACGGAGCCGCGTTGCTGGCCCATACGGGCACATGGCTAAGTCGGTCTTGACAGGCGAACACAAGGGGGAGCATGTCCCTGGTGTAAATGAATACAAGCACCCGACCTCAATATGCTGGCACACCCGTGTCGACAAGGCGTCTGCCTAAAGTTTAGAGACAGACCCAGGAGGTCCTTGGAGGGGGACCGACGCCGGGCAGTGTCGAGCTCCCGGAGGTCCCCTAGCGGTCCTGAGCGGGAACGAGACGGCCGCACGACACCTAGCCTCCGGCATACCCGCTGCCGATAGCACAAAGGCAAAATGTAGGAGAGACTTGATAACAATCGAGAAGATACTGTGGAAGAAGATCAGGAGAAGGGGAGATGCATAGGACAGCGGGCAACCGCAAAGACGAGCCAGGACGGAACTGGCAAACTAAGCAGGCGGCGGCCGAGGCCACACAGCGAACGATCGAGAGTACAGCGTCCAAATGCGTAAATGACCTGTAAATATGGACGTTTAGATATAAGTACAATTTATCTAGATTTAAGGCTATCGAATTTGGTTGTAATGGATCTAAAGTATGTTTTGTTTTAATTTGCGCCCTTGTAACTCCAAGTGTGATTTATTTGTGTCGACGAAAACTGCCGAAATTGTGGACGCATCAAAGCCAAACAACTGGCACATTGAGGATC
>JAHLJT010008446.1:131506557-131523697 GCA_031308135.1 Acheta domesticus
TATTCGACCGAGGTCAGGGCCACCAGCTGGCCTGTGGAAGTGGAAACCGCTGCTGCCAATCAGGGTGCACACTGTGGGCCGTGGCGACTGCGGCCAAAGGCCGGGAGCGTTCGGAGCAGGCGGAACAGATGGGGACGAAATACCATCCGGGACCAATTCACACCAAAGCGGCTTGACGTCGACCATAGAGGACACGGGCCCAGAATCGGGTTAACCTTCACGGGTGAGTCCCAAACTTACTATAAAGCCCGAAACGCTGATCGGAACTCCCGACTGTAGTCCTGTTCTCGGCCAATCTCAGTCGCTAGACAACGGTGATGGCAGTGAGTAGACAACTTTAAGCTCCTGGTTGTCGGTTCAAACCGGCCACCCACCAGTTGGGCCTCTAGCGAGTCGAACACTTAAGGAAGGATCCGGTGAAGGAGACCCCCCTGGGGTACTCTGGAATCCACAATTAGAAGTCCGACGGGACATTACCACCCGTCAGTTTGCCTTGAGTACGATCCAACGCAGGTCGAGAGCCTAAGGTGTAGGCAGTGGGGAGACGAGAAAAAGTCCGGGAGCCCCTCGGACCTAGTCCAATCGATCCTCTGACGGGCTTTTGGATTCGTCGTGGCATTGGCCCGTTAACTCAACGGGTATTTGGGTGGGGTTCACCCTACCCAAATCTCTGCATCCTCCGATTGCTTCCACAAGTGCTTCCGATTGCGGCTCCATTCTTCCCTTTTTGAACCACATAATTGATTCAACTTTATGAATCTGTGCTCTGTCTATTGGTTTCAAATATTGTCCGTGGAGTGATTTGTTTCCCCACAATTTCTTTAACATTTTTTGTGTCTCATATTTCATGTTAATTAGCATCAGGAGTTCAGTGTTTGTCATTCTGCGTGTCTTGCATAGTTTTCTGCTCAATGCTTCTAGCTACACTAACAATGCCACTGTTTCCCATTCGTCGGTCAGATTTCATGACATGCTTCATTAGAGAGTCATCTTGAGGACTCACCACATACTTTCCCATTCCGACTGCTGCGTTGTGCCTCAATTTGTCTGAGGCCTCTTCCTCCTTTACATGACAAAATCTATGTATATCAGCTCGAGGGTGGGAAACATGATGCATTGTGTGCAGTTTTCTGTGTTTTTCAATCCATGATGCGAATTTCTTGTTTAGTCCAGTCCACTAGTCAGACACTACTTGACTACAGGCACCGCCAGACTACCAATTGCAGATATTTTATTCCTGGAGTTCAGAGCAGACTGAAGGACAAGTCTCACTCTTCTGTAATACTCCTTGCGAATTCTCTCTTTCATTGTGTCGTTCGAGATGATCTCACATTCTTCAATTCCTAGACATTTGTAAGTCTTACCTTGATCAAGAGCTCGAATCACAGTGTGCGCATCAACTTCAATACTATCTCACTTCATTTTGCCTCTTTTTAAATTGATTTTTGCACACTTTTCAAGACCAAACTTCATGGAAATGTCATTGTTAAAGTCATTCACGACAGACAGCAATTGGGAGAGAATCGCTTCATTCTTAGCAAACACTTTCAGATCATCCATGTAAAACGAATGTGATACTGGCCTTTCATCATCATGCAGCTTGTAACCAAAGTCAGCTTGCGACAACTGTCTTGATAGTGGGATAAAACTAATGCAAAACAGCAGAGGGGATAGTGAATCTCCTTGAAAAATACCCCTGTTGATCTGAATACTTCTGGTTCCTACTGCTTCCTTTCCGCTGTGTATCAGTAACCTTGTACTCCACGACTTCATACTAGCCTTGCAAAATTCAATATGTCTGGGACGAAATGGATAGATTTCCAGGGTCTTCAAAATCCAATCGTGTGGTACACTATCAAAGGCATTTTTCTGGTCAATCCAAGCCGTACTCAAATTATGTAGTGTCGGGCACTCCAGAAGCGATACGCCTCGCCGCACCAGGAGAGCGGCCGAGGCGTGGAAGGCGCTCCCCTCCCTCCTCCTGTAGAAGAGGGGGCACGCAGCCGACACCCTTCCCCTGCGAAGGGGTGGCGAGACGGCGAGGCAGCCGCGGCGCGAGGGCCCCGGCGTTCCGTTACTGACAGCGCTACTAGAACATTACCTGATCTTGTGATAATACCTGGCACGACTGTTTTGTAATTCTTAGGTTAACGGCTTTAGTAACTTGTACAACGACCCGGCTATTGATAAATCTCCTTGACATCGTGACTCCTTGCAACGTTTTCTGGATTATTCTGTTGGATTTTGGTAATTAATAAATTGTTGTTTGCAGACTTCCGAGTACTGTTTTATTTGGTATACAACAATTTATTTGGCGACGAGGTAAAAGAAGATGGCAACAGGCGACCAGACGACACAACTCATCGGGCTAATACAGCAGCAGTTACAACGACAAGAAGAATGGCAGGAGAGACGGGAGGAGCGCCAGCTACAGCAGCACGCGGCCTTACTGCAAGCGATCACGGCCATGGCCACGCCAGCGGCTCAGCGGCAGGTAGTACCGTTCTTTCCCGACTTCGACGAGCACAAGGAGAAATGGTGTTCGTACGCGGCGAGGTTGCAGCAACACCTCGCTTTTCATAAGGTAACGGACGAAGACAGCAAGCGCGCATTTTTCCTAAGCATTTCTAGTAGTGAAATTTACGAGTTATTGCAGAAGCTCAGCCCGCAAGAACCAGTAGAAAGTTTAAAATTTAAGGAAATTTTGAGCAAACTTAACAAGTTTTACATTAAGGAGCCGCATGTGATAGCAGCCCGTTACAAATTCTACCAGAATAGAATGCAGCCGGGGCAGACGCACGCGCAGTGGGTGGTGCACTTGAAAGGCTTAGCCCGAGAATGCGAATTCAATTGCGAATGTGGGAGGTCGTATGCCGAGAGCTTGATTAGGGACATGGTGGTTGTACATACGCCTGAGGACAAAGTGCGCTATGAGGCACTACAAAAAAGCAACCCGACATTAGAGGAAGTTAGGAACTTAGCATCAGTTTACGAGGTCACGGCATCGACGGCACAGCAGATGGAGGCAGGACGCACAGTCATGCAAGTACGCGAGAACGCGGGGCAAGCGCAGCGTGCAGAGGCCAAGGGTAGCGCAGCGGTTAGGAAGGACGAGGTCAATCACAAGCTCCAGTCATGTCGAGGATGCTTTATAACACATGATAGGAAGGAGTGCAGATTTATTAAAGCCAGGTGTTTTAAATGTGACAAAGTGGGGCACATTCAATCAGTGTGCGCGGCAAGAGCTAAGATTAGTAGCAGGGCACGAAAAGCAGAAGAGATGGATTGTAATGAGGTGTGTCAAATTAACGAGGTTTTGAACAGTGATGAATGTAGTAGGATCAGAGCAAACCTGATAGTTAACCGGACAGCAGTAGAGTTCCAGATAGACACGGGCTCGCCGGTGACCCTAATGAATCTAGTCACCTATCAACGTATCGGTTCGCCAAAATGCAAGAATACAGCCATTCAGCTTAGAACCTTTGACAAGAAGCCCATTCCAGTGAAGGGAGCAGTAGAGGTAGTAGCAACGTATAAAGGTGTAGCCAGGAGTATCAAGGTTTGGGTGGTGAACAGCTATGACACAAAGAATATCATGGGACTGGATACATTCAATAAGTTCGGGTTCAAGGTACAGGATCAAGTGAATCTATTGTCGGAGGAAGTACCTTTCAGCAAAATAGAAGAGTTAACTCGGAAGTACGCGGATCTATTCGCACCCCAGCTAGGCAAAGCGGAGAATTTTGAAGCTCACGTACACCTAAAACCTGAAGCGCAGCCAAAATTTTTCAAAGCAGTACCGATAGCGCTTAGGGAAGAAGTAGACAAGCAGCTCAGGAAGATGGTAGAAGACGAAATAGTTAAACCTGTAGGGTTTAGTGATTGGGCGACGCCTTTGGTGCTAGTGAAAAAGCTGATGGGAGCATCCGCCTATGCGGAGATTTCAAAACAACAGTGAATGCACAACTGCACGTTGAGAGGTACCCAATACCTAAGACTGAGGATCTGTTCCAGAAGCTTTCTGGGGGGAAGTACTTCTCAAAGATAGATTTAAAAGAAGCGTATTTGCAACTTCCTCTGAATGAGGAGTCTAGAAAATGCTTAACGGTCAATACACCCATAGGATTGTTGCAGTACCAGCGGTTGCCATTCGGGGTGGCATCAGCGGCAGCGATATTCCAGCGCTACATCGAACAAGTGACAGCCCGGGTCCCGGGCTGCATCAGCTACCTGGACGACATCGTTGTTACTTGGTCGTCGAACGAGGAGCATCTGCGGAACTTGGAGCATCTGTTGTGTAAGTTGCAGCAGGAAGGCCTGAAAGCGAAATTGTCAAAGCGTGAATTTTTTAAAAAACAAATAAAATACCTGGGGCATGTAATCGACAGTGATGGAGTGAGGCCAACAACAGAGAACGTGCAAGCAATCATGCAGCTACCACCTCCTGGCGATATTAAGCAGTTGCAGTCGTTCATGGGCAAGGCTAACTACTATGCTAAATTTATTAAGCAGTTTGCGACGTTAGCAGCCCCGTTGAATGCGCTGAGGAAGAAAGGAGCGCATTTCAGGTGGTCGGAGGCGTGTCAGCACGCATTCGACACGCTTAAGAAACATTTGGTAGAAGCACTTAAATTGATGCATTTCAACCCGGACAGGATTGTCACGTTAGCCACGGACGCGTCAGAGTACGGAATTGGCGCGGTCCTGTCGCAGAAGAACGAGAATGGACAAGAGGTGCCAATAGCGTTTGCATCTAAAACGCTCAGCTTACAACAGAGGCGGTATTCACAGATTGATAAAGAGGCACTTGCAATAATATATGGTGTTAGAAAGTTCAATGATTACTTGTTTGGGAACAAATTTATTATTATTACAGATCACAAACCACTGGTGACCTTGTTTCATCCAGCCAAGAGGGTACCGGACAACATGGTAAGGAAGCTCCAGAGATGGGCGTTGTTCTTATCTGATTACAACTATGACATTGTTTTCAGGAGCACAGCGCAGCATGCGAACGCTGACGCGTTATCGCGACTGCCAGCCGGCGAGGACCCTGAGTTCGACAGTTTAGAAGTCGACTCGCTGCAGATCGATAGAGAGCAGGACCAGGCGGTGCAACAGTTTCCTGTCGACGCTAGGCGAATCGCCCGGGCGACGGACCAGGATCCCATGCTGAAGAGGACACGGGAGTATGTTCGCACAGGGTGGCCAGCTAAAGGGAAGAACGTACCATTCTTCAAACTACAGGAACGCCTCTCCACTAAAGCAGGTATCTTGCATCTCAGCACAGGCGACAGTGTGAGGGTGGTGGTGCCAGCCAGCCTGCGCGGGGAAGTTCTAAGAACTTTGCATAGGGGGACATTGGGGAATTGTGTTGATTAAACAGCTCGCCAGACAGAACTGCTATTGGCCGGGCATAGATCGTGATATTGAAAAAATGGTCAGGGCATGTCAGAGTTGCCAGGCGTACCAAAAGAATCCCCGTCAACAATGGGTTTCTTGGCCAGATCCGGAAGGGCCATGGGATAGACTGCACGTGGACTTCGCAGGCCCCTTCCAGGGATCGACGTGGCTTATAGTGACTGACGCGCAGACAAACTTTCCGTATGTCTCGGAAATGACGAATCCCACGGCGCATGCCACCGTGAGGGTCCTGCAGAGAATATGTAGCATTGAAGGATTGCCCAGGGCAATAGTGTCCGACAACGGCCCCCAGTTCACATCGGAAGTGTTTAAAAGATTTTGTGATAGCAACGGTATAAAGCACCTTCCAGCACCACCGTATCATCCCCGCTCTAACGGCGAGGCAGAACGCTTTGTGCAAACGTTTAAAGCAGCGATGGTAAAGGCAAAGTATGAGGGAGTCAGTAGGGAGCAAGCAGTGCTATTGTTGTTGACATCATACAGGGCCATGCCGGGAAAAGACGGTAGGAGCCCGGCGCAGAAGTTGCATGGTAGGCAGCCTAGAACATTATTATCTTTATTGCATCCTACAGAGAAAAGCGGGAAACAGCAGTTTGAGCCCAAGTACGCTGTAGATTGTCCAGTATTTGTGAGGACTTTCAGGGAAGACCCAAGGTGGGTACCTGGCAGGATAATTAGAGTAGAGGGGGCCAGAATCTACGTAGTACAGACACAGTACAAAGTAGTTAGGAGGCACCAAGAGCATATTAGGCATCGGACGTTTGACATACCCGACTTAGACAAGCCGCAGCCGGCAGGACATGAGGAGCAGGACGAGAACTCAGACGAACTGTTTAGCTTTCAGAATGATGGACGCGGAGTGGAACTGCCGCCACAGAACGAGCAAGCCGACGAGCAGTCAGCATCGTCATCATCAGCAGCATCGGCAGGGGCAACAGCGCAGGTCGCAATAACGGCACAGGATGCCCAATCAGCAGGGGAGCAGCAGCAGCAGCAGATGGAACCGCGGCTGATCGGGCGGGCCCGCCTGAGGGACAGCGACAGCGAGATGCACAAGACAGCAGAGGAAGCGGAGGGGCGACAACCGCAGGAGATGCAGTCGCAACAAGAGGCAGTCGAAGGCGACGCCGAGATGCGGGAGCTGGCCGCCAGAGCAGAGGGGCAACAACCGCACCCGGAGCAAATGCAGCACCTGCAGCAACACCACGGCGGCGACGCCGAGATGCAGGACGCAGCCTCCGGGAAGGAGGCGCGACCGGAGCAGTTGCTGGAGCAGCAGCAGCAGAAGGCAGCACCCAGGCGCCGCAGCGCGCGCCTGCAGAAGCGCCTCGCCCCATACTCCCGCAATTAGGTGGGGAGGGTGTAGTGTCCGCCATACGGGCACTCCAGAAGCGATACGCCTCGCCGCACCAGGAGAGCGGCCGAGGCGTGGAAGGCGCCCCCCTCCCTGCTCCTGTAGAAGAGGGGGCACGCAGCCGACACCCTTCCCCTGCGGAGGGGTGGCGAGACGGCGAGGCAGCCGTGGCGCGAGGGCCCCGGCATTCCGTTACTGACAGCGCTACTAGAACATTACCTGATCTTGTGATAATACCTGGCCCGACTGTTTTGTAATTCTTAGGTTAACGGCTTTAGTAACTTCTACAACGACCCGGCTATTGATAAATCTCCTTGACATCGTGACTCCTTGCAACGTTTTCTGGATTATTCTGTTTAATTTTGGTAATTAATAAATTGTTGTTTGCAGACTTCCGAGTACTGTTTTATTTGGTATACAACAAATTACGTTTTCGTTTCTTTACATCATTCAAGACGACTTTATTCAGTAGCAAGATTTCCTTACAGCTATAGGAACCTTTATGACACAATTTTTGTTCAGCTGGCATCAGATGTTTCTTCTCTAGATGTCTGTACATTTTGTCAGCTATGGCTGCAGTTATAACTTTGTACAGTGGTGGCAGACACGTGATTGGCCTGTAGTTCTTCGCCAAATAGCTGCCTCCCGCTTTGTGTTGTAAATACGTGATGCCATGTGTGAGCCATTCCGGGAGTTCCTTTGGGTTTTCTAAAATTTTATTAACAGCCTTTGCTAGATGAGAATGCATTGCTGTTAATATCTTAAATCTATAAATCTGGATGTTATCAATCCCGGGGGATTTCCAGTTTCCCATTTTTTAATTGCTTGGAAGAGGTCCTCTTCCGAGAATTCGTGAACATCTTCCACTGTTTCCACAAGTTCATCGGCAGCATCAACTTCAGATTGAATCCAAGATGCGTCTGTTGCAGGATCTGCTCTCCTCCCAGATTCCTGCCCAAAATGCTTCTACGTTTTCTTTTGAAGGAGTGACAGCATTGTCATTCGGTTTTTGAGTCAGATTGCGATAGAATCTTTTCAAACAACCGGTTTTCCACGCGGAAATCTGCTCTACGTTTGTCACGCCTAATTCGTTGAGCCCATGCTTGAATTTTCTCTATTAGCTTCTCAAGTACCATTAGCCTGCTTGTATCATTTTCAATTAGGTATTTTTGTTCAACATTGAATATCTTTTGTTGAACTTTATTGGTGTGCGTTGATTTAGAAGATGCTTCAGCTAACAGTGATATATCACGCCGAGTCTGGTCTATCTGATTTATAATTCTCTTCGTCCATGGGGGTACAGGGCTGTTTACTCTTTTTTGCTGTCTGTCGTCGGTGTTCTTTTCTGGCTCTAAAATTATCTGAGATACTAGATATCCTGTTGCATACACGATGTGATTGATTTCAGTAATATCTAGATCTCTACCTGGGGTCTATACCACCTCATTTAAAACAGAATTCGCTGTCTCTATCACTCTCTTAGCTTTGTCATTTCCGTATATTCTCCTCAACGGTGCACGAGATTGAAATGGAAGTTTACTAACTCTTTCTATCTCATATCGAAGATTACGCATCATGTCCTTATCGTATAATTCATTGCCAGATGAATTTTCACCACTGACGTGCGTTTCATTGGGAAGAGATGAACCTTCAACAGGACCATCCTATTCAAGTTCTACATGTTCGTCATGTGGATCGTTCGATCGAAGAACATACTCCGCATTTCTCTGAATATCAGCAAGTTGTTCTGCTGTGAATTTTCCACTGCTGTGTATGTATCGTCGTTGACTGGCAAACTTCTTTGTGTCCAGGGTAGGTCTCATCTGGATTGCGATCTCTCCATACCTTGAAAACGTTTATTTCGGAGCCCCCATTTTTCGCTTTTGCAAAGTAAAAGGACTACATTAAGTTTTTCAAATCATCCCGGGTCTATCTCTGACGATAGCTTCGAGCTACTGTGAGATGGCCAGACGTCAGATAACATCCGTGAGATGGCCAGACGTCGGCAAGGTGACCTTAGCTCGGTTTCTGTGCAGGTATTGGACATTGGTAGAACAAGGCATGTAAAGATTCATCACATTTCTTGTTCTATCCATTTTGCTCATTGATTTTAAGTGAAGATACGCAGGACGCAAGTTCGAGTTCACAGTTCACACAACCTTTGGGTTGTTTCCTGTCATCCGTTACTGCGACCCACAGTGGCCTCGGGACATCCCCCCGCGGGGCCCAGCAAGGGGTCCCTCCGATAGCCAGTCGACATTACTAAACCCTGCGGGATTTTCACTGACTGCTGAAGACAGCCTCCTTCGCTGTCTAATTCAATGTTCGGGCCTCCACTCTAAACAGAGGCCTGGTGTGTTAACCCAGTTTCTCTCCTGTATCCTCCTTGGGCCGATTACAGGAAGTCCAATGGTTTATGACCCTTACCTCCATGCTTACTTCCCACTCTCCTCAAAATGGAGTACTTCTTCGTCTGACCCCTCACCTTCAACCTATTGTGCAAGGGAGGCCCTACCGGTAGCTAGGCTATCACTGACATAGCTCTCAGGCTAATGGGGTACTCAAGCTCCACCACCAACTGCAAGGTCGTGTACTCCCTAGGTGGAGTTGTTGTTGTTAATATTATTATTATTATTATTATTATTATTATTATTATTATTATAATTCCTCTATATCACGAATAAAGATGGTATGAGTCGGCTGGATACAAAATCTACCCCAGGTTGCAACCAGCTACCTAAAGAACAGATCTAAGGACTGTCGGTGCCTCTAGAATACTTTGCGCAAAATGTGAGCTGTTCCAAATAAAGCGATTTCTTGCACTTCCCAGTCCTTTGAATGACCTGGAAGTTTAGCCAAGTTCTCACTCAAATTTTGCTGAACATATACCAGGAGTCCGATAACGATTGTGACGAATTGTGCTTTTACGCCCCTCATTCGGCTTACCTCGATTTCGACTCTTGTATTTAAGACATTTCTCAGCCTCCTTGGTTACGACATTTTGATCACAATGCACAGGAACATCTAGAAGTAGAGACAATTTTTCTCCAAATCCCGAATAACTATATCCGGTTTGTTTTTTGCTATCGTGCGATCCGTTTGAATTTGTTGATCGTACAATATTGTATAGTGTCCAACCGATGTCACCGGCTTTGGTGGGTGTTCGTACCATTTGGGGCATGTGTTTGGCACGTCGAGGGCGGTACAGATCTGCCAGTGGAGGTAACTACACACCCTGTCGTGTCTTTTCAATTATTCAGTCTTTGCTAGAATTGGACAACGTGAGACGATATGATCAATTGTTTCTACGTGTTCCTGGGAAATGCGGCATTTGTCAGCTTGGAAAATTTTTTGATCACTTCTTTCGAGAATCTTTTGAGAAATATATTTTTATTATGTATTGCATAATATTGTTTCGTTGGAAATTTTCATTTTCAGATTTAAAGACCAATTAACATTAAATAAAGATTTCATTGCAACATTTGTGCATTTAGTAAAGGTTTTCAAACCCTTACAGCTTTTAGACTTACCATAGACGTTTATGACTTCCTTTTAGACTTAGACATTTAGGCAACTTCCGTCATGAATGCAATTGTTTTTAAATTGTTGGAAATGCATGCAATTGTTGGAAAATATTGGGATTTTAAGGAACAAAAAACTTGTGTACTGTATCCAAATTTACACATTCTACTTTATGTATCACAGTAGAGCAAATGCTTGGGAGTAATGTAAGGCTAAAAAAAGTAAAAAAATGAATGTCTCATTTTGAGAAATTTAAACTTTATCTAACGAGACCAGTGTATCACACATGTTAATAAATGCACAGCACACTTGCACTATTTTATCACACTAACATTATCGGTTTCTGTGGTAAACATCGAAACTGAAATAGGATCTTCGAATATTGTATATTTCTGTTTTAGAGAGCCAATGATTCTTTTAACATGAATTCTCACTACTGAAATGTTACGACTATTTTCAAGCTCATATGAATGGTTTTTGCTGCTTATTTTTACAAAATGCTGGTATTTTCAAATGAGCAATTTGCTCCTGAGCAGCATCGTTAATTATAAATCCACGATCTGCAAAACTTACGTCATGGATTTTAACGTAATCCAGAACACCACTGTTTTTAATCAAATGTTTTTCACTGCCTCCTCAGGCTTTTGATATAAAGCAAACACTTCCTTGAGGTGTTATGCCTATTAGTACATCAATAGTTTGGTGATGTTTATACTGCGACCAACAATTTGCAGCCGTTAATAGATTTGAAGGAGTTTCCGTAAATACTTCAAAGCAGTCTACTATGACTGCTACTTTGTTGCCAAAATACTCACGGAAACATTCCGGCATATTCTTTATTACAACATGTCTTTCAAACCAGTACACAAGAGAAGTAAATCGACCACGTAAAACATTGACACGCTTAAAAATATGTTTAGGGTAGTAGTTTAGCTCACATTAAATATATAAGCAGGAAACTTTAAAGATAGATTTAATCTCAACTTCATCAATGTCAGCAAGTTACTGAAAACATGTCAGTCGACTGTTGCTCCTTAGAAAATATTCAAGAACAACAAACAACATTGTTGCCTTGGGAAAACCTGTGAAGGTCATCCTCTTGTCATTCTTGGAGGTTTCCTCACTGAGGGACAGACGTTTCACCTTTTCTCAAGTGAGTAAATTTTCTCGAGTGAATTTTGTAAACCAGTGGTCAATGTTCACTGATATCAGTCAATGTCAAATCAGTTTGTTTAGCTATCTCGCTCGTTCTTCCATTCAATTATTTTATCCGCAAAGAAATTGAGAAATTGACATGTAGTACATTGCTTACACTGCATGTATGTGCCAAATTTATTATTATTATTATTATTATTAATATTATAGTAACATGTTTTATCAATGTGTGTTGTTTAGATAATGATGTATGAACTTGCTTGAAAGGTTTCTGGTTCTTGCTCTTCGTACAAGACATATGTATCCTATTCAACATAAAATGTAACATACTTTAGTTTCTATCAATATTAAAATATAGAAAGTAGAATAATAGAAATTACTCAATTGCAGCACAAATACACTACTAATTTACTTTTCTCCTTGATTGTAATGGAATTCTCTCCCTTACCTCTGGAATCTTTTTACTGACATTTGGCATTTTCTACTCACTGGTGTGGCAGTTTACCCTAAATTTTGGCTGAGTACCCATTGAGGATGATTAACACTATCCAATCCTGCTGGTTTACCTATAAATTCAAGAATTTAAAACAAGTTTTTACTCCAAAGCAAAACAATGAAAGAATATGTCCAGGATACTATCAAATGTAGAGGATGGTAGAGTTCAATAATTTAATCCTAAGCACTGGTCATGTACACACAAAGAATACAATGACAATATTTCAGTACGCAGTTTAATAATTTTCTATTTTGATAGTAAACATGCCCTTCCCTCGGCTGGATAAAATATAATCATTGTATTAAATTCTCATGTAATGTTCACGACAAACACGTCCGTCACAAAATGTATAGAGCACACACGTGCATACTTCAAATACCTATCTTCTAATTTTCCGCTCTTCAAAGCGGAAATACGCTTTTGGTGCCTCTGTTCTGATAGTGTAATGATTTTATTTCCTCTATATTTCACGATAGTTGGGAATCTATAATAACTAACATTGTTTCTGCCACCCCTCATGCTGCAGCTACCGTACAAAACTTTTGTCATTGTACTATACACTGATTATAATAAAAATTATCTTCTCTCTTCAGAAGTAAGTAAACTTGAACTAAAGAAGTTCGTATTGGCGGAGGATAGCTTCGAACAACGCAGAAATACAACACACAAAACGAATTTCTAACTACTGACGCATTTCGCCCATAAGAACGCAGCTTATAAAATCCAACACTCGCCACCCAGCGGCGACGGTGCTGCCCTCCGAACTACAAAAAGTCACTTGTTCTGGACATTTCTTTGTACGTACCCATTCTTTGCACAGTCTTGATTACTTATTCTTATTGTGTTTTGTTTCGTTATCGCAAACACTCATCGCAAAAAATCGCATTACTAAAAAAACGCTTATCTAACATATGACAATATGTATATCATTCGATTCATCTTTGTACACTCGTTATGATAGATTCAAAAAATGCGTTGTTCCATTTGAAAAAACAAAGTTACCTTAAATATCTCGTAAAATACAAATGATAAAATGGAAATGAATACATGTATCAATTAGCCGCATTCCCTCATGCATTTCCATGAAAACTGCATTGCAATAACTGCAACCGTTCAAAAGTTACAGGACGTGCATTTCCAACTCTTCCGACCAGGCGTCGTAATCTCTAAGTGAGATTCGTTCAGCGTGGGCGTTACCTCCACGGTGTAAGAGGTGGGTTCACTCCCGGTCTTTGAAGCTAATGTGAGGCTATTTCTCACAGTTCTCGCTATGTAAGCGCTGAGAACGACTTGGGCATTTTTGGGACAAGATGGTGATCCATTTAAGAGCTTTGTAACCTCTGGTGGAAGCCACTAAATCGCGAGACGCCATCATGAATGCCCAACTCGATCGTGCGCACCGTACGGATAAGCGAGGAACTAGCCTCAAACTGGCTTCAAAAATTTCGTCCAAAAGGCGGCTAGTTGACACACCTATATATCTTACACCGTGGTTACCTTCACGTCCGACGGTTCACCACTGATCCGTCGTCAGACCTGTGGAGTGGATTTAGTTCAATTGTCCTTAGGAGGCTTCTACTAGGAATGCATGTTTGGGAGAACACAGGCAAGTTTACGACCAAGAAATCAAAGATTGTGAATCTGTGACATAAAATCATTATCTTCAATTCTACATAAACACACAAAAGGCTGAACTCTACTACTTGGAATTTGTTACTCGAACGCAAACCTCGCATTCGTAATTGGCGTTGAGTAAAAGTACAACTGCCACCTCAATGGTTGAACAATTTTTAATAATCATTTAAAAATAAATTAACACGTTTGAGATTTTTAGGGATTACCAAATTCACAAAAATTTTATTTTACGTTTTTAAACTATTTACAATTCCCCCGACTTGTGGACGATATTTAACAATTATCAATGACACCATCATTCAACACGTTAAACTGATTGAACAACACATCAAAATAAATTGATACCCTATTCATATATACAATTCCTCGATTGAAGATCGATTTTGCTTTGATTCATCGAATTAATTATTTGGAAAACAGATCGTTCTTTATTTTTCATCTCATATTTGTTACTCCAGTGATAATGCAAGTTTTTAATCTTTGATGCCTTGTCACGCAAGGGTACTCACGCTTCGGCATTGGAAGAGGGGTCGAACGACCTCGGCGGGCACCGCTGGCTGATGTGGCGTTGAGGCTGGCTGATGTGGGGTTGAGGCTGGCTGATGAGGCGTCAATGCCGCTGGGCTTCGGCGTCGGCGGCGGCTCGAGATTCTGGCGACCTCACGTCGCGACGGCGGTTCGGCACTGCATCAACCTCGATTCGTCGGCGACCGGAGTAGCCTCGGAGACGGGACCCTGCATCGGCTGGATCCACCGATGTGCTCGCCACTTCTCAGTTGCAAGCACTATTTCTGCGATGCCGTCGGCTTCGCTTCCTTCGTTAGCAGACGTCGGTTGGAAACTACGTGTTTTGGAGACTGATCTGCAGCTGCGATAGCGGGGGTGACTTTCTAATTGTAGGCCGTGATCCTGCGGATTTTGGACGGCACGAATTTGCTTAATGTGACTGCCAGCAATGTCTTTAGCACATTTTACTTGGACTCATGTACGCTTCATCCTTCCGTCGCCTCCGTCCGTTCACGTCACAGTCCAATTCTATTTGGCCACTAAAGAAGCGGCCTCGCCTGCACACTTCTTTCCTGTTTTTTAACGTGAAGGCTTCTCTGACTACGTCGAAGACTGGAATTCGCCCCAGGATTCTTTCCTTTGTAAAACGGCGTTACGGCTGGATAGAATAGTCCGTCACACGCTCCAAATTGACTCTTAATCACGCTTCGAAAATCATTCCCGATTCGTCTCATTTCAGCAGGCTCAACAGCTCTTCAGAAAAAAAACTAATAGACTTCTCAACCACTCTTTTTCAGAGATTTTCACCGACTGTCCTCCTTCGGAAATTTTAACACACTCCCGACTTTCAACGGAAAAAAATTATCTTGGCCGTTGTTTCCCTCCTCTTTCTTGCCTCGAGAGCCAATGGCGATATTAAGTTTCTTAACTTATCTTGTGAATTTACTATTGGTCATCGTTGGTTCCGCTCGGCTTGACCGATGCCGATGTCAAGCGGTAACGTCGCCAACGCGCCACATTCAATTTGGCGGACAGCTTGAACCAACGTTTCAACACGCTCTCTCGGGTTCTTCATGCGTGGGTGGGGCATATATTTGGTTTCGGCTCAATATAAATATATGTGTGTGTGAAACGTACTTCGATTTATATCGTCATCGTTAAGTTTACTATGGCCACAGACTGGTGCATAGGACATTAGCTGTCGGGAATCGCATTCGTGTGTTGGCGCCGAATAAGAAACGGAAGTTAACCGTACAGTGGGTCGGGCCGGGAATAATATAGGGCCGGGAATAGTTCCGATGTCGCCCAAAGCTGCAATACCACCCGCTACTCTAAGTCTCGGGAGGTGTCGTACGTTCGCCTGAATCTCTCTTCGTCGCGAAATATTCCTTCTTCCTGGTCCACAGCCACTGAAAAATACTCACAAACCCACCACTTCCTCGTTACACCGTGTCCGTGTGGCCTCTGTTCGGGACATATTTTAGAATGTCTCGGGCACACATATTCCATGCATGCGCGTAGGCTTAGCCATGACATACGCACATTTCGGGCATTCATTATCAAGTAGAATATTCACGAATATCATCGAGACGCAGCAGCTTTCATTCACGGCTGGCGAGTTCAGCACCGCCGCACTGGCGGGCTGGCCGAGTCCGCGGCGCCCGCCCAGGCGGCTGTACGTCCTCGACCACTTCCTGAGAAGAGAGAGGAAGTGAAGACTAATGAAGGGAGAGGGGAGAAGGGAGAGGAAAAGAGTTAGAAAGTGGAGAGTAATGAAGGGAGAAGGAAGAGGAAAAGAGTGAAGATGTGGCGAGTAATGAAGGGAGAGGAAGAGAAAGAGGGAGAAGGAAGAGGAAAGAGTGAGGAAGTGGAGAACAATGAAGGAGAAGGGGAGAGGTTGATTGATTGATTCGTGTTTCCGGGCGCGTCAAATACTTTGGTCATTAGTCCCGTAAGTGTAGTGCGTGAGGAGGAGAGAGGGGTCTGCGGGCCAATGGCGTCGCAGCAGGCCATGCGCGCCGATGGCGCATCACCTGAGACAGTGACGATCAATGACGACGCCACGACGCCTGTTTCAAAACGCACGGAACTGTCGCTCGACCGAATTCACGAAGGTTTCGTACTTTTGCCGCGTCGTCCCAGGCATTTATAGGAGTGGTGGCGAAACACCTGTGTCCTGCTGTTTGACTGCCGCCTGGTGCACTTCGCTCCGAGCCGCTGCCTACTGCTGCTGACTGCTAATCCGGCCGCACTTCCCCGGGACGCTGCTGCCACCTCACCGCGCTCCATGAACTACGGAGATGAATATTTTCTAAGTCCGAAAATTCTTTTCGGGCTTAGAAATATTTGTCTTCATCCTGAGCGAATTTTTTCTTAAGTCCAGAAAGTCGTTTTCGGATTTAGAAAAATTCCCATCAGTCCCTTTTGGGACTTTGAAAATGTTTCGATCCCCGCTAGCGGATTTTGAGTATTTTCACAAATCAGCTCTTTTAAAGGTGTAGGGCAATAAATATCCAGTCCTTTTCAGGACTAATTTCACTAGTTCTTTTAAGAATAATCTGATAGGCCGTCTCCATTTTTCGAAATGGAGAACGGTTACGACGTTCAGCGAGATGCGCTCTCATTCGCTGTCGGGCCATAGCGCGTTGGTCTTCTCGACCAATGGCGTTGCGGTCTCGGTTGCGCCCGAGGGGCTCACCTCTCTTTAGGCGGCTAACACTTCCGTTGCTGCCGCTGCTGCTCCTGCATCCGCCGCCACTAAGGCCGTCGCCGCACCGGGAGAAATCCCAGGCGCCATCGACCAACAGGAATTTCCAGCTATTCAAATAGCCTCTGTGGGGGCCACAAAAAAGAACAGAAAGAGCACGGTCTTGCGCATTGCTAACGCCCTCAAGGTGTTGATGCAGGCCGATGAGGACGGATGCTTGTCGCAGGTTTCGACCGATCTGGTTGCGCTCTTCACAGCTAAGCTGACTGATGCTAAAATGCAGCAGTTTAGCAAAGCTGCTGCAGAACAGGCTTGTGGAATTTTACTCCCACCCTTCTTG
>JAHLJT010008446.1:131523797-131589611 GCA_031308135.1 Acheta domesticus
CGACACTACTGTGACAAATTCAGAAATCATAAGTGAACGATTCCTTTATATCTGGGCCATGATACGGGATAAGAGCAGTCATTTTCTTGTGACACAGAAATTAACGGTTTCGGGTGAAGCCTAAAACACGATCCGATGCGCATTGGAGATATGTAAGATATGTATAAGAAAATAACAAGTTTTGGTTTAGGGGGTTTAAGTGAGTTACAAAAAAAGTCGAAACCGGGGATAATCTTTGAGTCATAAATTCAACTATTTGGTTACCTCAGCGGGTGGCATGAACCAAAAATGTATCACAAAATTTACATTTCTGAGTGTTACCTTTTATACTCGAGCCCTTCCTCTTGTCTCCCTCCTGATTACTTAGCCATCGAGCAATTCCAGTCTAACTTAATTTTGTGATTATAGGTGTTTCCAGAAACCTACGTACAACTTTAGGTTCTTACCTAAACCCATTTACAATTGGCATGTTTTTCAAAATTACAGTCAGGAATTACACTGGTTTACTATCAGGAATGACACTGGACAGTGTTGGAGCATCCCCCCTATGGCCCAGACTTGGTGTCTTCAGACTACCATCTTTTTACACACTTAAGGAGGACTTGGGTGGCGAGAAATTTTCCACTAGTGAAAAGGTGGAAGACTTCGTGGGCAATTGGCTATACACACGTAAACAAACTTTTTTGATAATGGAATTATGAAACTACCAATAAGGTGGTAAAAATGTGTAATTGTGGAGCTATGTAGAAAATGGTGAATATTGCTTTTTGATTTCTAATACTCAATAAAAAGTTTTTCAAAAAGTCTCGTGTATTTTTGATCCACCTAACATATCGTTATCTTTTCCAGAAACATCAAAGAATAAAATACTTCAAACATTTAAAATACAATAAAAAAACTAATATAAGAAAAAAAGTAAAGTTTTCACTGTCTGGGTCTTCTCACATTTATAAATCATTCTCAAGACTGTCAATTGCTTAGGACTTGCATGGTATTGCAGTTGATATAAAGCAGAAATGACAATACGCAAACACCAGCAATTACTATCGATGTTTTGAAGAGTAATGTGTCATTAGTCCCGAAAGTATAGTAAATGTTTTTATCGTGGGAGGTGGCGGTGATATTTCCCCGCTGGATGGCGAGATCCGGCGCCGATCTACCCGTTGGCTTGCGGTGTTTTCCACAATCAGGAATCTCCCACCAGCGGAGCATCGCTCCAGACGGAACAAGCTCTGAGCTCCCCACTGGTCTTACGGTAAGTGTGGTAGTGTAGCGCATGTGTGTAAGGAGCGAGCATAAGGTAAGGAAAGATCGCGCGCGATCCGTGGACCATTTGTTGAGGCACTACTCCGGCATTCGTCTGGTAATGATCTACGAAACCACGGAAAACTGCCAATCAGAGCAATCGGCCTCTAGAATTCTCCAGACCGGCTGAATTCGACGTAGCTAGTGTCGACGAAGTTCCTGCCACCGCCGGGCTGGAACCCTAGGACTTCCTGGCCAGAGGCTCTTCCGTGACATCAATTGATGCCCTGAGCCACCTAAGCCGTTACTATCAGTTGTCCATTATTCCATTTACGTCAGTTACTGTGAGGAAAACGTGCCTTGTTCTCCCAAGAGATGAAATAAGCTGGGTTCGCATCCAGCACCTTTTCAAAAGAATTTTTGAATGTATTTCACTCGCTGAAATACTTTCACGTTTTAAACCTCCAGCTGGTAAGCTGGAGTCTCAAAAAAGAACACTTCAAGAAAAATTGGTTTATCTTTTAATTGATTTCCAAATCGATCAATTTCCAAAACAGCAAAACTTGCTAACCCATTGTCATTTGTATTTATTTTTATTATGCATGTTAGACTTTCATTATTTCAGATTGATGTGCGTACATCACAACCTGGGACCCTCGTTATGGCTGGAACCAAGGGAGACAGAAGAAGATGGACAGACGAGCTAAGCAAAGTAGCTGGTCCCACCTGGACGAGACTGGCGCGGGAGAGGACAGCATGGAGACGACTAGGATATGAGCAGTGGGGGGTAGATGATGCTCCCCAGCACAACTTGTGTTTCTTATAGCTATTATTTTGTTTTGCTCATACATTGGCTTAAAGCTACTAATTAACAGAATAAGTTCAATGCATTTGATGATCCCCAGTGTAACTAGTGTTTCTTATAACTATTTTGTTTTGCGCATATATTTTCTTAACGAACAGAATAAGTTGAATGCGTGTGATGATCCAGTGTAACTAGTGTTTCTTGTAGCTAATTCTTTGTTTTGCTGATATATTTTCTTAAAGCTACTATATTGTTTCTTATAGCTTTTAATTTTTCTTCACATATTTGTTGCATTATCGTTTGTTTTACTATAGTTTGGTATAGCTACTAATTGTTTCGCTTTATATTGATATATTACATGATTCTGATGATGTACTTCAGTGATTTTACAAATATCAACCTAATGTAATCCTGCTAAAGCATGAGGCCTTTGTCCTTTATGGAATGTTATAGGCTAATAATAATAATAATAATAATAATTTCAGATTGATTATTAGTGATTCTCGGCAAATCAGCTGCTTAAGTAATTAATCCCGTGTGTAGAGCATGTTTTCTCCTCGGGAGACGGCGGTGATCTTCCCGCGCTGGATGACTACATCCGGCGCCGACCTACCGTCGGCTAGCGGGACTTTTCCTAACCAGGTATCTCTCATCAGCGGGACAAGCTCTAAGCTCCCGACCGGTCTCCCGCCATGCGTGGTAGTGTAGTGCATGTAAGGGATGAGGATAGGACAAGGAAGAGGAAGGAAAGACCACGTGCGGCCGGTTTCTTTGGGTACTGCTCCGGCATTCGCCTGTTGATCAGAGAAACCACGGGAAACTACCTATCAAAGCAGCCGACCGCTAGAATTCTCCTGCAGTGACTGAATTCGACCTGGCTGGCAAGCCAGTGCCGAAAATCCTGCCATCAGGACTAGAACCTTGGACCTCCCAGTTAGACACACTGCAGTGATATCAGTTGATGCCCTGGGTCACCTCTCCCAGTCATTATTTGACAAGCATGACACAAAGATTACTTACGTGGGAATCAGAAAGTGTATGTGATTGCTGGTGAATATACTCTATTTCAAATTGCTCCCATCCTTTGTAGGAGTTGGACAAATAAATCCAGTTGGTGGGAGGCAAATCAGCTGTTTATGATTTAATATCAGTTAACAGGAAAATGATAATCCACATACTTGTGAAACATTCAGAATTAATACTGATTATTGGAAACTCTCAAATCAATCTCCATATGAATTTTTTTTTAAAAACCTGAGATATGAATAATTATAAGAACCTATCTTTATGATTTATAAGAATGGGAGGAAAGTGACAATTTTGAGAAAGAAAATATACAAAGTGATCAAAATGGTATTATTAAACCAGAAGTCCGTCAGTGACCAAGTCAATCAAAATATCTTGTTATTTACATTATTGTGTATGAAGATAATGTATCTACATTATCTTGTTGGAAGAGACAAAAGAGAAATGAAAGTTGAAAAAAGCATGTATTTTATACCTTCCAACACGTAAGAAATACTATTAGCAATAAATCAAATGCATTTTTATTGACATATTCAAGTGTATTTTATCCAATGTCAACCTCCAAAAAGTGTGAGTATAATTGAGGTAAATGCAACAGTGACCTAACTGCTCTCCTGGCAGACAGCATTTAGGCTGCTGTTGCGCTTGTTGCCTCTATTTTAGTTACCATTTTGTATCACAATTCAGGATTAATTTTTTCCCAGTAAAGAGGATTCAGGGACAAGGATGGATTAATAGTTGCATGAAGTGAAATAAAAACACAGTTCTTGGAAAGAAATCTTATTATATTCTTATGTATGGTAATTTATCTTCACTCTACAAAATATAACTCAAAAAGTTTTCTTGGAGATGAAACTTGAACTTCTCAATCACCACGACCTGAAACATGAAAGGAAATTCTATTAGCATCCTACAGTCAAAGATAATACAATTAGATGTAAACTGATGTGGCATTATGTTAATGCAAGTGTTTCTTTGATAAAATAAACAAAATCTTTCTAAAAATGATAACTACAGCACTAAATTTGCTTTCTGTAATTACACATTTTTGTGTTTGAATATAAATGTTAAAATTACAATGAAAATAAAATATTACATGCATAAGAGGTAATAAAAATATAAAGCCAATGAGTGCAACTGAGGACTTTTCCTTAACAATAAATAAATAAATAAAATAAAATAGAATGAACATAACCCTAAAATAAGTTTCTTTCCAAAATCGTAATAATAAAACAAAATAGAAATTTTATTTTATAAGGAGTAATTTTATTTTTAATTTCCTCTAGCAATAATTTACAGCCAGTTTAATCTGATCATAAGAATATTATATCACTTAGCCCAATCATTTTATTGAGAGATTTTTCTCTGCAAGTAAATGAGATTATGTAAGACGGTGGAATACCCAACATAGCAACTGCAATAGTACTTCACTCAGTGATATTTTCTTAATAGCAGCAAAACTGGCTGTTTGCCCCAAGTTTATCAAAATAATTTATTAAAATTAAAAAAGTCATCAGCACACAATATCATATACTAAAATTATGTGTATGTAGTCATACACACAAACTGTTGCACTGTTAATAAATAAGCAAAGGAGAATTCTTACATTTCTAACATATTATAAATTAACAATTGCCAAACAAAAAGAAAATGGAATCGGTAATTTAAAATACGTTAGAAGCAAATAATTTTTTTTTTTTACACAAGGCTACATAATATACAAAATAAAATGAAAGCAAGTCAGCAAGTCTAATAATATTCTAATAACTTTCTTAGAAGCTTTCCCACGAATCCACTTTTTCTACGAAGCGTAACATAAACAAATGTGTATTTTGATCTTAAAAAAATATAAGATGCTAGAGATGACTAATTTGCATGAAATTAACAATTTATCATCCGAAAGAAAATATATAAGAAGGATATTAATGAATGAAATTGTATTAATGAATTAAATGTGCACAATGAAAAGAAGTAGAGGGTAATTCAAATGCATATTCAGTTATTATTTATTTTCATTCTAAAAAGTAATGTTTATTGAATATTGGTGAAACGTTTAAACAGTGTGTAATTATATTGAGAATGACATATTTTAATGAATAACATATGCTATTCATAAATCAAATGAGAGAAAAACCTACAAATCAAATGAGAGAAAACAATGCAACTAAGAACTGAGCTACAACAAGTATAAAACAGTGGTCACTCTTTCCTTGGAACAAATTCCCCCCGTCATTTCCTGATTTTCCAACACTTTTACTCTTAAAAAATTTGTACAGCGATTACAGAAAATATTAAACAATAACAAGTGGGTAGATATTAAAACATTGCCTTTTTCTCTGTGATATTGATTCTCTAGTATTAACACTGTGAAAGAGAGAGTATGAGATTCACAACACATTCCATTACCTATTGTCAGCCTTCTGATTTCACAGTAAAAAAATAAAATTAAAAAAGTAACGAAGTTTGAGGACATTTTTATCTAGAGAGTAATATCTGATTTTATAATCGTTTTAAATTTCCCTGACCTTTGAAAAATTCCCCAACTTTGGCTCATTTCCAAGAAAGTGGTCACCATGTGTAATACCCTTGACTCACTGGACTATGAAGACAAGCTCTGACTTGTAGCCTCACCAATAAGAAAATAGAATGTGCATTTATTGTGTACAATATAGAATTATTTATCTGCAGGAAGTTTCATTATTGCAAGGGGGTATGCACAGTTATCTACTCAAAAAATACATTTTTCCAAAAAACAAATATAAAAACTCCACGTTCAATTTTCTTCCATATAAATGAAAGTTTTATGCAGATAACCGGATCAGTTTTCAAATTATGAAAGAAAACTTACTTCTGCACTGGTAAAATCTACTGTCATCCAACTGGCCATGTTTCTGTGAAGTGTCATTTCCTTAAGTTTACTTACAAATTGGTTTCCCAGCAAACTTGAGCTACATCTTGTACACAAACTTCACGCTCAAGTTCTCTATTAAGAATATTTTAAAAAATTGTTTACATACACCCTTATTAGGGAAATTATAAAAAAACATGTTCAGAAAAGTCTGGTACAAATTAAAAATTTGGTTATTTGCATCCCCCCTCCCATTTAAACCATTCTATTGTTTCAATATTTAGGCAGCTAAAATACCCAACATTTTGGGTAAAAAAACTGTATCTACCCCCTTACAGAGATTGCAAAGTGCAACACTATTTTAGATTTAAAATATAACAAAAATCTGGCAAGGGAAATGTTCACTAACAGTAATGCTTTTGACTAAAGTATCATGTCCGTCTAGTATCTCATATAAGCTCTTCATATTCACACCTTGGTGGACAAGTTACCTTGAACAATGGCTAAATTCCATGAATCAATGTTACGATTCAATTTTCTCGTTTATAGAAAAACTAAAGAAATATTATTGGCAATGATTCTCCATGTAAGTAATACAAAGTACTGCAGGTACGAAAACTGAATTATTAAAAATTATTAATCTACAAAAATAAAGCACAATTTTGACAGGGAAAATAAAAATATTTAAATTGAAAATAGTTATTATCAGTACACGAATTGATTGCTGATTGAGAAACCAGACAATTAAAGAATTCCTAAACAAAAATTGAATTTCTGGTTGGCAAATGCCATTGTTTGAATGTTGAACCTGCAGAATTCCCTCATTTATGATCTGTAATATGGTTGAATTTGATTCCTATTAATCATTATGCATCATAACAGTAAATGCGAAGCAATCTAAATTAAATAGTAATGAAATTTTTATTCATGTGACCATGCTCATTTGTAAATATGATCAGGATGGCCTCGTTTCCCTGAAGCAAATTTTTTTGACTTTATTAGGTATCCCTATGGAAGAAAGAAAAAAAAAATCCCTGATGAAGTTTATAGAGTATCTCTCATTATTAAAATAAAATATGCGGTGGAACAACCACATTGTGTGTGTGTGTGGGGGGGGGAGGAGCAATGGACGAGTCTATCTGACTTTTGTTTCCTTGCAATTAAGGTTTCATTAAAGCTGAATTTAACATTTATTTCTATTTGTTGATTCATATTTATTTATAATGTATCAACTGAGACATTAAATGACTTCAAAAATATTAACAACTATTTGTGGATGAGTGTGGCTTCCAGGATGGAGGAAGGTGGCTGAAGCCCACTAAGACCCTCCCTCGCCCCCTGTTGGGAGCCCAATTACCAATTTGTGAGCACTTTGATTTTGCCTTGAAAAACATTACAAAAATCAACATTTGTTAATGAATAAAATTTGAGCCGAAAATATTGCTATATAAAATATTTTAAGGAATAAGGGCTAACTAATTTCAAGCTTTTCTCTTGCCTCTAAAAATTCTACACATTTCCAGATCAATGAGATTCCTTGACTTTTTCCCATTTTCCCAGAAAGTGGCCACCCTGATGATATTCTAGTCGACAACACAGCATTGCTGCATCTATGTTCTCTACACAGTGAATGCATTTTCATTTCCTTTTAGGTCACCTCAAATTATGAAAGATCTTATCTGATATGAATAATTGTAAAAGAACAAAATATACAAATAAATTATTCACGAGAATTTATTGAGTGACATTTCACCTATTTGAAAGCAGTAAGTATCCATTGTGGTTTAAATTAGGAATCAAATTCTAATGTCGTAATGGAACATTCTGATGCAATACTAAATCTCTGTTTAAATAAACGCATTCAAAATGAGTAAAATCACATACAATAGCCAAGTACAGAACTTGAAACAAAGGATGCTGTAAGAAATTACATCTACTGAACATTTTCCAATCCTATTTCAGAGTGCTTCAGGTGGTCTTAATTTTTGGTCCACCACAAAGACACTTTTCAGAAGGCAGGTGGATAACTGCATTTACTTCGAGGCCAATCATCTGAGTTGAATAAAGCATTCTGGACTTTTCAACAGGAGTTCTCCATGAACACAGCATGTTATGAACCTGCTCTCAACACAATATGCAGGGTTCACGGCACAAAAAAATTTAAGTTTAACTATGTCTACCAATATCTAGCCAGCACCAGCAAAAATTATCGAGTCTATTTCACCTGCCTATTTCACCAAAATTGTCCATGGGTACAAAGTGAAGAAAACTACCCATGAAAAATTAAAAACAACACTTTTCACAATAAAGCAATTACAAAATACACTTACAGGAAAATAAATCATACACAAAGCAAGCAAACAAAGCATCAAAATACACTACCAATTAACACACAACTTCTTAATGAACATTAAATTAAGCCCAATATTATTTCCCCACTGTGACTTGACAATATGAGATGTTTTCTAGTCACAGCATGTAAACGGGATCTTTGAAAACATAGCAAGTGCAAAATGCAAACATTATTTCAGATTAAGTGTCAAATATGCACACCAATCTTTGTGCACGGTTGGAAACAATTTATTATTACACTACCCACAATCTGTGTAGGTGTGTGACCAGAAGCTTAGTCATCAATCATAGAAGTAAAATCCCTGTGTTTTAAATGCAGCTTACCATAACATCAGTAAACGAAGATTCCGAACTTGACGTTCTCCCTACACAATCACATCCACTCACTATCACCACCTTTCACAATTGCACTGAACAACCTTCTTGGCAACATTCACACGATTTCAACTTCTTGAAAGGCACTACACTCACTGCACATTTTCACAGCACTGAACACGGAAACACTACCTAACACTTAGAATCCTGAAAATTTTCACATCAGGCACAGGAGCCACTTCCACCATTTCACTACGACCTCGACTGCCGGTTTCCAGAGTTGCCAAGTATTGGCAAAGTCAGGCTACGCGAAGGCATCGTCGAACAAGTCCGAACACAACCATGCGCGCTTCTTTTGAATACACTCTTTTCTTTCAAATTGCAGAGACGTTCCTTTCTGCGTGCGTTCGTATTTGTATTTATCATCATCATTTCATTGTTTAACCTTGAAGAGTTCTATTATTATTATTATTATTATTATTATTATTATTATTATTATTATTATTATTATTATTATTATTATTATTCCTCTAAATCACGACTAAAGATGTTAGGTGTCGGCTGAATATAAAATCTACTCCAGGTTGCAACCAGCTACCTAAGGAGTAGATCTAGGGACTGTCGGTGCCTCTACAATACTTTGCGCAAAATGTGGGCTGTTCCAAATAAAGCGATTTCTTGCACTTCCCAGTCTTTTGAATTACCTGGGAGTTTAGACAAGTTCTTACATAAATTGTGCGGAACAAATCCCAGAGCTCCGATAACTATCGGGACGACCTGTGCTTTTACCCCCCACATTCGGCTGATCTCGATTTCCAAACTCTTGTATTTAAGACGTTTCTCTGCCTCCTTGGTAACGACGTTTTGATCGCAAGGTACAGCAACATCGATAAGTAAACACGATTTTTTCGCCAAATCCCGGATAACTATATCCGGTTTGTTTGCAGCTATCGTGCGATCAGTTTGAATTTGTTGGTCGTACAATATCGTACACAATCCAACAGACGTCACCGGTTTCGGTGAGTGTTCGTACCACTTGGGGCATGTGTTCGGAACTTCGAGGGCGGTACAGATCTGCCAGTGGAGGTAACTACACACCCTGTCGTGCCTTTTCAGGTATTCGGTCTTTGCTAGGATTGGACAAGCTGAAACAATATGATCACTGGTTTCTACGTCTTCCTGACAGATGCGGCATTATCATCTTGGGAAATTTTGAGAACCGCTTTATCATAATGTCGTGTTCTCAAGGCCTGATCTTGGGCAGCTATTAGAAGTGCTTCCGATTCTGGCTTCATTCTTCCCCTTTTAAACCACATAAATGATTGATCTTTATTGATCTGCACCTTGTCCATTCGTTTCAAATATTGTCCGTGGAGTGGTTTGTCTCTCCACAATTTCTTTAACATTTTTTGTGTCTCAAATTTCATGTTAAGTAGCACCAGAAGTTCAGTGTTTCTGTCATTCTGGGTGTCTTGCAAGTCTTGTTCGCAATGCTTTTATTATTATTATTATTATTATTCCATTACATCACGACTAAAGATCTAATGAGTCGGCTGAATATAAATCTACTCCAGGTTGCAACCAGCTACCTAAGGAGCAGATTCGGTGACTATCAGTGCCTCTACAATACTTTACGCAAAATGTGGGCTGTTCCAAATAAAGCAATTTCTTGCACTTCCCAGTCTTTTGAATTACCTGGGAGTTTAGACAAGTTCTTACTCAAATTTTGCGGAACAAATCCCAGAGCTCCGATAACTATCGGGAACGACCTGTGCTTTTACGCCCCACATTCGGCTGATCTCGATTTCCAAACTCTTGTATTTAAGACGTTTCTCTGCCTCCTTGGTAACGACGTTTTGATCGCAAGGTACAGCAACATCCACAAGTAAACACGATTTGTTCTCCAAATCCCGGAATAACTATATCCGGTTTGTTTGCCGCTATCGTGCGATCAGTTTGAATTTGTTGGTCGTACAATATCGTACACAATCCAACAGACGTCACCGGTTTCGGTGAGTGTTCGTACCACTTGGGGCATGTGTTTGGAACTTCGAGGGCGGTACAGATCTGCCAGTGGAGGTAGCTACACACCCTGTCATGTCTTTTAAGGTATTCGGTCTTTGCTAGGATTGGACAAGCTGAGACAATATGATCAATGGTTTCTACTTGCTCCAGGCAAATGCGGCATTTATCATCTTGGGAAATTTATTATTATTATTATTATTATTATTATTATTATTATTATTACACTAGTGTAATATTTTCCTCAGCTATTTTCGCTGGTAAATATGTTCACCTTCCGCAGAGTTGTTTTGGAACAGGGTTCGGTCACAGAAAAAGAAGTTCATCTTATATCTGGACTTAAGACAACTTTTCTTACGATATGCGCTGTTTGCAACAGAACTGCGCGCTGTCCCATGTTCAGAACGTTTCTCGGTAGTTGAAGTTTCTTTTAAGTGTTTTAGGAAGCTTTTACTGACAAGGCCTTCCGTCGATATCACGAGTGGGTATGTTTTGGTAACATTTAATTTCCAAATATGTTTTAGTTCATATGATAAGTTTTCAAATTTGGAAATTTTTTCAATTTCTTTCTGTTTGATATTGTGGGGATTTTCAGCTTCCTGACTCAGTACTGATTCATTTCTTTCTATTTGTTCATTTGTACTCGAAGATAGTAGCGACGAGTTTTCGACTTCCTGTCGTATTTGCTCTAGTTCTACTTCAGAGAGGAAGCATTTTCTGACAATGACATGTTTTCTGTCAGATACATTTTGTTCTGTCAGATGAAGTTCTGGGTACCGTTTCGTGAATTCGGCGGGAAAGCTTGCCTCCATCCTGGGAGTGGATTATGTTGACACTGGTTGATGGAATAGAACGCTCTCATTATTTCAATATTCATTTCGCGCGTCCATCTCTTACGCCAAGCATCTTCTCTCCTGCTAGCAGCCCTCCTTACGGGTGGCGGGCCAGCAGGCAGAGGAACATTTGGTTCTTCTGTCCGTGCGGTTAGATCCACATTGTTACTCCTGTCGTCGTCTGAAGGCTGACTATGAAACACATCGAGGGCAGCCTCATGGCTCGATGTGTCCGAGGCATTACTTCTTTTCTTGTTTCTCTCCATAATTGCATGGGTATCGCATTTATACTTACCTGCCAGGTATGTCAGAAGAGTCCATCCACCAAGTTCACCATTGGGGCTCATTGCCCCTCATCTGCTGACCTTACTGTTCACTCTTTCTGTTAGCAGCCGCCTGCTCCAGGTCAGTCGCTGCATTGAGGATGGAATGGGACTAAGAAAGGAATTATCTGATTGGGAAAATTTTAAAGGTGAGGAAATAGCTAGTGTTTAGGAACGGGAGGAAATGAGCTACTCAATCCACCCACTTCCTCCCGCTGGAAGGGGGAGGGCGGAATATGAAAGGGAGGATATGCTAGGGCAGGTCAGCGGTCAGCGCCCCTTTCTAGGTAGGGGAAACCGGGCTGATTGCACAATCCGACCCTCCGGCAGGGTACTACGGGCGATGTGGGTCGCCAATTCCCTACGCCCTTATTATTCTTATTTATTATTATTAATTACATATCGTATCTCTACGGCGACTACATAAATTGTAGAGATTAACATAATCACAGTACAAATTATGGTTTTAATTTTGAATATAATTATGTCCGTTGATTTCCTACAAATTTTCTGGCGATTCTGGCCGTTGAGATGATAGTAACCTTCTGCATAAGCTTCCATAGGTTTTCAGGAAGATCTAATTCCTTGAGACTTTGATGCATGGTCTTCGGATGCAGGACTTGATATTATAATTGGAATGATTCTCACTTTGCCAGCATTCCATTGTTGGAGGATAGACTCTGAGAGATCCACATACTTAGTCTTTTTTTCTGTGTATTTCAACTGAAGATTGGAAGTGTTTGGAATTGAGACATCGATAATGTCGACTTGCCTGTTTTCTTTATTGAACAGCAGTGGCGTAGCGTCAGGGGATGCTGAGATGCTGAGCATCCCCGTATATAAGAACCTTAAATACTATATTGATAATCTTACAAGTGGTCTGTTGAGCGAAACACGTTTTGTATTAATTTTAAATTGATTTCCTATGATTGAATTCGGCGGGCTGTTGAAGCTGGCCTCTGATTGCTTGGAAGCTAAAATACTTCAGCGTCTGCCGCCAGATTGCGACGAGCAATGACGCATGCGCAGATGGCAAGGTTCCCCTCTCCCCTCTTCACCCCTGGCTCAGAGAAACCCGACTGCTTTACGCTAGCGTCTACTGCGGAAAGAAGCTCGTTTGTGCACGAGAGCGCAGCACACTTCAGGCGTTCAGTAAATTATCTTTCTCTCTCTCACTCGGGAGTCCCCGCTTGGTCATGGGTACAAACTGTAGAAATAGTGCCTGACTACTATTTCTTAATTAATATCCAAGAAATTGTATTATCTCTTAAATAGATTACATATTATTTAAGTCTGCAATGTATAAATTAACAAATGGTCTTATTGCCATTTGCGTATAAGAATTAAAGCTGAGCCATTGTATAATTTGCTTTCAAGACATCGGCAGCCCTGACTGCTGTGAGGATTTTGTGGGAAGCGCCTACACCGTCGTAAGCAATCGAGATCGTGGAAGTAGTCCCAGTGTATCTGCCTTGTGTTGCGTTCGCCTGTTAGATGAAGCAGTTGATAGTGACATTTTGTGTGTTATTGTTGAGCATCCCCAAACGTGTGAGTCACGCTACGCCACTGTTGAACAGAACAATATCAGGTCGATTGCAGATGACAGTTCTGTCTGCGAGAATAGTTCCGTCCCAGTACAGTCGATAAGAATGATTCTCCAAAACATTCTCCGGGTTATACACATAGTGCGGAACTCGTGCTTCGGATGATAACCGGTACTTCTGGGTCAATTCTTGGTACATTACTTTCGCTACTGCATCATGCCTATTCCTGTACTTTGATCCAGCTGTATGTGAATAGCCTGATGTAATGTGCTGCATTGTTTCAATTTGTCCACAACCGAATCGGTAGCGGTCATCGTTCACACTTGGGTCTTTCAGTATATATTTTCTGTAGTTGCACGTTCGAATTACTTGATCTTGTATGGCAACCATGAATCCTTCAATTTCAGGGATGATCTGCTTTGAGACTAACCGGTAGTTCGACGACTGTGTATCGACATGTGCTTAGGTTTTCTCATTCAAGCATTAAGTTTTTGCTGGATACTGAGTTCCGTAAGGCTTACGTCTGACTGGCATAATTTCACTGCTGTCCATTTGTCCACTGCACAAACTGCAGCGTGTAACTTGGAAGCTATAGATTTCGCGTGGAAGAACTTTCTGAGGCTCTCAACCTGCTTGCAGATCATGGTGTTAATCAGAGGCGGGATTCAGGGGGGGCAAGGGGGGGCAACTGCTCCCCCAATCTTGGTACAAATTTAAAAAATTCATTTCATTTCGCGGATCTTCAAATTTATATGCAACAGATTTATTTTTTGTGTATTTTGAGAAGAAATGTAATAATAATTAAGCGAACAATAATTTTATTAAGCTTTTTCAATTTCAATTTCCCCCCCGCCAGTAACCCTGGTGGGGCGGGAATTTATTCAAATTAAGGGACGTACAGAAGAGAGCTCCAGTTGTTAAGCTTTTGGAGCTAGAGGAGGGCGGTATCTTAAAATACTAATTACTAACTGACTTAATATTAACTTATATCTAATAACAGCTGGCCTCTTTGGACCTTGCCTAGATATATTTACAGGTAATTATTGTTTTTGAGTAACAGTTCTTTGGAATGTTCTTTTTCTTCAATTTTCTATTTTCATTTCACTCGCACATTCATTCTTATGATTGTATTTACAACACTTTCACACACTCATTCTCTCACACACTCATACTCACTTCACTGCACTATTTACACTATTTACACTTGTATTTTCGCCACGGCGCCGACTTCACTCAAGCGTCCGTGGCGCCGCGACGTCTTCGGCCCCGGGCGGCCCAGGCCCGGCTATTAAGCTGAGCGAATAATATACATTAATAAATTGGTGAACTTTAGTTCAGTATTATAAAACGCGTAGGATAGTGTTCAGCGTTATTTTGAATATTCCTCCTCTTTCAATTATATATTGCTTTTAAACGTTATTTATTTGGAAATTAAACAGTTTAATGCCTAAAATCATGAGTCATAACTAGACCTCTGATTTTAGGACAAATGCCTATTTAGGATATTATGAAAGTAATTGCAAATGTTTACGAATCATGAGAAAATTGATGTACTGAAATCATTTAATATGCCTAAAATATCCTAAAAAGGGCGGTTGATGTCTAATTTAATATGTTGTTGCCTAAAACAAGTAATTTTCAAGAACGATCGTATTTTAAAAGGTAAATTTTGAAATTCGTTTTACGGAAATGCAAAAACTTTTCCGAAATGCAAATATTGTGTAATCGAACAACGCACCGAAATCTTTCACTCAAAATAACGAACAAAAGGAGCCCTGCAAGTCAACATAATAAGGATGTTTCACGCTCGTCTCCGAACAGCACGCACTTCTTGGGCAATTGCACCCATTCCTGATGCAGCTGCGCTGTTGGCAGGTTGACGCTTATCACCGCAGCGCGTCGTCTGCGAAGTCCAGGTGAGGAAAGCGACAGACAGGCCAGGCGAAAACCTACTCTCGGACAAACGTCTATTACAAAATACTGTTCAGTGTTTAAATGTGTCGAGTAGTACAAGTTTTTTTGGGGGTGGGGAGAACGAGTGAAAAAGTTCCAGGAGACGTGAGCATGAGAAATGTAACTAAATTTGTTTGCTCCTATAAATATGTCAGTAAACATTTCATTTTCAGCCTTAAAAATGATTTTAATAGACAAGACAGCATTATCGTAGAAAATTTGGAGAAAATATTGATTATATACTATACTGCTAATTATGAAAGCGAATAAAAAATATGCTTGTAGTCTCTCTCATAAATGTACAGATACTTTTTGCTGCATACTTTAATTGCCTAATTTAATCTTTTGAGATAAGTTCTACATGCCAGAAATATAACTTTTTCATGTCCATTTTTCGCCTGGCTTAATCACTCTGTAACTTATTTTAAGTGCCTCAAACGTCGATTTTAATGCATATTAGTGCCTAATTTCGTAATTTTGTTGCCTATTTTAGGTGCCTCAATCAAACCTCAATCAATCAATTTTTGTGAGTAAAATTCCGAGGTCTAGTCATAACACTGAAATTTTTACTCTCAAAAAGAAATAGTATTTCCCGTTTATTAGATGTAGATTGAGTTAAAGGTGGTTATATTGTAACAGTACATCGATCCACATCATATCAAATGTGTATACGAGATTTGAGCCCGTGGAAGAGCCGCACTTTGCCGCTACCGCCACTGGTGCCCGCGCCCGCGCCGTCCCGGCGCCCGCGCCTACTAGAGATCTCTTTGTCACAGTCCTCAGACCTTTCACTAGTTTCAAAAGGGTAGCGCCCATCGACGGATTAGGCCTCTTAGCGCAGCCGGGGCCGGACGTTGCAGATTTGCGCTTCCCAGAAATACATCAAGGGAAACTTATTCTTGGAATTATCACACCCCCAAATGTTACTTCCAATAGGGCATGCGCCGATAATTCTATTGGCCAAAGCGAGGTCTCACTCCCACACCTTTCGTTTAAAATAATAAATCAGAGAATAACCTCACAGGGGGATGGTGGGAGACAGAAGTTTGGTGGCGAGCATAGCTGTAGCCAAATTAACAGATACCGAGATTTTACTGACGAGTTAACGTCAAAACGGCCTCTCCGGCTCTTGAAGGGGAGCGCGGCATCTGCTGCATATCGCGAAGTAGACTTGCGCTTGATTTTATCATCTCATGTAGTGGAGCAAGCAATAATGTTACGCTCTCCACACTTCAAGTCTGGCGGAGTTATATGGTAACGGATGGTTGCGTGGATGCCACTCGCCAGCAGTGCCCGAGCTTAGTAGATTCACAAAACATACTATCGGCGGTCACATCCGCCCGCGTCAACGTGGCTGAGGTATCCCTGCAGCCGGCGCACCCCGCGCTGCCGTAGCCGCCGCCGCCGCCGGCGCCGCCGCCACCGCCGCCACACCCTTTGTGCGGCCACCAACCTTGCAGCCAGGGCGAATGGTCGCCCGCTTATCTGAGGACTATCTCACAGAGGGTGTGATGAACTCTTGCGTCAGCAACACGCAATTTTTGTAATTGTTTTTTTTTATTGCGAGGCGGGCCGCGCGTTGGCCGTGTAACGTAAATTGTCATTATAATGTTACCAGAATGAATAATGTGTTTCTTGGCAATTCATGTTTGCAAGACCTGCTCCTTCCCGCATCCCGCGAAGTTAGAAGAACAGGACTAAATTCGTAAATAATCTTCCTCCATAAATGCTTGGGTGGGGGATTATTACAATATGAACCATTTATATAATATGAGCCCCCTTGGTATCTTTTCATATATCGCAAACATTATAGCAGGAACAATTTTAACTACTCTAATAACTCCTGTTGCCAATATAGCTTTGTGGTTCAGTTGTATATGCGAGCTGATGTGAAACAGAGATGTTCGTGTTTTCTCGGTTCTAGAAGCTTTGGAAGGTATGTCTTTGGTTTTTAATTATAGTTGAGTTCTCTTAGAACGATTTTGATTTTTAACGAATGAAATACAATATGTTTTAAACGTTGTTTTTATGCATTCAATCTGTAATTTCGAACTATCATAGACCGGTTTTAGTTTGCAGAATTTTAATTTCTGAATTAACATGCAATCTCCTGCTCACGCACCCGTCCCGTCTCCACTGAAGTTCTCATTCTCTATCACACCTTCCGAGTACTCATTGACTGTCTTGTCTCGCGCCCCGCGCGCCTTCTCGTTCGTCGCGTTCCCCCTATCTCGTTCCTAATGGTTGAGTCGACTAGGCCGCCACTACCGCTGAATTCAAACAGTGTCGACCGCATCTAAACCGTGTCGGCCTCTGCATCTCTGGTTGGAAATGCATTATCAGCACAATTCGTTTCAATATATATATTTAATCTAACGTACTTTCCCAACAATTGCCACTCGACTCATGACTGAAGGGTGTACGCAGATTTAATGCTCTTTCGAGCTTGAATTTTTCTTAGGGCAGTGGATTCTACAGCGGTAAGGAAAATCCAAGTGTAACACACAAGAAACAAATCAAATAACAAAGTAAAATGTATTTTAAATCATTTGTCATACACTTCGTTTGTGGTGACTTCACACAAACACAAAACGAACTAGCAATTATATTCTCTGAATTTTTACACGTGATCACTCACTTTCCGTGCACGGTTTTGCAAATCAACTTCAATTATTTACACTCTTATTTACACAACATTCTTTACCCATATTATTCTTGGGTGAAACTAGACAAGTTGTTATCATCTTTGAAACTTTTCGTTCATCTGTTTTGCTTTAAATTTACATTGAATAATTAAACATTTCAGAACCTTTACATTTATTGGATGAATATCACTGTTCAATCCTTAGGGCATTTAGGGCAAATGACATTATCAAATTGCGCTCAAATCAACTTGCTAAACGAATTCTCGACAGTACCTAAATTCTTTACTTCGCGATCGTTCTAGTACTAGGTACCGCTTTGGCATGCGGCTGCTATGAACGGCGACCTCAACGTTAAACTTCACCCCTTTCCAATGTTCCGTTACCTTCCGGCGATTCGCTGCTCGCTTGCTTTGGTCGACCTCACCGGCGACGAATTCTTCAACTCCGCGACGTTCGCTGATGGTGCGCGTGGTCTCGCGCTGTCTCGCTACCGCCTGCCCTGGCGTTCGCAACCGCGTAACCAGGCGCTCTGAACGCGTCGTGGTCCTTCTTCTCCTCGTCCCGGCTCTCTTCTCTCCGTCCCAGCTTCTTCTGCTCGTACCGGATTTCTTCTTCCCGTCCCAGCTTCTCTTTCTGCTCGTACCGGATTTGACCGTCTCCGCAATCAAGTTTTTGTTTACGCCCTCGTGCCACTAGTCCTTCGCACGACTGCAATCTTGCGACCGCACGATTAACTTAGTTCATGGGCGTTGCGCACTCGATTCATTTAGTAACTGTTTTCTACTTTCTGCGTTCTCGCACCTCGCCTATTTAATTTACACTCTTTCTCAACTAACTGCGTACCACCACTGACTGAATATCGCCGCTACTTCGGCCTTTCAAACTAGAATCAAGTTCATTCACAGTTCTTTTGTCGTCGCTACTCCGACTAACAACTCATAACTATTTCTACGCGGTTATTCAACTCCGCACTATCGCCATTGTAACTCAGGCGGGATACACACTTCGCAAACTTTCTGACGAGAAGGGATCTGTGGTCAGCGAACCGGCGTATTTAACCGGCCCACCGATGAGGGGTGGAAAAGCCCCGCCCCCTCTCCGGCTGACCACGCAACACGTCATCGTTACGTGCATCGCCGAACGCTGCGCTATCTTGCCGGCGTCTGGCTGCATTCCCAGGTTTCTGGTGCGTTCCGCGCGTTATTTGAATCGTACCAACGCCTTCAACAATGGTTTTATTCTTGTAAAAGTACGTGAAATTCACGTTCGTTACAATATATATATAAAACTTATTGCGACTCAAGCATTCGGAATATTCACATAGTTTATTAGACAAAATATGCTTAGAATTGTCTTAAGAGCTTATTTTCGAAGTTTCGACGTTTCCTCCTCGGACATCCTGTATACAGTGTCCAGAAGCTCCCGTTACAAAAAATACCCTAAATTCTGTGTTGCAAGTCATGGAAAAAGGCAGGTCCAGTTTTTCCGAAAAATATTTTGTCTTTGAGAAAATTGAGTTTAAAAATCACTTCCGGGCCGCTAAATTCAAACCGGCCGCTACGACACTGCAGACGGCGGAGTCTTCTTCTGCGCGGAGCATTTCCTCGTTTCTCCGCGTAAACGGTGAAACAGTCGAGTAATTTTCTCTAAGGAAAGCATTGCGTGGCTTACACTAGAATACGTTAATAGTATAAAATGTTTGTAGGTTCTGTTTAATAAATATTTTAAATGTACTTGTTGAAAATTCAGTTTTGTTCAAAATGATAGCCACGGTACACGACTGCGTAAACGTAAATGATGAACACATCCAACATTTATGAAAAATATTGAATTTCCTGGAATGCTCGAATTGTTATTTTTAGCACATATTCATATGAACTAGTGCCTTGGGCTTAAGACTGCCACATGAAGATTATTCTAAATGTCGTGATAAACAAAAAAGAGTGCCAGTGCTTATGCACCTCTGCCCTAGAGCCTCAGTTGAACGTGTGACCCTCCCACGAAGCCTTGGCGGTAGAGGCTTCACTGACATTAACACCAGATGCGGGATTTCGGATCTTTCATTGGGGAGGCAAATTTGGACGCTATTGCGAACACGAAAATATTCATTTATATGAACGGTTTTAATTAATTGTGCTGTAACTACTAACTGTTTTGGCCCTAGAATCTTTGGTGGCATCTAAAACAAAAAAGTACAAGCACAAGTTGTAGTGTATGTAATACAAGCCAGTTAAAGTTTGAGGCTCATACGTATATATACGCTCGTATACGCACCATAGTTCGGGGCTAGTTTTACAACCATCGCCGTATTAAGGAACTGTGAAGGTATTGTGGATGCTGAGGGAAAGTGGATCATGCAAAAAGTACTATGGAACGAGTGTGATGAACAATATTCAAGAGTGAGAACGTGTAATCGAAGTGAGACGGGACCGATGCGTGAGCATAAGTTATGCGAAGTAATAAAGGAACAGTGGAGGAGTTTTGTAGTGACGGAGGATTCAAGTTTTGGAGTGAATCAACTGATGATTAAGGTGGGGGCTAGTATAGTGAACTATTGTTAACGTTCAATTAAGATTTGCAACATCAAAGACTAGGTGAAGATCCGTGGTCGGTCAGTAGACGAGCCGCCCCACGTAGCAGCGAAGTAGACAGTACGAGAGGCGCGAACGAGATTAGAAGGCCATTAAGGCTATGGAGGAACATGTATTGAGCAGAGGATGGCTGGCGTTTGAACGTTTTGGTAACGTTTCACATTTGCCTTCTACGCCTCGGCACGCGGCCGGCGCCGAGGCCAGCCGAGCGACGCCGAACCTGCACGAGATGCCTCGATGTCCGAGGGGCTGGCCGACAACTGGGATGGTCATCTAAACGACAGGTTTTTATGTACTGAACAACTCATTGAAGGTTGATTACAAGTATAGCAGTGATTCTGAAACATTCCAAGGGTGGAACAAATGAAAGGAGAATTACATTCTAATGAAAGTATTTTTCTGAAATAAAGTGTTATGTTCTCTGCATTACAACTCTGTCTTTCCAATGGATGCATGAATACCCGGAGCCATTCACGTGAAAGGTCCTGTCCCCTTATCATATTAAAATCATTGTTGAATTGTACCGAAAACCGGTATGTCATTACATATATATATATAACTTTCATGGAGATTGGTTTCCCAGTGTCCGACACTGTATTATGTACTGTTAAATCTGTTGTAATTCCACTACATGGCGCTGTAGAACAAATCTAAATATTTACTTCAAATGCAACCCGCCACACAATCGGTAGGATTTTGAATCTATATCGTTAAATAACTCCTAAACAATGCGTTCTATGGCCTTAAAAATTAAAGTTTCTCACACCCTAATCTACAAGATGAAACCTTCTTGAACATTCTATCACATTTTTGCTGGTCTGGCTCTTCCCGATATTACCATACCTGTTCAGAGATAAGCAGAATCTGCAATTAAATGTGAATGAGAGGGACAGAGAGCGGCAGATACAGACAGGGACAGGGTGAGGGAAGGAGGGGCAGTGAGAAAGGAGAAATAGGGAGATGAAGGGCAGAACGTCTGCCGGGTTTTCCTACTAATATTGTGGGGAACCACACATGACACGTATGTTCGCCGTCACGCATGGAGTTCGCTGGTGATTTTAGATAGCAGGGCACACACGCTAATTTTTTTTATGTGAGCGCCACGCATGCGTCTTTCCTGCTATCCAGCGCGGGCATTGAGAATCTCAGGACGTGGGCGCTCTGGATCGAGGTACGCATTTGTAACTAATTTCTAAATGACACACAGGTATGGTCTTCTATTTAAGTGTCACCCGCCCAAGTGGCGGGAACACGTTTATTAAATCTGGTACAAGTGTCTCTTTACACAGTTAATAAAAAAACTACTCTCTCCTTTGGTTGTTTTCACTTGGTTACGGACAATCAAACAAACAAACAAAAAATGTGGTCCTGTCTTTGTTACCTCGCATCGTCTGAATTGCACGCTCGCGGGCAGTTTACCGGTAGTCTCCGAGATGACGGGGGCGTCAAACGGCTGCTGGGCGCGACCTTCGCGGTGATGCGTTGCGACGTCACATGCGCAAAGTGAGGCCGACACACGTCACCTCCTTGCGTTTTTTTACACGTAACGCGAACTGCACACCCCTTTGATTGCGAGGTGAGCGCTAGTTCGGCTGATCCGTCACTTGGAATAAATTCCGGAGACATAAATAATGGAAATTCGGATCAGCGAAGCGTGCAGGTATTGGCCGTGTCACGCGGTAACTTTCTCAAAATAAATGTTTATCTTTCGCCTGACTTCTAAAACGCGGGCTTAAGTTCACTTCCGAACACCGAGTACGAAGGTCACTCCAAAAGTTTTGAGAATGAGCAACAATGAGTTTCTCAGCAACAATGAAACTATTTCCATTGTTAGGTGGAGCTTTTAGTAAGAATCTCGCGCAAGTTTGAACACGCTCGGGTAATTTATTAACTTAGTAGGGCTATTTGTGTTCTATTAGTTGTTGTTCCTCGGTTGGCTTAGATAAGAAATCATGCCTCGAGAGATTACAGCGTGCGTTTGGCAATGGTTGCCCTTCACAAGCCACTGTCTATCGATGGTTTGCCGAATTCAAGAGGGGAAGGGACTCTTTGGAAGATGAAGACCGTTCTGGCAGGCCCAACGCAGCAACAACGGATGAAAATGTGCTCTAAGTGGAACATTTGCTAAGGGAAGGCCCTCGTTGTGCATATGCTCAGATTCAGGAAGCTTTAAATATTGAATCAGCAGCAGTGAGACAGATCCTGAAAGAAAAGCTTCATGTTAGGAAGCTGTGCTGTCGCTGGATCCCTCACAATCTGCCAAATGAACAAAAAAAGGGCGCGAATGGATTGGTGTCGTGAGATCCTTGGTAAGTTCAATGGAGGAAGATCAAAAAACATTTTTAACATCGTGACGGCTGATGAAAGCTGGATTTATCAATTTGATCTAGAAATGAAACGGCAGTTATCAGTGTGGGTCTCCCCACATGAAAATCCTCCAACGAAATTGAGAAAACCCAGAAGCGTTGGCAAAATGATGATTTGTTCTTTATTCTCTGCCAGTGGCCATATTGTGACAGTGCCACTCGACGAACAAAACACAGTCACTGCAAGATGATACACTACAATTTGTATGCCCAGATTGTTTGAAGAGCTGAGAAAGAACCGTCCAAAATCAGGTTTGCGTGGAATCCTGCTCCACCATGACAACGCCGCATCCCACACAGCCAGAGCAACAACTGAATTTCTGACAGAATCAAGGGTTAAAACACTGTCTCATCCACCCTACAGTCCAGACCTGGCCCCGTGTGACTTTTTTCTTTTCCCTTATGTGAAAGAAAAAATTAGAGGTCATCGTTTCGAGTCAGCTCAGGCTGCAATGACTGCATATGAAGATCAGATTCGCAGTATCTCTAAAGAAGTGTGGCGATCATCATTTGATAATTGGTTTAATCGGATAAAACGTTGCATAGAGTGTGGTGGAGAGTACATCGAGAAGATGTGAAGGTAACAACTTGTTATCTCGATTTCAAATATAGTATTCTCAAAACTTTTGGAGTGACCCTCGCATAAGTTTCTTTCTAAAGCTTACTGGCAGAGTTTCTGCTTCTCAAGAAGAATACATTTTTATGTCTTTTTACTAGTCTGACGAAAAATTGAGTGTCCTTGTTTCTCTCTGCTCGCTCGTGGCTCGCTTCCTTCTCCCCTCTATTTTTGAAAATCCAGAGTTGTCACGTGATCGGTTTTGGCGTTTTGATTGTCTCAAGTGTGCGTTTTCTGAAAGTTTCCATCAACGTTTATTGACAATTGGTCGGAACTTATCCCTTCCCTTTTTGACCTTTTAACTGAGGTTCTAATTGGTTGTCTTTGTAGTTACAGCGGAGTGCTTCTGCGCGCCATTGTAATCGTAAATGATGTGTTTATGATGCTCTTGAGATGCGCGGGTCGGTCGCTACTAGATTTCGCTAATACGGTTGTTCTGGTCATAAATCTGGCTATTGCCGCGACAATAGATTAGTCGCGGCCCGTCCTCGTATGGGGGGGGGGGAAGGAAGACTGCCCGGGATCTCCCATCTCTTGGGAGATGTCATTGTTGCTGAAGGCGCGGGGCGACCCGACGCGGCCATCAGGCGTTGTCAATTACAGAACACTTGTGAAAGCACGTATGCTCGGCTGCGGGATAATGTGCCGTGACAGGGGGGTCGCTCAAATCATGTAGTGTGTCGATCCGACTCATTGTAATATTTAAACTATAAAATAGGTTTTGTTTAAATAATATATACATCTTATTTTTATTAAAATAAACACTCTAAAATAATATTGTATTCACTTTCAATCCTAATCCAAAGTGTAAAATAAGTTTATAACTGAATTAATTGGAGTTTTGAGGCTACATAACATCATATTGCAAAGTTTTGATATTTTTGTTGCATGTTTTTGCACGTTTTGGTGTTTTTACTGCACGTTTTAGAGAGTTTTGCTGCACGAAAATCTGGTCTTTAATAATAGCTCTTAGGACCATGAAGAAACAGCTCAAGAAAGAATGTGCTTTCGTAGCACCACTAGTTTTTTTTACATGAATCGTACATTTAATTTTTATGACTCGGACCGTTTCGTGCCTGCCTATGTAGCGAAGTGGTATGATTGCCGATAAGTCAACTGGTAGGATTTGAGATCGCGTCTCGGAGGGGAAAAATTTTCCTGTTGAAAATACTTTTGTTGGTTTATGTAGTAGTATAATATTGCGGAGCATTTAGGAACAATGCCAGAAAGTATGTGCCTTGGTAGCACCATTCGTTTAGTTAGTTACGGTAACATCAAATTCTAGGTCAGAGTTGTCCAACTGGCGGCCCGCGGTGCCATTTATTGTGGCCCCCGAAAGGTATTTAGTCGAAAGTGAAAGTCTCTTTCATCCACGTTGGGTGAGAACATAGTGCGCCCAGCGCACGCGCCCTGTTGGAGGTCAACTCCCCTTCAACGTAAACATTGGTTAAGTTTTGATTTAAAGATTTTTTTTCTAGGGTATACACAAAATTCATAATCATTCCGATGTGTTTCACTGCGTTATCCAAAGTACGGGCTGATATCACGCATGGTTCCACCTCCACTTCTGATATCACCACACACGGGCAAAATGCCGAAATCAACAATACAGGGAGGTCAGGTGTGGGTCGCCCGAGTAATGAAAATATGGCCCGCAATCATATTGAATATTTTGCTTGTGGTTCCTGAGGCCTTGAAAGTTGGACATCCGTGTTCTAGGTCATTAGCGACCACTATTGGATTTTAACATTATGGTGTCTATGAAGATAAAACGGTTATAATGATGATAGGGGGTGAAAGGACGTGCACACGCCCGAGGCGGGATTCGAACCCGCCACCTTTCCGTCCGAGATCGCTATGGGACTTCTTCTTAGCGGTATCGGCCACCGGGCCGCCGTTCATAGGATTATAAGGTTATCTATAAGATTAACCTCACGTAATACCACTTATCTCAATTTCATATTTTAATATTTATTTTCCTATGTTTTTTAACAGAAAATATTGATATTCTTGTGAAATTTAAACTGCATATTTATTGTACATTTTAAATATTTTTAGTGTATATTAAATGTCATGAATTCGTTCACGTGATCTAGGACTAAAGTATTCATACTATAGGTGGAAATTAAAAATGTAGATTTTAAAGTAAAATCTTTATTGAATAAACAAAATAACTTAAGTCTATGAAAAAGAAAGAAATATCAATTTTAAATAACTACTTAATGTCCAACAATTAATAAATTGAAAATTTCTTAACATTAATTCAGTTTTCAAAAAATGTATTAATATTTTTTGATCAAACAATGTTGACTTGAACCTGTAGATGAAATGTTTGATTCAAACTCAAAATTTTCATCGCTCATCTGTGATAAAGTGTTGCTCGATGGATTGTCATAATGGAAACTTTTAAGAACATTTGGATATTTTAAGTCGATGTTTTAAGAATATTTACATGATATTTCATATATGAATTGAAAGATTAAAAAGGTAAATACATTACCATACCATTAATGCTACAACAGATATTTACAATATTTGCATTATATATAATACAGATATTTATAATATTTACTCAAATTACACTGAATTGTGCCTTTATAACTAACAAAGGAAGTCAATAAAAATAAACACGTTTGATCCGTGTATTGGGACTCGCGAAATAACTGAACTGTGTTAAACAGTGAAAATGTTCTGCTGGAATCTTCAGCAACATGGTCTGTAAGGACTCGGAAAGTATTGTTTCAGACTGTCAAGTGTGCTGACGGTGGCATGTTTTTGGTCACCTCGTACAAGGGAAGAAGTGATAGACAGAATCGCTTGGAGCACTAGTTTGTATCAAAATCCTTTTTCTTTCTTCGGATCGCTTCATGTTGCTCATATTCTTCGTTCTTCACGTCGCTCCATACTTCGCTTGAGCAAGCCAGATACGTTTCTTTTTTTATTTCTTTTTTATCAGATCTTTTTAGTATCTTTTAAGGCGGCTTTGATGTATCATTGATGAATAGATTGAGCCGGTGGTCTACTTTTTCATGCTCTTTTGTTGTATTCTGAGAAAATGTCCCAGCGAATGTCTCAGTTTCACGAGACCGCTTTCGCTTCAAAGCCTGCAACAAAGGAGAAGGAATTTAGATGTCTACATGTATTTGCTTTTCAATTAAAACATGAAAAAATATAGCTATAAAATATTAATCGGTACTAATTTTTGTATTTGGCGACAGGAAACTCATACAGAGTAATTGCCCAAATGTACAGAATGGGGGAACAGAACTGTCTCGAATATCGTGCTGGAAGTATCACAAGCTGTATGGAAAATAATGCAACTATTGTTTTTGTCGGAATACACAAAAGAACAGTGAGAATGAATCGAAGTTGGTTTCCATCGAAAATGGCATTTCCACACTGCATTATTGATAGAAAACGCATGATAAAAAGCCTGAGAAAACTAGATCATGTTATTTCAGTCATGTAATTTCTTACCGCGAGAGGGGGCTCGGGTCACCAACTGATGTTACCGCAGTGCCTCTGACCGGGAGGGCCTGGGGTTCGAGTCCCGACGGTTGCAGGATTTTCGACACTTGCTTGTCAGCTAGGTCGAATTCAATATCTGTCTGGAGGAGAATTCTAGCGGCATGCTGTGTAGCGGCCAGACCGGTAGTTTTCCGTGGTTTCTCCTATCAACATCAGGCGAATGCCGGAGCAGTACCCTATAAACCGGTCACGGACCGCGCGCGATCTTTCCTTCCTCTTCCTTGTTCTATTCTCATCCCTTTCTTACGCACACACACTAACATGCACTACACTACCACATACTTCGGGAGACTACTCGTTAGCGTAAAGCTTGTCTCATCTGGGGCAGTACAAGTAGAGATACTTGGTCGGGGAAAAACTGCTACCCGATGGTAGGTCGACGCCGGGTCTCACCTTCCAGCGGGGGAAGACAACCTCCACCTGAGAAAACATATACACTACGCTTACGGGACTAACAACCGTATCTGTTTGACGCGCGCGGAATCACGAACAGTCAATCAAGCAATCAATCATACTTTCACCGTCGTGCTAATGGCTACCGTCAACTTAAAGTATAAATTCTTTAATATTGATGTAGGATCTCCAGGAAGTTTCAGTGATGGAAAAATTGTGAAGTCGCGTGTTGTTGCTAAAACCTGATGAAACGTACTTTACAGATTCCATCACCTACAGTACTATCCCCAGTAGAGGATCCTTTCCAATAGAGGCCTTTCGTCTTTGAAGATGAGGCGTTCGCTTTATCTGAGAATTTGATGCGACGGTTTCCAAAACGAAGCGTTTCTGACAATTATTGAAACAATGTCTTTAATTACAGTCGTTCAAGAGCACGACAAACGGTAGAATACAGTTTTGGCATAATTGCTTCGCGTTTTCGAATTGTTCGTGCACCATTTGAAATTAAATAGTGTTATCAATATTGTTAAGGCAGCTAGGGTGTTGCACAATTATTTAAGGAATTCTGTAGCTGAAGTAAGTGAAGCCGAAAATATAGAGATGCCAAAGGATCAACTGCGGCCATTATTACAATCCAACTTTACCCGAAGTTCACAGAAAGCGTATACAATTCGACAGAATATAACTACATACTTTAATATCACAGAAATGGTTCCGTGGCAGAGGAAAAGGTTTCAAAGGGAATGTACTAATATACTAAGAATTTAGATACATAACATTGTCACGATATAATATATTTTCTCCATACATGTATTTATTGTCTAAAGTGAAATCACGTTTCTTCATAAAATCTAAATTTAGTTTGATTAATAAATAGTTAATACATACTAGGGGAATTTGTAGCATTTCTGCAGTTCGTGAATTATTATTTCAAATTTCAGTTATTTTGTACCCACTACTTGAACAAAAGTCAAGGCCAGTGGCGTAGCGTAGTGGATGCGGCAGAGCGGCACGCCCCGGGCGGCACTTTTAGGGCGGGCAACAACATTTCTCAATAAATAATAAAATCTTGTAAAAATTTGAACCATTTGATTTCATATTTTGTGACACGATTCGGACCAATTGAAACGAGCACGGAATCTTTCATTACTTAGCGTAGCGTGGTATGTCAGCCGCCCGGGGTGGAGGAGAATTTCGCCGCCCCCCTTATTTAGATATTTCAGACTAAATGACTGAAATATACAAGCTTGAACAACCTAGCACAGAGTCAAACATAAAATATTTAATACATATTCGCCTAGAGATCTGCAAGGTGTGCCATTTTCTCGCTCGTACACGCTCGAGCATTACCTGCTTTGAAGTACCATGTCATTGAGCATCTGTGCCCGCTCGCTGTGGGCTGGTTCAGGGGCCCATGATGGCGGTGGAGGCGATTTCCACGTATTGGGACCCTCGGCCTACGCAAGGCGTTGATAGAGGAGGGTCCAGGAGCGTAATGTGATCGGACGCGTTTACAGGTTGTCGTGGGTTCAAAAGAAATTAAGAGGATTATAACACCTTACATTTGCCTTACGGTGCCCTAACACAGAAGAAGAAATCTAAAAAGAATAAGTATAAGAGAAGAGTTTTCACACATTGGTTGTGAAATCTCAAAGACTTTCTTCAGATTTGAGAAGTTTGTATGTAAACGAACATTTTTTCTGCACGAAAACAAGAAAAACATTACATTTTCAGATGTTTTTGCAAATTTCACTTCTTTTATTGGTGACACGTTTTTGATTTTGAAATAATGGAAAACGAGTAACGGAGTAAGTAAAGTAAAGTGGAATTTGAAAAAAAGATATTATTATTATTATTATTATTATTATTATTTATTATATTTCGCGAATCGGCCATCGTGGGGCCAGGCGATACGTGTATCCCATGGGGCTCAGACTTGATAATACAGGCGCGCGCACACACACACACACACACCAAAAAAGAGACCCAAGACTTGGCACATGTTTTTCTATGTATATGTGCTTTAAATGATGTCTTATACATTTTCTCGAAAACTCAAAACTTTTACTGTGAAAATGACCTAAAAATTCCACATTTTCAGAAACTTTCAAACGCCATTTCTCAAAAAAACAGCTCCAATTTTCTTATCAAACTTTTCATATGGATAGTGCTAATTGCACTGTTTCTGATGACACAAAATTAATATTTATTTTTCCTTTGATTTTCAAAAATTACACAAATGTGATTTGTTTTTTGAAATACATACCACACTTTTAATATGCACATTTCTAGCAATTTTATACATTATTGTATTTGTGAGTAGAAGTGCTTCAATGACTTCAAATTAAGTTTTTCTAAAACTCAAAAGATCCCTGTGAAAAGAGCTGCAAATTGCTCATTTACAGTAATGCTTAAAAGCCATTTTCTTAAAAACAGTTACAAATTTTTCAACGAAAATTTGCATATGGGTCGAGCTATTACTATTCTTTAATACTCTTATAGTAATATTTCAGTTCTGCCATTAGGAACCGAAAAATTGAGATTTGTTTAAAATGCACTTTTGGCGGTTCTAGATAGCAGTTGGCAAGAGGATGGGGGGCAAGACCGAAAATCTAGCACAGACCAAAGACATTAGACAATTAATACGACAAAGTATGTGCCCTTTTGTAGTACCACTAGTAATTTTTATTTATCTGTTCAACAGTTGTGGTGTATTACCTCAGATTCATTTGTATTCATGCAGTTCCTTTGTTCATTGTTTCCGTATTCCATGTTTTGTGGGAGCAAATATATGCATTTCAGTAATTCATGTTTTAATTTCGTTTGATGGAAGACACGTCACATACCAACATTATTTGTAAATGTCTAAATGTCTTGGGGAATGTTCAAACATCGACCGAAATTTGGTAGAATATTTAATGCGAGCAATTGCAATACCAAAATGTTTGTTTGTCTCAATGGCTTTCTTCCGGAACATTAGGCTGCAGGATCGAAACAATTGAAAAACACATCGCTTATTCGTGATTTTTTGTCAATTAACTGTATTACAGCACTTTCTCCTTTGTGTAATTAAATTATTATTTTGATTTTAACTCACGGTAGCTCTGAAAAAGTTGGAAGAAAAGACGTGGGTGAGCTATTGCGTATCCGACTTCAGCCAATGAGGTTCATTCACCATTTTGTGTCGTAATATTAGCTGGAATTTAAATGCAGTCAAATACCAAAATTATCACCTTGTTACAAGTCATTGAAACAGATATAGGAAGTATTTTTAAAAGTATTGCATCTTTTATTTCAATTAAATTTTCTTCTTGTAATTTGTGGGTCACCTCTGAAAATTGCCGCTTTATTGGTGATTGCTGATCAACGTATTTCGACGCAGTGGTATGCGTGCCACCAGTCCAGCCCTCAGCAGACGGCGTCGAACCGTCGACGCAGACATGATCACATCCGTTGCAATGCTCCAAAGTCGAGCCAATACTGTGGCCGACGACGTTCTGCCGGTTATAGCCATACAGACAAGATGGTGGCCAGCTTGCGCTGTAGTTATATAGTGTAGTGCAGTACCCGTCCGTCATTGTGTATGAACCTCCTCTATCCATTGGTTCCACATATGCATCACAGTCGTATCAGAGCGCTCCGTTCGAGACGCAATGTCATGGTACGACAAACCGCTTTTTGGAGACAGATCATTCTGCCCCGTTGGAACTTACTCAGATACTGATAATGCGCCATTTAGCGTCGACGAGGCATTCCGGCACTTGCACGTTTCCGTTCGTTTGGCGACTCTACACCGACTGAGTGTGGCCTAACACAGACCTGAGATGTCACACAAAAGACGACGCTGCTACGCCTACGTGTACGTCATCATTCTTCTGGATACACTGTTCTACACATCCACCGATTTTTACGTGATTCCGACTATTCCTTCTGGGTGTTGCAATTTTCTCAAACAACAGTGTAAAAATAGGTAAAACTTCTTTAAAGAGGACATACTTTGGATGGAATCTGAACGTTCGAAAATTGCAGAAATTCAAAACTTTTTCGGCGTCTTCCTGCAACTACAATATTCAGGATTTAGTTTATTTTTCTTTAAAAAAATGTGTCCTTCAAAATTGGATCAAAATTGGAAATAAGCTCATGCACAATTGTTTTGAAAATATGATTTGTTTGCGTGAAATAAAGGAAATTATTTCAAATGCATAAACAAGATTTTCAAAAACGGTTCAATTTTTTCTCTACATTTTTCTCGAACATAACAAAGTCAGGAGGATCGGGAAGGTAGAGTGTATCTGTGGTGCTGGTGGGGTAGGGGTAGGTGGTAGGGAAGTGACTGACGTGTAAACTAAGTATGAGTGCGGATTCTAGCTTGAAGGAGGAAAAAGCCGTTTAGAACACTTTTGCAGGTTCATATAGTATTTTAGAATTTGCAATGCTGTTGCGAATAAAGCTGTGTGCTGTTGTAGCACCATTATTTTACTAAATTAAAGGTGCCAAGAGTATTTTGGCAACACTTGATAACAAGAAATATTCGCTAATTCCACTGCAATAAAACTGTTCTGATGGTTTGGTTGATGTTTCTAGGCACGTCAACTGTTATGGTCATTTATTCCGTTGTAGTGAGTGTTATCCCTGAAAGTGGTGATGTTCCTTCACCACTGGGTTGTGACGACCTACACGTCGGACCTACTCGTCGGCGAGGAATTTCCCCCTGCAGGTATCTCTCCCCTGGGTAAGAGGAACGAAAGATTGCGCGCGGTCCGTGGCCCGTTTGTTAGGGTCCTGCTCTAGCATTGACCTGTTATTGCTCGGGGAAACCACGGAAAATACTGATCACAGCAGCAGACCACTGGAATTCTCCTCTACACAGTTGTTATTCGAACTCTAGGCCAATCAATTCGACCCATCTGTCAAGCTAATGTCGAAAATCCGCAACCACGGGGACTCGAAACGTAGGACCTCGCAGTCAGAGTTGCTGCACACCGCGGCATATATAGCTCTTATTTGACCCAGCCGGTTTCGCATTGATAAATGAGCTATTACTTTTCTCTTTAATCGATCAAAATTAAGACCAAGCTGAAATGAATACAATATTAATATTTTTAATTGTATTAATTGCAGCTTGCCCTGAAGAATTCAAATTTATTTTGACAAAAGGTAGCAAATAAATAGTTCCATCTGAAATGCTGTGTGTTCTATACATCGATCCACGTGGTCATTTTCAACCTCCTTCAATTAATTAATTCTGGATCAATGAGCAATGATCGCAGCAAAATATAGTTTTTGCGACCGCTAGCGTCCACGCGTTCTTTCTAGCTTAGTATCGGGTTGTGGAATGCGAATAGAGACTTTTAATTTCTTACATCAGCACGTAACATAATCTTTCCAGGGTCTCCGTTCTCGGCGATACCCACATTAGTAGTGCTGACGAAGCTGCAGTAGCATGGCACGAGTGTCCGTCGATCCCAGGCGCATATAAGCAAACTGCACATGTATTCGGCACCGGGCTTCCCTGATTGGCTAGCGGGCGAGGAGCGCGAAACCGCGCGAAATTCGTATCTCTTTCTACGGAATGAAAAAGCCACGGCGAGTGAGTGCACGTGTACTCGGCTACTGTGTTCGTAGGCAAAGCGATAGACTCTGCGTTTCAGGCGTTTTTCTCTGAGAGCTGTTATATTAGTCTTTACCATTATGGGAACTATCTTAACAATCCAACGTGTTTTGTCAGTAAGAACCTACATTTATATTTTATTTTTTTTTATAAATGCGAACTAGGAAACTAAATCACCTTTCTTTCAAGCGAATTACAGCTATGAATTTTAATGGATAATGAAGAAACTGTCATAAGAACTGCAATATGTTCGATTGAATACATTTGGGTAGAGAAATGTGCGAAGATCACCCAAACGAAATGGAATGTCAGATCATCAAAACCTTCAGGAAAATGATTTGTTTGTTCGTAAGTTGATAGAAATACATCTTATGTTCTAATTTTATTGTAGAGATAGTAAAATTTGTTATTTCTTTTGCAGAAAAGTGAATGCCATCATAGTACATACAGAAAAGTACCGTAGTAGGGGCGAAAAATAGAAGACTTTCGAAAAATTCTGAATGTCCAGCTACATTGTCTGTAAAAATAAAAAGTAACACTGCAGACACAAGAAGAAAAGATGCCTTTATTATGATACGTAGAGTTTTCCGTTTTGTATATATTGATTTTAAATTTGTTTACAGACGTCTTGATACAGCTTCAAAACAAAACTTTGCCACACAGTGTTAGTGAGCACGTGAACATTAATTTAGAGTAATAATAGTTGTTCTAAAACTGATGTCCGCGATTCTCCTAGGAACTATGAAAGGATTAATTCATTAAAAATTCGGGCTATTTATGACTGTCATTATTTGTATCTATGAATATCTCACGGTATTTCGCGTCGTTCTCCGTTGTGCCGACAGGAATCGCATGATCGCCAGCACTGCTCGATACAGTTGCGACCATGCGACCCCTAGCGGCACAACCGAGAACGACGCGAAATACCGTGAGATATTCCATTTTATTGACACACCCCGTGCGCCAAGAAAGAAAAACCGAAGTATAGTTAGTCATTGTGTATCATATTTACATTATTGCTTTTTTGCTGTTTTTTTTCTTTTGGTTGTGTTCACTACGTAATGTAATTAATTCATTTCAATTATATGAATTACATGATGAATCGATTATAGTTACCTCTTTTTATGCACATGTGCAGATTTTAAAGATTTCAGGCACTAAAACCATCGTTAAAATGTCCTCAATAAATTTGTTCAAATTCATTTAGATGCGATCGAAAAATGTAAAAAATGAGTTGTTGGCAAACACTATTGAGGAATTTGAATACCTACAACCCTTTCTATTACAACCTATTTATCCTCCTGAAATAAATCAAATTACCTTCAATAAGATTATAATATACTATAATAATGTTAAAATGTTTACAATATGTGAAGTGCAGTAGATATTTTAATAAAATTTTCAATTTCCATCCTTAGTTAATTTTAATTTAATTCTGCTCAAAATTGGAAATAATACTGAGAAAACTTTCGATTTCTATCAATCCCTTCAGCCTCCTTTGTTTTTGCCACGTTTACCCTCTCCTCTAGCTAAACATTTTTTAATGGCGCATAACAAATGTTGAGATGAACAGAATAAAATCCTTGATTCGTCTGTGTCAATGAATAATTATAATAACATATGTTTATTATTTAACAAAAATATATGATGCCCCCACACAAAAATGATCGGCTGGATCCGCCCCTGGAATAAAAAGAAATAAAATGAAAAGCATTTGTGCAGTTCAAAAAGTGACAAAACAGCGCTTAAAACCAACCTACAACATTTGTAGTGAGAGTACGTAAACGAATTTCGCGCGGTTTCACGCTCCGCGCCCGCTAGCCAATCAGGGAAGCCCGGTGCCGAATACATGTGCAGTTCGCTTATATACATCCCGGGCAGAATTTTGGCTTGAACATCAAATAAAAAAGCTTGCACAGAGAACTGGAATCCTCTGTTCGGTAGAAGTTTGTAAGAGTCACCCACTTGTAAAGGGTCGATAATTAGTAAGTTCCATAGAGACCGACAGGACCATGTCCGGGAACCCAGAGGGTCTGGGCCCCCGTGCTATTTTAAGTCCCGAAATTCAAAACGAAGTAAGTCTTTCATCTGAAAACCCGCGACACTTCAGACCGAGGCGCTAAGTCGGTACACGGTCTAGCTATCTCGGCCATCTACATCGGCCTTTAACAGCTCTAAGTTTTGGATATTTTAATATTTTGCAAGCTTTAACAAAAAAATCCTTTGTTAACAAAAATCAGAAGCAAATGAAGCCTATGACTTGAAAAAGTAAGTGGAAAAGTTTGACTTTGTTTTCCATATATCACCACATTCCAAAATACTACCATCATATTATCATACCATTGTTTCGAAATACCTAGAGTCCTGATTTGGATTTGCAAACGACGGCGAATTTACTCGAAGAATAATTCTTCGTAATTCAATTATTGAAAACTGTTCAGAATCACTAAGATATTTTGAAAAACGATATAATAGAATTATCTTACGTCTGGGAAGTAAAAGTGAAAGGGTACCTCGGGAAAAGATGGTAAAAACTTCCCTAAAACCAAATGACATATGAATAGTTCCACGATAACTCTAACATAAAAATAAGACTTTTAAAAGGTTTATTGGGCCCCGTCGCATCACCCATACCTCTTTACAGTCAAAAACGTGTCTTTTAATTTCATTTTTTCGTCAACTTAACACTATTTTACCTCATTGATAAAATGTAAAAAATAATATAATTTATACTATTAGAAAACATTGTTCTTGATATTTTTAGGAGCCAAATTCTAACGCAAAAAATATTTTTGAAAAAATAACAAAAAACAATTTTATGACATTGGACCCCGGAACATGCTTGAAAAAATCTCAGAAGTTTCTCTCAAAACAAACTGTTGTGAATTTTTTTCTGGGAATTTTTGACTGCTTAACTGTAGTTAAAAAATAAAAACCATTTTTACCATTTTCCCACCTTTAAATCACCTTTTCTGAAAAAACAAGTTGAGAACAACTGCAACAGTACTGTGTGTTTTTTACTTTCTCGCCTTACGAATACTTCGTAAGAAGAGAAAGTTATGACATCGTGCGTCAGAAAATGGAGAATTTTCGCCAGGAAAAACTCTCATTGCCGGGCTCTGGTAACGAAAAAGTGGATAAATCCTGTTGCTAAATTAAGAAAAGAAATCCTCTAACTCGTGGTGTAGCCAGAATCTATGTTTTGATGGCTCTTGATACCGAAAAATCGATTGACGGCAAAACACCCGTCTGTCTGTCTGTGTCTGTCCGTCCGTCTGTGGTCAACGTCTAAACCGTTCAGCCGATTGTCTTCAAATTGTTATTTCCCTATCGTTTTCTCGAGGCTCCTGGAATATGTGACCGACATTTTAATGTTAGAATTACTTTACATGAGCCCCTAGGACATATTCAAAGTTTTCAAAAAATTGCTCCAAATTTTTTGATTAAATTTTGTGGTTGAATCGCAATACCTTGATCAATCAATAAAAACTCTGAAAATATTTTAAGTGTTTCCTTCTATGAAAACCATTGCAATAAATCCTTGTGAGATTTGTAATAAAAATATGACCATGATGTAAAAAGCAAAACAGAATGATATTAAAATGAACATTTTCAATTCAAGTAATTAAAAATTATTAATTCATGAGAAAATGGAGGCCCAAAATAAGTAGAAAAAAATTTAAATTTCCACAAATGGTTTATTTCAAATCTCCCTGTTACTTCTACGCTATTGGCTGTCCATTTGCCCGATAAACTCTTTGGGTTAAATATTGACTTCTGACGTACGATGAGCTAGGACGCGGTTATGCAGTCGGAAGCAGTCCTCTGCCACTAGATGTGCTACATCCGGTCCTTAATCAAATTCAGTTCAGAATGAAAATTAGAGAATCAGAGTTCAGAACAGCGACGCCATATTCTTCTGTATAACACCAACCCGCGCTAGCGATGAATCGGTGAACTACTCATTTTCAAAGTTTTCCGCTTCCAAGACGGTTGATTACCGTTGGCTTCCTTTCTCGATGACCGTTCGGTGTGTGCTGCCACGTGCTCTATGTGGGATCATTAACGGGTGCTAGCGGCCAGTGAATGCGAGTACCATAGCGAAGAAATTTAGTGATTTACTGCTAAGTTTCACTGTCTGAAGAGGTGCATTATGGCTACGAGAAGTTACTGGGTGCCCCACTGCACAAATTCGAAAGGGAAATCAGCCATTAAAACACGGCTATTTGGGTTTTCAAAAAACGTGAAAAAGTGAGTTACATTTTTCGTATCTTACGTTTTTATGGATGTAGTTTGGTGATTAATACTGCTTTTTTATTATTCTTTTGTTGAATTTTGTCGGAAAAATTAATATATTTGTTTTAGATGTAGAGAATTGCTGAAAGGAACTCGGAGCCAGCTTTCGCCAAATGCGCATGGAACATTTAACCAGCAGCAAGTCTACATGTAAAGAGCATTTTCTGGAACAGCATTAACTGCGAATCAGATAATGCTGTTCCGGTAAAATTTCAACATGGAGAGATCATTTTAATTTTAAAATTATGTTTTCTTTGAGGAGTCAGAACTCGGAGATAAAATTTTAAAGAATTATTGGTGCAGTGAATGTTTTTTTTTATTTCTGCACAAAGTTTCTGCCGATATTTCTAAGATGACAGTTTGTAACGGAATAAGTAATGAGAGTATTAAGATCTGTGTGCATTTTGTCATTGTATTCATATCCATTATAAAAACTATTTTCCCACATCTGTTTTTGAAGAGTTCTAATTAAATGAAGCTTGATTTGAAGGTTAACTTAATTTGAAGTTTATAGTAATTTTCAGACATTTGGAATGCCTGTTTTGCTACGTTATGACACGATATATTTGGAAATTATGAACACAAAAGTTTTGAGTGCCTGTTCCAGAGCCATTTTTATGCAGGTTTTGGATTTGTTTGTTTAGTCTGGTCTCTAATAATTTCTATTGTTTGTATTAATTTTTATTATTTGTATTAATGTGAGACCACTTTTACCACTTGTATCATAATTAACCTATTTGTTTTATCTGGGCAAATGTGCGGTAATGTTTTTAATTGTTTCTTTTCAAAACTGTTCATATTGTCCATGTTTAATGCTCTGTAATGTAGTATTCCATAGTATTCACATTAATTTGGCGTGTTTATAAGTAAGCAGTGTTGCATTTGAGCAGGTGTACTCTGTATTGCCTTGTGTAATACAAAATTGTTAATACAAATAAAATGATAAAATTATGTAATATAAATTTGCTCTATAAATACTAGATTTTACTACCCTAATTTGACTTTTTTCTTCCATAAAATCTTTATAACTGTTATTGTATATTTTTTGCTAAATTAGGGCTAGAAGTATGGAAGTGAAATTTTAAAATTCCCGCGCAACTTGTTATTTCAAATTTTCCAGTTACTACTGCGTTATTGGCTGTCCATTTGCCTGATAGAAATTATACAGAACAATGTGGCTGCACCGGAAGTTAGGCAAGTAAGGATTTTCCGTTTAACATGAGTGCCGTCTCAGATTTTGATCAGGGGTACCAATGCCAAACATTAAATCGTAGGGAAGCTAACAGCCTTCTGCTCAAAGTCATAAGTACACCGCGGAACTTCATGCAATTGCAGATATTTACTGATGGCGCAAATCGAAAGGAAATACATATAACTTTACTTGTCACCAAAAACAAAACAAATCTAGCCCATTTTTATTCTGTATGATTGTATATTTCTGAGATATTTTCATTAATTGCATATTTTAATGTATGCGGCATATTTGAGTGCATATATTACAGGGTTTTGTGCACAAGCGGGTCTAAGTCCGATATTTTCGTGTATTTCGCTTTCTAAAGAAAGTCTTCTGATAAGATTATTTTCGCTTGAATCGATTTACTTTCTGTGTCTTTATTCATACGCATGAACGTCGTCAACTGGGCTGAATGTTTTGGCATCTTGTAACAATGCTATTTGATTCTCTCGCTTAATAATTTTTTGGTTTTTATAATGTTTGAAAATATATTTTTATTATACGCGTTTTGTACCCCAGAGTAAAATGAAGACCACTTATAAATAAATGTTAACTGTTGCTAACCATATTTTTGTTTCGCGCATATTCTTAGTTTTAAGCGCATATATTAGCTTACGTTTTAAAGCAGTTTCTAATGTACGATAAAATGTATTTATCTTCTTTTCGATTCCACAGCACCAAAAACTAGCTATTCCTGTCTTCTCTCCCTTATGCAGTACTAGGAAAACCCGGCAGACGTTGTTCGGCCCTTCATCTTCCTCTTTCCCCTCCCATCACTCTCATTTTCTCTCCCACCCTCCCTCACGCTGTCCCTGTCTCTGCCGTTCTCTGTCCATTTTATTCACATTTAATTGCAGATTCTGCACATCTCTGAACAGGTAAAGTAATATCGGGAAGTGCCAGACCAGCAAAAAACGTAATAGAATGTTCAAGAAGGTTTCATTCTGTAGACTATGGTGTGAGAAACGTTTCTTTGAGGCCAAAGGCCTCAAAATTTTAGTTTTAAGGTCATAGAAATCATCGTTTAGGAGTTATTTAATGATATAGATTCAAAATCCTGCCGAATGTGTTGCGGGTTGTACTTGATGTAAATATTTAGTTTTGTTCCACAGCGCCATATAGTGGAGTTACAAAAAAATTTAACAGCACATAACCTTCTCGGTGAGAAAACATGTAGAAGTGCCAACTTTCATAGAGATTGGTCTCCCGGTGTCAGAGTTTAGCTCTTATATATATATATATATATACATATATATACATATATATATATATACATATATATATATATATATATATATATATATATAACATCCACTTTTATGTAGAGAGAGATTATATCCTACGCCCCTTTTCAGAAAGTGTCCCGAGGAAGCTCCTGTGAGAGATCAGGTTCTGCCATTACCATTTCACTATTTCAACAAGTATTATTATACTAAAACTGCAGACCCTAGAAATTCAACAAAACTACAATCCACTGCCTGATGCGACCTGAACAGCGTTGCCATGATTAAATGTACATTCCTGTACCAACCTTAAAAAATCCTGGTACTTCCACTAAAATTCTTGGTACCAATGACAAATTATTCTCAAATTTCAAGAAGAAATAAATGATTGGGAGAGCCACAAAAACGAAAACTGAAACTCTTGCCTACACACTCCAGAGAAAACTTAAAAATTTCCAAAGAAACATTACAGATCAAATTACACTTCCTGGCATTTCACATCAATTTAAAGTCTTTCCAAAAGACACTTGTTTATAGTAGTAATTGTAAAGGGGTCGACATGTACGTGGAAAAATAGTGCGGGTTTTCATAATTAATTCCCTCGCCTCAAGCCGTTAGGCTGGTCCGTTGCAGCGAAATGTCAGGACAGAGGTAATTGCCCATCGAAGTTGGGGGCATTCCAATCTCCTCCACACTACACGCCACGGCCTCAGCACGCCAAGGCAAGGCAGTTGCACCCAGCGCCAGCATACCCACCGTCTCCATGTGCTCTCGCTTCGCCCGCTCCGACCAACAGGAGGGCGAGCATGCATCAACTCACACCACACACACTGCTAAGGGGGGAGAGGGGGTCGGCGGCGGCGGCGGCGGCGTATGATTCAATCCCTCGGCGAGAGAGGACTGCAGCATTCAGGCACACATTTTTCGGCCTGGCGGTGAAACTAGCTACTAATTGTAAGTAGCGGGAATTCAAAATATTTTTTTTAAGTGGGACACTCGCATTTCAATTTTGGCCCCCATAATCCACTGCATTGCCATGGAGCGCCTAGATCGGGCGGGCATCTGCTAGTTTGCGCAAGGAGCGCCCAGCTGAGCGAAAAGTTAATTGTTTATAGTCCGCGCCGGGACAAATGTGCTAACTCTGAACGACAATCGAGCAATGCATTTCGGGTGGCATGCTACAGTGCCCTAACTCCAGGATTCAGAGCCTTCTAGCAGTGAAGTGCCGAGCCATTCAGTGCTCCCATCCGATGATAGATCTTTACACAATCGTTACGATCAGCTGTCGTTAGTCGATGCACTGAGCTCTGTTTAGCTTCATTATTTAACTTGCGGCATATGGTGAAATGAAAAACAGACGTAGTGATCCGAGCCGTTAGAAGAGACGTATCCTAAAGAAAGCGAAAGTGCAAGGGAGAGAACATTTGACATACTCTGGCAACCGTGTTCCTGCAAGACGAACTGGGGAGGTCTGTAGGTAAGCATAGAATATTATTTACTCTGAAATGCAATGTATACATAAAATAATATTGCATACAAATGCAATAGTACTTAGTATTATAGTATCGCATGGAACACTGCTAAACACAAGACTTAACACACCACAAATGAGGTTATGTCACTACAGTAAACTTTGAACTGTAATGTCTCGTTTGTAGATGCAGTAAAATGTGTTTCCAAAGGGTGCTTGATCAAATGTATTAAAGCATATATTACTTTCAGGGTAACATTGCTATACTGACCATCTTGCCCTTACATTTATATCCTTTGAGAATAAATTCTTATATTGAAACAATTGACATTTGTGAGCTTATATACCATTTCTAAAGCATATGACTTATAAATTATAAATATTTATTTATTACATTTGATATAAAATTACATTTTTGTCGTAGCCATATTTGCACTGTAACTTTGCCAGGTAGACAAATAAAAATTCAATACTTAAGGTTTAGAAACATATGATGAAGTTAAAATGCACTAAGCAATGGAAAAGTAAATAGTGGAAAATTAATGAAGAGAAAGCTACTGATGTGTATGGAATTAGCAGGTCCACTTTAAATGATGTGATGAGTGTGTTATGCCAAAATATGATATTTTTGATGAGCTTCCCAGATTACATGTGTTTCTCTTTCCTATCCAACTCTCACACATTTAAACATTGCCAGAAACCTGGAAACAAATAGAGGTGGCAATGTTTGGCCCCTGCAGGGTAACATTGCCACTTTGGCTGCTTTTAAAAAAGTAATAAATTCTTTCAAATTGTGGAAGCTGTGACTTCAATATTTTGAAGAAACATTGTACTTTTGTGAAGGATTAAATTGTCAAAAAAAATGTGAAGATTGATGCAACAAAGTAGAATTTTAAAAGAAACAAAGATGTGTTAATGTTACCCCCCCGTTACCTTATCTAAAGGAGGAGCAAAAGTGGCAGTGGGTAGGAAAGTATTCTTACGTATGTTCAGCATAGGCGAAAAGAGAGTAAGAAGGTTAAAGATTTTTAGCACTATCAGAAAGTCCCCTGTAGATGGTCGAGGAAAATATGTGAATCTGAATTCACAATCATATAGCAGGGTTTCCTGTCAAAGAAAGCCATTACACTTCGCGAGAACACCTGTATCTTAATGTACGACTGAATGTACGAATCATGTATGATCTATACAAAGCACAATATCTTAATGAGAACTTTAACTTGTTGTTTGGAAGACTCCAAAAATATTCATGTAGCACCAGTGAGAGTTTAATAGTGAAAATTCGTTGTCCATCCCTTAATGATGCTGCTAAAAAAGCGGCAAGTGCTGAAATGATTGTCCACAAGCGTCGTATCGCAGTGTTCTATTCTACAATGCGCGACTCTTATATCTCAGCACAAAGGAATGATGTTCTAGCTCGATTACATTCAAAATTTGTCCCTGCCGCACATCCCAGTGCAAGATCTATTTACCTGCGTCAACTTTGGGTGACTGTAGTTTGCATACATAATATGCGTAGTAACAAATCGGTGTTCTAAGTATATGATGAAACTGAAGCCACAAAAGAAGCCTACGAACTTTGTTTTTTTTCTGAAACAGTATATAGATGAACACGTGCCAGAAACTGTTAGGACGTTGCATCTCTACTCTGATTCTTGTGCTGGACAAAACAAGAATAACTCACTGATCAGGTACTGGCAGATATAGGACGCTTTGATGAGGCTGCGCATCGATTTTCGGTTCGAGGACATTCAAATCTGCTCTGTGATAGGGATTTCGGTGTGATAAAAAAGGCAAGAGGTAAAATATACAGAAGCTATACACCGTTGGAATATGTGGAATGTATTGTAACTGCAGGCAGCACGACAAATTTGTGGTACACATGGTGGATACTGACGAAGTGCTTGAGTTCAATAAGTGGTGGCCACTAGGGATGCGTCGATCGCGAACGAACTAGTTCAATTGAACTATTCTCGAAAAGGAACAGTACGATACGGAACGACCATTTAATGAACTATAGTTCATCTGTCACCGGCCATCGTTCGTAGTTCGACCGTCGTTCACCTAGTTCAGAGATCGCTGCTCGTTCTCTTAGTTCACCGGTTATCATTCATCGTTCATCTTATATTTGGATTTTTATTTCTTGGCGCGTGGGGTCTTGTCTTCAGGATGGAATATCTCCCGGTCTTTCGCGTCGTTTAGGTCAAGTCCCTAGGGGTCGCATGATCGCGACTGTATCGAGCAATGCTGGCAATAATGCGACTCCTAGCGATACGACGGAAAACGATGCGAAATGGTGAGATATTCCACGCGTCAAGACACCATGCGCCAAGAAATAAAAACCCAAGTATAGTTCAGAGACACCGGATAGCTCCCGTAGTTCGCCGATCACCGCTCCTCGTTACACTTTAGTTCAACTTCAGTAGATCGCCGTGTCTAACTTTTTAATTAATTATTTAACTCAACAATTAAGCGGATAATTCAAAGTATTTAAATACAAAATAAACTGATAAATGTTCCTTATTATTTTGCAGAATTGTCATTGAGGGGTTTTGCACTACATGAAATGCCGTGTTTATTACACATGTAAAAATATTTTTTATATACACCTTACAAAAAGAAGTTACTTTTGGGGTAAGCAATGCGGGCTGATAGTTACATTTTTAGCACTAGCGCTAAAAGTGAGACAATATTCATTATATTCAGATAAAACTGTGAATATAACAATGAAAACAAAATACTTCTATCTGATCGCATAAGCTACTGCTGGTCTTAAAACAACATAGATTTGATTTATATGTTTGAATTAATATATAATGAAAGTCAAAAAGGCTGTGTAAAAAATAGTGTAAGACACACGTGGTAAAAGTGATTTTATTTAGTTCGTAGGATTGCGTCACTCGGCTTATGGGCCTCGTATTGCAACATTTCCTCCACCCAAAATATAATGAAACATTTACCACTCGTGTAATAAAAAATCTATATCTGTATAATAAAGGTAGATTCTGCGCATTGTTCACAGTTCGTAAAATAGACAATTTTTTACATCCATTAAAAAAGACGGTTGCCAAGACCACTGTCCTTTTACCGAAAAAAAAGTACTTCATCCATGGGAATTTAATGAAGTATCCCGTAATAACTCTCTGTAGCCTACTGCTATTCCCCGAGATATCAAACACCTTATTGCAATATAAAATTAATAACTTTTCCATATATTTTATTATAATTGTTATACAGATGCAGAAAAATATTCATATTTCGTAAGCGAAGTGTGTGTTTTTTTCATGGTCTCGGTGGATTTTTTGGCCTCGACCTACGGTGTCGGCGAAAATTTCAACTTCAACGCTGAAAAACACCTACGTCCAGGGTTACCAGATCCCTTCTAGGAAAATCCGCCAAATAAACTAGTGGGGGAAAAAGGTAAGCGGGGAATAAAGCTGACTCTGGGGCTGATCATTTCAAAATAGCTGCACGTTCACAAAAAGTTTACAAATAAATACTCTTGTGCACAAAGACTACCTATTAAGTCCAGCCTTATGACTTAAATACTTGCACAATTTCTAAAAAAAAGGGGGCCAAAATTTATGTCTAAAGTAAATAAAACGGACTCTGACATTTTCATAACAGCTGACATATTTACAAGGTGTTCAAAACTCAAACCTTTGTACATAGGCCATTTCTTTCAGACGCCATCAATACTTGGGCAATTTGTGGGAAAATGTGACTAATAAATAAATGTAAGCCAAAAAAGCGTACCGCCCACAGTCCTCCCAGTATTCCATCCGATGTGGCATACCTGTGTACGTCCACGCTGTAAGATATATAGGTGTGTTAACCAGCCGCCTTTGGGGCAAATTTTCTGAAACCAGTTTGTGGTTAGTTCCTTGCTTGACCGTACGATCGTTTTGGGCTACGGTGTAAGATATACATCTTAAGATGACATCTTAAACTGTGGCTATTGCAGTTTTACAAAACATTTCCTACCCACTTTCGCAACTGTTCGCTCTAGAGTTTACCAATTCCACCGCGAAACGACAAATCACTGATTTGAAATCAGCTGGCCACAGAGATGTCGAATGGATCACGACCAATCACGACCTTGCCAAATGGGACCCAAAGATCGGAGCGCTTATATGCGAGAACTGAGAGAACTAGCCTTACATAGGCTTCAGTTTTAGACTGGGAGTGAACACACCTATATATCTTACACCGTGGTACGTCGCAAAAATAAATGAACCGTCTCATTATTTTGAACTAGTTCACTAAAAAGAACGATCGTATAAAGAACCGTTCACATAAAAGAATGACTTTGCCCATCCTAGTGGACATAGTGTACAAAAGAGGGGGGGGGGTCTTTCTCTGGAATCTCGTGGTCGCTTTGTACCCCGATGCGCCAAGGTTGCATTCGCCCCTGCGAGTTACTCTGAATTCGTGTATAGTGGCACTCGCCCACATGTGGTTGTAACCTCCGGGTACGTTAATGGTGTAGTTGAGCATACGTTTGATCTGCAGCTACCTGGCATTGATAAAATCGCCCTCCCCCAATCCCGAGCCTATAATTCATTGATTGCACTCTAGTAAGAAAAAGTGCAGGATATCAAGAAAATTCTACGCCACATTCCCCATGAAAAGTTACCTTATTATGAGAACATTTAACTAAACAATGCAAAGTAATAAATTCCTGGTTTTGTGTTGATAATACTAAAACTGTGTAACCTGTATGCAATAAAATACGTGTACGTGTGGAATACAATATTTAGCACTACAATTATTGGTAGTATTAGTCTTTACCCATTCTGTGTTGCATTTAAACATTGCATGTACATACTAGTATTTTCCGTTTACTGCTAAAAGGTCCTTACGAGTAACGATTGTTGCACTTTCATTTGTTCAAATGGGAACAAATTAAGCTTACTACAGCGCTGACAAACATGCTTCCCGAAAGCACTAGTGTTCCTATTAAATCAGGTACCTAAGGAACATTGTTCTGACCCGATTAGCGTGCTCTCATACATTAATCATGATTAAATTTATTCAAAGGGCTTAATTGTTTCCAACAAGGTGACGGGAAAGCTGACATTTGTATATTAATCACAAGATTAAATGTTATTAAACTGATTAATATTTAACTCAATTAAATGACGCAATTTAAAATAGATTTAAATGCTTAAATAATAATAATAAACTATCTTACTTTTCAAGATTCAATTTAGCAAAGAAGGTGAACGAAATCGCGAGCTTAAGATCGTATCAATATAGCTTATAAGAACATTTTTAACTGAAAACAAATTTATATTATTTATATAAAGAGAAATTCCCTATAAAGAGATATCACCTTTTCTTACTAAACGTCGGCAACTCTGTAATGACATTATCACAATTTGAAGCCTCTGAGTGAATAATGGAACTCCCTCTCTCCTGTCTGCCGGCAGCTGTCAAGTAGACAGAAGTAATATTCGCTGTGTAAAATACATTGAGTTTAGATTACTTTCAAGAATCAATATTGTTTGCTTGTTCATAATATAAGTTAAATTTATGTATTTTATTGTTAGTAACACTTCATTTTATAATGTTTTAACTTCTGGATTGTACAATTCTAATTAATAGTTTTTTTTATGAAAACTGAATTAAATTTGCATCTCTATGAAAGTGTGGATAACAATAATTTGAGGCCACAACAGGCTCTCGAAAACACTGATAAGAAAAAAAATTTCACTTGTCATAACTATTTTAACAAAACTCATATTAAAATCTGAAATTAACATAATTGAAATTCGCCAACAGTAGAATTTATAATTAAATATTAAAATATATATTAAATATTCAAAATTGAAGTATGTTATCCCCTCTACATTAACCATGTTATAATTTTGGCGCTGCTATTCGTGCAATTATATGTCAAAGAAGAGGGGGCATTTTAATATCGCACACCTACAAATACTAAAACAAAAAATACCGAAAAAGCGCAGTTCTAATAGTAAGAACCAGTAACCTAATGCGCACGTTTTCTTGAGCCCCGAAATACCTACCTCTAATCGTAAACTAACGTTAGCTGATTTAAAACTATTCTGCGATGTTTCTAACTCTGCCCCTCAAGCCCCTACGGCCACGATGGAATATCACACGACATTTCGCGTCTTTCTCCATTGAGCCGCTAGAAGTCGCATGATCGCAAGCACTGCTTGATACGTCGCGATCATGCGATATCTGGCGGCACCACTGAGAACGTCGCAAAATATCGTGACATATTGCATCCTGAATTTATAATTAAATATTAATATATAATATATTAGATATGCAAAATTGAAGTTTCAGGGGCAAAGTTAGAAAAATCGCAGTATAGATTATAGTAACGAGCGTTGTTGACAAAATCTGGTAACCAGCTATGTTGGCTTCTGTGTAATAGAAATTTTTTTTAATTTACAAACGAGCTACGTGTCGTATTAACTCAGCATGGATTTCGTAATGACTTACACTGTAGAGAATAATGGCTTGAAAATGTTGCAGCTCATGCTCTGGATGGAATTTACAATAAAAGTTGCCAAAAACGCGCTGAAAGATAAGTAGGTGGAATGTACATACTAGCTTACTGAAAGAATTCCAGGAAAAATGTGTCGTCGATGTCTTGGAAATTATAGACAGTCACGCGATATATTTACTCTCAGCATTTTGAACTCTTTGACGTTATTATGCTTTCCCTTGCTATTGGTAGATATTCCCGTGTCTACGGCTTGTATTTGAAGATATCTCTCACGAATCCAGGTGCAGATTCTGCAATTTGGTTTTGTGATACCTAGAAGGAAGTGAATCCATACTATATTTGTTTCTAATTCGTGTTTCAGAACTTGAAATGTTAATTGGAATAATTATGGATATCATCAAAGGTGCACGACAAAAATTAGGACGATGGAAATGATTTTAATGTAATAACAGGTAGGCTTACATCTTTATTCAATATGACATTATACATTGCTATAAAATGCATCATGCTTTCGAATCGAGTTATGCATTTCTGAAACACATACAAAATATTTATTTGTGGAGTCGAATGTTTGTAATATGATGCATGTTATCTGAGACGCTTTCTTGGTTTTACATGACTTTCTAAAGCGCGTCCGACGTTAAGAATGAAGTACAGGGCCTTATGAGCTTTTCCGGCAACGAAACATCCTGCATTTTTAAGATTCAAAAACTGTTTTAAATCCTCATTCACATAAATGTTCGTTACAACAATTACACTAGTAAAATAATACGTCGAATACATTACTTATTTACCACAAATCATGATGAATATATTTAGAAATTATTAATTTTTGTAGGAAGGGATACGTTCAGCAGTTGGATCAGCCACAGGTGCGGTGTTACGTGCTTCAGTTGCCGTATCATACTGTGCTCAGAAAGTTCGCGTTCCAGTAGTTTACCTGTGTTTTTTCGCCTATGTTTAGTTATGTTTTGTTTTTGAGATATATGGTTAAAGTTAAATGTAAAACACGTCAAAGTTAAATGTAATTTTTTTTTTTACTTTTCTTCATTTTGGTTTTTAGGTCGTGGTAAATTTATTAATTTACAATTTTTACTTTCCTCTATACTATACGTACGTACGTAGTATAGTATAGGGAAAGTTATGTAATGCTTCGCGAAAAAAAGGCGGATTTTCGGCGGAAAAACTCTTATTACAGGGCCCTGGCACAGTATAACCAGTGTCAGTGGCGGCTCGTGACATTTTTTCCTGGTGGGGCCAGGTGTAAAAGCACGAATATCATCTCAGAATCAATAACTTATTTAATTAAAGAATCATCATTTAATCAATTGTTTAATTAATATTATTTATCAGTTAATTATACCTTTAAAGTTTTCTACAAAAAAACAGAAGTAGGAATTTTTATTAAGTCACTTACACAAATATTGGTATGTCAATGGAAACAAAAGATTTTTTACAAAAATTACGCTAATACCATCGCTTGTCTTTCGGAATGATGAAAGTTCGAAAAGGGAACGTATTGTAAAATTAAGACAAGTTGACTTCGGCTTGTTATGCCAATTGTTTAATCGGCTTGCAGAGAAATAAAATCAGCTACATGTCTTTCTACATTTCCTCCAAATACACTTCATACTTATAATTTAGCAGCTCTTTTCTTTATCATGTGTGAGTTATATTTATAAATAGAAGAATTGTTTAAATGAACATCTAACACACTAGATTGCCGAGTAACAATAAGTCTAAAAAATTGCCACGGTCTTTTGAATCTTCAGAATCATCATGCCCTCTCAATGCTACTAGTTGATGAATGACGAGTGCCATGGTACTTAACTAAACACTCAGTTATTCTACCTAAAATGTGTATTTATTGCGACTTGTTCATTATGTTTCTTGATTGAAATTTTCATCGCCGAATCAATCTGTACAACAATGCTCACAGTTCCAAATGTTTTAAATTTGCAAGCATTTTCTAAATGCAATACACTTTCTTTGTGTTTCTTTATCCTTTCGCTCAAATGTTTCAGATCCTTACAGCCTATTGTCGTCCACAATCCCTTACCAAATAATAAACAATAAAAGCAAAATTAGCTTTGTTTTCACTCACAGTCAACCATGATTTTTTTCTGAAACCTCGAAATACAGAATGTTTGTTTCTTCTTTCCATCAACTTGTGTAAATGATAAGTCAATCGATTGATGTGCTCCTAACCGTTTAATATCATTTTTTTCTTCAAATCTGAGTGAAGAAAACGGGAAACAGTGTAATGAATCCACTGGGTTCATCTTACAGCGCGCAGAACTTCACGTGTACTTTGAAAACAGCACGTTCAGGCTGCCGTTTCTCTGCGAAGGGCCCGCTGGTGCGGGCCCCTAGGACAGCTAAAATTAGCAAGCAAGTGGTCGCGCCCACTACGAAAGGGCTCTGACCTTGTAAACGGAGTGGGGTTACCGGTCTGGGGCCCATGCAAGTCGGGCCCCGTGAGCACTACTAACGCTATGTTTGAGTGCGGCAAGGAACTATGACCCTCAATTCTTGGTTATTGGGACTTGGAATGAGTTCTGGGGACGAATTGTCGATGTTCACGAATAAAGAATTCCAATGAAGTACTACAATTATGACAAAGATATTACTGTAAAGATATATAAACATTTTTGTGCTTTATTAAATTTTGGTGGGGCCCGGCCCCTGTGGCCCCTTAGGACGAGCCGCCCCTGACCAGTGTGTTCACTTGCTCCAAAAACTGGTTTTGCGCCGTGTAGACCCTCCGCCATGTTCTTGATTGTCAAACAATAGAATTCAGCGGAGGCATATAGACCTACATCGTGTAATATGAGAACTGACATTCCCAAAGAAATTTACGAGTTTATTATACGACAATTAATATTGTTGTGATTGCCTTTTCTATCTCAATTTTATCGCGCGCGGGAAATTTTTTTTTCTAGACTACATAGAATAGCGGGAAAAGCGCTGGGGACAGAAAAGAGGCGTGCAAAAGATGCCAGTTTGTTACTACAGTGCGGCAACTAGAATCTGTTGCGTTTAGTGCTTGTGTTTCAATATTTCCTTCAAGTCGTATTATCTGCTCTGATAAAAATAACTCCAAAACGTGGTTAAGTGGTAACGTTGCTGTAAAGACATGCAAAAATAATACCAAAAACTGTAAGTTTGGTTTCTTCTGATTTCCAAAAGATGTGGAGAGATAAGTATGTGTGTTTTTAATTTTCTTTAGAGGACGTGAAATTTGAATGAAACGGATAGAATAATAAAATGAATTGAAGTAGAAAATCAAATTAATGTAAGAATATCAGTTTTAAATGTAGTAATTATATATATTTCGCGCGCTGGGTATTATAGAATACATAGCGGACGTCACGTGATCTTTTTTTTTCAATGGTATTTGCCGCGAATGAACATACTGGTTATACTGTGTCGTGGTAACAAAAAGGTGGATAAATCCAGTTGCTAAATTAAGACAAAAATCTCCAAACACGTGGTGCAGTCAGAATCCCTGTTTTGTGCGTCCTTGATACCGAAACACCAATTGAAAGCAAATCGTCTGTCTGTCCGTCTGTGAACAACGCTAGCGACTAAACGGTTCAGCCGATTTTCTCCAAAATTGATACTTCCCGATCGATCTGGCTGATCTCGTGGCCCCTTGAATTTGAAACCGATATTTTAATTCTATACATGAAGCCCATGGGACAATACCAAAATTTTAAAAAAATCCAAATTTTTTCTCCAAAGTTTTTCTTTAAGTTGCTTGTAAGAATAGAGTAAAATACACTTATTAAGGTGACGAAGGTCCGATTTTCACGGATAACTCTGAATTTTCGAAAATTGCGAAACTGAATTTTTTTCGGCGTCTTCCTCCAACAACAAAATTGCAGAAAGAGATTTTTCCTTCAGATACAATTTGTTCTTCATAGTGAGTTCTTTATTTAAGGTCATGTACATTTTTTTGAAAATTTTAGTAGTTTTCGCGCAATATTGCGAGAAATATGTGCAATTTTAAAAAATTACAAAAACAATTTTCTCAAACTTGAGAAAGTGCGAACTACTCGTATTTTCAAAAAATTAAGCATGACCTTATTTGAAGTTGTAGTTTTGATAAAAAAATTTCATTGAGAAAAACCAGCTGCCATCTATCGCCGCCTAAAGTACATTTTTTGACATTTTCTCAATTTTTCGGTTTCCTAATGGTAGAACGGAAATATTAATTATAGAATATTAAAGAACACAAAAACCTCGTTTTAGATAGCAATTTTCTTTCAAACATTTGTAGGCGTTTTTACGAAAACGGCGTTTTAGCGCTACTAAAATGCGAAATGTGAAGCTCTTTTTCACAGAAAATTGTTGAGTTTTCAAAAAACTTCATTTGAAGTCATTTGAAGCACTTACACGTACAACTATAATAATGTTATCTAATTGCTGATAATGTGCATATTAAAGATGTGAGAGATCTTTCAAAAAAATTACATTTGTGTAATTTAAAAAAAAAACAAAAAATACCTCAAAATAAACTTTACGTCATATTAAAGAATGCAATTAGCACTATCCGTTCCAAAGTTTGAAAAAAAAATTTGGAGCCATTTATGAGAAAATGGCATTTGAGCGTTTCTGAAAATACGGAATTTTCAGCTAGTTTTCACAGAAAACGATTGAGTTTTCGAGAAACTTTATTTGACATCATTTAAAGCATGCGTACTCATTAATGTAATAGTGTCAAAAATTCGCCGCTAATGTAAATATTAACGACGTGAGAGACAACTAAAAAAATAGAATTTTGTAATTTTTGAAAAAACAAAAGAATACAGTAATTTGGTGTTTACGTCAACTTATAGATTACATTAGGCACTATCCTTACCATAAGTTTAAAGAAAAAATTTGGAGCAGTTTTTGAAAAAATCTTGTTTTTGTAATTTTTTAAAATTGCACATATTGCACGCAATATTACGTGAAAACTACTAAATTTTTCAAAAAAATGTACGTGACCTTAAAGAAAGAAATTAAAATATCGGTTTCAAATTCAAGGGGCCACGAGATCAGCTAGATCGATCGGGGAGTATCAATTTTGGAGAAAATCGGCTGAACGGTTTAGTCGCTAGCGCTGTTCACAAACAGACAGACAAACGGAAGGATGGACGTTTTGCTTTCAATTGGGTTTTCGGTATCAAGGACCCACAAAACATAGAGTCTGGCTGCACCGCGTGTTTGGAGATTTTTTTCTTAATTTAGCAACTGGATTTATCCACTTTTTCGTTACCAGGGCTCTGTAATAAGAGTTTTTCTGCTGAAATTTCGCCGTTTTTTCGCTCAGTATTACATAACTTTCCCTATACTATACGAACAAGGTGTGATCAATAAAAGACCGGACTGATTTTATTACTCATTTATTTCGATAGATACAACTTATTCGAATTTGTCGCCCTCAAAGTAGTTGCCTTGGCTTACGATACATCTTTCCCAACGTTTCTTCCAGCTCTCGAGCCCCGCCTGGTAAGCCGCCTTAGGGATCCTCTTCAAGTCCGCCGTAGGTTTTGATGTCCAAAATTGACTCGAATCAGCGCCCTTTCAAGGTTGATTTCAGGGTTGATTTTCGTCATCGGTTTTAATGGTTTTAAGAAAATCTGGTTAGGTGTTGAATCGATCCAGGAGCTCCTGACAAATGTCCACATGTGTTTGTCTTTGTTCAGCTGTCAGCACTCGCGGGACGAATTTTGACGCGACGCGCGACAAGCCCAATATTTTTGTCAAAATGGCCTGAAAGGATCCAAAACTAATGTTGACTTCATCGGCTATCTCCCTAAGAGTTAAACTGAGATTTTCCCGCACCAGATCGCTCACCAATTTGACGTGGTTGGGGTCTGTCGATGTGGAAGACCGCCCCGTTCGCAATTCGTCTTCTGTCGAGGTTCTGCCCGATTTTAAGCGACTATACCACTCAAAACACTGGCTTCGACTCATAGCTTCATCCCCAAAGGCTTGTGGAATCATTTCGAAGGTTTCCGTAGCACTTTTTCCAAGTTTGAAATAAATTTCACGCACACACGCTGTTCCTCCAACTCCTTCATTCTTGCCGTTGTATGTGACGAACAGGTTCACGCAAGTACCGCAGTTGCTGCTTGAACGGCTCAACCTACACAAACGCGACAGCTGCCGTTTTACTTGTCAAATGTGTCTCTGGATGGCGCAACGTTTCTCGTTTAGATCCGTTGAACGGTTTGCACGCAATAAAATCAGTCAGGTCTTTTATTGATCACACCTTGTATGTATAGTATACGGAAAAGTAAAAACAAATGTCCTTTAGAAAGTCTAGCTAATGCCCCACAAGTTCCTTAAAGAACATTAAGACCGATCTCCATGGCAAAAAAGAAGGATGTAATAGGCCTCTTGAAGTCTCTATTTCCTATTCATTCAAGAAGAGCCTGACAGTGATGACGACTGCATCACTTATGCAGAATAAAGGCAATGAACACATTTTTATTGGTAATTCAAGCAATTTTTGTTTTATTTCAAGTATTGTTTAATTACATACAGTAATGTAGGTAACTTTTTTCTAGTAAACATGTTTTATTCTTGGCTTATTTGTTTAATAAAATAACTTGTTTAGAAACCATTCAGAATATTATGTCAATACAATTCAGAATTTGTCAATCACTGTTAGTTGGCAATGTAACTAACTCCAAATAAAGTGGCTTTTTTATGGGACAGAAAGACATTGAGATTTTAAAATACATTTATAAAGTGCCGAAAACATACCCTTAATTATAAGAAAATGAATGATTTTATTCGAAATATTCCTTAAAATGTATAGACTTTTTTTATAGATAAGAAAATTTTACTCTTCGTACTGAAAATTTTCATTCGATGCAGTTAGACGGCTTGGCTTCTGAATACGGCCTCAATTATATTTTCGAACGGGATTCGTAATAAATGCCTACCGGAAGATAACTGTCTGCTCTCCCGGCGCGAGATAGCTCGGTTTCTCGCGAATCAAATCAGTTTGTTCCCGTGGGCGCGACTTATTATACGTCAAAGAAATGTTAAATATTTTGCTCGGTAATCAAAACGTATTATTTCTCTACTGTTAAAAAGGAAATGTTAGCCTTAGACTTTTTGCAACTGCGTGTAGTTGACTTGAATTTTGGATACTGAAACAGATGTGCACTTTAATATTTCTTCCTGATTTCTTATGACATTTCCAAGCACAAGGGACATGAGAGACTTAACAGAAACGTTTTTTGTGTATCGGAGTCTCATAGGAATAGTTTTAGATTTGAGGAAAGGGAATAAAATACACTTTTATAAAATTGAAAAGGTTCGAGTCAAACTACCGTACTTTAGCCCTACAGTAGGGCTTCACCCCATTGCGGGATTCGTCGTCACCATCGAGCGCGTGACTTTCGATTCTTCATTCTTAACCTCGGACGTGCCATAGTGCGCCATTGCATCATTACTATCCCGCGCTTGCCAATATCTCGTTGCTAATCTCGCGCTTATTAAAAATTTTATTATTATTTGGTTTGTTTTATAACTTTTATTTACCTTTCAACTATCGTATTTATAGTCAAAATATTGGAAAGGGACTCTGGAACTCAAGAAAACGTGCACACATAATGTTCTCCCCCATACGTCACCTAGTTTTTAATGTTTTTTGACCAAATAAATTAAATCTTACATTTCAATACATATTTATGTGTACGTTACATTATGTCAATGAAATGTATTGTTTGATCATCTTGAGTTTTGTGAAATTGAAATTTCATTTCATTGTTTGCAGGTTTTATTTTCGTGAATAAATCACGAATGTGTTGACAAACACGCATCTCATACAACGATGCCTACATCACCTAATTTTGGATCGTTGGATTACAACTAGATATATTTAATCTCATTCATTTATTATTTTGTGTTTAAATACGCTCCAACGACAGTTATTGACGGCTCTTATTAGTGTTTGTACTTCCATGATAATTGAAAGTTATAAGTGAATATTTATTTTGTGTCAAGAATGGGACATGAAATGACCGAAACACGTAAACGAGTGAAAGTGTTTCTGCTTAATTCAGAAAGTCAGTGGCAAGACAGGGGAACTGGTTACGTTTCAACGCCTTATGTTAAACAACTAAACGATTTTTCACTAACTGTAGTATCTGAAATCGATGGAAATCAATTATTGCAAGTCAAAATACATCCACACATTGCCTATAAAAAGCAACAGGACACTGTAATAGTGTGGTCGGAAAACAAAGATCTTGATCTGGCTTTAAGTTTTCAAGAGAAAGCGAGTTGTGAAGAAGTTTGGAAGATAATCTCTCAGCTTCAGGGCAAGGACAGTTCTGTTGATGTTACACAAACGCGGAAGAAAGTGAAAGTGTATGTGCGTAATTCAGAAAGACAGTGGCAAGATAAGGGAATTGGTTACGTTTCAACGACTTATGTAAAACAACTAAAAAGTTTTTCACTAACAGTAGTATCTGAAATCGATGGAAATCAATTATTGCAAGTCAAAATACACCCACACGTTGCCTATCAAAAGCAACAGGACAGTATAATAGTGTGGTCGGAAAACAAAGATCTTGATCTGGCTTTAAGTTTTCTAGAAAAACAGAGTTGTGAAGAAGTTTGGAAGATAATCTGTCAGTTTCACGGCAACGACAGTTCTTTCAATGTTACACAGGGCATTGTTGAAATGTCTGAAGACAATAAGTTTGGATTTTTATCAGATTCATGTCCAGAAATTAACTTACCATTCTGTGAATTGTACAACTTGAAAGACATTAGTGAAATAATTGCTTCCAATGTGAAAATGCCTGTAAGAAGAGAGAAGTTAGCTGCTGTGATTGATAATAATGGCTATATAAAAAAATTGCTCACTCTATTCCGTGAAAGTGAAGATTTAGAATACACGGAAGGTCTCCAATATTTGCATGACATCTTTAATAATATATTTCTTTTAAACAAAAGTAATTTGTGCGAGGAGATGCTGCAAGAATCTAACATTCTGGATGTAATAGGTTGTTTAGAATATGAATCTAATTCTTCATCTCCTAAACGGTATAGACAAACTCTTAAAGATCTCACCAACTACAAAAATGTTATACCTATTACAAATCCTGAGCTTCTGAACAAAATTCATCATACTTATAGAATTCAGTTCATACAAGATATTATTCTACCCACACGACCAATCACAGAAAATAATACGTTTTCTGCAATATCAAGTATGCTCCTCTTCAATAAGATGGATATTGTAACATGGATACTGAGTGATGATGATATTCTTTGCCAGTTGTTTACATTGCTCAATGAAAAAACAACTGATAAACTCAAAAAGCGAGATCTCATTTTGTTTCTGAGGGAACTGTTTATTTTTGCACAGTGTTTACAATCTACAGAGAAAGAATCATTCTGTAAAATACTGACAGCATCTGGAATTTTTCAGACTTTTGAAACCAATTTTGACAATGATGACAGTTGTTCTCGAACTGCATTACTAGACATTCTCAATTGTTTTGTGGAATATTCCCCTTCAACAGTGCGGGAGTACATTATTCAAAAGAGTGACAGTGACAATATTACTTTTATGAATGTTCTGACTTCCTTAATAATTCACGACCAAGATGTTGAATTGGGTGAAGCTTCCCAAATTTTCTGCATTTTAAAAACTTTGTTGGATCCTGAAAACATGCTGCTGTCAGGAAATTATTGTGAGCAGAGTGAGTTTCTCAGGTTATTTTATCACAAAAGTGCAAATATTATCTTCGATTCACTTTTGAATTGCAATAGAAACGATCCTCCTCCAAAAACCGATTACCGGATGCAGCAACTGTTAGGATTAATAGTGGATTTTTTGACGTATTGTGTAGAAAATCACAAATATCACATTCAAAATTTTATAATGGATAATGATTTGTTGAAAAAGGCATTAATCCTCATGAGGTCGGAGCATATGTTCGTGGCTTTGGGAGCTCTGAAATTGCTGAGAAAAATTGTCGGTCAGTTGGACGTAACATACAACAACTACATAATAAAAGGAAATCTTTTTGCTCCAGTAGTAGAATCATTAATAACAATGAAGAGAAATAACATTCTTAGTTCTGCGATCCTGGAGATGTTTCATTTTATAAATATGGAGGGATCACAAAAAATCTGTATGTACGTGGTGGATAATTTTTGGAATGTACTGAAGGAGCAACATTACACCAACATTTTCACGAGTTTAAAAATGCGATCTGATTCATACAGAGAAGCATCGAAAGAAAAAGAGAAGACTTCGTTGGAAACGTCTCCAAATACTTCCAGTCGTTACAGGGGCGACAAAAGGGATCTGGAGGAGGGAGAAGAAAAATTGTTTGACATGGATGAAGTGGAGGAAAAAATCTCAACAAAGACGGAAGGAGATGACGACGGAGAAGAACTTTCATCAGAGAAGAAAACTAGTGTAGAAAGTAAGAATAATAATGAAAATACGTTACGAGAGAAGAAAAGTGACAAAGAAACAGACAGAACGAGTTCTTCTGTGACATCACCTCCAATTACATCAGATAAGCTATTGTGCAAAAGAGCTTTGGTGGACTACGAAATAGATTCTGATGATGAAGATGATGATTCACCTCCTATCAAGAACAACAAGTTGTCTTAATCTGTTTCAATGGCCCATTCATGAAGAGGCCTGTAGAAATGCACAGTTTGAAATAGTGTCGTTTGTTTCGGTGATACACGTGTGAAAATTTCTCTCACGTCAGTTTGATGGATTTCCTCGCAATTTCTTCTAGATTCTAATTTAAAAGGATAAGAATTATTTTCTTTAATAACTTATTATCACAGTTGGTGGCCGATTTAAACAGAAAAAAACATTGCAGATACAGTGTTTTGTAAGTTTGATAAATGTTCATAACATATTTTAATTCAATTTTTCATAGATATGAAAATGTAGTCAGTCGCTTTCATTTCATAAATAATATTCTTGTAGTGGTGTAGTTAACGGTGATAATAAATACTTTCTAAAGGAACATAACTTTAAAGTGCAGTGAATGTGTTAAGTGTGATTTGGCATTGTCGCTATGGATCTTTGCTATTGCCATTATGGTCTGACACCTACAAAGTCTTGCCTTCGTTTAATAATTGTAAATGTAATTGCAAAATTTATAATTCTAATCTACGCATTAGTGTGAATTGGAATGTTAACAAACATTTTAATTTTCTCTAACAATTCAGAAATAGTGATGCTAGAACAGCAAATACTTTCTCGCAATTAATACATGTTATCGTTATGTTCGACGGGACGCCCATAAATGTGTCATTAATTTCAAACAGAAATTACTCGAAAACTACTAACTTTTAAAAATTGAACATAACCTTTTTTAAAGAGCTAATTTTGTACAGCAGACTTTCTCTGAGGCAAAAATCTCTATTTTCAATTTTGTAGTTTTGAATTTTGTTTGCAATTTTTGAATAAGCGAGCAATACCCGAAAATGGGACTAGCACCACATTTTTGCCGTGACTTATTATATAAGTGGAAAAAATTTGAAGAAAAAAATTTGGAGCAGTTTTGAAAAAAAAAGTAAATTTCAAGCACAAATTAGGCAAAAACTACTTGCTTTTCCAAAAAAAGTACATTACCTATTGTAAAGAGCTAAATTTGTACAACAGACTTTGTCTGAGGCAAAAATATCTATTTTCAATTTTGTAGTATTGAAATTGTGTTTTGCAATTTTCAAATAAACAGCAATATCCGAAAATGGGAGTAGTATCATATTTTTATGGTCCCTTATTACATAAGTGGAGAAAATATAAAGAAAAATGGAGCGGTTATTGAGAAAAAAAATCGTACATTTCAAATGTTAATTACGCACAAATTACTCATTTTCTCAAAAACTTGTATGACCTTTATAAAGAGCTAATTTTGTACAACAAACTTGTTTGAGGCAATCATTTATATCTTTAACTTTGTAGTTTACATTTTTTGTAATTTTCGAAAATTCGGGGATGTCAACGAAAATGAGATCTGCATCATTCTCTTAAACGTCCTTCGCACTATTCAATAACAAAATTTAATCAAACTAGTGGTGCTATAGAATGGCAGTCTTTCCCATATTAGTTTTCTATTTTCTTTGGTATCGGTTAGCTATTCGGACTTGTCACATACTCTTGCCAGCTGCCATCTATCGCCGCCAAAAGTACATTTTGACATTTTCTTATTTTTTCGGTTTCGCAATAGGATGAAAATATTATTTTAAGAATATTTTAGAATAGTCAAACTATATGGCTATTTTCTCTGAAAACTATGAGGCAATTTTTGAGAAACTGACGTTTAAACGCAATCGTAAATTCGAAATTTGAAGCTCTTTTACACAGAAAGTTTGTGAGTTTTCGAAAAATCTCATTAGAAGTCATTTGAAGCACTTTAACTGCGCAAAACTGTGTGGAATAAAGTACGTTTTGAATCACTTTATTCGCGCAATATTGCGTGCAATATGTGAATACCATGCAATTCTGTGAAACCTAGCTCAAAATTCTGCATTTTCAGAAACGCACCAACGCCATTTTCTAACAAACGGCTCAAAATTTTTTTCTTCGAATGTTTTGAACGGATAATGCTAATTGCATTCTTTAATATGACGTAAAGTTCATTTTGGGGGTATTTCTTTTGTTTTGTTTTTTTCAAAAATTACACAGACGTAATTTTTTTGAAAGATCTCTCACACCCTTAATATGCACATTTCCAGCAATTTGTAAAAACTATTGTATTTATGAGTTAAAAGTGCTTCAAATTATTTCTTATGAAGTTTTTCGAAAACTGAAAGAGTTCTGGGAAAAAGAACCGGTTCCAAATTTTTGAAAGAAAATTACCACTTATGACGAGGTTTCACTGTTCTTTAATATACTTAAAATAATATTTGCGTTCTATTACGAAACCGAAAAACTAAAAAATGTCAAAAACAGTACTTTTGGCGCTGATAGATGGCAGCTGGCAAGAGTATGTGGCAAGTCCGAATAGCTATCAAAGGAAATAAAAGACTTATATGGGAAAGTCTCTGCCATTTTGTAGCACTAATTTGTTTTCGGTGGTTGTTGTCAGACGCAAACACATGACACATGTTCCTCTATATCGGCGAGCTGAATCTGAGTCTGAAGACAGAATTGCGCCACCACCCTCCATTTTTACTTTCTCGCCCTTAAGAAAGTACTTCTTAAGAAGAGAAAGTTATGTCATCGTGCGTCGGAAAACTGCGAATTTTCGACACAAAACCCTTATTGCCGGTCTAAATGTGGATAAATTCAGTTGCTAAATTTAGAACAAAAAATCCTTTATCACGTGGTGTAACCAAAATCCGTGTTTTGTTGACTCTTGACACCGATACGTCGATTGATGGCAAAACGTCCGTCCGTCCGTCTGTGGTGAACGCTAGCGCCTAAAGCGTTCAGCTGATATTCTCCAAAATTGATATTCCTCCATCGTTCTGGTTGATGTCGAGACTCTTGCAATTTGAAACTGATATTTTAATTCTGGGGTGTACTTTACATGAAGCCCTTCGTACATTTTCAAAATTAAAAAATGGCTACAAATTTTGTGATTACATTTTGTTGTTGAATAGTGCGAAGGACGTTTAAGAGAATGGTGCAGGTCTCATTTTCGTTGAAAATTCGGATTTTTCGAACATTGTAAAAAACGTTTTAAAACTACAATATTTTTGCCTCAAAGTCTATTGTACAAAATTAGCTCTTTAAATAAGGTCATGTACAATTTTGCGAAAAAAAACGAGTAGTTTTTGCGTAATTTGCGTTTGAAATTAAGAAAAATTTTGTTTCTCAAAATCTGCTTCAAATTATTGGTTTAAATTTTCTCCTTATGCAGCAAAGAACGGTAAAAAATATTACGCTAGTCCCATTTTCGGTTATCCCTCCTTTTTTTCGAAAATTGTAAAGAAAATATTTAAAACTACAAAATTGAAAGAGATTTTGCTAAAGTCAATCATGACAGACAGTATTTCGGAGAGAATCGCTTCATTCTTAGCAAACACTTTAAGATCATCCATGTAAAACAAATATGATACTGCTGTTTCATCACCATAGAGCTTGTAACCAAACCCAGCTTGCGACACCTATCTAAATAGTGGGATCAAACTTATGCAAAACAGCAGAGGGGATAGTGAATCTCCTTGAATAATACCCCTATTAATCTGAATACTTCCTATTTCTATTGCTTCCATTTCGCTGTATATTAGTAACGTGGTACTTCACGACTTCATCCTTGCAGAATTCACGCCTTGCAAAATTCAATAAATCTAGGATGAAATCGACAGATCTCCAGGATCTTCAAAATCCAATCGTGTGTACACTATCAAAGGCCTTTTGGTTGTCAATCCAAGCCATGCTCAAATTACGTTTCCGTTTCTTTACATCATTCAAGATGACTTTATTCATCTGGCATCAGATGATTCTTCTCTAGATCTCTAGATGTCTTTATAATTTGTCAGCTACGGCTGCAATTATATCTTTGTACAGTACTGGCAGACAAGTGACTGGCCTGTAGTTCTTCGCCAAAGAGCTGTCTCCGTTTTAGGTAGCAAATACGTGATGCATTCCGGGAGTTCCTTTGGGTTTTCTGAAATTTTATTAACAGCCTTTTCTAGATGAGTATGGAACGTTATTAATTTCTTAAACCTATAAATTTGGATCTTATGAATTCCGGGTGATTTCCAGTTTTCCATGTTCTTAATTGCTTGGCAGAGGTCCTCTTCCGAGAATTCGTGAACATTTCCCATTGTTTCCACAAGTTCATCGACAGCATGAACTTTATATTGAAGCCAAGATGTGTCTTTGTTGAATGATACGTTTTCTTCTTCTCCTTCTTCTTCTTCTTCTTCTTCTTCTTCTTATTATTATTATTATTATTATTATTATTATTATTATTATTAAGTTTTTATTTATCGTCTTTCATAATTGCATAAAGAAAAGTTCCATTTATAATAGACAATCAGGTAAAATATAATTCATAAAGCAATGTTGAAGTGTGTACATAAAACAAAGTTGAAGTTTGTCCAACGTTTCAGAGAACTGTTGGTTTCCATCATGAAATATAGATGGCCCATAGAAATTATGGGCCATCTCAATAACTTCTAAACGGTTCACAACAAGGAAATGCAGTTTTCGCTCAAAAATGTGGAATCATGAGGAGCATATTGCTATCCAAATATTGTTCATAATATTTTTAGATTTCGAGAAATTTATTTATCTTTTTAAATTGATTTTTTAAGGTCGCTTTTAAACAAGTGTCATAAGCGACCACGAGTATCAATTTACTATTTAAATAAGATTATACATTTATATAATTATTTTATTATTTATAAAACCTTTGAATAGTTGTACTGGATGAGATGTAGGTAAGAGGTAAAGGATGGTCTTTATATTAATATGGCAATTTTTGAGACTTTTAAGAATTGTAAGACTTATACAATCTTCTGGAGAGGAAAAGAAATTAAATAAAGAGTCGTTTAAGTTTAAGGACTGTCGTAAATGGGCTAATTCAGGGCACTCCCGAATAACCCATTAAGTCCCAAATTATTTTTACTGTAGTTTTTTCTAGTGAAATTTAAAAAATCATCATAGTTGAGTGCTAGTTACTTAATTTTATCAAAATTAATTCAAATTATTAATTTGGGTAGGTGTGGAGGACTGCCCTCATATGAGGACGCTGGGATTTGGTATGAAGTTTTCCGCAATAATAAAAATAAATCTGCATAACAAATGTTTATGCCCCCTGGATTCGAATTTTAGTAACTACGTTTTGAAATTTACAACAAAAATAAAATAAAATAATTAAACAACATAATTACATAAGTTATTGTAATGTACCAGTAAAGCACATACGATTACACTAGAAGAATATTTTCAAAAAGAACTTGATGGTAATAATTGAACAGACTTCTACCACAAACATAGTTTTGAAAATGATCTTGTACTCAGCTAAGTTTATAGTACAAAAGTAATTTCAGAAAAATCTACTTTACTTTCTGTAGTGGAATAGACCAAAACATTCCACACAGAGAGTAATATTGCATTTAGCACTGTATTTGCGAAGCTTGCTTATGCATGATGGCTGCTGATATTGTGCATAAGCAATCCTCGTGATAATGAGTCTTTTTCTGTCGAATCTTACGTTAGGCAGCACGTTTGCTGGAGAAGACCAAACTGATACTTCTTTCAGATTCTTGGAACTTTTATAGTGCGATTTTTTATAAAGCTACCTTCTCAACGCCCGTCTTCACGATGAAAACTATCGCGGCATTTCGCGTCTTTCCCAATCGTGCCGCTAGATGTTGCAATGATCAAGCAGTGCTTGATACGGTCGCGATCATGCGACATCTAGCGGCACGACCGATAAACCTCGAAATGCCGCGATATATTCCATCGTGAAGAGGGGCCTGGAGAGGCAGCTTTATAAAAATCGCGTCTTCTCGGTTGTGCCTGTAGATGTCGCGTGATCAAACAGATGTCGTATGACCAAGCAGTGCATGATCAAGCAGTCACATGATCAATCATGCGACATCTAGCGACACAATGATTCCTAGAAAAAAACCAACGTGAAATGCAACTTCTAACTCTTTTACAAGCTCTTCACTTCACGACAAAATTGTATAACATAAAGTCCCAGCGTCCTCATATGAGGACGGCACTAAAATATCAACGTCTCGAAAATATTGAATCATATAACTGCACAATTGTATATTCTTCGTAAAATATGAGCACAAACTAACACTATGTAGTCAGTTTAGCAACTCACCGAAATTTAGAAAAGTAGATATAATCAAATATTTTATCAACACAAAGTATAAAATGCACTAGCTTAGGAAGATAATAAAATTACAAGAATATAAATCTGAGCGATAACAAACGTTATCGCTCAGATTTATATTCTTGTAATTTTATTATCTTCTGAATGAACCTTTCGGTGTTGCCAAACAATGTGATGGCAACACAATTTATAATGTAACGAAATAATAAAAAAAATCCCTGTCCTCAAATGAGGACGCTGGTACTTAATGGGATAATGTGAGGTGTAGATACTTGGGATCCACATTTAGGACAGGGTAATGGGTCAGTTGTTTTAATGTGGGAGAGACTGAAGTGGCCAGTGCGTAGTCTGGTAATTTGGACTTGGAATCTTGTGAGCGGTTAGGGAGAGCGGGTTCGATAACGGATTTCCTTACGAGGAGAAGTCGGAGAAAAGTAGTCAGCCATTTTCATTTCACTGTTTCGTAACCATATTTTTAGGTATACTTTCATATCGGAGAGAAATCCCTTCACACTCTAGTCCGTTGATGGTAATTAAGTTGCTTCTTTGGACGCTTATCTGCTTTTTCATTCCCTTCTTTACCCCTAGGTACTGGGATCCAAACTATAGATATGAAGGTGCCGTTGTTTACTAGGGTAATACAAGCTCTTGTATTCTTTGGATTATGGGATTTTTAGAGAATCTATTGACAATTGCATTCAAGGTAGCCATAGAGAGTGAATGAATCACTATTTTGCGGTTTCCTTCATTATGGCTTTAAGAATGACCCGACTTCATTATGGCTTTAAGGGCTCAGGTTTCTCAAGAGAAGCTAGAAAAATATTCCAGTAACCCTGAATTTATAAGTATTCTGAGGGGTTGTGGAAACATTTGAACAACCCGCTTTGTTTTCAGACTTTGATCCATCCGTATATACTTTTTCTAAATCATTATAGTCTTCATAAAGAGAATTAGATGGGATGTAACAATTTGTGAAGAGTTTACAGATTTGGGAATCTGTGCAATCATTGTTTTAACTCGGGTTTTAAAGGATTGCCAAGGGGGAATGGTTTGAATCCTTGTCTGTAGAATGCGAGGGGTTTCAATATACAATTCATCTTGATAAGTTGGGATTCTTTCCCTAAGTGGTTTTGGATAATTCACATGGATTGAATAGAAATCTGTTTTAATAGGGCAGAAGATATATTTAAGATCGGATTAGTTGAGGAATTTAAAATTGAGTAGCTAATTTTTAGACATAGTTGTTTTACAATGCAAATTGAGGGGTAGTAAACCTGCTTCTACAATAAAA
>JAHLJT010008446.1:131590611-131613058 GCA_031308135.1 Acheta domesticus
TTTGATCCATCCGTATTACTTTTCTAAATCATTATAGTCTTCATAAAGAGAATTTAGATGGGATGTAACAATTTGTGAAGAGTTTACAGATTTGGGAATCTGTGCAATCATTGTTTTAACCTCGGGTTTAAAGGATTGCCAAGGGGGAATTGGGTTGAATCCTTGTCTGTAGAATGCGAGGGGTTTCAATATACAATTCATCTTGATAAGTTGGGATTCTTTCCCTAAGTGGTTTTGGATAATTCACATGGATTGAATAGAAATCTGTTTTAAATAGGGCAGAAGATATATTAAGATCGGATTAGTTGAGGAATTTAAAATTGAGTAGCTAATTTTAGACATAGTTGTTTACAATGCAAATTGAGGGGTAGTAAACCTGCTTCTACAATAAAACTATTGCTAGGGCTTGACTTAAAGGCACCTAAACTTATTCGATATGCTGAGTTTATAATAGGGTCCAGCGTCGGTAGGGAAGGTTTGTTTGCTGAGATATAGATTACACTTCCGTAATCTAATTTGGCTTGAATAATAGCACGATAAGCATTAATTAATCACCTCCACTCTGCACCTCATTTTCGAGATGCTATATCTTCAATATGTTCAGCAATGGATTTGCATTCGGTCTTTAGCAGGGAAATGTGGTTCTTCCATGTGTGCTTTTGGTCGAAGGTCATGCCCAAGATTTTACAAGAATACGTTCTACGAATTTCGTGATCTCCATTGAAGAGGACAGGATTTTCATTAAAAATTTCTGAGCTTCTGTACATGATAATGAATTCCGATTTAGTTCTTGAAAAGGAAAAACCAGAAGAACTTGCCCAACTTTGAATTTTGTTAAAGTTTTCTTGCATTATTTTAGTTGTTATTCGGACATCTTTACCGCAGCATACGCAGAAATATCATCAAAGAAGAGAAATAATTTTTCTTGGAGTTTCCATGATACTGCTTATTTCATTAATTGCGATAAAAATAAGATCACACTTATAACTGAGCCCTGAGTGTTGCTATTTCCCTGCGTGTTGATATTTTATCAAACATGCGTACACGCAGATATCTATGTAGACTTTTTTTTCAAAAAAGCCAGTAAGGTCACCTTTAATGTTCATTGAGATGAAATTACAAAGTAGTTGAGGTTTAAAAATCATTTCGTAAGCTTTCTCAATATCAAGCGAAACAATTGCATGCTGGTTAAGTGCTAATCCATCACAAATTTCTGTGTCGCTGCTTATTAGATGGTCGTTGGTTGATCTATGTTGGCAAAATCCATTTTGAAAGGGGATAACAAGTTTCTTGTTTCTAGGAGCCATCTAAGACGGTTGCCAAACATTTTCTCTAGTAATTTGCCAGGAGCACACGTCAATGATATTGGTCTAAAATTATTGGTTTTAGTTGGATCTTTGCCTGATTTCGGTAGAGCAATTACAAGAGCTTCACTCCATTGCTCAGGGAAGGATTGGGAGGTCTATATTTATATATTCATTATATTGCCATTATACATTTTTAAGAGGTATTCTATGGTACATTTAGAAAGATTTTTCAAGAAAATATTACGAATTTTATCCGGACCTGGTACGGAGTTTTGCATTTTTTTAAAACATGAAGGAGCTCATCTGTTAGGAATGGACGGTTGAATGGATCACTGTTGTTACTTAGGAGGGTTCGAATGTGTTTTTCGTTAGTTAGGGATATAGACGGGATTAATTTACGAAAGGATGGATCGTAGTTATTATTATTATTGGAATTGTTGGCGAATGAAACTGGCTTTAGCTCTAGCTTTCTTGTATAATATGCAAAGTTCTATTTCTTAAATTTCTTATATTTTCTAAATGCTTTCTTTTTTTATGGCTAATGTGCAATTTTCATTCCACCATGGACTTGGCGGTTCCAGATAATCCCCGACGATTTAGGGATTGCCGATTGAGCAGCTGAATTAATTAAATCTGTAAAGGCCTGGATGATATGTTAGTCTGATCTGGTAGCCAGTCATTTATATCAGGAAGTTTATTGATGTTATTATCGATAGATGATTGAAATAAGATCCAGTTTGCTTTCGTACTAATCCACTTCTGGTGAGTGTGGGTAATAGAAAATGGGTGAAAATCAGAGAAGTGAATATGTAATGGGTAATGAATGGGTATGATCACTGTCATAAATAACATTACTAGAGAAGCAAGAAATACGAGTTGCAATGTAATTGGATGAAAATGTCAAATCGGTAGCCTGCCTTTTGCAGATCTAGTAGAAAAATAGGTATCATTGCCCGTATTATGAATAATAATATCTTCATTCTCATCCAGCCATTCCTCAATGATTCTACTTCTACGATCTGTACTAGAAGATCTCCACAGTACATTGTGGTTATTAAATCTCCCAGGATGATAAATGGTTTCGGGAGTTGCTTAACATTGTCATCCAGTTCAGTGATGTTTATATCTTGGCTGTTAGACATAAGTTGCAAATAGTAACTGTGAAATTAATTTTAATTCTAATTGCAATTGCTCACAGTTGCGTTTGAAGAGGAACATTATGTAAGAAAATTTCTGGTTTAGTATAAATTGCAACGCCACTACTGGCAATGTTGGAATTATTTCATTACAAAATATAGATCGATATCCAAACAATGAGCCAAAATTTTGAAATTTAAAAGTTTGTTTCTTGAAAGCAGATTATTTTTGGTTTGAATTTGTAATGAGAATCTTGAGGAAGGGTTTTCTTGGAAAAGAAACCATACAATTCCATTGTATAATGTCCATTGTAACTAGCTGGATTAGTGTATTTTAAATTATCTTAAGCAAGAATGGCAAGAAGGGAGAGGGTTGGATCACTGCTCTTCTGAATCTTGTTCCTTAGAATAAGCTTTTTCATTATTATCTACATCACGTTTTTTTGATAATTCTCGCGTTTTGAATCTATTTTTCACACCATGGTTTGGTAATGTTTGATGAACATCTCTTAACATTGCTGTTAATGCTGCAAAATCATCTGCGAATTCCCTGGCAATTGTTACAGTACAGTTATTTCCTTTCGTTCTGTCAAAGAAACTTTGGAGTAATGTAGAGTTAGTGGGTAATGAACATTGGGAGATTCTAAGATAGTTTTAGTATTAGACCACGACTGATCGTCAACATTTTCAGAAGAGGTTTTAACTTTTTTCTTACATTTGGAGGGTTGTTTCTGTATTTTTTTCTTTATTCTCAGCAGTTTTATCATCCATGTCAGAGATTTCCGAGTTACTGTCATTCTCGCTATGTGATTGGTTGCTAATCAGTTCTGTATTCGAGCTTAGAGTAGATAATTGTCTCGTTAATCTTACAGCGTTGCAGGAAAGGTCAACGTCCATTGACATTTCTTTTGAGGCAACTTGGTTTCTTGCGGCCGGCTCAAGGGGTGGTAGTTAAAGGGGGAAGCAGTCAAGGCCAAGGTTATGGCTAGAACTTTCGTTCCGTTTATCGCTCTCGGGAAGCGTAGGTTCAAATGCCTTAGGAGAAACATTATTAGAATTATCAAATCTCATTAGTTGATTCTGTTATTCTACTTCCGTAGGAAGAGGTAGCGTATTAGTTAATTGGGAGTTATCTGGATTTGGGCAGTTTTTAGCAATGTGACCCTAATTTTACACAAAAAACAATAGGAACATCAGGGGTTACATATATCCAATGGGACATTATCTATAAACACTTGAAACGATACTCATCATCCGGTGAAACAAATCTTTGGAGACGAAGACTGAGGATGTGGCTCAAGTTGGGATTATTAAATCCAGCACGAAGAAATGTTAACAGTACTACAGTTTTAACACCGAATGTTAGTCATTTTTCTTCAATCATTTGATGTGGTATACTCGGGCAAACATTTGACAGAATAATTCTTCTGTTCTTGGGAATTAATGGTCTTATGGGGAATACTTGATTGGACACAAAAATGTTCTTATAATTATAGACTAGATCATCTGCAATTTCCTTGCTAGATAGGTACACACACAATCTGTTCGATATTTTCGATGCAAACGTAATATTGTGACCATCGGTTTTCCCTCCGAAAGCTTAGGAAAACGTGGCACATTTATTGCCCGCACGAAGAGCATCGGTACTCATAGCGCGCGCCGCACAGACAGAAGAGAGCTACTGATTAGTTCTCATAGTTATCACAAGAGTTCACAAGAATCGCTTGGCTACGGTCACAGCGAGACATACAGCACATCCCGTTCCTTTTTGAAGCGTGCCGGCAAGCAGCGAGGTTGAACGGACGTAGCGTGTCAACGTGGACGCCATCAATCCAGACGAAGAAAAGGCATCACAGCTCTTCAAAGACAAAAGGAAGAGGTAATTAATTCTTTGAATTTGTGCGAAGAGAATTACTATTTAAGGATTAATTAACAAGATGTTTAAGAACAGTGGGAAGACGGGAAGGAGCCCTGTTACTTATAATTGATTAGAATCTAACACGTGGTTTTTATATCCTTTTTCAACTCTTCTTTTTGTTCTTTATTCTCTTTATATGCTCTTCGCTTATTATATTGAATTGAATTCTACTGGATATAAATGGAAATACTAGCGGCATATGGTTAAAACATTTACGTTGGCAAAAGACGAATATTTAACCACACCGTTGGCCCAGAGAGAGTTCTATTGCAAGGGAGCTTTGGTAACGGTACCCGACCAGCGGAGCGAGCAGCGAGGGAAAAACGCCCAGCATCAAGGTCACCGAAGTCGCCACTGCTCGAGTTTCAGAACAGGGCGAACGAAACCCCGTATTGAGAAGGCTTTCAAAGTAAGAAAGTTCCTTTTACAAACGTTCTAGTGTCCAGAACTCGTTTAACGAAGCAGATAGAGTAATTCTGTGTAAACTGAGAAAACAATTTAATGTTCAGCTAGTTAGAGAAGAGAGTATTTTTTTATAACTTACAGAATCAATCTTTATTTATCGTTATTCTTTGAAAAAAATAGAAACAGTCAAAACTTAATTTTTGTGTTACATGAAAGAATATAAATGGTACCAAAGAATGTGTGAAGGCCTAGTAAAATTTTGATTTGATGCGAAAGACAGTGTAAATTAGTAAAGTAGCAAAGAGAAGGGTGTATAGATTTAAGAATTTTAGAGAACTCACTTAGTGTAGAGAACTCACGTCCTTGATCCCACCACTTTCAATTTTTTTATGTAGCCCACCATCATCCCGACTGAGCTACCAAACATCCTAGGGAGATTATTAAAAATCCCTCTCCCTTATCCCGAAGACGGTGGAGGTCGCAATATGAGAAGGATTAATTTTAGTTGATAAATTTTCAATAAATTCTACAATTGGCGCACTATCTGCCGAGTCTATGATGATAGCATTTTCTTTCTTGGGAAAGAGAGATTGCCGTAGTAACTTTAATTAATAGTTGTCTTACTGTTCTAGTCTCCTGAAGATTGAGAGATCCTCAAGTTCTGAGAGAGCTGCATGATGGTCTCGAAAAAAAAACTTTAATTTAGTTAAGTAATATCACTTCATGTAACAATAACTCCACTACTACCACGTTTAACATAATACTGACAACCACTGAGTCAGTGAACGCATACACACGTGATTTGGCCTGGAGAGTACAGAGCGTGTGGCCACTACGGCGGTCGGGACGCGACTCCTTATTCATCTTTGATTTCTTAAGTGGAATTATATATTTTTATCACTAGCAATGGATAGATCGTAAAAAGAGGAATTCAATTATGTTCTATTTGGTAATGTTTTGGTAGTATTTTGTCTATAAAATTATATTTTCTGCCACTTATTTTTGAATAAAACGGACAAAATTTCCTATAGCTCTGGCAACTGTCGTCTTGGGAAGGTGATCTTCGCGACTGTGGCAGATTAGAAGACATCTGCCACTCACCAAAGTGTATTAATTTCTGCTTTCAGTGTGTATTGAATGTACGAAGGATATTTGCAAAAAGGCTTCGTATTGAATAGCACCAAAAGGTGTAAAAATGTTTTGACCGAACATTGATAACGCTGTTCTAAAGATTTGCAATATTAAACGACGATACATATTTATGATCTTTGTGTGAGGAGATGAGTGTTAATGAAAGGCGACAGAAATCCTTTTTCATTCCTGTGTGCAGTTGCGTCATTTGCTTGGACATACTGGTCTCACTGATTACAGACCTCAGGCGGACTTTTTCTCGTGTAATTCCCTTAACATCTTTCAGCCACATCCTACATCACCAGACTTCAATACCTTTGAATTGTTTTAAGAGGTCATTAAAATCTCGTTTGTCCGGAAGATGTTTCACTGATCATAGATCTAGGACATAGAGTAGACAATGTGTGTGAAATCGTTGCCAATGAAGTAGTATGTTGAAGCTCATCTTTAAATTAGTGTTCCAATAATATTTCTTTTGCAAAAAATGGATTTTGAATTTTAATTTACAATTCTTTCCCTATACTGCGTTATCAGTTGCGAGAAAGTAAAAATCTGTGCCCTTTTTGGAACATTTTGAAAATGTTTTTGAGGCTTCATGCAAAATCAAATATCCTGTTAAAACTCCCAAAGCCACGAGTTCGTTCATAACGATCAGGAATATCAATTTTGGAGAAAAACGGTTTTAGGTGCTAGCGTTGACCTCAGACGGACGGACATTCGTTTTGCAATCAATCGATTTTTCAGTATCAATGGACGCACAACACATGGATTCTGGCTACACCAGGAGTTAGACGAAGTAATTTAGGAACAACATTTATCCACTTTTTCGTTACCAGGGCCCCACAATAAGAGTTTTTCTGTCAAAAATTCTCCGTTTGCCGGCGCACGATTACAAGACTTTCTCTTACACAGTCAAAAGACCCCCCCTCAAAAAAAATCCGAATTTTTTCTCAACGGTTCTGTACGTCTGTACGTTTTTGAGGGTGCTGAATTCGAATTTGACTTTTGCCACCTCAAAAAAGGGCGGCTTCACAGAGAAAAATCCGAGATAAATCCGAGAAAAATCCTACAATTTTCGCCTTGTTTTTAGTATTCGCTTAATCTTAAAAACTATGCGTTTTAGCGAAACAATTTGTTATCAGCAAAATTAAAGTAGACAAAATTTACTACAAAATAATATTTTAACTTCATTTTCTGAAAAATAGTTTGGGCGCGAGCGCGCGCTGAAAACGGTTACCTTTTTGAGCCTGTGGCCAAAGCGGCAAATAGCTCTTTCCAACCATCGTATCTCACGAGGGCGCTCTAGTTTCCCTTTTGCTTTATCATGCTTGAAAACAAATATTGTGAACAAATAATTGCATTGTTAAATGATTTACATTCCGATACTCATAGCATCAGTAAGGGACGTATTAGCTCGCGCGGAGTGTCTGTAATTCCAGGCCCTAGGAAACCAAAATAAGACGGAAATCAGAAAATTATTGCAATACGTTCTGTACAATAAATATATTATATGTTGTATATAAATATATGTTGCTTTGTCAATATGTGCCAAATTATGACATAAAAGTAACAATAACACTAATGAGGAAAGTTTAGGTACTAGACAAAAATATCGAACCAGATAATTTCACAGATAAGTTTGGTAAAGTAATCTTCAGGTTATCCTTTAATTTGTATCGCGATCTGACATACCGCGCCGCCAAGTTGAAACTTGGCAACAATCACTGATTGCTGTGTCTACACGTCCAACTGCTCAGTACCATCCTTCTTAGTTGTAGATCTATCTCTGAACAAAGTTAGAGCTTCACTAGTGATTTCTTTTTAGAGTTACGTAATATCGTTGTGCGATGTGGTATGAGATACAGCCGATACCATTGCGTTAAGTTTTTTTTCGCCTACTGATACCAAAACTACGAGATAACATGTAATTATAGAGTACATGATTATGTTTCTGAAACCAAACAGGAGCAAGAGAATGAACATGAATATGAAAATGATTCAAATACTACCACATTTATTATGAGAATGACCACATTTATTATGAAAAGAATGCTTCAAGTGGTGTGCCTACCCTCCATTGATTATTTGTTTTTTCCGAGCGCCGTCGTTTGTTCCGTAAGCGTAATGAATAATTTCCCTGGATGTGTCAGTGATCTTCCACTGCCGGATAATGAGATCCAGTGCCGACCTACACGTCGGCTAGGGGTTTTCCCCAACAAGGAATCACCCACTAGCGAAGTACTGATCTAGCTTAGTTCCCGACTGGTCTCCCGTCATTTTCTGAGTAGTTGCGAGTGTGCGTAAGTAAGGGGTGAAAATAGGACAAGGAAGAGGAAGGAAAAATCGCGTGCGGTCCGTGGCCCGTTTGTTAGGGTACTACACCGGCATTAACCTGGCGTTCATCGAAGGAACTACGGAAAACTACCCATCAGAGCAGCTGACGCCAAGAATTCTCCTCCAGAAAGTGGTTGAATTCGTCCTAGCTATCTAGCTAGTGTCGAAAATCTTGTCACCGTCAGGACTCGAACACTAGAACCCTCCGTTCACAGCACTGCAGTAACATCAATTGAAGCCCTGTGTCACCAGTCGGTCGTTTCTTGATATTGTCTCACCTACCCCGTGATATTCCATTAAACTCGTTCTCACTCCGCCCATTGACTCTCATTCACTTTCGACGGGACTTACACCGGTTCCCCAATGTGTGTGTCGTGACCTTGTGAAAAAATCCAGCCATGACCGGTACTCGAACTTGAAGTTTTGCTTTATCTTAAACATTTTTAAAACAAATGTTAATTTTTAGACTAGCAGATAAGTTCAGTGTTGTCAAATAATACGTTGAATTATAGGAATTAAGCGTGAGCGGTATCACAGACTGCCGATACCATTTAAAGGCTTTGAAAAGCGATACCAATTAAAGGTTAAAAAAATAAATAGCACATCACCATACAATAAAACCAGGGTAGGGAACAACACAGATTATATCCAATTGCCGATGTTTTTTATGTTATTTTTGTCTTGTCAATTACGAGTATTATCTCATCATTAGCCAATCGCTGATGTGGATACAAGATATCCATATCAGTGATTTACGTTAATGATGTAATTTTCTATGAAAAAAGGATTAATTGTATTCTTTTAATAACCATACCATAGGGTGTGTAGACTTGGCATACATTGATAGATGTGTATGTTGTCTGGCTCTATCAGATGTAATGTTGCAATGGAGAAAGACACATAATCCGAGCGAGAATGATACTTACTGACATCCGATACCTGCGGTTCTTACGTAAATATTTCCTGCTCTCTCTTTTCCTGCTATCTCATCTCCTCCAGTTATAATTCTAAGAGTAGTTTTGTTAACACCCTTTTATGCAGTCCACGCAAACTTTGACTAATTCTGCAAAGCTCGTCCGCGATATACTATATAGTTCCCAAGAAAGCAACAGCAATGGAGATAATTCCGATCCTCGCGCTTGATATGCAGATTCTCACAGAAACATTAGGAAATCTATAACTTGCTTATTGTTCCACGAAGTATTTCATTCGACAGCTCTGGGTACCTGAAATAACACCCATACCACGCACCGACGTGTGATTGACTCTTCAACGATAAACCAATGTGCTGGTGAAAGATCGACAATCAGTGTAAAGTTAGTTTGCCACATCACGAAGTTATCGTAAAATAATATAAAACTGTAATATCTACAGTTGTAGTACGTGTCCATAATGCCTCGCAGGGAGTGGGCTATTTGTGAAAAAAGGTTGGAAGATGGAACGCAGACAACTTTTGTGAAATCTTTCGTTGAAGCGAGTGAGAGACGATAGGATGGTAAGTTTTTTTAAAATTTAAATATAACACACAATTTGAAGTTTACAATAAGTATAGGAGGCAATACCTAAATGAAAAATTGGTTTCTGCTAATGTGAAGAGAGCTCAAGAAGAGGTTGAATCACCTCAACTATATTCATCTATACTTCACGTCGTCTTCAATACTAATTTTTTTATTTGTGGAGAGGAGATAACACGAGGACTGCGAAGAATAAATCAAAAAGCCTCCTTTAAAACACAATCAAATATACCCTGTGAGGAAATTAGCTGTAAGGGAAATTGGTTTTTGACTTGAGAAATTATAATTATGATTTTGGACGTTCTATAGTATATAGCGTAGATACAGCTTTTTAGTTTTTACGAGGGAAACTGTGAGAATCCATCATGGACACTTGGGAGGCACCGCTCTCCCGAAGTAGTGTGAGACTTCTACTCACTAAACTCACTAACCCTTTCTAATCGACGTGATTACTGCCCCGGAACCGCGTTAGCATTACTTCAGGGCAGTGTCGATTCTAATTGCCCTTCCGGGCTTCTCTTTCTATTTAGTTTCGCTTTGAGTTTATTAACTCGTCACTGTCACTATTTTTGCGTCTCAGAATGCACTCCGCAAAGGCTGCTACTGCACACCAAGATTGGGAGTTGCGCAGCATCAAAGTGATGATGTTTCCTGGTGTTATTTGCTCTGCGCCTAATTCGTTGCTGAGACGAATTCTTTCTTCCTCCCATCTTTCGCACATGAAGAAAGTGTGTAGTGCGTCATCATCATTATTGCAGTAGAGACATTTAGGGCTGATGACTTTCTGCATTCTGTGTAGATACTTTCTGAAACATCCATGGCCGCTAAGAAGCTGAGTAAGGTAATAGGTAACCTCCCCATGCTCGCGGTTTAGCCATGTGTCCAGTCGGGGGATCAGTCTTTTCGTCCATTTTCCATAATTCCCATCTTCCCATCTTTGCTGCCATTTCTCGAAAAGTACTTGGCGAGCTACCTTCTTTGCTTCGCCCCTGCCGTTAACTATTTGGTTGCGCCAGATGTCTTGGCGTTCTTGAGCGAGATCTATTGGGGGAGTGCCCGCTATCACTAATACTGCTGCTTCAGACACTGTGCGGTATGCACACGAGACCCTCAATGCTCCACGTCTTTGCACAGCCGCCATTCGTTTGCGGTATTTCTCTATTTCTAGAGCTTTGGTCCATATTTCTGCTCCGTAAAGTAAAATTGATGTCATTACTTACATAAGGAGGCGCCGCTTACTACATTTTGGCCCGTTAGTATTTGCCATCAATCGGCTTAGTGCTTTTGTGGCTTCCGCGGCCTTGTCTGCTGCTCGCTGTATATGAGGCCAGTAGCTCAACTTCGTGTCAAGTATGACCCCCAGATACTTCACACTTGATGCAGTTTGAATATCTGTTTCTCCGACCCTGAGTGTGACACTCGTATGTATACGTTTCCTTGTAAAAACAACGATTTGGGTCTTTGCTTCTGCAAGTGACAGGGAGTGCTCATTCATCCATCTTTTTATACGTCACATTGCTTCATTTAGCGTAGATACAGTAAGATGTTAAGATACACAGTATTATTTGATGTGCATGAAATCACTGCACCAGCCCCCGAAGAGGACGGGAACACGAATCATAGACAGTAGAATCAGCGATGCAACCTATTTTTAGTTTTCTTGAAAATAGTGACGAAAATTACTAATTTACCATTCAAGAATTGATAAATGTGTTTGACAGCGATTTTCTTCCATATCCTAAAATAATTGAAGCATGTCTTCTTGAAAAGGATGGCTGCGATATATTGGTGTCATCTAGTACACATTATGTTGTGTGTTTCAAGGATTTATAGACACTCCGCGGGAGCAAATACGTATCTACTGATTCTATCAGTATCGGAGTTTCAACCGTTTAACAATGCCAATTATTTACTCACATTTTTTTCAAGCTGATAAAATAAAACTAGAGCGCCCCCACGAAATACGATAGCTGGAAAGAGATATTTGCCGCTTTGGCCACAGGCCAAAACAGTAACCGATTTTCAGCGCGCTCTAGTCCCTGAACCGATTTTCAGAAAATTAAACTTAATATATGAATAAATAAATAAATTAAAAACTTCAATAAATTAAAGTTAATATATATGAATAATATATGTATATCCCATACGCATTAACAGTCATTGTTTTCTTGTTGTAACGCCGCACTAACAACAGAAGGCGATAATGACGGCCGCCTTTCGTTCGCGTTAATATGGACTAATAATTTTATTTACGGCTAAAATACGCATCGCACATAGTTGGTACATTTACGTAGACAATGAATTCAATGGCAGAAAGATGTTTTCGTTGATACATTTGAATTAAAAAAATATACGTATTTTTCACGGTTTCAAATTGTTTAAGCATTTCTCAAATAGTAGTTGAAGTGTAACACAGAAATTGTCATATAATATTACATAGCCATTAACAATATCGCCAGAAAGTACGTGCTGTTGTAGCAACATTCGTTTAGTTAACGTCAGAAGATGGGAAAGAAACGTTTGTTCTTCGATTAGTGTTTGGGTAAGTAGTTAGGTATGAGAATTTGGGGAAAATGTTTTAGGTGTGAAAACGTTTGGAGCATTCAGGATTACATGTTCAGACAAGGGATTACATGTAATTCGTGTCAAAAGAAGCAGATATGGAGAATATTACAATATTACATTATTAATTAATAACAACTATATATCTTCCAAACTATTGGCATTTGTTTGCAAAAGCTATCAGTGTTACGCGTTGTAAAATGTATAGCCGAAATAAACTTCCATTGGTGATTTAAATTTGTTGCTTAAGCTCCCATTGCTGCGCTGGCAACAACGTGCTGTAGCGAAAGCAGCCGCAGCCGCGGTCGTCGCTACCTCCGCCGCCGGCAGGTCGTATTATTTATTAATTTTCATTATTTTATTTTCTTGCATAATGCTTACTCATAAAGCTAAAATACTTATCGGGTATGTTTGTGAATAAACTGAATACTTTACACTCTGAATTCAATGCCAGAAACATATTCTCATTTAAATTTTGAATAAAAATTAAAATTTTCACTCTTCTTTTGTCTACGGAATAAAGTAATATTTGTAGTGTAACAAACGCAGAAATTAATACATTACGCAACGATAACTTTATAATATTGCGAGAAAGTAGGTGCTGTTGTAGCACCACTAGTAGCACATTGCTCTCCCATAACTTTTGGTTGATTGTAAAGTCCAATCTGCGTTGCAACGAAATTCCTAAGGAGCAGGTCTACGGACTATCGGCGACCTTTACAATACTTTTCTCAAAATTTGGACTGTTCCGAATAAAGCAATGTGTTGAACTTCCAGTATTTTGCAATACTTGGAAGTTCAACCAAGTACTTACACAACTTTTGTGGAACAAATCCCAGACCTCCGATAACTATCGGGACGACCTGTGCTTTTACGCCCCATATTCGGCTAATCTCGATTTCCAAACTCTTGTGCCGTATTTAAGATGTTTCTCTGACTCCTTGGTTACGACATTTTGATCGCATGGCACAGTCAAATCTACAAGTAGACACGTTTTTTATCCAAATTCCAAATAATAATATCCGGTTTATTGGCCGCTATCTTTTGATCCGTTTGAATTTGTGGGTCGGACAGTATTGTACCCAGACCAACAGACGTCATCAGTTGTTGTGAGTATTCGTACCACTTAGAGCTCGTATATGGAACTTTGGGGACAGTACAGATCTGCTTATGGAGCTAACTACACACCCTGTCGTGTATTTTCAAGTATTCGGTCTTTGCTAGAATTGGACAAGCTGAGATGATATGATCAATGGTTTCTACTTGTTCTTGCCAAATGCGGCATTGACCTTGGGGAATTTTGAGAACCACTTTATCATAATGTCGTGTTCTCAAGACCTGATCTTAGGCAGGTATTACAAGTGCTTCCGATTCTGACCTCGTTCTTCCCCTTTTAAGCCACATAAATTATTGTTCTTTATTGATCTGCACTTTCGTCATTCTTTTTAGATATTGTCCATGAAGCGGTTTTACCTCTCCATGAATTATTTAATATTTTTTGTGTCTCACATTTCATGTTAAGTAGCATCAGAGGATCAGTGTCTGTGTTATTCTGCGTGACTTGCATAGTCTTCTTCGCAATACTTCTAGCTATACTTACAATCCCTCATTTCATTATTCGATCAGATTTAATGACTTACCACATTAGTGGGTCATGTTAATGGATGACTACATACTTTCCCATCCTGGCTATTGCATCGTGCCAGGAGGCTTCAATTTGTCAGAGGCCTCTTCCTCCTTCCTTACGTGACACATGAAGTCTATGTACGTCAGCTCGAGGTTGGGCGACATAATGCATTGTAAGAAATTTCCTGATTCTGAAATCCATGATTCGAATTTCTTGTTCAGTACAGTCCATTAGTCCGAAACTGTATTCGGCTGCAGGTACCACCAAACTACCTAATGAAGAGATATGTCCAGATATTTGTAAGTTTTATCTGGCTCATGATCTTGAATCATAGTGTGCTTATCAATTTCAGTGCTCTCTGCTGTAATTTTGCCTGTTTTTAAATTGTTATGATGTTACAAAGGGCTCTTAGAAAATAAGGTCATACACACGTGGACTTTCAGATTTCAGGAAGAATTAATATTTGTTGGAAGGGAAATTTTTAGGAAAATTATTTGATAACAATTACGAGCAATTTTAAAACATTCTAAAAATCTATAAATAAGACGTTATAGTAAAAATGAACTTGGGGGTAATGGCGGCCAGTGATCCTCATTACCTGCTGTGTGACAGCCAAGGCCCCAACAAAAATAATTTATTGATCTCAATGGGTGTGCTTGCTAGCAGATGCCCAGAAATCGCAAACGAACGACCAACGAAGGAGAATGATCATCAGCACAGTTGGCTACAGTAATTAAAGCAATCATTGAAAGTGCACTGTCCGCAGAGCTTCCCGTGTCCTGGTATGCCATTTAGTTCGCTACAGAAGAGGTGCAAACCTTGTCATGTGGATCCATCTCGTACGGGATACAAACATATTACCAGAATGAAACTGCTGAACGTATATAAAAGCCTGCAAATATGTTTTTAGGTGTTACGATCTTGGAGTTGAGGAATTTAGTCACATCACATTAGTTGCCTACAATTATTGTAAACAAAATAAATACTGTACTAATGTGCTCATTTTGCTTCACATTGCATTAGCGACTCCCATTACCCACATCGCGACTCCCATTGCCCACATGTAGGGGTAATTGGGGTCAAATGCAATTTTTTGGAAACTCAATATTTGAGAGGGTTTTAATGAATTTTTGTGATGAAAACACTAGCTTATTGACTAATGTGAAATTTAACAGAACATACCTTTTCAGAGGAGCAATTGATACTGATTTATATTGAAAAAACAAAAATTGACCCTCATTATAGCAGAGGGGATAGCGAGAATCTATGAAAATTCCCCTGTGAATCTGAATACAACTTCCTTTTCGCTGTGTATTAGTAACCTGGTACTCCATGACTTCATACTAGCCTTGAAAAAAACTCAATAAATCTAGGATGAAGAACCCCATGGTCTTCAAAATCCAATCTTGTGCTACACTGTCAAAGGCCGTCTGGTATTCAATCCAGCTTAAATTAATTTTTTCCCCTTACATCATTCAAGATGTCTTTATTTAGAACCAAGATTTCCTTACAGTGATAGGAACCTTTGAGACATTGTTTCTGTTTATCTGGTAACAGATGGTTCTTGTCTAGATGTCTGTACATTTTGTTAGTTATGGCTGCAGTTATAATTTTCTACATTACTGGGAGACCAGTGATTGCTCTACAGTTCTTCGCCAAAGAACCGTTTCCCACTTTGTCTAGCAAATACGTGATACCGCGTGTGAATCATTCCGGAAGTTCCATGGGTTGTCTACGAGTTATTAACAGTCTTGGCTTAATGAGAATGTAATGCTGTTCATTTCTTAACCCCAACATTTTAGATCCTATCAATCCCAAGGAATTTCCAGTTTCTCATGTTCTTAATTGCTTAAGAATTGGAAGAGGTCCTCATATATGAATTCATGAATATGTTCCACCGTTTTCACAAGTGCATTGGCAGCATAAACTTAACATTGAAGCCAAGATGCGTCTTAGTTGCAGGATCTGCTTTCTTCCCAGAGTCCAGAAAGTTTCGACGTCATCTTTTAGAAGGAGGAGTAGCATTGCCATTCGGTTTTTGAGACAAATTGTGATACATTTCTTCGCGTCTGTTTCAAACAACCGATTCTGTACGTGGATTATTATTATTATTATTATTATTATTATTATTATTATTATTATTATTATTTCTCTATATCACCACTAAAGATGTTATGTGTCGGCGGAAAATAAAATCTACTCCAGGTTGCAACCAGCCACCTAAGGAGCAGATCTAGGGACTGTCGGTGCCTCTACAATACTTCGCGCAAAATGTGGGCTGTTCCTAATAAAGTGATTTCTTGCACTTCCCAGTCTTATGAATTACCCGGGAGTTTAGACAAGTTCTTATACAAATTTTGCGGAACAAATCCCAGAGCTCCGATAACTATCGGAACGACCTGGGCTTTTACATTTTCATTCGGCTGACCTCGATTTCCAAACGATTTCCAAAAGACGTTTCTCTGCCTCCTTGGTAACGACGCAGACGTTTCAATCGCAAGGTGCAGCAACATTGACAAGTAAACAAGATTTTTTCTCGAAATCCTAGACAACTATATCCGGTTTGTTTGCCGGTATCGTGCGATCAGTTTGAATTTGTTGGTCGTACAATATCGTACACAATCCAACTGACGTCACCGGTTTTGGCGAGTGTTCGCACCACTTGGGGCACGTGTTTGGAACTTCCGAGGACGGTACAGATCTGCCAGTTTAGGTAGCTACACACCCTGTCGTGTCTTTTCAAGTATTCGGTCTTTGCTAGGATTGGACAAGCTGAGACAATATGATCAATGGTTTCTACTTGCTCCTGGCAAATGCGGCATTTATCATCTTGGGAAATTTTGAGAACCGCTTTATCATAATGTCGTGTTCTCAACGCCTGATCTTGAGCAGCTACTAGAACTGCTTCCGATTCTGGCTTAATTCTTCCCCTTTTAAGCCACATAAATGATTGATCTTTATTGATCTGCATTCTTTTTAGGTATTGTCCGTGGAGTGGTTTGTCTCCCCACGATTTCTTTAACAATTTTTGTGTCTCACACTTCATGTTTAGCAGCGTCAGAAGTTCATTGTCTGTGTTATTCGATGTGTCATGCCTAGTTTCTTCGCAATGCTACTTGCTACACTAACAATGTCTCTGTTTCCCATTCTTCGGTCAGATTTCATGACCTGCCTCATTAGTGGGTCATCTTGATGGCTGACAACATATTTCCCCAACCCAACTATTGCGTTGTGCCAGGAGGCCTCATATTTGTCTGAGGCCTCTTCCTCCTTCCTTACGTGACACAAAGTCTATGTTCATCAGCTCGAGGGTGGGAAACATGATGCATTGTTAGCAGTTTTCTGTTTTTTCGGTCCATGGTGAGAATTTCTTGCTCAGTCCAGTCCACTAGTCCAAAACTGTATTCGGTTACAGGTACTGCCAAACTACCTATTGCAGATATTTTATTCCTGGAATTCAGAGCGGACTGCAGGACCAGTCTCACTCTCCTATAATACTCCCTACGAATTCTCTCTTTCATTCTGTCGTTCAAGATGGTTTCACATTCTTCAATGCACAGATATTTGTAAGTTTTACCTGGCTCAAGATCTTGAATCACAGTATGCGTATCAATTTCAATGTTCTCAGACGTTGTGAGTTTCCCTCTTTATAAATTGATTTTTGCACACTTGTCGAGACCAAACTTCATGCAGATGTCATTGCTAAAGTCATTCACGACAGACAGCATTTGGGAGAGAATCGCTTCATTCTTAGCAATTATTATTATTATTATTATTATTATTATTATTATTCCATTACATCACGACTAAAGATCTTTCGAGTCGGCTGAATATAAAATCTACTCCAGGTTGCAACCAGCTACCTAAGGAGCAGATTCGGTGAATATCAGTGCCTCTACAATACTTTACGCAAAATGTGGGCTGTTCCAAATAAAGCAATTTCTTGCACTTCCCAGTCTTTTGAATTACCAGGGAGTTTAGACAAGTTCTTACTCAAATTTTGCGGAACAAATCCCAGAGCTCCGATAACTATCGGGACGACCTGTGCTTTTACGCCCCACATTCGGCTGATCTCGATTTCCAAACTCTTGTATTTAAGACGTATCTCTGCCTCCTTGGTAACGACGTTTTGATCGCAAGGTACAGCAACATCGATAAGTAAACACGATTTTTTCGCCAGATCCCGGATAACTATATCCGGTTTGTTTGCCGTTATCGTGCGATCAGTTTGAATTTGTTGGTCGTACAATATCGTACACAATCCAACAGACGTCACCGGTTTCGGTGAGTGTTCGTACCACTTGGGGCATGTGTTTGGAACTTCGAGGGCGGTACAGATCTGCCAGTGGAGGTAGCTACACACCCTGTCATGTCTTTTAAGGTATTCGGTCTTTGCTAGGATTGGACAAGCTTAGACAATTTGATCGATGGTTTCTACGTGTTCCTGACAAATGCGGCATTTATCATCTTGGGAAATTTTGAGAACCGCTTTATCATAATGTCGTGTTCTCAAGTCCTGATCTTGGGCAGCTATTACAAGTGCTTCCGATTCTGGCTTCATTCTTCCCCTTTTAAGCCACATAAATGATTGATCTTTATTGATCTGCACCTTGTCCATTCGTTTCAAATATTGTCCGTGGAGTGGTTTGTCTCTCCACGATTTCTTTAACATTTTTTGTGTCTCACACGTCATGTTTAGCAGCATCAGAAGTTCAGTGTCTGTGTTATTCGACGTGTCTTGCCTAGTTTTCTTCGCAATACTTCTTGCTACACTAACAATGCCTCTGTTTCCCATTCTTCGGTCAGATTTCATGACCTGCCTCATTAGAGGGTCATCTTGATGGCTGACTACATACTTCCCCAACCCGACTATTGCGCTGTGCCAGGAGGCCTCAATTTGTCTGAGGCCTCTTCCTCCTTCCTTACGTGACACCTAAAGTCTATGTATATCAGCTCGAGGGTGGGAAACATGATGCATTGTTAGCAGTTTTCTGGTTTTTCGATCCATGGTGCGAATTTCTTGCTCAGTCCAGTCCACTAGTCCAAAACTGTATTCGGCTACAGGTACCGCCAAACTACCTATTGCAGATATTTTATTCCTGGAATTCAGAGCGGACTGCAGGACCAGTCTCACTCTCCTATAATACTCCCTACGAATTCTCTCTTTCATTCTGTCATTCGAGATGGTTTCACATTCTTCAATGCCCAGATATTTGTAAGTTTTACCTGGCTCAAGATCTTGAATCACAGTGTGCGTATCAATTTCAATGTTCTCAGACGTTGTGAGTTTCCCTCTTTTTAAATTGATTTTTGCACATTTGTCAAGACCAAACTTCATGCAGATGTCATTGCTTAAGTCATTCACGACAGACAGCATTTGGGAGAGAATCGCTTCATTCTTAGCAAACATTACATTATTATTATTATCATTATTATTATTATTATTATTATTATTATTATTATTATTATTGTATTTAATCGACAAATGAAGTTGAATGGAAGGCTTGTTTTACAAAACTGAAGAACTGTGGAATACATTCAACATGGTGATGCACTTAGAACCTAAGCATCCTGCACATTTGGAAAAATCACAACAAACCAGCAGATAAGGAAGCTATGTTAACTTATGTTCATTTGGTAAATGCAATCACGTACGCAGCCCCAATATGGGGGGGTGCAGCGCCCTCAACAATAAAACGCATCCAAACCCTACAAAATAAAGTCCTCTTTACGGCCTTAAATGCCTCATTGTACATCTCAAATGCCCAAATCCACAATGATCTAAAATTTCCTTCAGTCGCCCAGCATATTGCCCACCTTCCCCAAAGATTCTTTAACAAACTTCATAACCACCCTTTGCAACCGACATTCTCGCTAGGAAAAACCACTTATCCACACCTAAACCGCATACCAACAAGATTTCCCAAAGATAAATTCCGCCCTCCATAAATCCAACTGTACCTCCATATCTTAAGCCTGATATATCATACATTTAACCAGCACCCAGCAATAGTTTCTAAAATACCCACCGCGCTTTCCAGTTGAGGAGCCCAGTGGGGTCATCCTCCTTCTTATTTATACTTTGTATTATATTGTGCATATAGTCTGTATTATTCTAATCAGTTCTGTAAAGCAGCTAAGTGCGCTGTACCAGAAAAAGATTCAATAAAAAAAATTTGGTAATTGATATTTTATCTTCAATGAAGTTGCACTTAAATGTCTTACTATACTTACAGAGTAATTTACTTCTTATATAATTTCATTTCACTATCCAAACTTAAGTTTCAGAAGATCCTTCATCTTCCGACTCCCATTGTTTCCATCGAAGTAAGATAAATTAAGTCTTGGTTTACCTAATGTGTATGACTGTATCTCCATTTCAATGTGCTTTCCAATGCGATTTCTAGTACCGGGTGGTTGTAATGAAAGTTTCTCTACAAAATACGTTATAACAAGGAAACTAATTATAGTACGAGTACTCAACTTGCTAGTATTATTGTCCAGATTATGGAGTGCATGATTTATGTGGGTCAAAGCGCCACCGGCCAGTTCTGAATATGGCCATCAGATGCGTTGATCAGGTATAAAGCTGACTAGCCGCACATACCGGACCAGTCGCCGCGCACTTGTTGATGAGTCAACATGGGTTTGGACAAACGTTGCAGAACATGGTTGGTGAAACTCTTTTATCAAAACAACAGTAATGCTGCAGCTGTGATTTCCGAGAATATCGCCGGCTGAAAGGATTACCGAAGGGTTCTCTTTCCCACCTGCTATGCGGGATATGATGAAGTTCAAATCAACTGGGTAACTGGGTGTCGCTCTAGACGCCGACGACCGGTTGAACCACAGATGGTTGATGAAATCGCTTTTGCTCTGGCGGACAATGCTGCGCGCAATTCCCGAGCGTCAAGAAGTGCGCGTGCTTTGTCCCGACAGTTGAACATCCCGTGGGCTACTATTAAAAAGGTGCTTTGTACCATTCTCCAATGGTATCCTTTCAAGATCCGTGTCTATAGGCGCTTGCACCATCGGACGCACAACTTGATTTCGCTCTCCACTTTCTCGCAAGGATTGAAGTTGACGAGGCCTGACCTTGGACCATTCTATGGACAGACGAGGCAACATTTTTCTTTCACGGGCGAGGTGAATTACACAGAAATGCCGAGTGTGGGTGTATCAGCACTATGCCTGATCACGGCACCTGGTGGCCATATTTGGAACTGGACGGTGATGTTGGGACGCATAGAAATCATGCACCCCATACTCTGGACAGTAATACTAGCAAGTGTGCGTACTCGTACTATAATTCGTTTCCTTGTTATAATGTGTTAGAAAGGAAAAGTTGAATTATAATATCTGTATATTGCCACTCTGTATATCGCCTATTGTGTCTTTCTCTGCATGAAATATACCAAATACAATGGCAAATCGTCGTTTAGGGTACAGTTCCTGTACCAAGTGGGATATAGGGTGTTTTTAAAAGTATTTAAACTCTTTAAGGTGTTTATTGTTGTAATTGAAAATTAAAAGTGCAGTAGTAATGTTTTGATTTTTAAATGACATTGTATCTGACATAATGATTGTAATAATTAGTTTTTCTGGATTATTTTACCACAACTTAAGCTTCCTATAAAAATATTTATTTTTATATAATTTGATAACCCTTACTGAATAGTCTTTTTTCAGAACGCGGACAGAAACATGCTGCAATCACATTCTATATTTCATCTATAAGATAACCATCCATATAATATAATTGAAGGTGAGTGTTTCAAAAAAATGGTGAAGTAGAGGAATAGCGGATACAAAATCCCAACTGTGAAAACTCTGAAATTCCTTCTGGACAACAAGTACGAAATTCTGCGGAATGTTTATTAAAAAAATTGTGGGTTACATCTGCATTACATGGGATGTATGTACGGAAACCATGTCGATGAGGAGTTTCCTTGGTATCACTGTTCACTACATTTCTGGTAATTTTTAATTTAATTTTTAATATCATGTCAGACATTTATTGGAGAAATGGAATGTTGAAGATTTTGTTGCTGTATTAGGAATTCATTTGAGTCGACAATTTTCACCACTACTGAATTGAAGGAAAATCATACTGGAGCTCACCTTAATAAAAGACCGACCAAGCCTTTTTGAAGACTGAAATATTCCTGTCGAGAAAGTTGTGTCTGATGTCACTTACAATGGCCCTAACAGTGTCAGTGCCATCCATTTAACTATTGGTCGGGCAAAAATAAACAGGTGCCTTGTTTTGCTCACACTTTGAATTTAGTTGCGGTAGCAGTAATTGCAAATGAAGGAGTGTCTTCCATCGTGACCGATGTTAGAAACATAGTGAAATGAGTGAAAAGTAGTGTAGTGATTAGTGACGAAATTAAAAGTGAGCAGGGAAGGAAAGGCATAGAAGAAGGAATTATGAAGAAATTAATTTTATCTGTCAAAACGTGGTGGAACTCTATTTATTACATGTTCCAAAGATTTCTTAAATTGAAGGAATT
>JAHLJT010008446.1:131613158-131663970 GCA_031308135.1 Acheta domesticus
CTGGCCAACTGACAGAATAATGCTACAAATGTGGCAAAAAGGGGCACCTGGCCAAGGCGTGCACAGAATCAGTTAAATGCATTGTCTGCAAGGACAAAAATCTTGAGGACAATCATACGTTGGGTAGTAATAAATGCCCTTCCTTCACTGCAGAGTTAACGAAATTTAGTAAAACGAAGAATGCCTAGGTTCCTCCAAATTAATTTAGGCAAAGGGAAGATCGCTCAAGAATTACTCATTCAAACGGCGAGGGAAAGACAGGTGGATGTCTTATTGGTCAGTGAGCAGCACGATATTGACGGCATATCCTACTACCAGGACACGACTAGACGTGCAGGAATTATAGTACTTAACTCTAAAATGAGAACCTCTAAATTCAAAGTCACAAACCAAGGGTTTGTATGGGTAGAAATAGATAACCTCAGAATATATAGCTGCTATTTCTCACCAAACGATCTAATAGAGAAATTTAAAAAACAAATCGATGAACTGGAGACAAGCATGACCTCAGCTCCAGGAGAAATTATAGTGGCTGGAGACTTTAACAGCAAGTCCCCGGAATGGGGCGAAAGCAGATCTGACCGCAGAGGTGACATCGTCTGCGAATTCCTGGCTAGGAGTGACCTGGTAGTTCTAAACACAGGGAGCTCGTGTACATTTCAAAGGGGCGCTGCTTCTTCGATTATAGACCTGACAATAGGTACTACAAAGATTGCCAGGAATGTCCTGGATTGGCAGGTTCTCGACGCAGAAACACTTAGCGACCATCGCTACATCGAATTCTCCACTTCACCAGCTGGATACAGAGCTAAAACAAGGAATCTCTTAAACATCGGTCCATCATGGAACACCAAAAAGCTGAATGAATCAGATGCTATAAATTTCCTTAAGGAAGCAAAACAACAGGAGAGCATGGGGTGGGAAAAAAGGAAAAGCACAGATTCCCTCGAAGAGGTAGTACGGGAAACGTGCAAAACCGTCAAAAATGCGTGCGATATTTCAATGCCTAGACGTAGGAGCCCAAGAGGGAAAAATCAGGTGTACTGGTGGACAGCGGATATTGCAGAGCTTCGAGCATGTGTTAAAGCTCGAAGACTTGCAACAAGAGCTAAAACGGACATTCCACTAAGGGAAAATTATAAGACGGCCCGCAAAAGACTAAAATCTGAGATAAAAAGAAGTAAAATAAAATGTTGGAAGGCCCTATTACAAGAGGTGAACAACGACCCCTGGCGAAAAGCTTATAAGATTGTTATGGGCAAATTTAAACCACCACATCTGCGGGACTGGAAAGACCGAGCATGGGTGAAGACAATTATCAGAGACCTTTTCCCCACCAGGAGAAGGCTGGGTAAGAAGCAGACCTTCGGACTACCACTTCGACGAAGCCAATCGCTTCACGAAGGACGAACTAGTCAAGTGGATGAAGAAGACTAAGATTAGAACAGCACCGGGAACCTGGACGGAATCCCCAACGTGATCCTGGGGATAGTGGTAAAAGAGTACCCTGAATGCCTTCTGAAAGCCTTTAAAAACCAGTGTCTCGAACTGGGGAAATTCCTACAAGGAATGGAAACAGCAGAAGCTAATTCTCATGCGGAAAGGTAATAAGCCAATCGATAGGACATCATCGTTCAGACCTCTGTGCCTGCTGGATACGATGAGCAAATTACTGGAGGGTTTGCTACTTCTACGACTAGAGAGACATGTGACCTTTTCAACGAGACAGTTCGGCTTCAGAAAGGGACTATCGACAATAGACGCTATCTCAGAAGCAGTCCACCAAGCAGAAACAGCAAAAAAGAATAAGAGTTTTTTGTGCCATGGTTGCGATTGACATCAAAAACGCATTCAATTCCGACAGTTGGAAAGACATTATACAAGCCCTGGTAACTAAGAAGGTCCCTGAATACCTTGTGAGGATACTGGAGGACTACCTCAGAGAGAGGAAAATAATCTACTCCAATGGTTATAGGATTGAGGAAGACATGACGTGTGGTGCTCCACAGGGATCAAGATTGGGCCCCTTCTTGTGGAATACCCTATATGATGATCTCCTGAATATCGAGCTCCCAAAGAACTCCTGCCTCATTGGCTACGCAGATGACACGTTGATTATTTGCCACAGTGACAATGTGGAACTTCTGGAAATGAAGACCAACGAATCACTACGCAGGGTTAAAAGATGGTTGGACCAAAGAAATCTCCAGATGGCTGTTGCCAAAACAGAAGCTGTACTGATCACAAACCGGAGAGCATTCCGCCCCCCGGTGATCCGACTAGGGGAGGAACACATTGAATGGAAACGGCATATTACATACCTGGGGGTGGAAATTCGATTCGCGATTGAGCTTCGGACCCCATATTATAAAAACAGCAGGTAAAGCTGCAAAAAACCGGATCAAATCTCTCCAGACTAATGCTGAATTCAGGAGGCCCCAATGAAGCAAAAGAAGATCAATATCTGCCGTAGTTCACTCAAGAATGTTGTATGCCGCCCCAGTGTGGGCAGAAGCACTAGCTAAAGAGTCTATCCGACGAAAGTTCGCACAGATCCAGAGAAGGATGGCTCTAAGGATAATCGCAGGATACCGCACGTATCCGACAGTGGCAGCCTTAGTACTGGCCAGTGTCCCCCCAGTGGATCTTTTAGCCCAGGAAAGGAGGACAACGTACCTGAGGGGTGACAGCAGATAAACAAGCTCTGCCCAAAAGGCAATTAGATAACCTGAAAGCGGAGTTGAGAAATCATCTTCTGCACCAGTGGCAAAGCCGATGGGACGTAGAGAACAAAGGAAGATGGACACACACTCTTGTCCCCAACATCAAGGACTGGATCAGCAGAAGCCATGCCACAATGGACTTCTATTGACGCAAGCCTTCTCAGGGCATGGAGCTTCCAAGCATATCTACACAGATTTAAAATCGCTGACAACCCGATATGCGCACAATGCCATGAAGAAGACGACGACGCCAAGCATACCATATATAGTTGCAAAGCCTGGGAGGTAGAAAGAAGAAAATGCTTCAGCAAACTGCAACGGGATCTAACGCCTGCTAACACAGTCCAGATTATGCTGCAATCCAGTGACAACTGGAAGATAGTACGAGACTTTGTGGCTGATGTGCAAAAACGAAAATCGAGCACAATAAGCAGAGAGAGCTAAAACTAAACCAATAGCGACCGCCTGAAGAGGAAAGCTCATGCTCCCAGCCAATCTTCTGCGTGAAGTAATGTCTCAACGACGGTTCCGCGCAGTTGATTCCACGGCTCACGAGAAACGAGGAGGTTAGGTTTTAGTCGGTATGCCATACTGGAGAGTCCGACATACCCGGCCTCACTTTGTATATTGTTGTAATGATAATAATAATAATAATAATAATAATAATAATACCCCGTGTGGTGTCGGGGGTTTTAGTAGAATAGCACCATGGGACTTCCCCCTGTCGTAGAAGGCGACTAATCGGAGCAGCTGTCCGCTGTCACTCCCCTAAATATCCGGTAATTCCCACTTCTAACTTGTGTGTCATTACTTCCACTTACTTGTGGCACACTTCTGTTCTCTGTCCTATAGGCCAACCTTCCTATCGGCCAACTCTTGTGTTTCTGACCCCGACGCTATTAGGGTTGCGAGGGCTAGGGAGTCGTTTCTACTTTACCCTTCTATTCTAACTCTTTTTTTTCCACTGCCCCCTTCTCTTCTCCCGTTTCCTTAAGCTGGCGGTAGCTCAAAAACGCTATGGAAGGAGCCCCAGAAAAAAATCCCTATGGAAGGTCCCTTAGGATCAACCGTTACGGTGCAGGGGATCGGAGCCCCAGTACCGGCAGTCGGGGGTGGGCAAGCAGGCCCCCGGCGGTCGTCATCCAGCGACTGCAATGGCACGGATGTGGCCCATTTGGCATCCGTGTCAGATAATGCCACAAATGGAGATTCTTCCGGAAGGAGGACCAGGGATCCTGGCGAGAGATCTAGACCAGGAGCTGTTTCGGACCTGCTGTGGGACAGGTGGAAGGCAATGGAACAGCTGCAAAGGCCCAGTTGAAGGTACTGGAAACTTTGGCCGGAAACCTTAGTGTAGTTGGGAACAACATGCTGAGGAACAACCCCACCGCAGTGAAAGAATCACTTGCGAAAGCCATAGAAGAAGTGGACATTATGAAAAACAAATGTCTAGCTATGGCAGAGGAACATGAGGAGTTCTGGCAACAGCTCCTCGATGAAGAGAAAAGCCGGAACTGCCCGACGAGCCATACTGTGGCTGAAAAGCATAAAGGTCTCGCTCGGCAGGAGAAGAAACATAAAGCTCCTAGCCCATCAGTTGTAGACTGTAGGCAGGAGAAGAAGAAGAAAGATAAGGCTCCTCGTCCCCCAGTTGAAGAGTGCGGGCAGGAGAACGTTGCAAATATTGTAGCAGACGCAACAAGTGAAGCTACAGAGGAATGGCTGGTTCCGAGGGAACACAGGAAGAAAAACCGAAGAAAGAAATTAAGGCTGCTAAACCGAAGAGAAGCCGCCCGCAGAACCAGGCGATTCGACCGATATCGACCAAGGAAGGGGAATCCTATGCCGATATAATTAAGAAGATGAAGAAGGACGTAGATCCCAAGACGCACGGCGCGGAGATCCTGTCTATTCGCAGGACTCAGAAGAAAGAACTATTAATAGTTCTGGGCAAGAATGGAAACGTAGCCTCTCTCAATGAGGCAGTAGAAAGGGCCATAGGTACTCAAGCCAAAGTGAACTTACTTTCGCCGAAAGACCTAGTTGAAATTTGTGAAACTGTAGTCGTCGAAGAAGTAGTGGAGGCTGTCGCCCGTAAAATAAGCATAAAGAGTGAGCAGATCGCTGACTCCTGCCGCTTGAGGAAGGGATACGGCAGGGCGCAGATAGCGACAATCCTTCTGCCAGTAGATCTAGCCCGTAAACTGGTGGCGGAGGAGAAAGTTAAAATAGGCTGGGTTATTGCCCGATTAGGGTGAAGCAGCAGCAGCCCAAGAGATGCTTCAGGTGCCTTGAGTATGGACACCTAATATCCATGTGTTCGGGCCCTGACAGAAGAAATATATGCTATAAATGTGGCAAGACTGGACACATTGCAAAGCAATGCAGAGGCAAAATGCACTGCATCATATGCAAGGAGAAAAACCTGAGCGATGACCATCTTTTAGGAGGTACCAGATGTGCCTCATTCATCGCTGCAACTAGAAAGCTCCATAAGACCAAGAATGCTCAGGGTCATACAAATTAACTTGAGGAAAAGCAAAGCAGGCGCAAGACCTCTTGACCCAGGTCGCAACTGAGAGGAAAGCTGACCTGCTACTAGTCAGCGAGCAACAGGACACGTCCGACGAGGTCACGCTGTACCAAGATTCCTCGAGAAGAGCTGGAATAATTATTTTTAATAAAAAGCTCAGGGTCCAAGCATTTAAGAGGACGCAGTTCGGGTTCGTCTGGTGGAAGTAAATGGAGTTCGGTTTTACAGCTGCTATTTTCCCCCATGCGACCCGAGTGAGAAATTTGAGAGGGCCATTGCTGAGCTTGAAGCTAGCCTAACGTCAGCAAAAGGCGAAACTCTTATTGGAGGTGACTTCAATAGTAAATCCCCAGAATGGGGGGAAACGAGGTCAGATAAAAGAGGAGCAATTGTTTGCGAGTTTGTCGCAAAAAGCGACCTAGTCATTTTAAATAACGGCGACAAGTATACCTTCCAACGAGGGAATGCCTCCTCAATACTGGATATAACCATGGGCTCCACAAAGCTGAGTAGGAGCGTCATGGATTGGGAGGTACTTGAGGACGAATCGCTTAGCGACCATCTGTATATAGGGTTCTCTGTCGCTACAAATCAGGGGTATAACCCTGATGTGGCTAGAGGTAACAAAGACGGTGCTGCCTGGAACGTTAACAGGTTAAATGCAGACAAAGCCAAAGAATCCTTGGAGGAATCTAGGCTGATAAAGAGTATTGGCTGGACGAGAAACGCGGAATCCCTTGAGGAAATAATCAGGGAAACTACAGACATAGTGGTAGCCGCGTGCAATGCCTCGATGCCCAGACGCAAAGGCCCTAGGAGCAAGCTTCAGGTGTACTGGTGGACACCAGAAATTGCAGAGCTCCGCAAGAATTGCGTCAAGGCGAGAAGATTAGCGACGAGAGCCAGGACAAACCTCTCCCTTAGAGACCAGTATAAGAAGTCTCTAAAACTGCTCAAGAGAGAGATTAAAAGAAGCAAAACCCGATGTTGGAGACAACTTATAGATGATGCCGAAAACGACCCTTAGGGCATGGCCTACAAAATAGTGACGAAGAAATTAAGAGCGGGCTGTAAGACGCCTGGATTAGACGACCCTCGCTGGGTGAAGAAAGTAATAGACGACCTCTTTCCTACTAGGGATCGCTGGGAAAGACAAAGACCGAGCGGCTTTTCCTTTGACGAAAAAGACGTGTTCACCGTAGAAGAACTGCGAAAAGCAGCGGCGACCCTGAAATGCGGGAAAGCGCCGGGTTTCGACGGGATCCCGAACGAGATGTTGAAGATCGTGACACAGCAATACCCGGAATGCCTGTTATCGGCGTTCAATTGCTGCCTTAAGAACGCAACATTCCCCATGCGGTGGAAGAGACAGAAACTCGTTCTTCTCCGAAAGGGCAATAAACCCGAGAATCAGACTTCCTCGTTCAGACCGCTTTGCCTTTTGGATACCATGGGCAAGCTACTTGAGGGTCTAATTCTAACAAGACTCGAGGAACATCTAGGGGCAAACTTATCTCCCAGGCAATACGGTTTCCGGAAGGGACTTTCGACAACGGATGCCATCCTGAAGGTGACCAGTATTGCAGAGACAGCCAAGCGCGGTGATGGGAAGAAGAAAGGATTCTGTGCGCTAGTAGCCATAGACATCAGAAATGCTTTCAACTCTGCCAGATGGAGGGACATCATTGTAGCTCTGGTAGACAAAAAGGTCCCAGAATACCTCCTTAGGATGATTGAAGACTACCTTCATGAGAGAAGTATAGTCTACTCGGACTCCTTCGTAATCGAAGACGAGATGACTTGCGGCGTACCCCAAGGGTCTAGACTGGGTCCACTCTTATGGAACGTCATGTATGATAGTCTCTTACAAACTGACATTCTATCAGACACCCAGCTTATAGGCTACGCAGATGATGCACTCATCATCTGTCATAGCAATGACACAGACTTGCTGGAGATGAAAGTGAACGAAACCCTTTTTAGGGTTAAAAGGTGGCTTGACAAGAGACTTCTACACATGGCTGTGGAGGAAACTGAAGCCGTGTTGATCACTGACCGGAGAGCATTCCGCTCCCCAAACATTCGATTGGAGGACGTGAACATCAACTGGAGACGCCACATAACTTATTTGGGAGTCGAGATCGACCAGCGACTGAGCTTTGGTCCGCATATTAACAAGACTGCGGACAAGGCAGCGAAGACATGCTCCGACCTCTCCAGATTGATGCCAAATGTGGGTGGTCCAAACGAGGCGAAACGGAGAATGATTGCTTGTGCCGCTCATTCCCAACTGCTGTACGCGGCCCCAGTGTGGGCCGATAAACTTGGCAAAGCGTGTGTAAGATTGAAGTACACGCAAGTACAAAGGAGGCTGGCGCTGAGAATAGCGTCTGCCTACCGCACGGTCTCTGACAGCGCAGTGGGGGTACTGGCCAGTGTACCTCCCGTAGACCTGCTGGCGAGAGAGCAGACGGAGATCTACAAAGAACGTAAGCTACCAGACCCCGTTCGTGACGGGACCTCCGCGCAGGACGAAAGAGGACATAAAGAAGAAAGCACGGGCTTCCCTCCTGGCAGACTGGCAAGCGAGGTGGGACAACGACACCAAAGGAAGGTGGACGTACACGATGATACCACGTATCGAACCGTGGATCAGCAGAAGACACGGGGAAGTGAACTATTACCTTTCCCAAGTGCTCTCAGGACACGGCAGCTTTAAATCCTATCTGCACAGATTTAAAAGAACGACTGATCGCAAATGTGAATTTTGCAGTTATGAAGACGACGATGCCATGCACACTATATTTAATTGCATGGCATGGGATACACAGAGAAGACACCTAAACGAAGCCTTGGGTGCGGATGTCTCCCCATCGAACTTGGTGGAACTCATGCTCCAATCAAGTGAACAGTGGAGCTTAATTCAAGAGTTCCTCACTTTCGTTATAAAACGGAAGGAAGAAAGGCTCCGTAGTTAAGTGCGGTTGCAGCCCATCTAACCGCCTGTCTCTCTGCCACGAAGTAATGTCTCGCGACGGTTTCCGTGGAGAGAGGCATGGGCCCAAGAGGAGAGGGTTTTTTAGTGGGGGAGGGTCCACACACCAGGGATAGCCCACCTTATCCCTGACGGTGCATAATGCATTTTTCCCCTCGTTAAAATAATAATAATAAGAAGAAGAAGAAGAAGAAGAAAAAGAAAAAGAAAAAGAAAAAAGAAGAAGAAGAAGAAGAAGAAGAAGAAGAAGAAGAAGAAGAAGAAGAAGAAGAAGAAGAAGAAGAAGAAGAAGAAGAAGAAGAAGAAGAAGAAGAAGAAGAAGAAGAAGAAGAAGAAGAAGAAGAAGAAGAAGAAGAAGAAGAAGAAGAAGAAGAAGAAGAAGAAGAAGAAGAAGAAGAAGAAGAAGAAGAAGAAGAAGAAGAAGAAAGAAGAAGAAGAAGAAGAAGAAGAAGAAGAAGAAGAAGAAGAAGAAGAAGAAGAAGAAAGAAGAAGAAGAAGAAGAAGAAGAAGAAGAAGAAGAAGAAGAAGAAGAAGAAGAAGAAGAAGAAGAAGAAGAAGAAGAAGAAGAAGAAGAAGAAGAAGAAGAAGAAGAAGAAGAAGAAGAAGAAGAAGAAGAAGAAGAAGAAGAAGAAGAAGAAGAAGAAGAAGAAGAAGAAGAAGAGAAGAAGAAGAAGAAGAAGAAGAAGAAGAAGAAGAAGAGAAGAAGAAGAAGAAGAAGAAGAAGAAGAAGAAGAAGAGAAGAAGAAGAAGAAGAAGAAGAAGAAGAAGAAGAAGAAGAAGAAGAAGAAGAAGAAGAAGAAGAGAAGAAGAAGAGAAGAAGAAGAAGAAGAAGAAGAAGAAGAAGAAGAAGAAGAAGAAGAAGAAGAAGAAGAAGAAGAGAAGAAGAAGAAGAAGAAGAAGAAGAAGAAGAAGAAGAAGAAGAAGAATGAAAGAATACAAAAATCATCACTAAGTGCAAAATGAAAGACCATGAACTGACAATTAGTTCCTTTCAACCATCACCAATTCAAATGAATCTATTTGTATTTATTTTTTGTGTCAATTTGATAAGTCACAAATTAATATTTGAAGTAATATTTCCAAGGTTTCAATGATTCTTCAGTTTGAATCAAATGCTACTGAAGAGTGTTTTTACATTAATTTATAGCTTCATAGTAATACACAACTCTCTGAGACACTGGAATGTCAATTTCATGTTAAATTTTTTTTTATTAAAATTTTTATTTTCTTCTTTAAAAATTATAAATAGATAGAAAAAATAATAGAGATGACTGTTAAACCTATATCTCTTCACTTTTGTATTTAATTACCATAATGATTGCAATTTACCAAACACGAAAGTATGACTATCCAAAAAACTGGAATGCAGGAACTTCATTGCATAATGAAAATGTTCAGGTGAATGTTGCAAAAGCTTTATAAGTTGTACAATACAACAAACAATGATGTATAAAATACTCATCTGTACACCAAAAGCCTGTGCACACCAAAACACTTAAAATATTTCAAAATTCAAATAGATGACATTTAAGTATATGATCTTAAAAGTGAGCTCACCTCTTGGCCTGTATTTTTATTTTTTCCTAAGTACACTTTGCCATATGTTCCTTGGCCCAACGTCTTGATAATATTATACCTGTTTATCACAAATAGAAAATAATATAACATAAACACTAAAATAATTTAACTACTCGTATGTCATTTAATTTTAGGGAACTTTAAACCATCTTATTCAGAGGTATCCTTTGTGTTTTTGTTCAGTGTTTGTACGATTTCATTTGATCTGTGTTGTCTTGTTTATAGTTATATTAAAACTTTATGCAAGACAACAGAGATCAAATGTAATCACACAAACACTGAACAAAAACACAAAGGGTACCCCTGGATAAGATGGTAAAAAGTTCCCTAAAATTAAATGACTTATGAGTAGTTAAACTAAGTCTAACTACTAATGTAAAATAAGATTTTTGAAAGGTTTCTTATCCCCCCTCCCACCATCTAGGAGCGGATCCAGACAATCATTTTGAGGGGGGATCATAGATTTCTGTTAAATAATAAACATATTTGTTGTTATATTGTATTCTATTTTTGTAGTGTATATATGACTTACTTTGTCGATACATTTAGACGTTTCTACAATGTTTTCTTATGTTTCTTATTTTTATTTTTCCTGTACTTTTCCCATTTAAATTTTTTTCTCTAGGACTTTTGGAGGGGGCCATGGCCATCATGGCTCCACCACTGCCCACCCCTTTGCAGCCAACATTTTTTTTTTACTTTCTCGCCTTACGAATGCTTCGTAGGAAGAGAAAATTGTTAACGTGCGCCAGAAAACGGTGAATTTTCGCCAGAAAAACCCTCATTGTCGGGCTCTGGTAACAAAAAAGTGGATAAATCCTGTTGTCAAATTTAGGAAAAAATCCTCCAACTCGTGGTGTAGCAAGAATCCATGATTTGATGGTTCTTAAATACCGGAAAATCGATTGACAGCAAAACGTCCGTCGATCTGTCCGTCTGCGCGTCTGTCGTCAGACTGCGCTAGCGCCAATACCGTACAGCTGATTTTCTTCAAAATTGATATTCCCCAATCGTTCTGGCTGATGTCGCCGCTCTTGGAATTTGAAACCGATATTTGAATTTTGGGGGGTAGTTTACATGTAGCCCCACGGACATTTTCAAAGTTTTCAAAACAATTGGTCCAATTTTTTAAATTAAATTTTGTTGTTGAATAGTGTGAAGGACGTTTAAGAGAATGACGCAGGTATAATTTTCATTGATGTACCCCATTTTTCGAAAATTGCAAAAAAAAAAATTCAAAACAGACAAAATTGAAGTTTTTGCGTCAGACAAAGTCGGTTGTACATAACTAGCATAAGGCCATGTATAATTTTTTGAAAAACAAGTAGTTTTTGCGTAATTTGCGCATGAAATTTACGATTTTTTTTTCAAAAACTGCTCTAAATTTTTTCTTTAAATTTTCTCCACATATATAATAAGGGACGGTAAAAAGGAAGGTACTAGTCTAATTTTTGGCTATAGCTCAATTGTTTCGAAAATGCCAAAAGAACGTGAACATTTCAAAACTACAAAATTGGAGATAGCAATTTTGCTTTAAAACAAAGTCTGCTGTGAAAATATCGGCTATTTAAAAAAAGTTCATGTCCAATTTTTTGAAAAAATGAGCTGATTTAGCTTATTTAGTGTCAGAAATGTATGGAATTTCTAAAAATATTATTTTCTGAAAATACGCACAAAATATTTTCATTTAAGTTTCTCCTCGTATGTAACAGCTTACGGTAAATAAATACATAAACTAGTGGTGCTATAGAATGGCACAGACTTTCTCGCAGTGCTTAGTTTTCTAATCTCTTTGGTCCGAACTAGGTTTTCGGTTATGAACGTTTCTCTTCCCAGATACCTTCTTTGGTCGCCCAAAGGACTTTTTTAAAAAATAAATTTAAACATTTCATTTGATTTTTCGGCTTCCTAATGCTAGAACTGAAACCACCACTTCCAGGATGGCCGGGGTGGCTAGTTGGTGGGCACGGACTTAACTTTTCGGAGGGAAGCTTGGTTGGTTCGAGTCTTGGTCGGTGATTATTATTTGTCACAATTCTCTATTGTCGCAAGGAATAATTGAGAATTCTAGAAACTATTGAAAACCGTTTGAAGTACTTCTAATCACAAATATAATTACATAAATAAACTGAAAGTGTCTGTATGTGATTTTCGAATTTTCAAATTGTTAACAATTTTTCACATCTCTTGTTGGATTTGGAAAACGTATGTACCAACATATCAATTGTTTTACTATCAAGCATTTACCTTTTTATGCCTTTGTTCGAGTCCGACCCATACGGCGCTTGTGTGGCGCAGTGGCGTAAGTTCCGGCACATAAAGTTTGAGGATCTGAGTTCGGGTCTCAGAGCGGAAGAAAACATTTTGGTATTGAAAACAGCATGGTTTAAAACACTTTTGCTGGTTTATGTTTAAGTATAATATTGCGGGGCATTTAGAAACAATGTAATAAAGTATGTGCTTTGGTAACGCCACTAGTTTAATTTGAATTTGAATTTTTGAATTTCTATGAGAAAGCAAAAATATACATATGCTAGAATTGCTTTAAACCTTGCCCCAAATTATTTTTTTTTTTACATGAATCAGGCATTTACCTTTTTTATGTCTCTGCCCGAGTTCGACCCACAGAGCGCTTGTGTCATAGTGATATGAGTGCCGGCACGTTATCTGTGAAGACCTGAGTTCCGGTCGCGGAGCAGGAAAAAAATTTGCTGGTTTATGTAATAGTGTATTAGTGGAGAGCATTTAGAAACAGTGCGAGAAAGTATGTGCTTTGGTGGCACTACTAGTTTTATTTTGTTTTTCTCATCTTAACATTAACTCTTCTAGTTGAAAAAAAATAAGCAATTTATACTATCAAAAATCTTTTTTAATGTTTTCTCGGTTCCAAATTCAAACAAAAAACTTTTTTGAGAAAAAAACAACAAAAAATAACTTTTACTGTGTCTTTGAACATGGGTATAAGGCCCAAAAATATCTCAAACCTTTCTCTCATAAACTCATTGCTGTGAATTTTTTCCAGATTTTTGCCATTGTTGGACTGTAGTTAAAAAAATTTTAAAAAATACGTTTACTCTTTACTGCCTTTAAAACCACTTTATGACTAAATATACTTTGAAAATGACTCCAACATTTCTGTAAATTTATTTTAGTGTTTATTATACTTTTGTATACATTGCTGTAGCTCTCAGTAACTTTTTGACTTTGGAATTTAGTTACAAGTTATCATATTTTTAAATCTTTATACTTAATTACACACTAATAAAAGATAAGAGTTTTTGACAGCTTATAAGAAACCATCATAACAAAACCCTGTAAGTATGCTACTGTTGGGTAGAGAATTACACCTCAATCCAACATCCAACAGATTTCAGGTGAAAAAATAGAAGTTTGCAGATTATGACACACAAAACAGATTATTGTAACACACAATATCTGACATATTTTGGAAATGACCATTTATACGTTGTTTGTGTGCCCCATTGGGACACCTTTTTGAGGACAGGTGAGTGCTGAAGATCAAGAGTTACAGGGGGATGGGTGGGGAACATATGGAGATAGATGAGGAAATGATGAGGTACATGTGGGGAAACATTTTTTCAATTTCTGGGGTGTAGTTCAAAAAAATATAAACTAAGATATCTGTAGTTTCAGGTTTATGAAAATGTATTTTTCTTTAGCCAAGTATTTATTCTTGTATAATACAAATATGTATATACATTTGGTACCTGTGTTTGTAAATAATAATTATTGGAAAACTGAATATTGATTTCAAGTAGAATCCAACTTAAAGTGGCCATTCCCCAAACTGTTGTACAGCATTATAGGTCTGGTACTGTGCAAGAGAAACCAATTCAAAATTGCTGAGCATTGAGATTATAACACACAAAAAATCAAATAGTCCCTTTAATTTTGTGGTGAAATGGTTATTTCAATATTTTTCCTTCAGTTTAACACTAGAACGCTCAGCTTACCAATATCCCCTAGAATGCCCAGCGGAGTCATTTCGACTCTGAGCCTTCAATGTAACTTTTTCAAAGGAAATATTGAAAAATATTTATCTACGTCCCTGAGACATTATTAAAAACAACAATTTAGTATTTAATTTAACTATTATGCCACAACTTAAATATATTTTAAACATTTATTGTCGTTACTATCCTGCAAAATCAAAGTTAAAGGAACATTTTCAACGGAATTAGCAAGTAAGTAATCAGGCAAACGTTTATGTTGAAAAGTAAATTTTAATGTAGTAACAATATTGTTGTAATAATAATAATCATAGAAAATGTTATGAATATGTAATTTAAAAAAATATTGTTTCACATGTGACCCAAAAATATATTTCCTTGCAATGCACGTCCAATACCTATTATATCGCAATACGTCAAATTCATTTGAAATGTTTTACATATGTTTGTTTCACACCAATAGGAACTTGATGTGTGTTAGAGGACGGGGTTCCAAAATAAATTTAATTCCATGTTTCAAATGGCAGTTATTGTTCAGTTTTTCATTGTATTTACTTTCTACATGAGGTAGACCTTACTAGGGATGAACAGTATAAATATGTATAGTAGTAGATCTAAAACATTAATGACTTGTAGCTACAGACTACAGTTTTGGAGCACAGTTTGGGGCATGTTCGATCAACATCTGCTTCGTTTGCTTAGCGTGGTTCATAGCTACATTTTCTAGGTGTTTCATCTCATTGTCTTTCACAAAACATCTATGGTATTTCCAATGTATGTAAACATTGACACACAGTTTTAATGATCATCTCCCAAAAGTTACAATTGTTTATTGCTTTTGACTGGTTATCATGCTATGAACTATGTAAATACATCAAGTTTGAAAGGTAAATGCCGGCAATAAATCAACTCTATTCCACTGATGCATAATATTTGTACTCTTTGTTAAGGTATCCCTTCATACTAAAACAAAATAATTTTGATGAAAGCAGTGGAATTTGCTGCTGATTTCTTTCGAGACCTCAGCATATTATTTCAAAAAATCATGAAACAAGACAGTATCGAAAAAACTAAGAATATCTGATCACCCATTACCATCTGGAGTCCAAAATGCTCTCCTGTCCACAAAAAATATCTTTTATACTTGGCCATTTCTATTTTTCTGTATTACTTGAAGAAATATTTTTTTCATTCTTTTCATTTCATTTCATCATTATCCTTCATGTAATAACAATTTTCTTTTCAAAACGTAGTGCTTTATTTGCCACCATCACAAAACAACTAAAACAATTTAATGTATTGAACAGGAGGGCTAGAAAAAAACAATGAAGAAAAGAATGGTCGCAAATTTCTTCAGAAGGTATCCAAAATACTTGGAGAAACATTTAAAAAAATTTCAGTGTTGAAATTTATGAAAAAAAAAGCTTGAGGATGGGGACAATACACAAGGAGTCAAAATGACGCTTCCCAGGCATTCTAGGTAAATTCGATTATATTTCATGAAATATAGTTTTTACACGTTTCAATTTTTAACATACTGTAAATAAATGAAAATGATGAAAAGTCACAAAATTACAAAATCCTATCTTCAAAAGCAAAGAAGTTACAAGGACAAAAAAATTTGCCAGGAGTCAAAATGACGCCTCTGGGCATTCTAGTGTTAATTTTACATTGATTTCAGCTTCTGCACTTTTGTGTCCATCACTAATCACCTGTCTTCAAAAAAGTCTTATCCCAACAGAACATGCAAATCTGGTTTGAAAGGTCTAGGGTGCACTGTTTATGAGTTATGCACAATTATAATGTGTGTTGAAATATTCTGTTTTTATGTAAAAGTTTGCAAACTTCTACTTTTTCATCTGAAATCTATTGGATGTAGGACTTCGGTGTAATTCTCTACCCACTAGTAGCACGCTTGCAGGATTTTGTATTGATGGTTTTTTCAGTATATTCAAAAAACATCAAAAATTTTCTTTATATTATAAATTATTTTCTTATTTTTCATATTTTTTCTATTAGAAAAGTTAATGTTATATTGATGAAAAAAATGAAAATTAAAATCACACATATTTTTGGCTGCAGAGCAGGGTGTGAGGGGGATTCAGAAACCTTTCAAAAATATAATTTTGATATTTGTCATACTCATATATCATTTGATTTTAGGGAACTTTTTAATATCTTATCCAGGGGTATCCTTAGGCATGGTTGTTAATTTTCAATATTCAATTGCAAATATTTAACATTTCTCTCTTTAAAAATATACATACATTTTGGAACATATTATTAGAAAATCTAATTCAGAATATTAACATGAAGCACTGCTGTTTAATAATACTATTAAACACCTTTATCTTCAAAATTATATCAGCTACCTATGTATATAAGTAATATTTGTTCCTACCACCTGTATTACACTAAAATCTCAACTCAAAAGATAATAAATTTATTGAGCAATTTAATAGGAACATGCATTGGAAATTATGTAGTTTAGTATTGAAAAATCATAATCAGATAATGGACAAGTGATTTTTGAGATGTATTAATCACAGCACACTTTTCAACTTTTACATGTTATGTAATTATTGTCTTATTGACTTCAATCATATTCTAAGTGAATATTTGAAAACAATATTGTATTATAATAATGCCCATTCTCATTTCTCTGTCATTCCTAAGACTAAGAGAGCATAGAAATATGATCCTGATCTCTAAAAATTGACTTTCCAAGAATGAATGAATTTTACAATTAATAATACATACTACTATTAGTTAATCTAATGGTTTTAAGTACTTCAAAATTTGTTTTAAAAGATATTGCAGGTCTCATGTTCTGAAAAATGCATTACTTACTTATGCTCAAATTTGTGTTCTTGTTTATGCAGATGCACTCCTCCAGTACTCTCCATCCCCCGCAAGATATTATGAATATTGCCATTCTTTCCCACTATTTTGCTAGCCTGGAAATAAATTAGAATGTATTAAAATGCCATATGTGTGAATACTTAATGTTCAAATACAAAAAAGAAATAGTTATACACTAGAATTTAACTTCAACTCTGAACTCATAATGATCACAATAACAGTGTTCTTTTTAATGATAGAACTTTCAATAGGGATATCTGTCATTTGTTTTGTTTTGATATTTTGTTTTGTCATTTTTCATTAGTAGGCTTTGGTTAAATGATAAAGGAAAGATCGACACCGTAACGTTTACAAATTGTGGAAATATATTTCCAAAATCAATGTTCTGTTCGCAAGACGAACAGGGTTCATCGGAATTTTTATGGGACACAAATTGTCCATCAGAACAACTTAGGCCTATTCGTCGTACTATTGTTAAATTTCGAACAACATTGACTCCTGTCGATGAAAAATTACCATCACGATAAAAAAACAAAAACAAAAAAACAAACGTAGTATTACGTACAGAAGATAATACGGATCAGTGATAGTATTGACTGTTGAGGAAGATCCGAATGTGTTTTTTCGTCGCCATTCACAACAACTTGGACTTCATCCATCAACTACGTGAAAAATTTTAAGAAAAAAAAAATTTGATTTACACCCGTACGAGATTCATTTAGAGCAACAATTGCAGCCGCAATGCCACAATAAGCATAGTTTGTTTGGTCAAAGGTACATAAATAAACTGGAAACTGATCCACTTTGTATCAAAAAATTTTGTTTAGTGATGAAGCTCACTTCTGATTAAATGGTTACGTCAACAATCACAATAATTGCCGTATATGGAGTAAGATCAATCCTCAGGAAATTCACGAGACTTCATTGCAACCTGAAAAATGCATTGTAGGTTGTGGGTTACATTCTGGCGAGCCCGTGCGGGCCTGGGCCCAGGGTCCCCGATGTTCAAAGGCCCCCAATAGTTCTTAAAAATATTTAATATAATTTTTTTCAAAAATAAAATAAAAAACTATTAAAAGTGATATTACCCAAAAATTGGCATAATGGAATGATGTGTCGCACATTATTGGATAATATTTATAATATGGAATATTGCTGGTTGATGCGAGAATGTCACTCATTGATGAGAAGTTTTTTTTTAACATACTTGTCTTTAAATTGGGGGGTGGGTGAGATCAGTGAAAGTAAATATAAGGGGCCCCCAAATTAAATTAGGCTCAAGGGCCCCCAAAGCTGTTAAAACGGCCCTGCATGCTGGAAGCATCATCGCTCCTTTTTCTTTAAAAATGAGGCTGGAGCGTAAGTTATTGTCAATGGTGATCGTTACATATCAATAATGTATCATTAATTGTTTTCCAGTTTGCATAACATCAACTAGTAACTGTTCTAGTTTCAAGGAGATTGTGCTATACCTCATTTTGCTACGGCAATAATCAACATATTGAAAGAAAAATTTAACAACAAATTTATTTCATAAAATGGTCCAGTGAATTGGACACCTTAATCCTGTGCCCTAACTTCACTGGTTTATTTTCTTTGGGAATGTGATGTAGTTAATTATGCACCAAGGGCGTATAAGGGTTCTGACGATCGAGCGGCGACAAAAAGCAAGAGGGCCTTTGGCCAGAGCTCTTTTTGTCGCCCGAAATTTTTAGAATCAGTTAACGCCCATGGCATATTCAAGATTTTATTTTTACCTAATTTTAATTATTCAGATTTACTTATTTATTAACTAGTTTTAAGTTTGACTCAGTTTCTTTTCATAATTTCCTCCATAAGAGAACATCAACTGTTTTCATATTCTCCTTCGTAACCACAATCCTCTCAATCCAGGCATGATGGAAATACAAGGGTGGGTTCCTCCGGTGCACAGACAAAAAAATAGTGGGTGCTCTGTGCTCCGGAGCATCGATTTTGCTGGTTCTGCGCCACCCCTTGGTGTTGTTCTGGTGATGTTATTTCCACCTCCACCACGCGCCACACCAGTTTGCGTCACGAGCCACGCGACCACATGGCGCCTCGTTTGAGAAGCCAGATCAGACGCCTCCATGCGACCAAAGACAAACACTTTTTGGGTGGTCTAAACACACAAATACCTATTATGTATATAATACTAACAATAGATCACACACAAACACATATTTTGTAATGTTCGTATACAGTATATTGAATTGTATTTGATTTTTAAAATGTTTTTTTATACTTGCCTATTTGTGTTTTATTTTTATTTGTTTATTTGCATTGCTTATCTTTTTTTAATATTTGTATGTGTTGTTTCTCTTTTTATTTTTGAACTTTCCCTGTGTGTGCGTACGTGCGTGTGCTACTTATACTCTCTGGTGCTCTGTGCGTGGGACATGGCAAGCACAGACAAATGTGAGTGCTCTGCAATGACAAGTGAATAGTTCCAGTGAGATGTACATTTTGAAAGTGTCTTAGTGACAATTTTCAGCGGTATCTATCGAAAAATAACACGATAAAGGTGTAGTTGAAATGGAAGGCTATAAATAATGTCTTGCTACGTATTTTGAGGTTAAGTTTTGTATGTCTCCAAGAAATATTAAGTACGATTCGCTTACAATTCTCTGACGGCCGTATTCTCAATCATGGATTACTTCGAAAATAATCTGTGAATCGAGGAATTCGTGGATTAGGTTAACACTCGGATAACTCTCAATTCTTATTCACAAACCGCGGTCATCAGAGAATTGGCGGATTCGAGGGTTACCCTTGGTCAGAATGTTACAGGAAATGTGATTGGCTGTGGAGTATTCGATGTGGTTCTGTTTGTAAACATTAGTAATAGCGCCACTTCAAACGTGATCTCCAATGTTATCATTTCGCGTACTAAGTAATGAATCCAGGGCCAACCAATCTAACATTTCTATTTAAGAAATTAATATTTTCACAATTGTCATTGACAAATACGCGAATACTGTTGTAAGCAAAGTTACAAAAGCAAAAAAGAAGCATCACATAACCTGCAAACGAATTTCAACGCAGTAAGTATTGTTTAGCAGTTTAAGAACAACTATAAAGGCTTGAAAAGAATGGTTTAAAAGGCAGGAGTGATAATAAAGTTCCTATTTACAATGACAGAAGCAGCTACAACACTGTGTACTTAATTGGATGGGAAAATTACTGCATTCATCCGCCTGAAGAACGTACTGCATGTGACTATGATTTGGGATATGAAAAGGCAGTTAACATGACTCGAAGTAAGTGTTTTTGGTTTTATCTACCTTGCAAGTTGTGTATTTAATTTTCAAAACAACAGTACTGGCTCTCTACCAAGAGTTTTACAAATATTTTTGATTGATACTTTGTGTTCTGGTGAAGGGCTACATGCAAAAGTTATTTCAGTAGTTTTTAGTGCAACTAATAAAATAATTTCACGTCAAGACTATTTTCAAAGGAATCGTGCCACCCTAAACCATGGTTTTACCAAACAAAATCAAATCAAAAATGATGTCATGAAACATTCAAATGCAAGTAATACTTGCACAATTTTTTAAAATGAAATGTATACAATAAAACATGATAAACCATGTCTTTTAATAAAACAAAACCAAATTCAGCATAATTGTCATAAAATTCAAAAATTGGAAATAATCCTGCTCAGATATCAAAGTTACTTTGTCTTCTTCAGAAGATACAAAATAAAATTTTATTTTTGTTTTGGTGTGACATACTGGAATAAATGTGAAATAGTGTATAAAATATTCTTTGGTTTTCACATAGATTCCAAAACTATTATTTGCACATTTTCATGAACTCTTATTGTTAAATGTACTAATTCATATTTATGTTTTGTGCTTCTCTGAATCCATAGTAATATACACTTGTTTAATGAAAAATACCCTTCTATTTCTGGAAGCTGAAGCAGATTATTGTTACTTCGTTGCTGAAAATGTAATGTAGGCTAAATATAAAAAATATTGAATTTTAAAAATCATTTACATTTTATAATATCATTGAATTTAAAGAAAGATTTATTAAATGTCAACAATCATTATTGATTATATATCTGTCTTATGATATCTGATACCACAACTTCTATAAATATATTGTGCATATTGTTAATGTGCATAGTCTATATTAGATTGGGATTCCAGTATCAAACATTCTTTTAGAATATTATTTATGTTTGGACTGATTGCAGGGTTGGATTTCTGAACTTAGGATTTAAAAAAATTAAGATCTGTTGTATAAGGGAAGTAATTAAAACAAAATTGTTTTGGTTTTTCAATTTGTTTATTGCTAGTGGGGTTATTATCAATTTTTTAACAACCGAACCATCTTTTAAAGCATTTGTAGAGTGCTGAATTTATTGTTTCATTTATTCTCTTTTCAAAAATCTAATTCTACACTCTCAATTGTAAATGAATTGAAACACTTATGTTTCCTGAAGTTCATCTTTGGTAATCTTTACTATAACGTTGATGGATTTGTGACATATCGTTGACATTGTAGATAAATGAAACAAGTTTCTTTATTATCAGCAAACTTTTGTTGGCAGTGATGAAACCAGTTATTTTACAATTTCTACAATCATATTCATGTCAATAATATTCGTATGTTTTTATTGTTTGTCTTTCTTCATTGCATTAAGAAAGGTTCCATTCATTATAGACAATCAGGTGATAATAAAAAATATTTCATACAAGGTTGAAGTTTGTACATAAAACAAAGTTGGAGTTTTTACAATGTTTCAGAGATCATTTGTCTCCATCATCAGGTACTTTTTGGCTTATATTGGATATAAGTTTTAAGTTTGTAAATCATAAGTTAATTAAGTTACTTAAGTAAGTGAATGGTAAGATGATTTGTCTCCATCATCAGGTACTTTTTGGCTTATATTGGATATAAGCCAAAAAGTACCTGACGATGGAGACAAATGATTTGTGATGGAGACGTGATTGTGATTGACATGTGATGGAGACAAATGATTTGTGATGATGGAGACAAATTATCTTTGAAACATTGTAAAAATTCCAACTTTGTTTTATGTACAAATTTCAACCTTGTATGAAATATATTTTATTATCACCTGATTGTCTACAATGAATGGAACCTTTCTTTATGCAATAATATTCATATTTAGAAAAAGGGACTCATAAAGATATCCTTTAAAAATGAATATTTTATTTCCAAATAGGATATGTCAGAGATAGATAACCAGTACCAGCAGCTGCGAAAGGGACCAGAAATTATGAGAATGGTATCTACTTCCCAGGAATGCAAACAGTACCTGAAGGATTCCACATTCTTAAAGCATCAAGAAGAATTTGAGTTTATGAATGAACATGAGTTGAGGATGCAATGTTTACCTACCTAAAATTTGAATATTATCAAGATATGAAGAACGAACAATTCATTCTTTAAAAAAAATTAAATTTTGTCTACACGTTAAATTAGTAATGGAATCAAATATGGACTACATCCTTTATTTGTTTGTTTTTAGCAATTTGAGATTTTATATTTGTTCTACAAATGGTTAGCAAAGGAATAAAATATTCATTACATTGAAACCATTCAGCATATTTTGCTATGTCTCTTCTTTTTTATTTTTGTTTATTGTGTTTATAACTTAGGGTTCAGTAATATTCCTGTATTTGGGCATTAAATTTGTGAAAATTATCATTTATTTACCAGAAAAGTTTCTGTTTCAATATTGAACATTAATGAAATAAAAATATTTGTTAACTGCATTCAGTTTTTATTTATTTACTTCAAATGAAAAAACTTATAATTCAATTTAACTAAGGATCTACTTAGTAGCATTTTTGTCTAATTGTTATTGTATTCTTTCTTTAAACCTTTGTAATCCATTTCAATTTATTTGAATTTATGGTATATTCAAATATTTAACTTGAAATTCCTTGACCATTTATTTGCCTGATTATGTTAACAATATCTACACTGTTTTTGGGTGTTGCAAGTATATATTTCTGATGATCTCCTATAGTGAATGTAAAAATTAAAAAAGACATTCTAATAGATGAAAGTAAGATAAACTATGACCATACCTTTAATTGAAAGCAAAAGCTAATAATGTGATTTTATTAAAAAATAACCTGCACTGATAGAATGATAAGTCCAAATTATATAATATTAAATACGATAATTTCTGAACCCATTACTAGAAACAATATTATTATTCAAAATTATTCAGCATTAACTGACTACTCAGATTTATATTACTGATGACGGAATGGAAGCAAATACAGGAGTCTCTCTTTATTTCAAACGCATTCCATAAATTCAACAGCAAACAAATCGTACTTGGCAGGAGTCGTCTGTATTGTTTAACAGGGTCGCCAATGGCAACAAGTGCAATTCGCGAATTATACGCCGAAATCGGATGTATAACCCACGGATCGAAATCGGGGTGTCTAATCCTCGAATCGCAACCGATCCTGCCTCGTGAATAAGGATTTTTGCTTTGATTCGCGAATAATCTGGACTCGACGATAATTCTCGTATTACACGGTATTGAGAATATGGGCGTGAATGTTCTAAACTGTTGTTGAACCTAGGGTTACAAGCATGCAAAAGGTGAAAAAGAAGCTCGGAATTTTAACGAAGCATAAACAAAATTTAATTCTACATTTGTCATTCAAACATGAGAATTCTCCAATGTCAATATAATTGAACTGCAGAAAAACCTTATTCTGTACATAATTGTCTATACCAACGAAAGTCATGGAATGTACCCTATACAACATTATAAACATTAACTATAAGTCAACAAATAAAAGTACGGTTTATATGTGGCATAAAAGAAAAGTTCTTTATAAGAAAACATGGAGTCAGCTGGACACTATATATATAGTCACCCCCCACCTTTAGGTTTCATCACTTTCCTTCAAAAATCTCCATAATCTGTTAATGCTGTTTTCTCTATCCAGAAACTAAATCATTCTAATGGGGATTCAATTAATTCAGTGCTGAAATAAATGATCTTGGAGTTGAGATGGAAACTGGGCATATATATTTATTAACATTAGATACAATTATATAAACATCCAGACACTGCCGTTCAACATTCATACATAGTAACTGATAGTAGCATATAAAATTAATAACGAAGTAAGTTATTATGCATGAAACAGATATGATAAAGAGTTATTACTAGTGTGGTAACATCATTTAAAATACTTTACAATTAAACACAAGAATAAAATTACATACTGTTTTATTTATATAGAATATTATAATTGAAGGGCTTGGAATCTACATTTGGGCAAACACTGATATATTACCTGCACACTTCCTGTTTCTCTGCAAGTAGTAGGACCTAGAATAATAATAATAATAATAATAATAATATATTAAGTCACATATACAATTACAATTGTGTATGACGAGTCAAAGTGATGTTTTGGGTGGAGAGAGTGAAGTTACATTACTGTCCAGAAGCAAAACAAGGGGCCATCTCAGCATTTGCTCAAAGGACCAGGGAAACTGGACAAAAACCTGATCAAGATGGGTCATTAACCTAGGGATTATCCTACTACAATAAGTCAATAGCCTACTACAATACTTGTTACAGCTAGATTAAGATATTATACAGTACATATTTATTTTTAATAGCAAAATAATTTAACATTTCCAGATTGTAATGTTTAATGTGAAAGTGAAATTCACTTGTTTATGTAATTTTACTGCTACTAATAATAACAATCATAATTATATACTATTACTAATAATAATAACAACATATATTGAGTCACTTATACAATTTTAATTGTGGATGACGAGTCAGACATGATATATGCAGGTACACATGTCAATGATAATAATAATAATAATAATAGTATTAATAATGGGATAAGTATTTTTGTTTATATGTTGTTAAGGGAAGTAGAGTTGTGATTTGTGTATTCCTTCACACTGTAGAACATGTTGTTAAGCAGGAAAGCTTTCAATTTACTTTTGAATGTACGTATTGTGTTTAAGTCTTTAATATCACGGTCTAGCTTGTTGTAAAGTGTAATGCCCTCTATTAGGGTACTTTTTTGATAAAGTGTAGTTTCAGAGTGGAGAACATGTAGGTTATCCGTTTGACGAGTGTTGTAGTTGTGTACATCAGAATTTAGAGTAAAAGTGTCTTTGTTTTCCATGAGAATCTTTTTTGTGAATACCACTATTTCAAATATGTACATGCATGGTAGAGGAAGAATCCTTAGTTTATTGAACAGGGGTTTGCAAGACTCCAGCTTATGAGTGCTGGTCATTGTTCGCAGTATTCTTTTTTGGATAATAAATGTGCGAGTGCTTTCAGGGGCATTTCCCCAGAAAATTATTCTGTATTTTAGGTGTGAGTGCACATTTGCAAAATACATTGTCCTAAGTGTCTCAATGTTGGAGTTCGACCTGAGGGTGTATAGTGCATAGCAAGATTTGGTGAGCAAGATATGGTGAATATTTTGGCAACAGAGTAACACAGTAAAGCTTGTTATAGATTCCCTGCTACTTATGTTAGGCTAGACACATTTTGCCTTAAAATTCATTTTCAGTTTGCACTGGCATCACACTTTTCTCTTGAGATCTGTGATTTCCATATTATTACACACATAAAATCTCTTAGGTAGCATGGAGATTCAGAGGTGAACAATTTAAACAAGATATAACGTACATTCAGAATAATTAAAAGCAATAACAACACACAGATTTAAACAAAACATTTTAAATTTATTATTCTATTGGACTAAAAGCTCTCAACATACAGGAACATTCTCAAAACACTAAAAATGCCATTACCAGCATCATTGATATTATGAGAATGGACAACTAATATTACCATAAATAAGGAATACTAAATGTAGTCATTGCATGCATGCATGCATGAGAAGGGTAAGGTAATATATCTACTTGATCGGATATGTTCCATATTATTTGATGAAATTATTATTTCAAACAAAATAGAAATTGTTGGCAAAGCGCAAAAAAATATGGTTCCACAATGCCTGCCAAGTGATTATGACACATGGTCTTTTTCAATGTTGGAAAAAAACCTATTTTTTACAATTTTGATTGTCCAGTAACAAAGGAAATTATATTTGAAATTGTGACCAAACGGTATTCAACAGGATATACAGTTGTTTCTATTACCAGGGACATGACATCAAAAAATGTTAGACTGTGGGATGATCTGGGAGTAATGTGTTTATGATGTATATATTCTTTTGTACTGTAGAATGTACGGTTTAACAGGGAAGCTTTCAGTTTATTTTTAAAAGTGTGTACTGAATTTAAGCTTTTAAATTCACTTGGGAGTTTGTTGTATAGTGTAATGCCTTCTACAAAGGTATTTTTTTGAAAGAGTGAAGTTTCTGTGTTGGACCTGCAGATTTCTTTTTTGTCTAGTATCATAGTTGTGAACTTCTGCGTTTGGAGTAACAGAATCCTTGTTTTCCAAAAGTGCCTTCTTTGTGAAGATTAATATTTCAAAAATGTACATGCATGGTAGTGGAAGGATTTGTAATTTTTTGAAAAGTGGTTTGCAGTACTTGTGTTTGTGAGTGTCATTGTTCTCAATATTCGTTTTTGGATGATGAAAGTGTGAATACTTTCTGGGGAATTTCCCCAGAATATGATTCCATATTTTAGATGCAAATGAACATTTGCAAAGTATACTGTTCACAGCATATCCAAGTAGAATTTGACTTAAGAATATATATGGCATAACATGACTTGGTAAGCTTGCTGTTTAGATCTGTGATGTGAGAGTTCCATTTTAGATAATCTTGTATAGTCAATCCAAGGAAAGTTGTTTTTTGGGTAATTTTTACAGGCATATTTTTTATCATCAACTGTGTTGGAGGCTTTTCTTTAGAGTGGATTCCAAAAGTTTAGGGAGACAGTTTTACTGGTGTTTATGATGAGTTTATTTTCATGGAACCATTTTACTAGTGCTTTTAGAACTGTTTGTGCTTCTTTTTGTAGAGTTTGTTGAGTATTTGCTGTAATAATAATGTTTGTGTCATGTGTAAATAGGACCATTTTATTCTTTTGTAGAGTCAGAGGCATGACAGTGATGTACAAGAGAAATAGTATAGGGCTTAGGATTGATCCTTGTGGCACTCCATAATTTATCATTCTAGGTTGGGAAAAATGGGTTGAAATCTTTTTATCTCTAACATGCTTGATTGTGACTACTTGACAATGATTTTAAAGGTAAGATGTAACCCATTGATGTGCAATGCCTCTAATACCTTAAGTTTCAAGTTTGGATAACAGTAAGTGATGGTCAATAATGTCTAATGCTTTTGATAAATCTAGGAACTAACTGATGGGGATGTCTTTCTGATCTAGAGCACCAAGTATGTCATTTAGAAATGTGAAGATACCTGTATCTGTAGATCTACCATTTCTGAATTCATGTTGAGCCTCTGACAATATGTTATTAGAACAGAAAATTTTTGAGTCTATCATTAAAAAGCTTTTCTAGAATTTTGGAAAATCCAGATAGTAAGGATATCGGTCAGTAATTCATGAGATTGTGAGTGTTGCTTTTTTTGAATAACAGCTTCCCTTTTGCTTTTTTGAGAATTTCTGGGAAGATACCTGTCATTAAGGAGTGGTTACAAATGTGAGTGAATGGTTCTGTTATGTTTGTTGCTGTATGTTTAATGAGGGTGTCAAGGATATTATCCAGTCCTGTAGAGAATATGTTTTTCATTTGATTAATGATTTTTTGTATTTCTGCTGGTGATGTTTCTGCGATGTATATGGAATTTGCATTTGATAATGTGCGGATATTTGACTGCATATTTATATTATTTAATGAATTGCATTGAATTAGTTTTTCACCAATTTCTGAGAAATGTCTATTGAATGTGTTTGATATTTCCTGTGGGCTGGACAGAACATTGTTTTTGTAGTGAAGTTCAATGTTCTTAGTGATTCTGTTTTTTGATTATTTTTCACAATGTTCCGCATTTGTTTTGTTTTGGGCTCTGGCAATGCGATCATTATTCATTAACAGTTTGGCCTGTTGTGGTAAGTTATTCAGTGTGTATCGAGCTCCGTATCAAAGGCAATAATCAGTAATAATAAGCAAAAAACATGTCAGTAAAATAAACATGATGGAAAGAGGTGGGTGAGCTAATCCAGTGCACTGGTTTTTGGATGTTCTGCATGGCCTTTTCTTAGATTTGTTGAAAACCTTTGACAATATTAACCATCACATACTTTTAACAAAACTAGAAATACTAGAGATTCAAGGCAATGCAGGCCAATGGATCAAATCATATGTATCAAACTGCAGCCAAGTGGTTACCCTCCAGCACATTAAAGAAAACAAAATCTCCTCATACTATTCCTACCCTCAGATGATAAATTGTGAAGTCCTGCAAGGATCCATCCTTGGGCCAATTCTATTTCTTATATACATAAATGACATGCCTTTGGCTTTATGGAATAACTAAATAATTTGTTTGTAGATGACACAAACATAATCATCAAAAAAAACAACACAATAATCATTAGAAACAGAAACTCAGAAAACCTAGCATGCACTAGTAAAATGGTTTCAAGACAACAAACTCATCACAAACACCAGCAAGACAGTCTCTCTGAATTTCATGAATCCCCAAACCAAAGAAAAATTGTCACAGCAGTTGTTTATAAATAATAACCCTGTATCTCATAAAACGACCTTTCTTGGTCTAACAATCCAAGAAAACCTAAAATGGAGTGCTCACATCTCAAACCTTAACAAGAAGCTCACCAAATATTGCTATGCACAATACACCCTCAGGCCAAGCTCCAACATCGAGACACTTCAGACAATGTATTTTGCAAATGTGCACTCACACCTAAAATATGGAATAATTTTCTTGGAAAATGCCTCTGAAAGCGCTCGCACATTTATTATCAAAAAAAGAATACTGCAAACAATGACCAGGACTCATAAGCTGGAGTCTTGCAAACCCCTGTTCTATAAACTAAGGATTTTTCCTCTACCATGCATGTACTACATATTTGTAAGAGGTAGTGGTCTTCACAATGAAGATTCTCATGGAAAAAAAGGACACTTTTACTCTAAACTCTGATGTACACTACAACATTTGTCAAAAGGATAACTTACATGTTCCCCACTCTGAAACTACACTTTATCAAAAAAGTACCCTCATAGAGAGCATTACACTTTACAACAAGCTATGCCATGATATTGAACACATAATCACAATCATTTAAAAGTAAATTGAAAGCTTTCCTGTTTAATAACATGTTCTATGGTGTGAAGGAATATACAAATCACAACTGTACTTCCTTTAACAAAATATAAATAAACAAAAATTCTTATCACATTTAACTCTCTGTTTCATGTTGACTGTTCGAACTGAAGCAAAAAAAACAAAAAAAAACTGGCATATCTCATCCTGCCTCCTGTCGTATTAAATTGCAGTTGGATTGATGTAGAAGGAGAACACCTGACAAAAATTCTATTTCTTTCACCCTTAATTTGCTAGATCCATTAGGTATTATTAACAATAATGTTAAATAATTTCTCAATGAATACTATTTTTTTTTTTTTTATTGCTCACGTATAGGCCAACTTGGACCACACGTACATGCATACTGCCTTTTTCCGGGGCTCAGAAACATTATCTCAGAGGCAGGACATTAACCATTCTTAGGGGGGGGACAGCATTTTAGCTGAATCTCATTTTTAACTCCCAGGGTTGTTAGCTCTGGGCGTATGGAAGATGAATTGATGATAGTGAGGGGTGAAAGGCCGGCACACACGTATAGAGATACACAAATACACCCATGTCCGAGGCGGAACTGGAACCCGCGACCCTGCGGTCCGAGTTCGCCACGATAAGCTGTCTTAGCAATCTCGGCCACGGGGCCGACTACTATTATTATTATTATTATTATTATTATTATTATTATTATTATTGTGCCCCTGCCTCTCTCCACGGAAACCGTCGTGAGACATTACTTTGTGGCAGAGAGGCAGGCGGTTAGCTGGGTTGCAACCGCACTTAGCTACGGAGCCTTTCGCTGCCCTGTCTTCGTTGCCTTGTCCGCAGTCTTGTTTATATGCGGACCAAAGCTCAGTCTCTGGTCGATCTCGACTCCCAAATAAGTTATCTGGCGTCTCCAGTTGAAGTTCACGTCCCCCAATCGAATGTTTGGGGAACGGAATGCTCTCCGGTCAGTGATCAACACAGCTTCAGTTTACTCCACAGCCATGTGTAGAAGTCTCTTGTCAAGCCACCTTTTAATCCTAAAAAGGGTTTCGTTCACTTTCATCTCCAGAAAGTCTGTGTCATTGCTATGACAGATGATTAGTGTATCATCTGCGTAGCCTATAAGCTGGGTGTCTGATGGAGTGTCAATTTGTAAGAGACTATCATACATGACATTCCATAACAGTGGACCCTTGGGGTACGCCGCAAGTCATCTCGTCTTCGATTACGAAAGAGTCCGAGTGTACTATACTTCTCTCATGAAGGTAGTCTTCAATCATTCTAAGGAGGTATTCTGAGACCTTTTTGTCTACCAGTGCTTCAATGATGTCCCTCCATCTGGCAGAGTTGAAAGCATTTCTGATATCTATGGCTACTAGCGCACAGAATCCTTTCTTTCCCATCATCGTGCTTGGCTGTCTCTGCAATACTGGTCACCGTCAAGATGGCATCCGTTGTCGAAAGTCCCTTCCGGAAGCCGTATTGCCTGGGAGACAAGTTTGCCCCTAGATGTTCCTCGAGTCTTGATAGAATTAGACCCTCAAGTAGCTTGCCCATTGTATCCAAAAGGCAAAGCGGTCTGAACGAGGAAGTCTGATTCTCGGGTTTATTGCCCTTTCGGAGAAGAACGAGTTTCTGTCTCTTCCACCGCATGGGGAATGTTGCATTCTTAAGGCAGCAATTGAACACCGATAACAAGCATTCCGGATATTGCTCTGTCACGATCTTCAACATCTCGTTGGGGATCCTGTCGAAACCTGGCGCTCTCCCGCATTTCAAGGTCGCCGCTGCTCTCCGCAGTTCTTCTAGAGTAAATAGGTCTTTTCCGTCAAAGGAAAAGCCGCTCGGTCTTTGTCTTTCCCAGCGATCCCCTAGTAGGAAAGAGGTCGTCTATTACTTTCTTCTCCCAGCGTGGGTCATCTAATCCAGGCGTCTTACAGTCCACTCTTAATTTCTTGGTCACTATTTTGTAGGCCATGCCCCAAGGGTCGTTTCGGCGTCATCTATAAGCTTTCTCCAACATCTGGACTTGCTTCTTTTAATCTCTCTCTTGAGCAATTTTCGAGACTTCTTATACTGGTCTCTAAGGGAGAGTTTTGTCTTGGCTCTCGTCGCTAATCTTCTCGCCTTGACGCAATTCTTGCGGAGCTCCGAAATTTCTGGCGTCCACCAGTACACCTGAAGCTTGCTCCTAGGACCTCTGCGTCTGGGCATCGAGGCATTACACGCGGCTACCACTATATCTGCAGTTTCCCCTAACTATTTCCTCAAGGGATTACGCGTTTCTCGTCCAGCCAATACTCTTTATCAGCCTAGATTCCTCCAAAGATTCCTTGGCTTTGTCTGCATTTATCCTATTTACATTCCAGGCAGCACTGTCTTTGTTACATCTAGCCACATCAGGATTATACCCCTGATTTGTAGCGACAGAAAATGCCATGTACAGATGGTTGCTGAGTGACTCGTCCTTAAGTACCTCCCAATCCACGACACTCCTACTCAGCTTTTTACCGGCCGAAGTTTCCAGTACCTTCATCTGGGCCTTCTGCAGCTGTTGCATTGTCTTCCACCTGTCCCACAGCAGGTCCGAAACAGTTCCTGGTCTAGCTCTCCTGCCAGGATCCCAGGTCCTCCTTCCGGGAGAATCTCCATTTGTGGCATTATCTGACACAGATGAAAAATGGGCCACATCCGTGCCATTGCAGTCGCTGGATGACGACGTCTCGGAGCCAGCTCACGCACTCCTGGCCGCCGGTACTGGGGCTCCGATCCCCTGCACCGTATCTGTTGATCCTAAAGGACCTTCCATGCTTTTTATTCTGGGTCTCCATCCCATAGCGTTTTTGAGCTACCGCCAGCTTAAAGGAAAGGGGAGAAGAGAAGGGGGCAGTGGAAAAAAGATAATAGAAGGGTAAAATAGAAACGACTCCCTAGCCCTCGCAAACCTAATAGCGTCGGGGTCAGAAACACAAGAGTTGGCATTATTATTATCATTATTATTATTATTATTATTCCTCTAAATCACGACTAAAGATGTTATGTGTCGGCTGAATATAAAATTTACTCCAGGTTGCAACCAGCTACCTAAGGAGTAAATCTAGGGACTGCCGGTGCCTCTACAATACTTTGCGCAAAATGTGGGCTGTTCCAAATAAAGTGATTTCTTGCACTTCCCAGTCTTTTTAATTACCGGGGAGTTTAGACAAATTCATACTCAAATTTTGCGGAACAAATCCCAGAGCTCCGATAACTATCGGGACGACCTGTGCTTTTACGCCCCGCATTCGGCTGATCTCGATTTCCAAACTCTTGTATTTAAGACGTTTCTCTGCCTCCTTGGTAACGACGTTTTGATCGCAAGGTACAGCAACATCGACAAGTAAACACGATGTTTTCGCCAAATCCAGGATAACTATATCCGGTTTGTTTGCCGTTATCGTGTGATCAGTTTGAATTTGCTGGTCGTACAATATCGTACTTACTTACTTACTAGCCAACGCCCACCCTTGGCAGGTTAGCCATTTGGTGACACGCTGACCAGTATAGACGGGCTGTCTCTCTGTAGAAGTCGTCCTCTGCCGAGTTTGTGTTGGCACTCAGGGCTGGGCACATCGGAAGGTGTGTTTGCATCCATCTTTGGACCATTACAGAGCACACATGCGTCGGTTTCGAAGACCCCTATACGTGCAGTGGCTGGCAAGGTAGTCGTGTCCTGTAGTTCTGAACACGGCGACACTCGTGGCTCGGGGTAGATTGTGGGGGATGGGTGTTTCCGTCAGGCTGGAGCAAAGTTTTCCAGGTTGCAATCAGCTACCTAAGGAGTAAATCTAGGGACTGCCGGTGCCTCTACAATACTTTGCGCAAAATGTGGGCTGTTCCAAATAAAGCGATTTCTTGCACTTCTTCACTTGCATTTCTTCCAATTCGTACAATATCGTACACAATTCAACAGACGTCACCGGTTTCGGTGAGTGTTCGTACCACTTGGGGCATGTGTTTGGAACTTCGAGGGCGGTACAGATCTGCCAGTGGAGGTTGCTACACACCCTGTCATGTCTTTTCAGTTATTCAGTCTTTGCTAGGATTGGACAAGCTGAGACAATATGATCAATAGTTTCTACTTGCTCCTGGCAAATGCGGCATTTATCATCTGGGAAATTTTGAGAACCGCTTTATCATAATGTGTTCTCAACGCCTGATCTTGAGCAGCTACGGATTCTGCTTCGGATTCTGGCTTCATTCTTCCCCTTTTAAGCCACATAAATGATTGATCTTTATTGGTCTGCACCTTGTCCATTCTTTTTAGATATTGTCCGTGGAGTGGTTTGTCTCTCCACGATTTCTTTAACATTTTTTGTGTCTCACATTTCATGTTTAGCAGCATCAGAAGTTCAGTGTCAGTGTTATTCGACGTGTCTTGCCTAGTTTTCTTCGTAATGCTTCTTGCTACATTAACAATACCTCTGTTTCTCATTCTTCGGTCAGATTTCATGACCTGCCTCATTAGAGGGTCATCTTGATGGCTGACTACACACTTCCCCAACCCGACTATTGCGTTGTGCCAGGAGGCCTCAATTTGTCTGAGGCCTCTTCCTCCTTCCTTACGTGACACATAAAGTCTATGTACATCAGCTCGAGGGTGGGCAGCATGATGCATTGTTAGCAGTTTTCTGGTTTTTCGTTCCATGGTGCGAATATTTGGGATCCGGATTATTTTTTAATACTTTGTGCAGAATAAAACGCATGAAACTTCAGACACAACGGACTTGAAGTTATTCCATATTTCCTCAACACTACAGACAGTTCCCACACAACAAGTGTATTTTTCTCGCAAGAAGCCCCGTAATTTGGGTACATTAGTTTCAGGAAAAATTGGTAATCGTTTCCGCGACAAATAATTGAATTTAATTAACTCCCCATTCGATTTTCGGCAAAACACCACTATTTTATAACCTTGTTACAAATCATTAAACCATTTATGTGAAGATTTTTTATATATTGAATCTTTTATTATTATTATTATTATTATTATTATTATTATTATTCCATTACATCACGACTAAAGATGTTATGAGTCGGCTGAATATAAAATCTACTCCACGTTGCAACCAGCTACCTAAGGAGTAGATCTAAGGACTATCGGTGCCTCTACAATACTTTGCGCAAAATGTGGGCTGTTCCAAATAAAGCTATTTCTTGCACTTCCCAGTCCTTTGAATTACCTGGAAGTTTAGACAAGTTCTTACTCAAATTTTGCGGAACAAATCCCAAAGCTCCGATAACTATCGGGACGACTTGTGCTTTTACGCCCCACATTCGGCTGATCTCGATTTCCAAACTCTTGTATTTAAGACGTTTCTCTGCCTCCTTGGTAACGACATTTTGATCGCAAGGCACAGCAATATCCACAAGTAGACACGATTTTTTCTCTAAATCCCGGATGACAATATCCGGTTTGTTTGCTGCTATAGTGCGATCCGTTTGAATTTGTTGGTCGTACAATATTGTACACAATCCAACCGATGTCACCGGTTTTGGTGAGTGTTCGTACCACTTGGGGCATGTGTTTGGAACTTCGAGGGCGGTACAGATCTGCCAGTGGAGGTAACTACACACCCTGTCGTGTCTTTTTATGTATTCGGTCTTTGCTAGTATTGGACAAGCTGAGACAATATGATCAATGGTTTCTACTTGCTCCTGGCAAATTCGGCATTTGTCATCTTGGGAAATTTTGAGAACCGCTTTATCATAATGTCGTGTTATCAACGCCTGATCTTGAGCAGCTACTAGAACTGCTTCTGATTCTGGCTTCATTCTTCCCCTTTTAAGCCACATAAATGATTGATCTTTATTGATCTGCACCTTGTCTATTCTTTTTAGATATTGCCCATAGAGGGGTTTGTCCCTCCACGACTTCTTAAACATTTTTTGTGTCTCACATTTCATGTTTAGTTGTACCAGAAGTTCGGTGTCTGTGTTATTTGACGTGTCTTGCATAGTTTTATTTGCGATGCTTTTTTGCTACACTAACAATGCCTCTGTTTCCCATTTTTCGGTCAGATTTCATGACCTGCCTCATTAGTGGGTCGTCTTGATGGCTGACTACATACTTTCCCATCCCCGTTATTGCATTGTGCCAGGAGGCTTCAATTTGTCTGAGGCCTCTTCCTCCTTCCTTACGTGACACATAAAGTCTATGTACATCAGTTCGAGGGTGGGAAACATGATGCATTGTTAGCAGTTTTCTGTTTTTTTCGGTCCATGGTGAGAATTTCTTGCTCAGTCCAGTCCACTAGTCCAAAACTGTATTCGGCTACAGGTACCGCCAAACGACCTATTGCAGATATTTTATTCCTGGAACTCAGAACGGACTGCAGGACCAGTCTCACTCTCCTATAATACTCCCTTCGAATTCTCTCTTCAATTGTGTCGTTCGAGATGGTTTCACATTTTTCAATGCCCAGATTTATATGTTTTACTTGGCTCAAGATCTTGAATCACAGTGTGCGTATCAATTTCAATGTTCTCAGACGTTGTGAGTTTCCCTCTTTTTAAATTGATTTTTGCACACTTGTCAAGACCAAACTTCATGCAGATGTCATTGCTAAAGTCATTCACGACAGACAGCATTTGGGAGAGAATCGCTTCATTCTTAGCAAACACTTTCAGATCATTCATGTAAAACAAATGTGATACTGGCCTTTCATCACCATGGAGCTTATAACCATACGGTGTATGGTGGTAGAAGTGATATTATTATTATTATTATTATTATTATTGTTATTATTATTATTATTATTATTATTATCATCCGAAATTTTTCACTGTCTGCACTATGTGCAGGAACATTCACTTGACCATTGCTGGTCTAGGCTCGGTAGGTCTCACTGAGACAAAACACGAACGAACGTTACTTGACATTTAATCAATCGGGTCCCATAAGTCGTACATCCCAGGGATCCATCTACTATTCTGCAGCTATCCAGTATTACTGCTTTCTGCATTTGTTCCACGCATGAGAATGGTAATTCCAACACTTGAATTGCATGCATTGTGTATTTTGGTTCTAATCCTGTGGTGGACATTATTATCGGTTGTATGCCGATATTCAGACTTTCCATTGGTGGCGAAGCTCTTGAGTCAACGGTACATATTTCTGAATTTTCAAGCTATGAACAGATTCTAGTTTGTTATTGTTGACGACTGCAAAATCGATGATCATGGCTGTTTTCTTGAGCTTGTTCAAAACTATTATATCTGGCCTATTGTTCGAAATTGTGGTATCTGTAATAATGCTTCTGTCCCAGTACAGCTTCCATTCTTCATTTTCCAAGAATGTAGAAGGATGATATTTGTAATATGGAACATTACAGGACTCAAGTCCGTACTTTCTTACTAGTCGTTCCGTGAATTATTTTCCCCATATTATCGTGTCTAACTTTATAGGCAGTGGGAGCCAACACACTACAACCAGCAAGGATGTGCTGGATGTTTTCATGCTGTGCACCGGCATCTTCTACATTCATCACTTACTATGGAGGGGTCTCTTATTATATATCGTAAGTAATATCTTGTTGCGATAACCTGGTCTTGAATGGGCTATCACTAGGGCCCGGGTAATTATGTAATAACATATTTTCCTAAGGTTTGTTCCGACAAAACGAGTTCAGCTGCTTCACAAGGGCTATTTTTTTATTTGTGTGTTAATATTCTTTTCTTTCTATGTGACCAAATTGTCTTAGTGAGATAGGGGTGAGTCCATGAGCATATGCTCCTACCTTCACCCTACCTCACTTGTCTATTCTACATTATCCTTCACCTTTTAAGATCTAACTACACAGTTGTTATATCTAACTACAAACTAACTACAGAAAAATAATATTGAACCAAACTAACAGTTATATTTACAACAATCACCTAACTAACTACCTTAATATCTAAGTATTTTACATTTCCACCACTTAGCCGTCTCGTGCCTTCTTCGAGACGTTCCCGTCCCTGGCGCGGGGAGCCGGGTGGTCTACTTTTTAGCGATGTTATGCCAAGAGATTGGATCGGTGTCATAGCCGGGTAGGTCATATTAGGTAAGTATCGCATAGTAAGAGATTTTTGCATAGTCCTGGAATATGGTATCAAATCGAATTAGGGTATCTATTGTTATTATGTGTCGGTTATCCAAACACGACGCGGTGGCTTTGTGGGTACTGCTCCCTTGGATCGTACACCAGCCTGCCAAAAACTTTTTTATAGTTGTCGTAAACGTTATTTAGGTCAAAAGATTCGCCCCTTCGGAGGTACAGTGCCATAACGTAACCCAGTAGGTCTGTTGGTTTAGTAGGTAATCCATCTGCCAGCAATTGCATCTTGATAGATTCCTCTGTTCTGGGGAATCGTATGGTTGTACCTCCTGGGACCATTTTCATGACCAGGTACAATCATTGCCGCATCGTGGTTTTTCTGCTCTTGGAGCCTGGCTAGAAGCATCTTTGATTTTCAATGTTGTAGATGTCTTCTGCCCCAGTCTGCGGCGTGATTTCCCTGATCTCGATTGGCCGTGTACGATCCGGGACAGGGGGAGGATTTGACCGCTCTTCATTGTTAAAACATAGAATTTCTTTACAGAAAACAGCCAGCAGCAATCCTATTCAGGGTTCCCGCCATTACAGCAAAATTGCGCTGCGTCACAGTCTATCAGTCCGGTGGTAGGGCAGGCGCATGCCGGGCAGGAGATGGTGATTGACCTTCCTTGGATGTTATGGTCAATGACGATGCTATTAGCTCTTTTCGGCTGGACAGTTACCACTTCTTCCGCTTCCTCTTCTCTTCTTTCTTCATATGTGAGCCTTGGCAGGGAGTTGGCTTTCCGTAAGTTTGGCCTTCTCCTTTCCTCAGTTCTCACACTGTCGGCCCTTACTACCGGTTTGTGGTAATGTCCCCGAGTTGGAGCTGCCAGCAGTCTCACGTCCTTCACCACTCTATCCATCCCCGCCAGCACGTCACCGCCTCCCCAATCCACCTTAAACTTGACAGTTCTGCTACGCTTGCGTTTAGATCTCTTGTTCTTCATTTGCTGAATCTTGCAGCTCATCCTTTCCGGGATGCTGCTAGCCACCATTTCGTATGGCAGCGTGCAGCGCGCAACCGTTAGGTAGGCCAGGCCGAAGTCAAGCCTGGCTTCCCCTGTGATTAACCTCGTCAGGTCTTTGCGGCCACACACTATGCGGTCCAGACGGGACAAGCAGTGTCTAGCTTCCAGGTAGTGAAGTTTCAGTCCATCTGTCGTATAGAAGAATATTTCTCCTCTGTTCCATAGCTCTTTGGTCTTATCTGTCATTTTGGACGGAAATGATCTTACTCGCCAGTAGTTCAATCTCCTTATAGGTTCTTTCGACAGATAGGAGGTGGGTAATGGCCTCCATGGACACCTCAATACCATTCCGCTGTTCCACTACAAATCTTAGTCTTTCCCAGCGCGGGCACTCGCAAAGTAAATGAATTGCAGTTTCCTCCTCCCCGCAGTCGCAGTTGGGGTCGCTGGCCAATCCAAGTTTGAATAGCTTGGCTTTGAACGGCCCATGCCCACTGATAATAAAATTTAAAGACCTAGATGGTCTGAAGTGCTTGAATTCCCATTTGAAATTACGCGAGGGAGAAATGCGAAGGCATCTCTGCCCGTATCGCCGCTCCTCCCATCTGCGTTGCCACGCCGCCACCGCGTGCGTGCGTAGCGTGCGCATAATATGATTTTCAATGTTAATTTCGTTATTGTCCAGATAGAAGGTATGTAAATCTTGCTTTAGGCTATATCTGGCCGCGGCCAGTTGCAGTTCCAGATCCAGGGGCAACTGCCCCGCCAGCACCTGAAGAGTAGCGGTTGCGGTTGTCCTGTAAGCTCCTGTGATCGTTAACAATGCTGCTCTTTGTGCCTTTTCTAGCTCCCTCTTCACGAACGCCTTGGAGGTCTCTCTAGCCCATGCAGAGGCAACAGTACGCAATCATGGGCAGGAATGCCCCCCTATAGATGGGTATAGGGCAGATTGGCTGACCAGCCCCTGCGAGCCGGCGATTCTCCTGAGCTTCATAAAGAGGGATTTAGCTTTATTGCACACCTTGGCTGCGTGCGACACAAACCTCAATTGTGGGTCCAATTCAACACCCAGATATGTCTGGAGCTGGGTGACCTGTATCTTGGAGTTCCTGTACTTCAAGGTGGGGCGGTCTGTCCTTGGACGGATGCTTTCTCCCGGGGGCGGTTCTGATCATGTTGGTCATGACCATGAACCTAGGACTTTTCCATAGATATTTCTAGTTTACTGTCTTCGCACAAGGTTTGCCACGAGTTCTAATCCCTTAGCTGCATTTTCTTCGACATCCGCTCTCGACCTGCCTCGGATAACGAAGACTAGGTCGTCGGCGTATGCCACGGCCTCGAGTTGGTGTTCTGCCAATTTCCTTAGCAGAGGATCCATGATCATGTTCCAGAAAATTGGCCCGCTATTGGATCCCTACGGGCAGCCTTTGGTTAGCTCGTAACTGATCTGGTGCCGGATTCTTCGATAACAGCCAGTCTCCCCGTGAAGAAGCTCCGATACAGATAGTACAGGTTTTTGGGGATTCTCCAAAATATCCCTCAGCTGTTTCCATAGATACGGCCGTCAAGCGTTGTCGAAGGCACCCTTGATATCTATGAACACCGCCAAGGTGTACTTGAAAGATGTTTCAAGAGTGAGCATTTCAAGGAGTCGGTTAACCGCATCCTCTGTGGATCTTCTGGATCGAAACCCGTATTGCATGGGGGAGAAGTCTCCCCTGGATCGGATACAGCTTACAATTTTGTTTACGGCCATCTTATCCAGGACTTTGCCGAGGACAGGCAGAAGACATATTGGTCTATACGACTTCGGATCCGTAGGTGGTTTGTTAGATTTCTTTTTAAGTAACGCGACTCGGGCGACTTTCCATTGGTCAGGAAATGTGCCGGTTCTCAGACATCGGTTATAAAGACTTAGTAGCCTCTCCCTGATGTGGGGCAAAGCAGCCCTGATCATTTCGGCATGGATGCCGTCTAGACCGGGTGCCCGTCCCATTCTGAGTTCAGCCACTGTCGTCTCTAATTCTCCCATCTTGAAGTCGTTGGCGTCTTCTCCCTCGTAGCATTCTTCCGCCTCTGCTCTCAGTTGCATCTGCTTCTCGGTTTCGTTGGTCGTCGTGTCCTGCAGTAGGAGTGCCTCGAGTAGAGCTCTGGCTGTCTCGGCCCAGGACTCGGTGCATCTGCCTTCCACCTCGATGGTTGACAGGGCCTCCGAGACCCGAAGCTTGCCTGCCGCGATCTTGTATGGTACTCCCCACGGATCCCGTTCGGTCGCTCGGGTGACGTAGCTTTCCCAGGATTTACGCTTGGCTTCCCTGATCTTCTTGGTCAGCTGGTTCTTGGATCTACTCGCATCGATCAGGCATTGCTCCATAATGGGGCTTTGCCTTCTCTTCTGCTTTTGATACCTTCGTTTAAGCCTCCTGGCTATTTTAACCATTTGCGTCAGTTCCTGGTTCCACCAACTTGCCACCTTTGCTCTCTTCACGGGCCCATGAGGAATGGTCCGATCAGCTGCCCTCGTGAAGCACTCTGTTACAGATGCCACTTCGAGCTCGACGGAGTTCTGCCATTCCGGATCATAAGCCATTCGAACTTCCTCCAGTATTGCCTTCTGGAAACCGCCCCAGTTCGCGTTCCTTATTCTATACTTATGTTTAGGAGCTGTGTCATCCATAAGCGCTACAACTTCCACCTCGAACCGAATCGCATTGTGATCGCTTTGGATCAGAGAGTCCTGAAGTCGCCAGTTCCGGAGCCGTGAGCCCATGGCGTCATTCACCACGGTAATGTCAATATTGGAGCCGATTTCTTTGAGCGTCTGTCCTACTTTCAGAGTTCGACTGAACGTCTGAAGGGGACTTGGCTCATTTATCACGTACAGGGCATGGCGCATGAACATGCCCAGCACGTATTCACACCTAGGGTCCTGTTCCCCGCTGTGCCATTCATACGCTTTGGCATTAGCATCCATGCCCAGCACCAGTGGCACACCCCTGTCGCAGCGTCTGAGGGCCTCCTCAATTTGGTCGCATATGGGTTCAATCGGGTCTGTCGGCGCACAGTACGCGGAGATCACTCTGAGTGTTTGCGATCCAACTCCTGATATCTCGCAAACGACCAGATCAGGTGTCGTGTGTTGCGCAAGTTCGAGTACTCGGAGATGGGGGTTGTTAATCAGAATAGCAGCCCTATTCCTCTTGCCGATTTCGCCTGCCTGCACTAACCCGAAACGAGCGGTGCAGACCTGCGAGCCTTCCTGGGATGGTGTACGGCTCTTGCAGAGGGAAGAGAAGAGTGTCGCGGAAGCATCCCGCACGCTGCAGAGGGACCGTTTTGCAACTGATTGATGCCATCTGCGAGCGGATGCGAGAAGCTATGTCTTCCCGCATTGACTTGTATGAATCTAAGACCCATAGTCAGTGCGGGAAATTTCGATCTCAGTAGCGAGCTTTAACTCCGGGCACTTCTCGCTGAAGGCCTCGTGCCCCACCTCTTTCCTCTTACTTCGAACACAGTTGACACATTTTGTTACGGCCTGTTCAGGGCATGCGCCCTCGTGCTCTCCAGCGCAGTTGCCGCAGACCCTTTTCTCCTTACAAACAGCCTTCCGGTGTCCAAAACGGGCCCCCAACAATTTGTGCTATTTGTGCAATGCAATGAAGGAACAATTCCGTCACACTGGATCCAGAAAACACGGTAAAGAATAGAAAGTGTATTTGACATGAATATTTCGATGCGTTTTTTAAACAAATCCATATTTTTACTTTCCCGTATACGTACGTATACACGGAGTGATATACGTAGTATAGGGAAAGTTATGTAATACTGCGCGAAAAAATGGCGAATTTTCGGCGGAAAAAAATTCATTGCTGGGCCGTGATAACGAAAAAGTGGCTAAAACCAGTTGCTAAATTAAGAAAAAAAATTCCCCAACACGTGGTGTAGCCAGAAACCCTCTTTTGTGGGTCCTTAATATCGAAAAACCAATTGAAAGGAAAACGTCCGTCTGTCCGTCTGTGAACACTGCTAGCGCCTAAACCATACGTACGATTTCTTCCAAAATGGATATTTCCCGGTCGATCTGATCCTAGTCGAAGCTCTGAGATTTTGAAAAATATTCGTCAAAATTTGGGGGTACTTTACATGTAGCCCCCCGGACATTTTCAAAATTTCCTCAAAAACGACTCCTGATTTTTCTTAATTTTTTTGTATGAATAGAGTAAAATACACTTATTAACATGGCATAGGTCCGATTTTCACGGATAACTCTGAATTTTCGAAAATTGTGAAAATTTGAATTTTTTCGATGTCTCTCTCCAACTACAAAATTGAAGATAGAGATTTTTCGTTCAAATAAAATGTGCTCTCCAAAGTGAGTTCTTTGTTTAAGGTCATGTACATTGTTCTGAAAAGTTTAGTAGTTTTCGCGCAATATTGCGTGCAATATATGCATTTTTTAAAAATTACAAAAACTAGATTTCTCAAAAACGGCTCCAAATTTTTCTTTAAACGTTTGGTGGGTATAGTTCTTAATGTATTTTATGAGATGACAATAACGCCATATTGCTCTATTCTTTTGTTTTTTCAAAATTGCAAATATGTAATTTTTGTTGACTTGTCTCTCACGTCGTTAATATTTACACTAGCGTCGAATTGTTTACATTATTATATTTATGAGTACATGTGCTTTAAATAATGTCAAGTAAAGTTTATCGAAAACACAACCGTTTTCTATGGAAACTAGCTCAAATTTCCGCATTTTCAGAAAAGCTCAAACGCCATTTTCTCATAAATGGCTTCAATTTTTTTCTTTAAACTTTTCGAACGTATAGTGCTAGTTGCACTCTTTAATATGACGTAAAGTTTATTCTGAGGATTTTTTTTTCAAAAATTACACATATGTAATTTTTTAAAAGGATCTCTCACATCTTTAATATTCACATTACCAGCAATTTGTAATCATTATTATATTTATGAGAGTAAGTGCTTCAAATAACTTTAAATAAAGTATTTTGAAAACTCAAAACTTTTCTGTGAAAATGAGCTTCAAATTTCGAAATTTTGAAGTAGCGCTAAAACGCAATTTTCTTTAAAACGGCACATAATTTTTAAAAGAAAATTGTCATTTAGGACTAGGTTTTTGTGTTCTTTAATATTATAAAATTAATATTTTCGTTCTACCAATTGGAAACCGAAAAAATTAAGAAAATGACAAAAAATGCACTTTTGGCGGTGATAGATAGTAGCTGGCAAGAAAGAGTACGTGGCAATTCGGAATAGCTAGCGAAGACCCAAGGAAATAGAAAACTAATACGGGAAAGTCTGTGCCATTCTGTAGCACCACTTAATATATTTAAAATGCAATTCGTCACGTCTTCTTGAAATTCTCTTTCTTTAAAGACTTCATTTAGAAAGATTGGTTACGTGTGAGAGCCGCAAAGGGAAGGTTTACTGCTGAAATAATATCGGAGACGATATTAGTTTCTTATTGATACGGAGATCGTTGTAAATAATAGGTTTATGAGAACTATAATGTCTAATTCTGGTCTTTATATTAATTACACAGAACAATATATACTACGGTAAAGGTATTTTAATAAAAAATAATTGATATAGTGATACTTAATGTTACATATTTCATAATTTTGAGTACATATTTCTGTATATTATAAAACTATATAAGTACATATTTTCCCAATTTTTAGTACATAATTATCCGGGCCCTAATAATAATAATAATAATAATAATAATAATAATAATAATAATAATAATGTGGCTTAATAGGGAAAGAATGAAGCCACAATCGGAAGCACTTGTAATAGCTCCCCAAGATCAGGCGTTGAGAACGACATTATGATAAAGCGGTTCTCAAAATTTCCCAACATGATAAATGCGGCATTGTCAGGAACACGTAGAAACCATTGATAACAGAGGCGTATCAACGGTATGGCAGACGTGGCACGTGCAATGGGCGCCATTCACTAAGGGCGCTATTTTCAGTATATCCGCTTGAACAAATAACAACTTTCACTTGAAGTAACCTGTCGGGAGCAAAAATTTGATACTTGCCATGGGCGCCTGAATGCCTAGATACGCCTCGGATTGATCATATTGTCTCAGCTTGTCCAATCCTAGCAAAGACCGAATACTTGAAAAGACACGACAGGGTGTGTAGCTAACTCCACTGGCAGATCTGTATCGCCCTCGGAAGTTTCAAACACATGCCCCAAGTGGTGCGAACACTCACCAAAACCGGTGACGTCTGTTGGATTGTGTACGATATTGTACGACCAACAAATTCAAACGGATCGCACGATAGCGGCAAACAAACCGGAAATAGCCATCCGGGATTTGAAGAACAAATCGTGTTTACTTGTCGATGTTGCTGTACCTTGCGATCAAAACGTCGTTACCAAGGAAGCAGAGAAACGTTTTAATCATCTAATGCCAGCTGAACAAAAGGATGTCGTAAAGGCTCTTATGGCTGTAAGGAAATCTTACTACTGAATAAAGTCATCCTGAATGATGTAAAGAAACGCAAACGTAATTTGAGCATGGCTTGGATTGACTACCAAAAGGCCTTTGATAGTGTACCACACGATTGGATTTTGAAGACCCTGGAGATCTATCGATTTCATCCTAGACTTATTGAATTTTGCAAGGCTAGTATGAAGTCGTGGAGTACCAGGTTACTAATACACAGCGGAAAGGAAGCAGTAGAAACCAGAAGTATTCAGATTAACAGGGGTATTTTTCAAGGAGATTCACTATCCCCTCTGCTGTTTTGCATTAGTTTGATCCCACTATCGAGACAGTTGTCGCAAGCTGACTTTGGTTTTAAGCTCCATGGTGATGAAAGGCCAGTATCACATTTGTTTTACATGGATGATCTGAAAGTGTTTGCTAAGAATGAAGCGATTCTCTCCCAAATGCTGTCTGTCGTGAATGACTTTAGCAATGACATCTGCATGAAGTTTGGTCTTGACAAGTGTGCAAAAATCAATTTAAAAAGAGGGAAACTCACAACGTCTGAGAACATTGAAATTGATACGCACACTGTGATTCAAGATCTTGAGCCAGGTAAAACTTACAAATATCTGGGCATTGAAGAATGTGAGACCATCTCGAATGACAGAATGAAAAGAGAATTCGTTGGGAGTATTATAGGAGAGTGAGACTGGTCCTGCAGTCCGCTCTGAATTCCAGGAATAAAATATCTGCAATAGGTAGTTTGGCGGTACCTGTAGCCGAATACAGTTTTGGACTAGTGGACTGGACTGAGCAAGAAATTCGCACCATGGATCGAAAAACCAGAAAACTGCTAACAATGCATCATGTTGCCCACCCTCGAGTTGATATACATAGACTTTATGTGTCACGTAAGGAAGGAGGAAGAGGCCTCAGACAAATTGAGGCCTCCTGGCACAACGCAATAGTCGGGTTGGGGAAGTATGTAGTCAGCCATCAAGACGACCCTCTAATGAGGCAGGTCATGAAATCTGACCGAAGAATGGGAAACAGAGGCATTGTTAGTGTAGCAAGAAACATTGCGAAGAAAACTAGGCAAGACACGTCGAATAACACAGACACTGAACTTCTGATGCTGCTAAACATGAAGTGTGAGACACAAAAATTGTTAAAGAAATCGTGGAGAGACAAACCACTCCACGGACAATACTTGAAACGAATGGACAAGGTTCAGATCAATAAAGATCAATCATTTATGTGGCTTAAAAGAGGAAGAATGAAGCCAGAATCGGAACCACTTGTAATAGCTGCCCAAGATCAGGCCTTGAGAACACGACATTATGATAAAGCGGTTCTCAAAATTTCCCAAGATGACAAATGCCGCATTTGCCTGGAGCAAGTAGAAACCATTGATCATATTGTCTCAGCTTGTCCAATCCTAGCAAAGACAGAATACCTTAAAAGACATGACAGGGTGTGTAGCTACCTCCACTGGCAGATCTGTACCGCCCTTGAAGTTCCAAACACATGCCCCAAGTGGTACGAACACTCACCGAAACCGGTGACGTCTGTTGGATTGTGTACGATATTGTACGACCAACAAATTCAAACTGATCGCACGATAGTGGCAAACAAACCGGATATAGTTATCCGGGATTTGGCGAAAAAATCGTGTTTACTTATCGATGTTGCTGTACCTTGCGATCAAAACGTCGTTACCAAGGAGGCAGAGAAACGTCTTAAATACAAGAGTTTGGAAATCGAGATCAGCCGAATGTGGGGCGTAAAAGCACAGGTTGTCCCGATAGTTATCGGAGCTCTGGGATTTGTTCCGCAAAATTTGAGTAAGAACTTGTCTAAACTCCCAGGTAATTCAAAAGACTGGAAAGTGCAAGAAATTGCTTTATTTGGAACAGCCCACATTTTGCGTAAAGTATTGTAGAGGCACTGATAGTCACCGAATATGCTCCTTAGGTAGCTGGTTGCAACCTGGAGTAGATTTTATATTCAGCCGACTCATAAGATCTTTAGTCGTGATGTAATGGAATAATAATAATAATTATAATAATAATAATAATAATAATAATATTTGAAATAGAGATCAGCCGAATGTGGGGCGTAAAAGCACAGGTCGTACCGATAGTTATCGGAGCTCTGGGATTTGTTCCGCAAAATTTGTGTAAGAACTTGGCTAAACTTCCAGGTCATTCAAAGGACTGGGAAGTGCAAGAAATTGCTTAATTTGGCACAGCTCACATTTACGCAAAGTATTGTAGAGGCACCGACAGTCCCAAGATCTGCTCCTTAGGTAGCTGGTTGCAACCTGGAGTAGATTTTAGACTCAGCCGACTCGTAACATCTGTAGTCGTGGTATGGTGCAATAATAACAATAATAAAATTAATAATAATAATAATAATAACTCCACCTAGGGAGTACACGACCTTGCAGTTGGTGGTGGAGCTTGAGTACCCCCATGAGCCTTAAAGCTATGTCAGTGGTAGCCTAGCTGCCGTTAGGGCCTCCCTTGCTGAATAGGTTGAAGGTGAGGGGTCTGACGAAGAAGTACTCCATCCTGAGGAGAGTGGGAAGTAAGAAGAGAGGGAAGGGTCATGAACTTTTGGACTTCCTGCTCTCGGCCCATAGAGGGTACAGGAGAGAAACTGGGTTGGCACACCAGGCCACTGATTAGAGTGGAGGCCCGAACCTTGCATTAGCCAGCGAAGGGGGCTGCCTTCAGCAGTCAGTGAAAATCCCGTAGGGTTTAGTAATGCCGACTGGCGATCGAAGGGACCCCTTGCTGGGCCCTGCGGGGGGATGCCCCGAGGCCACTGTGGGTCGCAGTAACGGATGGCAGGAAACAACCGGAGGGTTAAGTGTGACCTGTGAACTCGAACTTGCGTCCTGCGAATCTTCAATTCAAACCAATGAGCAAAATGGATAGATCAAGAAATGTAATGAATCTTAACGTGCCTTGTTCTACCAATGTCCCATACCTGCTCAGAAACCGAGCTAATGTCACCTTGTCGACGTCTGGCCATCCCACGGGTGTTAGTCCCAGGGACCCAGAGCCGGCAGTAGCTCGAAGCCATCGTCAGAGATGGACCCGGGATGAATTAAAGGAGGTAATGTGGTGCTTTTACTATGCAAAAGCGAAAAATGGGGGCTCAGAAATAGAAGTCTTCAAGGTATGGAGAGAGCGGAACCCAGATATGTGACCTACCCTAGACTCAAAGAAGCTTGCCAGTCAACGTCGATACATACTCAGCAGTGGAAAATTCACAGCAGAACAACTTGCTGACATTGAGAGAAATGCGGAGTATGTACTTCGCTCGAACTATCCACATGACGAACATGTAGAACTTGAAAATGATGATTCCGTGGAAGGTTCATCTCTTTCCAGTGAAACACACGTCAGTAATGAAAATCCATCTGGCAATGAATTACACGATAAGGTCATGGTGCGAAATCTCCTTCGGCGCGAGATAGAAAGAGTTAGTCAACTTCCGTTTGAATCTCGCGAACCGTTGAGGAGAATATACGGAAATGTCAAAGCTAAAAGAGTGATAGAAACAGTGAATTCTGTCTTAAATGAGGTGGTAGAGACCCAGGCGGAGATCTAGATATTACTGAAATCAATCACATCATATATGCAACTGGATATCTAGTATCTCAGATAATTTTGGGGCCAGCCAAGAACACCGACGGCCGACAGCAAACAGAATAAACAGCTCTGTACCCCCCATGGACGAACAGAATTATGAAACGGATAGCCGACACTCGGCGCGAAGTATCACTCTTAGCTGAGGCATCTTCTAATCAACGCACACCTCTAAAGTTCAACGAAAAATATTCAATGTTGAACAAAAATACCAATTGAAAATGACACCAGCAGGCTAATGGTAGTTGAGAAGCTGAAAGAGAAAATTCAAACATGGGCTCAACGAATTAGACGTTACAAACGCAGAATAGATTTCCGTGTGCAGAATCGGTTGTTTGAAACAGACGCGAAGAAAATTCTGTCGCAATCTGACTCAGAAACCGAATGGCAATGCTGTCACTCCTTCAAAAGATGATGTCGAGGCATTTTGGGCAGCAATCTGGGAAGAGAGTAGATCCTACAACAAAGATGCATCTTGGCTTCAATCTGAAGTTGATGCTGCAAATGAACTTGTGGAAACAGTGGAAGATGTTCACGAATTCTCGGAAGAAGACCTCTTCCAAGCAATTAAGAACATGGGAAACTGGAAATCCCCCGGAATTGATAAGATCCAGATTTATTGGATTAAGAGACTAACAGCATTACATCCGCATCTGGCAAAGGCTATTAATAATATTTTAGAAAATCCAAAGGAACTCCCGGAATGGCTCACACGCGGCATCACGTATCTGCTACTTAAAGAGGGAGACAGCTCTTTGGCGAAGAACTACAGGCCAATCACTTGTCTGCCAGTACTGTACAAAGTTATAACTTCAGCCATAGCTGACAAAATGTACAGACATCTAGATAAGATCATCTAATGCCAGCTGAACAAAAAGGATGTCGTAAAGGCTCTTATGGCTGTAAGGAAATCTTGCTACTGAATAAAGTCATCTTGAATGATGTAAAGAAACGCAAACGTAATTTGAGCATGGCTTGGATTGACTACCAAAAGGCCTTTGATAGTGTACCACACGATTGGATTTTGAAGACCCTGGAGATCTATCGATTTCATCCTAGACTTATTGAATTTTGCAAGGCTAGTATAAAGTCGTGGAGTACCAGGTTACTAATACACAGCGGAAAGGAAGCAGTAGAAACCAGAAGTATTCGGATTAACAGGGGTATTTTTCAAGGAGATTCACTATCCCCTCTGCTGTTTTGCATTAGTTTGATCCCACTATCGAGACAGTTGTCGCAAGCTGACTTTGGTTACAAGCTCCATGGTGATGAAAGGCCAGTATCACATTTGTTTTACATGGATGATCTGAAAGTGTTTGCTAAGAATGAAGCGATTTTCTCCCAAATGCTGTCTGTCGTGAATGACTTTAGCAATGACATCTGCATGAGTTTGGTCTTGACAAATGTGCAAAAATCAATTTAAAATGAGGCAAAACTGACAAACGTCAGAGAGCATTGAAGTTTATATGCACACTGTGATACAAGATCTTGAGCCAGGTAAAACTTACAAATATCTGGGCATTGAAGATGTGAGACCATCTCGAACAACACAATGAAAGAAAATTCTCAAGGAGTATTGCAGACGAGTGAGACTTGTCCTGCAGTCTGCTCTGAACTCCAGGAATAAAATATCTGCAATTGGTAGTCTGGCGGTGCCTGTAGTTGAGTACAGTTCCGGACTAGTGGACTGGACTGAGCAAGAAATTCGCACCTTGGATCGAAAAACCAGAAAACTGCTAACAATGCATCATGTCGCCCACCCTCGAGCTGATGTACATAGACTTTATGTGTCACGTAAGGAAGGAGGAAGAGGCCTCAGACAAATTGAAGCCTCCTGGCACAATGCAATAACGGGGATGGGAAATTATGTAGTCAGCCATCATGATGACCCACTAATGAGGCAGGTCATGAAATCTGACCGAAAAAATGGGAAACAGAGGCATTGTTAGTGTAGCAAAAAGCATCGCAAATAAAACTATGCAAGACACGTCAAATAACACAGACACACCGAACTTCTGGTACAACTAAACATGAAATGTGAGACACAAAAAATGTTTAAGAAGTCGTGGAGGGACAAACCTCTCTATGGGCAATATCTAAAAAGAATAGACCAGGTGCAGATCAATAAAGATCAATCATTTATGTGGCTTAAAAGGCGAAGAATGAAGCCAGAATCGGAAGCAGTTCTAGTAGCTGCTCAAGATCATTCGTTGATAACACGACATTATGATAAAGCGGTTCTCAAAATTTCCCAAGATGACAAATGCCGAATTTGCCAGGAGCAAGTAGAAACCATTGATCATATTGTCTCAGCTTGTCCAATTCTAGCAAAGACCGAATACATAAAAAGACACGACAGGGTGTGTAGTTACCTCCACTGGCAGATCTGTACCGCCCTCGAAGTTCCAAACACATGCCCCAAGTGGTACGAACACTCACCAAACCGGTGACATCGGTTGGATTGTGTACAGTATTGTACGACCAACAAATTCAAAACGGATCGCACTATAGCAGCAAACAAACCGGATATTGTTATCCGGGATTTAGAGAAAAAATCGTGTCTACTTGTGGATGTTGCTGTGCCTTGCGATCAAAATGTCGTTACCAAGGAGGCAGAGAAACGTCTTAAATACAAGAGTTTGGAAATCGAGATCAGCCC
>JAHLJT010008446.1:131664970-131727312 GCA_031308135.1 Acheta domesticus
CACGGAGTCAGATCCGTTCCTCAATCTGTGACATCGGGATGAACTCCACACGGTCTTTAGCGTAGTGACGGACATTGTGTTACGCCGGCAGTCGGCACTTGTGCCCTGCCACTCACAGCATGACGCAAAGCCTCTAACGGCATCACTTCATCAAGTGCTACAGGCTGCCCGAATTTAAAAGTTTTCATTCGCACGTATGCGGGGGCTGACATTTGAAAACCAGGCCACGACGGCATATGTGCCTGGTCATCGTGGCCGGTACGGAGAATTCGCTCGGCTGGTGCAGAGCACATCGTCACCGCATCACGACACGGCTAGACTCCAGCCCCAGCAGCGAACGGGTCGAAAGCTCGCTCAGATTCGCTCCCAGGCGGCCGAAGGGTACGGGACGTGCCCCTCCCTGCTCCGCCAGGCGACCCTTCGCCGCCTCTCCCCGCCCGTGCGGCAAGTGTTTTGCGGCCACCGGGCGAGCTCCGCTCCCGTGGGCCGGTCTACAGGAAGAACGGGCGGGCCATGCTCGCCCGCTAGTGACAACAATACGGAGGACGACGACAGCATGTCGCACTCACCGCAAAACGTACCACCCCGACAGGGAGACGATCCTGAAACCCCGCGGCGGAGCATCGTGCTACACCTGGCGCGGGAAGAAGGAGAATCTTGGAGCAGCGCTATGGTGTCGCCACTCGCGGCTGATGCGCAGCCCTCGGGCGACTCCGGAAACAAGCTACAGCGAGCTGCCCCACGAGGTACTCCTGGCCTTCGCCCGTACGAAGGAAGCGGAGCTCCTCCAGTTTTGGAGGACGCAGGCACCGCCAAACCACTCCCCGTCGGTCCGGGAAAGGGCGCGCGAAATCAATGCGCGCACCCCGCCCCCGGCACCGACGCAAAAGCGGCAACGTGGCCCCGCCTCTCCGCCAGACGCAAGGCCTGGACTTGACGCTCAACCTTGCGAGCGGCTTACGGAGGAAACCGCCCCTCCCACCCAGCAAAATGACCTGGCCCCACCCGGGACCGAGGGGGTGGGCTCGCCCTTGGCGCGCTCACCACCGGTAAAGCGGTTCTGCACCGAGGGCAGTGTGACGCCTCCCAGAGCCTAATCGACGCCCCTTAGCGGCCACGAGACACAGCACGACCCCAACCCCTCCGAACTCCCGCTCGAGCGAGAGAAAAAGAGGGGGAAGAAGAAGAAGACGAGTCTAGCTGCCCAGGAAGCAGCCGCTCGCAACGCCGCAGCCGACACCGCGGAGGAGGCGGCGGACGGGACCTCCGGCAGGGAAGGTAATGCGCCAACGGGCTCTGAAGCACGCCGGCCTCCCACCCCACTCCCCGACACAGATCCTCCTCTCGGCGAGATATCGGCCGCCTGGCAGACCGACTCCGTGCGCCAGTGCGGCTAGCCCCGCTCTACGAATGGCGAGGCGGGCGCCTCCGTGCAGGCCCCTACCACGGAACCTGAACCGGCGGTCGCTTCACGACCGTCCAGACGTTCCTATTACTTCCGGCTGAACATACACCCAGACGCGGTAAAACAGCACGCGAAGCAATAGGAGATGTCACTGGGAAGTTGGCCACAATCGGCCGCGTCAAAACCCTAAAGGGCAAAATTGGCTACCAGGTGTCAACCTCCTCCCCAACTGCTTATCGTGAAGCCGAGAGATACGCCAAGCTTCACATCTTTTTGTATGGGCTCCCACCCCCACCTCCCCAGAGTGAACGTATACATCGCGTGTACATTAAACAGGTTCCGCGCGGCTTCACTGCTGACGAGGTGCGCGAGGAGCTTGTAGGCCCAGGCCTCCACCCGTTGGGCGTTCATCATGTTCGCCGCGAACTCTCCGAACCCGCCGGAACTTCGGAGGGCAGTGAAGCCGTAAGTGGCAAAGTCACCGAAACTCGGTCCGTGCCCACGGGGACTTTTCGCGTCACCCTCCGCGCGGACGAGTCGCGCAAAGCTTTCAAAATTAGGGCCATTGCTTCGTGCGACGTTCAAGTTGTTCGGGAACAATGGAAGCGCCCTCGCTTCTGCGAGAGATGCTGCAGGTGGGGACACACCCGTAAAAACTGCGAATATCCCTTAAGATGCAAGATCTGTACGGGTGAGGGCCTCCCGACAGACAAGCCCGGCACGAAGGACTGCCCCATACGCGGTACCTCGGCCCGCCCGAAATGCTGCAATTGCTGCGGGCAGCACACAGCATCATATACAAAATGCGGAAAATGCAAGCCGTTGCAGCGCTCATCAAGCACTCAACAAGAACCTGCCGAGAGGCCACAAGCCGCGACGCCCCATCGGGCGCGGCTCCTCGGCAGAGAGCGAGCGGCGAGGCGACCTGGTCAAAGGTGGCGGGTTCGGGCGCCGCTCAAGCCCCCAATGCGCAAAACAAAGAGGTGCAAGAGACGCGGTCTCGCGCTCTCGCTACCCAACTGGGTGCACTCTCCAAAGACCAGATTCGGGGAATGATCCACTTGCTTACATCACTACAGCCCAACAATGGCGCATAATAATCAAAATTATCTGTCTCACTGCGAAGCACTACTGCGAACATGCACCTGGAATGTTCAAAGTGCGCGCGAAAAGACCCAGGTAATACAAAACTTTGCCATCGAGAGACAACTCGATATTTTGGCGCTGCAGGAAACGTGGTTTCACGAGCATCACACTGCCCGTATTCACGGATACGCAGTGTATCGCCGAGACCGCGAGGTCAAACGGGGGGGCGGTGTTGCGCTCTTGGTCCGACGCGATATCCCCCTGCTCGAAGTAACGATCCCACCAGGCGCCTTGCGTTCTCTAGAGGCGGTCGTGGTAAGAGTTTGGACGGTTGGTGGCCGACTCACAGTCGCGTCCGTCTACTGCCCGAACCAGCAACTCGACACTGCCTGTATCGACGCGATACTCGCGTTAGATACTAAAGTTCTCATCCTAGGAGACTACAATGCAAGGAACAGACAGTGGGGTTGCCTCGGTGCAAACCGAAACGGCACCCGTTTAGCCAACTACATTGCGACGAGACGCGGCGTATACGTATGCGCCCCGAAAGAACCCACGATCTACCCGTCGACTGGAAATCCGGGAATTATCGACCTTGCGATCGCGAAAAGAATCGATTGCGCAGTCCCGCTCTCAATCTCATATCTGTTTTCCGATCACAGGCCGTTGACATTCGTGGTTTCGTCTCTCGCCGCAGCACGCCGCAACAAATTAAAAATATCTCACAACACCAACTGGGCCGGTTTCACTGCTCACATAAGCACAGTGCTTGAGCGGAAACCGTTAAATTCACAGGACGAAATCGATAGCGCGGTGACCCACATCACCTCCGCGATTCGTACGTCCTACAAATTAAACACCAAAATTACTCGCGAACCGGAATTACGTCCTGAGCTTACAGATGAGCAGCGAAGGACGCTGCGGGAGCTCCGCAGATATTCTAAACTTCACAGTCGCTACGGCGATCCCGCGGACGGAGCGCGGGCGCGAGCTCTCAGCGGAGAATTTCGCAAATCTCTACAAGACGAGAGAACGATCGAAGACTGCAATCTTCGTGAAAGAAACCTCTGGGGATTATCAAAGGCGCTGGGCCTCAAGGCGGGAGTTAACCGCCCGCTCCGCACCACCTCGCCACCACAGCAGCCAGGTCATACCGCTCTGCCGCCGGAATACGTGTGGGAGGACGCCGCCGAACTCTTCGCGGAGACGCTAGAACGGCAATTCCACCCACTTGACTCTGGCATGTTCGGAGACCAGAGCACTGTTGCACGCCTGAGAGAGTACCTGACCGCCGCACCGAGCACCTCTGCGCGACGTGTGACGGGAAGGGAGCTCCGTGACGTGCTGCGACACCTCAACACGCGCAAGGCATGCGGGCCGGACGGTATAACAGCCGCCCAGCTTCGCGCGCTTGGCGCCAACGGAGTGGAGTTTCTGCGGGAGCTTTTAAACGCGTGCCTAGCGCTAGGATATTTCCCCAGAGCGTGGAAAATCGCGACAGTATCCATGATACCAAAACCAAACAAGGACCAACTTCTTCCGAGCAGTTACAGACCAATTAGTCTCCTTTCGCTTCTTGCTAAATCTTTCGAGCGCCTGATCCTGGAGCGCCTGCAACAGGAAATACGGCGCCTTAAGCTTCTTAGAGATGAGCAATTCGGATTTCGAATTGGCCTCAGTTCCGCGCAACTGACGCGGCTATGTACCGAGATTGGTCTCTCTCTCGAAAGACGGCAGAACTTGCCGGTGGTTTTTCTTGACATGCGGTCGGCTTTCGATTCTGTATGGCACGAGGGAGCTCTCGCGTGTCTTGCGGACATCGGAATCAGCGACTGCTACGTTGGACTAATCGCAAGCTTCTTGGCAGAAAGGCTATTCAAGGTTCGCGTCAATGGCGTACAATCGTCCTTAAGACGAGCCGTAGCAGGCGTGCCACAGGGAAGCGTGCTCTCCCCGACCGTATTCGTCCTGTACGTCAACGACGCGCCACTCTCAGTTGAACAACACAGCGGCATTCAATATTGCGGACTCCTAATGTTTGCGGATGATTTCGCCTATTATGCGAAGTTGGCAGACAGAAGGAAATCGGTGAGATATCTGAACGATTGCCTCGCTGAGCTTCCCGAATGGCTGAGCCGTAAAAAGCTCACCCTCAACCTTGACAAGTGCTCTGCCGTCAACTTCACCCGACAGAGGGCAGACCCCGATGAAGTCGTGAGCTTGGCCGGCGCAAATCTACCCTGGCAAAAGTCGGCGAAGTATCTTGGTGTGATGCTCGATAGCGGCCTCCGCTGGCACACCCACGCCAAGTACGTTAGCCAAAAATAACTGCCCGAACAACTCTCCTACGCCCGCTCTTAAGAGCTCCGGAACTCCACCCTGCCCTCAAGCGCCGCCTATTCACCGCTTGCGTGCGTTCCATGTGGTCCCCTGCGAGGTGTTCGCGGCGGCACCACTCTCCACCCTCCGTCCGATTCGCTCGGCGGAAAACCGTGCGGCGCGCCTCGCGGCGCTCCCGCACCTCCCTCCCCCCACCTAACAGATACCCTAGAAACGCCGACGTGTTTGGAGTTCTGGGTGTAAAAAACCAATTCTTGCCGGAGCTCCAAAGGCGCGCAACTGCGGCGCTTACCAGGGCGCTGAGTCCGAAGGCGCCGCGCATCCTGCGCGAGACCGGCCGAGAGGCGAACAGCGACACACATCGGTCCTATCTACGGAAAGGGCCGAAACACGTCGCCTTCACCTTCCGCGCGCTGCCTCATGACACGCTTGCTACCCTGTGTGAGCAAGCAGAGGCAGCCGAACGCGGGGGGAAGAATCGTCTTCGGCCGTGGGACGCGCGAAGAACGCGACGCCGCGCCGCACCTGCCACGCCTCCAATTGGGTCTGAGCGCCACGGACACTTTGACCCAAGTCAGTGCCGTGGCGAACAGAAGAATAGTGTGGTGCAGTGTTGTGTTGTGCAGTGGGTGTGAATGAGTAGAATGAATGGTTATGTATATAATGAAACAAGAATGAATGATGTGTGAATGGAATAAACAAACAAAAAAGAACATTTCAGTTAAATCTCAATCACAATTTCTATAAAAGTTTTACTTAGGATTAAGATAAATAAAATAATAAAATTTTCTGTTAAGTTAGGTATGTCAAAGTGCTACATTAGTAATTAGAAAATTAGATTTAAGCTAAAATTAAGTTAGTTTTAGTTAATTTTAGTTAGTTAAACAAAGATCTCTCCCTCTCAGTCGCAAGGCAGCAGCCTACCGTAAATAATTTAAAGAAAATAAACTCCCGCCTCCTGAGGGGTACTGTGGAGGGGAAAGAAGGGTCGAAAGCAGCGCCTCCGCAACGCAGGTACCTTTTCTTGTGTCCAGGGTGCCGAGCCATTCAAAAGACTTCAGCTCACAATCACAATACAGTGATTGTAATTGTTTCATTCACTAATTTGATTGCCACTTGTCATTCATTAATTTTAATACTTAGAATTAGGACTTTTATTAATATTTCACTGCTCGGGCTCGGCATGCATTTTGTATATATTATAATAGTTTAAAATTGTTTATATCTTTTCTTTCATAGATTATAAGTTTTTATATTCCAAGAGGCATTAACACTATAACTTCAGTTCAGCTAATTAAATTAATAATTACCTTCAGTTTGCGTTTTCTTATCTTTCGGCCGACTCATTTCCTCTTTCGAGGTGGTTCTCCGTCCCTCTTCTCTTTTAGTAGCCCTCTGGCTACGTCACCTGAGCTACCGGAGGCCGATATGTGTGTGTGCTAACATAGCCAGCAGTCTAGTCCTGCTGTTGGCTCATCATCGTGCGTGGCGACGTGTGAAAGGTGGGTACCAGGTGAGTACCGCATCGGCACGCGCTCACAGGGCACGGACGCGCGGTGCGCACACGCTACGATTGGGAGGGGAAGCCATGATTCCATATCTTGAGAGAATTCTCGAAGTTATTGATAACAATGGTAATGTCCCTAATGATAGATAAAAAGCTACAGCAATTCCTGGAGGAGCTCATTCGTGAATGTCCCACGCCGTCTATAGATCAAGTAGCTTAACATCGGTAGCATGTAAATTGTTAGAACATCAAATTGCCGACTGCATGCGACATATACGGAAAAAGGTTAACTTCCATACTTGAATACCAACACGGCTTTAGATCAGGATATTCTAGCAAAAGTCAGCTAGCTATTGTTTGTCAAGACATTGACGATTCACTGGACCAAGGAGAAAGAATTGATGCAATCGTTATATACTTTTCTTAAGTGTTCGATTCAGTTCCTCATGACAGACTTCTAAATAGAATTATCGAATCGGAAGTAGATCCTCGAGTAGCCACCTGGATATGGCAATTTCTCCGCGGTCGGACACAGCGAGTGCGAATTGATGACTTTGTATTCGACGAGGCTTATGTAACGTCCGGCGTCCCTCAGCAAAGCGTGTTAAGGCCGCTACCTTTAACTGCCTTGCGCTTAAGAAGGAATTTCTTAGGAAGAGAAAGTTATGTAAGCTGCGCGAAAAAGCGGCGGATTTTCGGCAGAAAAACTCTTATTACAGGACCCTGGTAACAAAAAAGTGGATAAATCGTGTTGCTAAATTTAGAAAAAAAATCCTCTAACACGTGGTGTTGCCAGAATCCATGTTTTATGGCTCCTTGATAGCGAAAAATCGATTGACGGCAAAACGCCTGTCCGTCTGTCTTTGAACAACGCTAGCGACTAAACCGTTGAAACAACTTTCTCCAAAATTGATATTTCCCGATCGATCTGGCTGATGTCGCGACCCCTGGAATTTGAAACGGATATTTGAATTTTAGGAGGTTCTTTATATGTAGCCTTTGGAACATGTTCAACATTTTCAAAAAAATGGCTCCAACAACTTTGATTAAATTTTGTTGTTGGATAGTCTGAAGGACGTTTAAGAGAATGACGCAGGTCTCATGTTGGTTAACAACTCTGATTTCTCGAAAATTGAAAAAAAAATTTTTTTTCTTAGTGAAATGTGTTCATCAAAAACATCTTCAAATACGGTCATGTTGAATTTTACGAAAATATGAGTATTTTTTGAGTAATTTGGTGACAAAAATAGTCGACCTCTCCCAATTTACTGCGCTTCCAGAACGTAAAATGAATAGTGCTGCTAAGCAGTTGGATGCTACGTAAGTTAGAATTTGTATATTATTTCATATTTCTATGTTCGTTTCTTCAAGCTTTTGTTACAAGTTTTAAAATTAATCTCTTAGAAATTATTTAAAACCTATTTTAAATTGCGTCCTTGAGTTAAATGTGAAAAAGTAGATTTCGTTTAGCTAAATAAGATGTGAGAATAAAAAGTAATGCATCTAAAAACGGAGTACTTTTGATGCACATAAAAATATTATATTTAATGACTATATTTTTTCTATTTTCATTTCCTTGCTAGCGGTATCAACAATTCTAATTAGCAAAAGTGTATCCCATACCAATTAGCGGTCATTGTTGCTTGTAACCCGTTGTTGTAACGCCGCACTGATAACAGAAGGCCATAATGATCTGCCATTTCTTTCGCATTAATAGAAACTAATATTTTTATTTACGGCTAAAATATGCATCGTACATCGTTGGTATTTGCGTGATTTGCGTAAATTCGCCTAATTTTCGCGCAATTTTGCTTGAAAATACGGGCGAGAAAGTACGTGCTGTTTAGCATCACTAGTTAAATTTTTCGTTACTGCTTACGCAGTATGAGAATGTTATGTAATGCTGCAGGAAAAAACGGCGAATTTTCGCCAGAAAAACTCTTATTGCCGGGCCCTGGCAACGAAGAAGTGGATAAATCCAGTTTCTAAACTTGGAAAAAAATCCTTTAACCTGTGATGTAGCCAGAATCCATGGTTTAGGCGTCCTTGATACCGAAACAACGATTGAGGGCAGAGAACGTCTGTCTACCAGTCTGTATGTGAACAACGTTAGCGGCTAAACCGTTCAGTTGATTTTCTCCAAAATTGATATTCCTCAATCGTTCTGGCTGATGTCGCGGCCCCTTGAATTTGAAACCGATATTTTAATTTTCGGGAGTATTTTACGTGAAGACCTTGGGACATTTTCCAAATTTTCAAAAAAGGCACCAAATTTTTGGATTAAATTATGTTGACAGACGCTTAACAGAAATTTGGTCTCATGTTCGTTAAAAACCCAGATTTTCCGAAAATTGCAAAATCCAACTTTTTTCGGCGTCTTCCTACAACTAAAATTAAAAATAGATTTTCTCCTCAATCAGTTTCTTAAAGACGGATTTAAAAATACGGTATGGTACAATTTTTCGAAAATGTGAGTACTTTTTGCGAAATATTGCGTGAAATATAGACAATTTTTAATTTTGTTTTAACACTTTTTTGTCAAAAATGCACCAAATTGTTTGACTAAATTTTGACCTCTGATAGTGTATATTATACGCCCTATAGGACACTTAATAGAGTGGTGAAGGTCTCATGCTCGTTGAAAATTCTGATTTTTTGAAAACATCTTCAAATAGTGCCATGTTTAATTTTTCGAAAATATAAGTCATGGTGACCAGCCATCTGGCTATTTGGAATTCGAGACTTTTCCTGATTTTCCAGATCTGAGAATATAAATTTTCCAGGTCCTGTTTCACACATTACAACATTTTTTTCTGTTTATTACTTAAACGCACTATGTTACTCACGCACTTTTCTTTCGCAACTGAGTACTAGAGTGTAGAATTTTGTATAAAAACGAGCTTTAAAGAAAAATCTTTTTTTTTTTTTTTGGTTTTGTTTTTCTATGAAGCATATGTTACGAATTAATATTCAGTACTATAATACTTAAGAAAGTATTTTTTTTTCAGCCGGAAAGTCGATCTCGGAGCTGATGCCAACGTAGGGCTTGAAGTACCGTATTCCTTACATCGGTTTCGGAAAATGTCGGTCCTACCACGAATAACAGTTTTCAAAACGCAAGTAGGAATATTTTTTCAAAATGTATATTCCGCTGTCGATACTAGGCCTACTAATCAGTTCTCACAATTTAGAGGACAACTGTAGATTATATGACATATCTGAAAATTTCCGATTTTTTTTCAAAATAGAGATTTTGTTTTTATGTTCAACACAGTTTAAATGGATAGATAACATTGAATCATAGGATTGAATATGTTTTAATTACGTTTGATTTTTAAAATAATAAAATGTTTAAATGTTTTCGAACTAATCTTGAATAATATTAAAAGAGGTCTGTATCCAATAATTTAATGAATCCATACCAGTGGCGTGCTTTCCAGGTAAGGTAGGTAAGCTGCGCTTACCCTAAAAAAATCCGTTAAATGTAATTATTATAGTGTGAAATCGCGACTTTCACCATGATGAGAACTCAACTAGGAGTTTAAATTTCTGTCAAGGAAGGGTACACTGCCTTGCGAAGGCACCCGGCCAGAGCGTGGCCCTACATCGAGCATACAACGCTGATGCAGACGGAGACGGAAAGCGGGTGAAAGAGACGGAGGTAGTAAGCGCCGCCACCCGACCCGAAGTGAGCATTGCAATGTTCTCCATCTAAATGCATTAGGGAGTTCGCGCATGCGCTCTTGACTTTTAGAAAGCTCCATTTGGTTGTATGTAGCCCTCTGGTAAGCGCAGCAACCCAGGCCCGCCGCCTACAGCACCACCCAGGGTGGCCCTGAAATGAGCTTGGAGACGTGTTCGCATATGACACAGTGGTAAGCGCCGCCTAGTGAGTCTGGTGTTGTAAGTGGTAATACAAACTCGTGATTTTTTTCATCTGTGCGTATTATTTCTGTGTGCGTTCTTCCCGTGTGCTGCCTTTTGTGCTTCGTAGCGGTAAGGCACTGAGCTATGGCAGAAAATACATGTATAATTGAAGATATTTTAAAAAATCCGTTCAGTTGTACTTTTGTGGAGAAAAGTGATGTTATTCGAGTAGGGAGGCCTGTTCCGGAACTTCCTGACTTCAGATGTTTGCACAAAGAAAAGAAAAGAGAAGGGAATATTTTCGCTATTTTAATACTAAAAAGTATGATCTCACTAATTGGTTAAAGGTAGTAGAAAACTTAATAAATTATTAACTGTTATAAATTATTAACAGGCCATGTTAACTGTTTTCCCATGATCATAATCTATGGAACAAAGAAGGCTATAACAATTTGAACAACCTTTCCAATGCAATAGCAAAAACGAACGTTCACAAAGTCATTTGCATTCACTTGTTCAGCTGGCCAGTTTTGGAAGTGTCCGCATCGAAACTGAACTTGAACTTCAGTTGAGATCAGACGCAATGCGACACAATGAGACAGAAAAAATAGAGACATATTAAAACGCCTAATTGACGCAACTTGTTTTTTAGCAATGCAGGAATTGCCTTTCAGAGTGCATCGTGAAAATGAAGAGTCGGTTAACAAAGGCAATTACATTGAACTTCTAAATTTGTTGAGTACGTATGATACTACATTGCAACAACACCTAGAATTTGCCAAAACATTTAAAGGCACTTCCAACAGAATTCAAAATGATTTGATTTCTGACATTTGTTGAGCAAATCTATCAAAGATGATATTGCCACGGTCCAGCACGTTGTGATTATTTTAGATGAAACATGCGACGTAAGTACCAAATCACAATTAGCTACTTCTCTTAGATATGTTCAGGAAAAACTGTAGAAATTCAGGAGACATTTATATCGTTTGTGGACGTAAGCGTGGATATATCTGCCAACGGATTATTTAATCATGTGGAAGAAATAGTAAAATTCGGAAACAAATTGGTTGCTCAGACATATAATGGAGCAGCAGAATTTGCCAAACAAGTGAGGAGAATGGAGCTTATTTTCAAATAAATTAGGTAAGATTACTTGTTTACTTTCAACATAATTTATCCAGTAGATATGATGTAATAACAAATATTTGTTGTTCATGCTTTATTTCAAATGTTATAACAGCGTATGTCCGTCTTCAGTTGCCATTTTATTGCGGCTCAATTGCGAATGGTACATCGTAATACAGTACCACCTTTGTTCTCGGTTGCTTCATGTGTGATACTTTTCGTTTTGTCCCCTGGTAGCATAGGTTTAAGGGGGAAGAGGGGGCACTTGTCTCCAAATGTTTCAATTTTTACAAAGTAAAATGTTAAAAAATTATTAATATAAAATATTAAACAAGATTTAAAACATATTACTATCGAATAATTTCAAAGTGGAAATATGTGAAAACAGTGTAATGAATAATTTCAGACTCCCCCTAGCCATTCCGCGCCATATAATCTCCTAAAAGTTATTTCACACATCAGACGCAATGTCGTGGGACGGAGGGCACTACCGTTGCGGAGGCCGCTTCCTCGAATAGGTTCCGACGCATGAGCGTTGCCGTATCAGCACAAAGAATAGTGTTTCAATTCAGCGTTCATCACTTCCCGACATACGAGGAACTTCTTTTCGACGTGTGGATCGTTCAAATGCCAGCGACTGTTGGTGACTGGCAGTTTGTAGAAAATTGTGTGCGCAAATGCTGGGGACTCGCGTTCTTCCAGAATAAGCAATAATAATAATAATAATAATAATAATAGTGGATTGGAAAAACTATTAGAAATCACTGAAATGTTTTCTAATGACATAGGGATGCAACTTGGAATTGATAAATGTAAGATCCAGAGTGTGAGAAAGGGAAAGCTCACAACTGACATTGAATATGAAACAGTAACCAAAGAGACTATAACAGCCGTAAACACGAATGAATTTTACGAATATCTTGGAATTCAGCAAAGCCTAACTATACCTCACACAAAAATAAAAGAGGAACTGAAAGCAGAGTTTGAGCGTAGACTAAAAGCAGTTCTGAAGACCCATCTCAACTCAAAAAACCTTACTACATCAATTAACACCTATGCTATACCAGTACTCACATACTCTATGGGTGTTGTGAAATGGACCAAGACAGACATCGATGCTATAGAAAGATCTATGAGAGTACAAATGACTCGCTTTAGATACCACCACCCCAGGAGCTGTACTCAAAGGGTTACGTTACCGAGGAAAAGCGGGGGACGAGGCATGGTAAACCTCTCAAATCTACACATCAGGCAGATTACTATTCTGAGAGAGTATTTTGGAAAGAAAGCTCAAATCTCGCAACTACATGAAGTGGTACAACAAGCTGATGATAATCTTACACCTCTCAGCCTCAGAAACGACATGAACCAGCAACAGTCCACTCTTGAAACAGAAATGGTCAAATGGAAGCAGAAGGCACTCCACGGTGCATACCCCGCAGCAATAGCCAATGAAAATGTAGACGTAGACATGTCGTACAAGTGGCTCACTGTGGGGTATCTGTTTTCTGAGACTGAGGGCCTCATTATTGCAATACAAGACCAGGTGATACCAACCAAAAACTATCTCAAGCACATAGTTAAAGACCCTTCAGTAGTAGATGATAATTGCAGAATGTGTTTCCAAAGATCTGAAACAATCCAGCATATATTAACTGGCTGTAGTGTACTGGCTCCCTCTGAATATAAAATAAGGCATGACAACATTGGACGTATTATCCATGCCAAACTTGCTGAGAAATATGGTCTTCTGCACGAGATAACACCATATTATAAGTATCATCCCCAAACGGTCCTAGAGAATACCGCCTACAAATTGTATTGGGACAGAAGCATCCTGACAGACAAAACCGTCCATCACAACAGACCTGATATCACTATCTGGGACAGGGTATCCAAGAAAGTCTTCTTTGTGGACTTCGCGGTGGTTGACAACAACAACATCATGACCACCTACCAGACGAAGCTGGGAAAATACAGAGAATTGGTCCAAGTCGTGAAGGAGGGATGGTCCTTGGAAAATGCGAAGACAATCCCTATTGTAATCTCAGCAACTGGTATCGTACCAAAGGTCACTGTAAAGTCAGTGGAAGATCTGGATATAAACAAAAATATTTTGATAAACATGCAGAAAGCGGTAATAATTAATACATGTTCTTTGGTTAGAAGAATTATGGGTTCAGATTTATAAAACATTTGTTGAAAATTTTTATATACAATTCAAAGGTCTTAATTTTTATAAATGTTGTGTAAATACTGTGTGCTATGTACTGTGTTGTGTAAATGCTGTGTAAATACTGTAAGCGCTATTTATTAACTTGTAAGTAATAAGTGATCATGCTTTGATATGTATCTGTGTGATTACTGTAATTCCAGAAAGCTGTGAATAAAGAGAGAATAATAATAATAATAATAATAATAATAATAATAATAATAATAATAATAATAATAATACCCAGTCTTTTGAATTACCTGGGAGTTTAGAAAAGTTCTTACTCAAATTTTGAGGAATAAATCCCAGAGCTCCGATAACTATCGGGACGACCTGTGCTTTTAGCCCCACATTCGGCTGATCTCGATTTCCAAACTCTTGTATTTAAGACGTTTCTCTGCCTCCTTGGTAACGACGTTTCGATCGCAAGGTACAGAATCACCGACAAGTTAACGCGAATTTTTCTCTAAATCCAGGATAACTATATCTGGTTTGTTTGCCGCTATCGTGCGATCAGTTTCAATTTGTTGGTCGTACAATATCGTACACAATCCAACAGACCTCACCGGTTTTAGGGAGTGTTCGTACCACTTGGGGCATGTGTTTGGAATTTCAAGGGCGGTACAGATCTGCCAGTGGAGGTAGCTACACACGCTGTTATGTCTTTTCCAGTATTCGGTCTTTGCTAGGATTGGACAAGCTGAGACAATATGATCAATGGTTTCTACTTGCCCCTCGCAAATGCGGCATTTGTCACCTTGGGAAATTTTGAGAACCGCTCTATCATAATGTCGTGTTCTCAACGCCTGATCTTGAGCAGCTACTGGAACTGCTTCCGATTCTCACTTCATTCTTCCCCTTTTAAGACACATAACTGATTGATCTTTATTGATCTTCCCCTTGTCCATTCTTTTTAGATATTGTTCGTGGAGTGGTTTGTCTCTCCACGAGTTCTCTAGCATTTTTTGTGTCTCATAGTATCAGAAGTTCAGTGTCTGTGTAATTCGACGTGTCTTGCATAGTGTTCTTCGCTACACTAACAATGCCTCTGTTTCCCATTCTTCGGTCACTATTATAATAACTTTGGTAATTATAATGATAATAATAATAATAATTATTATTATTATTTGCACGGTTTCGGGATTTACTTTCTTGCCAATGCCAATTTATAACTGTGGAGTAACTTTTGGTGCATTAAGACGAAGGTCCTTCTTTATTATTTTCACAACAAGATTCTCTTCTCGATCAGAAAGTCTTTGGAAGTTCTCCTCTAGGTTGCAGTTTAATCGCCTATTCTTTGATGTACCATGAGATTATGTCACACTGTGTTTTTTTCATTAATGGCATTTTTCAAAATTTTGGGCATCATTAACCCTTTGCATGATGGTAAATAACCGGTTGATTCTGCTCAAAGTTAGTGTTCATTCCTCAACGATTCATTTCGCTTAAATGTTTAGGTTCCCACGTATCTGCTTCATCAACTGAAAGGTGACCTTGATTTGCTTTATTTTTAGTGAGAGGTAAAGTTTAATACAGTTCGATATGGACAGTCAGGAAAAATATGCAATTGTATAAAGTTCCGCGGTCTAATATTAATAATAATAATAATAATAATAATGATAATAATAATCGTCATCATCATCATAGCAATAAAAAACAACACACTCGCCAATAAAAAACACTAAATTAATAATTTGTATATATTAGGGCTTATAATTTGAAATAAAATGCATTTTAAGTCAGTAAAATCTAGTGTAAGTAAATATTGTGCATTTTAAAATAAAGATTACCATATGAACCCATTGCAGTCCCATTTTCAAACTTGCACCATCTGTTTGGATATATACAAGGATTATTTTAGAATTTTTTCAATTTTTTTGAAGATGAGCATTTTGAAAAAACTCAGAATCAAAATTTTAAACTCAAATTTGAAAACCTTTTTGAACACAAACCCTATTGAGTTGTATATCATATAAAAGGCCATAAAGAAAGCTGCAAAATGACACATGTTCCAGCTCCCTATCTTAATTTGGTGAGGTTGTACATCAATTTAAAAATTTTCGGAAACCCAATTTTGCAAAATTTTACATGGCTGTATTTCAGAAACTGGTGGAAATATTTTACTCAAAATTTGTAGTTTTCTTATTCTCCATTCATACTACCTATGTGTCAAATTTCATCTGAATCTAAAATGGTGAGGTAAAATTTTAATTAAAACTGTGTTGATTTATTATGGAATGACCCTAATCCATTTATTTCTGTCCGTGTTGCAAGGAATGTATTTGTATTTTCAATGAATTGATGAATTTTCATGCAATCTCCAAACCTTGGGCAATAATGCAGCGATGAATTTGATTTATTATTAAAACGGCTAAATTCACGAATAGAAACAACGAGGTGAATGTCAATTGGGTGTATTCAGTTACAGTAGAAAGGCAGCTCGGCTGTGTGCCCTCTCGAATGCATACACACATCAACCGGCGTGGAAAGCTATCATTGAAAGACTTGTAATGCCATGCTTCTTAAGTAGGGGCGACTATTCATACAAAATAAAATGCAGAAAACGAAGAACAGATTTAAGAAAATTCAGCTTTGTGAATAGGACCATTTTTGACTGGAACCGTTTACCTGCAGTAGTGCTGGCGACCCTTCCCAGAAGTGCGCGATTTATGCGTTCGAGAGTTCTGAAGAGTGCAAGTGTACTGTGATGTGCAGTGAAATGCAGTGCCGTTATTCAAGAAAAGGACAGACCAACAAAAGTGAGGGTAAAGTACGATGCATATACATGCCTTTAATATATATTACTGGTTAAAGAAAAATGCAGTGAAGTTAAGAGACAGTACGGAGTAGACTTGGGCACTTTTAATATATTATTTATCTATTTTATTTGTACACGTCTGTTTGTGTTTCTATCTTATTTTTGTTTGTTTGTATTATTTATCTTTTGTAATATTTGTATGTATTGAACCGTATTGTATTTTTTATTTTTTCTATGCTTGTCTAATTGTATTTTATTTGTATTTCTTTATTTGCATTGCTTATGTTATTTAATATTTGTATTCTTGTTTTTGTTAATTTTTATTTTTGAACTGTCTCTGTTGATTAACCTCCATAGAGCGCAGGCTCCTTTGCAGTAATGCTGATTCCATTTTTATACTCCAGGGTTGTTAGCCCTGGGGGATGGGATGCAATTATGATGATGATGATGATGGTGAATGATAAAATACCCACACACAAACATATAGAGACACACACAACACAACCATGCCCGAGGCAGGACTCGAACCCGCGATCCTTTGGTGCGAGATAGCAACAGCTGTTAGCAAACTTAGCGATCTCAGCCTCCGGATAGACATTATTATTATTATTAATATTATTATTGTTGTTGTTGTTGTTGTTTTTAAGTCTTTCTCCTAGCGAGGTGTACTAAAGCAGACATCGGGACCTTTGAAGAACCAAGGTGCCTGCTTCGCTTGCAAACTCGGGCGGTCAGGATTCGATGTGAAGTTACCTCAATAAAAACTCCCTCATGATGCGTGAAGTACTCAGGAGAACAGCCTTTTGCATTGTCTGAATGTGCCAGTTCTTGAGTCCAAGCCTTGCAGACGATGAAGTCAGTTCTTCAGAGATCAGTCCATTTGCAGAGATGACCACGGGGACTACATCAACAGACACTAACCGACAGATGTCACTCAGTTCAGTAGCAGGCCTGATATTTTCGCTTCTCGGCAACGGAGGCAGCTATATTTCGGTCTAAAAGGTTGACTATAATCCCTCTCTGAGAAAACTTGTCGCCCCTTTTATATCAGGTCTGTTGGCTTCGACCCTGCGATCAGTGGTGACTGCAACATTCCACAAGAGCTTCCATCGTTTCGTCTCCAAAATTGAATCCGGCTTGAACTTATTGTATGGGAGCTCTTTCTGTACCACCGCTGACTTTGCAGCCAGGGCTTGATGGACTACCGCAGCAACGTGGTTATGCCGACTCAGGTATTCTGTTTTTGCCAAAGCAGAGCACCCGCCCATTATTTGTTGGAGGGTTTCGCCGGATTGTTTGCAAAGGCGGCAGCGATCCTCTACACTCATATCCCCAATCACATACCTTAGGAAGAACACCAAATGTATAGACAGTCACAGGTACTGTCCAAGTATTGATGGCTGATATGAGGTTCTTTCCATTTAAAACAGTTTTACAGATTTTAGCGATTCTACGCAAGACTTTATTTTGAATATCACGCCTCATCTTTTCTTCACTTGTGCTCAAAAGTTGATGCGCTCCTAAATATTTATAGGTATCCTCTTGCCCACGTTCTTGGATATTTGTGCCGCACATCAAGATGAGTTTGTCAAGATCAAGGATTTCCCCCCTTTTTGCGTGCACTGTAGCTCATTTATCAATGCCGACCTCCATACAAATAGAATCGCCGAAGGAATTTACAAGTTCAAGCAACGAGGAAAGTTGGTTCTTATCTCTGGCGTACAACTTGAGATCGTCCATGTAGAACTGATGATAAATAAAGATATGGGGATATTTGGTGATTTCATATCCCATCCCCGAATCTCTTAACATTCTGCTGAGAGGGTTTAGAGCTATGGAAACCATAAGGGACTAAGACTATCCATATGAAGGTTATTTTGAAAGTAAATGTTATGATCAATGACGTCAAACACTTTTGAAAGATCTAAAAATTATCCAATAGTTGCTTCGTGTTGATCCAATGATGAGGCAACATCTTTAAGAAAAGAAAAAATGGCTGATCTGTACCGTCCTCGAAGTTCCAAATACATACCCCAAGTGGTATGAACGCTCACCAAAACCGGGGACATTTGTTGGACTCTATACAATATTGTATGAGCAACAAATTCAAAGGGATCGCACGATACCAACAAACAAACCGGATATTGTTATCCGGGATTTGGAGAAAAAATTGAGTCAATTTGCAGATGTTGCTGTGCCCTATGATCAAAATGTTACCGAGGCAGAGAAACTTCTTAAATACAAGAGATTGGAAATCGAGATCAGCCGAATGTGGGCGTAAAAGCACAGATCGTCCCGATAGTTATCGGAGCTCTGGGATTTGTTCCACAAAATTTGTGTAAGAACTTGACTAAACTTCCAGGGCATTCAAAAGACTGGGAAGTGCAGGAAATTGCTTTATTTGGAACAGCTCACATTTTGCGCAAAGTATTGTAGAGGCACCGACAGTCCCTAGATCTGCTCCTTAGGTAGCTGGTTGCAACCTGGAGTAAATTTTATATTCAGCCGACTCATAACATCTTTAGTCGTGATGTAGAGGAACAATAATAACAACAATAACAACTCCACCTCCACCTTGTAGTTGGTGATGGAGCTTGAGTACCCCCATGACCCTGAGAGCTAAGTCAGTGGTAGCCTAGCTACTGGTAGGGCCTCCCTTTCTAAATAGGTTGAATGTGAAGGGTCAGACGAAGAAGTACTCCACAGGAGATTGGGAAGTAAATAGAGAGGGAAGGGTCATGAACCTTTGGACTTCCTGTTGTCGGCCCATGGAGGGTATAGGAGAGAAACTGGGTTGGAACACCAGGCCATTGATAGGTTTTAGTAATGCCGACTGGCCATCGGAAGGACCTCTTGCTGGGCCCTGCGGGGCGAAGTCCCGAGGCCACTGTGAATCGCAGTAACGGATGGCAGGAAACAACCCAAGGGTTAAGTGTGATCTGTGAACTCGAACTTGCTACCTGCGAATCTTCACTTAAAACCAATGACAAAATGGACATTATAAGAAATATAATGAATCTTAAGGTGCCATGTTCTATCAATGTCCTATATCTGCTCAGAAACCGAACTAATGTCACCTTATCGATGTCTGATCATCACACGGATATCCTGACCGAGGGACCCAAAGTTGGCAGTAGTTCGAAGCCATCGTCAGAGATTACTATGCGAAAGCAAAAAATGGGGAGTCAGAAGTTTTTAAGATATGGAGAGAGCGGAACCTAGGTATGAGACCTACACTAGATTGCCAGTCAACGACGACACATACACAAGCAGTGGAAAATTTACAGCAGAACAACTTGCAGGCTTCCAGAGACGCGGAGTATGTTCTTCGATCGAACTAAACAACATGAACATTTAGAACCACCTAATGTACACTCATCGTCATAAAAAATCTGCACCCCGAAGAACCCTACTGATCCGCTGGAAACTTGGTGGGTATTTTGCCCACCATTCCCTAAGCCAATTATTTTGTTTACGCGGTCGGCCGCGCACGAGGGGGTCGGGGGTAAGGGCGTGAAGTCCAGATAGAAGCTTTCGAGAGGGGCCGCACCATGTGTGTGCGGGATGCTGGTTGGTCCTGTCGCCGTATTGCGCGCCACACCGGTCGTAAGGACACCGCCATCGCCTACTGTTGGCGTCAATGTACTGAGGAAGGCACGCACACACGACATGCAGGATCTGGACGTCCGTCACGCACCACGAGGAGGGAGGACCGACGGTGATCCGCCACGGGTGACCAGATTCAACGGCAACGATAGGTGCTTCAGCGGCGATTCAACGGGCTGTGCAGCCTGCATTGTCACATCCTGTAAGTGCCAGTACCACTGGGAAGCAGTTCCTCAACGCAGGGCTCGCCTAAAGCTGACCGTTACGATGCCTGCCCCTCACACCTAAGCAACGTCGCTACAGACTCGCCTGATGTTGGGAACGACGGACCTGGGGCCATGCAGACTTGCAGTGGGTCATGATCAGCGATGAGACCTGCTTCTGTCTTAATGGCGTCGACCACGGAGTCCGTGCCTGAAGGCGGAGTGGCAAGCGCCACGACGAGCGGTTTGTGTTATCCCATCTCACGTTCTGCCAGCCTGGTGTGATGGTGTGGCACGATATCCCATGGTGGCCGTTCACCGTTAGTGTTTCTCAGGTGCATCCTGACAGCTGCACGGTACGTTCAGAAGATGCTTCAACGGTGGCCCTGCCATTTGTGAACGCCCACGCCCATGCCCTATTTCAACAGGAAAACGCGCGTCCGCATACCAGAGCCATCTCCCGAGCAAACCTTTCAGCCGTGGATACTCTGCCATGGCCAGCCGCATTGCCAGGCCTTTCCCCGATCGAGAATGTTGGGGGTGCTACGGAGCGTGCGAACAGGATCCCACCTCTACCCACCAAGCTGCAAGAACCGCGCGCTCAGGTGCAGGCTGCATGGCTTGGATTAGCATGGGACTCCATTTGAGACCTCTACAACTCCATGCCACGTCTGGACGCGTGTTTGCCAACATGGTGATCTCACGCCAAACTAACATGTAGAGTTTGTGGGCGTGTAGCACAGTAAATATTGGTCCTACAAACGTGAAAATGTAATAATTTCGTATGTGTGATACCCTCTACCTGCCTGCCAACAATGATCGCAATCCACCTCGTCCTTCTGGGTGCAGCTTTTTTTATGACGATAGCGTATATTACACCATGCAACAAAATTTTGTTTAAGTTAATTTTTTTGTTGTTTCTGATGCAGTATGTTTCAAAACACTATGTAAACACAATTTTTCATATGGGAAATTGTTTTTAGGGAAATGGCATCGATTTTCTTAATTTGAGGAAAATACATATATTTGAAACAGTGAATACTCGTTTATATATACCCATGAACAAAACAAAAGAAATTCTTAAATACAACGTTTGGAAAAATGTAAATACAGTAAATATATATGACAAAAATGTTAAAGTACATGAAAATGTTCACATATCACGTACAGTGTGCTTAAAAATGTGTTGCTTTCTACATCACTCTTTTTGATCAGTCCCTCATATAATCACCAAGCATTCCCTCATTATACTGTCCTTGGTACCTTCTTCAAACAATTGTAAGTCCTGGTGGAACCTTTCATCCTGTTCCTCTGAATTTAAATTTATAAGCTATTTCTTGTCTATGTCGTTTTCTACGTTGGATATTTATTTGCCCCAGGATTGTTGGTGGGCTTGTCTTATTATTTTACGAGCCTAAGTACGTTCCTCTTTATAGTTTGCTGCAGATTCATCTGTTTTCTTTTGTAAATATTCTTCATATGTTTTTTCTTTCCATTTAGGGCATTCTCTATTTCCATATTCCATGTTCTTAGTCATGTATTTTTGTTAAAGAGCGTTTTTAGTTGGAGAGGTGATCTTTTGGTCCTCGCGAAATACTTGACACCCCAAATTTCATTTTTCTGTTTTCTCCTGTATACCAGGCCTAGAGAGTGGATCTGCAACATCCACATACGATATGTGGTGCCCAGTTCTTGTCTTGGGTTCCACAGGCATACCAAAATATGAACTGTAGGCTAAGCAGAAGATGTTAGGATCCTTTATTCTATGCTTTACTGCTTTCGATCCCAGGAAAATGCCACACATAACAAAAACAGTCTGGATTACGCTTACAACAACGGGAAGATGCCATTATTCATCAATTATGTGAATAAGAAACAGTTAACATACAATTGGTTATAAAAAGCAATGAAACAATTATATAAAAGTAGGAATAATCAGTGTAGTTTAGTTGAGATCTAATTCATCCAAAACAAGCCTAAAATTCACTTAAACAAGCAAAAGGGTTTTTTTGTTACATGGTGTAATTTAGGGACCGAAAGGAAGCTAATAATTCACTTAAGGACAAGATTTTTTCAGATAATGGAATGGAAACATTTATTTCAGGTTTCAGAAAATTCAGGAAAGATGCTATGAAAGGAATACCCTTGGACATGAAATTGAACGATATTCAAAGTAACATGGAATCGTCTGTTAAAGTACATCAAGGCTCAATAGGAGAAATAAACAGGCGCGGTCAGATAAGGATAAATGAATACTGCAACGGGTGCCCGTCTGGCAGAGCATGATCGCGGTTCCTCGCGTAGTGGGGGGAAGTGAGGTGCAGGTGCGACAAACTACATAAAGAACAATTTGCCATAAGTGGGTAATAGAACAAGAATAAACATTTATTCCCGGCCTACGACCGGGGAAGTTACACTAAAAGTCCCATGAGGTGGGATTACACCCTACCTAGTGAGCTCGGGAAAATATGATCTAAAAGAATAATATTAGTAATAAAAAAATAACCAAAGACAACCATATTCAAACTACGTTACAATAAAAATGCCATGGCGCGGCACCGCTTAACTAAAAAAGAAGAAAAACACTTGGAGTGATAATATTGTTCTCCGCCTCGTTTCGAGGGGAACGCCCCAAAGCGCGGGCGAACGGCTGGAGTCTTAGCTATTCGTGTAGGCGTGTGCCGGGGGGGCACGACGCGGTCGATGACCTCGGCGTCTGTGAAGATTGTAGACACGCGGCGAGCCGCAGTGTTGTAAAGGCAGGCGCCTCCAGGAACCGCTAGGGGAGTCTTCTCGGGTGCCCGTCTGGCAGCGGCGGTGAAGATGAGGAGCTCTCCCTCCAATTTCACCAGGGCGCCGTTACAAGTCAGGAGTCGCCCTTCGTCGCGGCTCGGACGCGCGGCGCGGGAGTACTTAATCGCGAGCACGGATCAGAAGCCAGATCACGGTATTCGTGACACGTACATTCGCATTTGGCAACGAGTTAATAGTTCATCGAACACACGAAAATGAAATCGGTTCGGTGACCGGTGCCTTCAGGCATTATTCGCTCATAGAGCGAATGAAAAGTCTCTGCAGTGCAAATATGGCAGACATCTTGTCGCACGGCCTCACGATCGGGAAGTAAACGGTTCACCGTTAAAAAAAAAAGTTCACGGCCTCCACGACCGTGCAAGAAGTTTTCTCTCTCCCGACTAGCTCTCAAGTGTCTTTTTCAAAGTTTCTGAGAATCCGTTCCTATTCGGATCTCTGGTTCCCCTGTGCAGAGACATTTGATATGGTACAGAAAATTCAGAATATGGCATTGAGACTCATTATGGGATAGCACCCCAACCAATATGATGTTAGAAAAATCAAAAGTTCCCTTGTTAGAAATAAGATTGAAAGAGATGTGCTATGAATATGTGTTGAGATGTATATCGTTAAATAAGTTCACTATTGTAAATGGTTTAGAATCAATAATGAATTTGGTGGATCAATACATCTATGAGAATAATTCTCAAAAGCCTCTGATTCGAAAGTGCTATGAAGATGTACATTTACTTATGTAATTATAAGATCAGATAATCATTTTAAATGCATCGGTAAATTTAAATTTTCGTTTTTAAGCCAAAAATTGATTTTTATACACAGTGGACAATGGATTTTGCGCTCTGATGTAGTGGATGCAGAATTCAATAAGCTTTTGCTAAAAACAAATGACGCAGTGCATATTTTCACTGATGGTTCTAAAACATTGGAAAATGAATGCTCGCAAGTCGGCTTTGCTTCGTGGTGTGTCAATGAAGAATATAGGTCATCATACAAGGCCCTAGATTATACCTGTACGTATACTGCAGAATGTAAAGCATTGAGTGAAGCAATTGAAAATCTATTGAAGGAAAAATGTCTCAATATTTCATATTTTCAGATTGAGGAAGTGCTTTTAAAGCATTAGATAATGTGAGAAATATAATTAATTTTCATCTCATTATTCACATCAGAAAAAATTAGCTTATGCTGAGAGTATAGGGAAGCAAATTAGACTAGTGTGTATTCCCGCACACAAAGGCATAATTGGCAATGAAAATGCAGATAGGTGGGCTAAAATACCAGCTAAAAATGATGTTTTGTCTGACGACCCAGTTCCTGATCTTGATATATTCGCTCCTTATAAGAAAAATGTAGAGTGGAAAATGAAGACAGACATTAATATGAGTGGAGAGAAAGGTAAATTTTTTGCACAATTCTATTGTAAGGCTAACAAACCATGGTTTAGTATGTATAGACTATCAAGAAAGATTATTGTAGCTATCAATAGAATGAGAAGTAACCATTGTTCACTCAATTCCAGTTTAATCCAATACATTGTTCATTCAATTCCAATATCTAAACTCCTGGAAGGGATTCGAAAAATTTAGAAGTATGGTCTCTATTCTGTAGCGATCCTGAGCTTGCTCAGTCGCTAACAAATATTCGATTAGTAAAACATCATCTCCGAGATTCGCCGAGAGATCGCGTAACGGCGGCGACGACACCGCCGTCTTATCAGTGGTCGCTGGAGGGGGCGAGAGGGGAATAGTTGTCGCCTCTACAGCATCGAAGGAGAAGAAGCAGAGTAGTTGTAACGGAATCGCCGAGCAGGGTAGTTGTAATAGACTCGCCGAGCAGAGCAGAAGAAGAAAGTTCTTAGCAGCGAACACGAACGGTCATGGTGTGAGGAGTGTTCGACGTGAGAGTTCAAGTATCGTTTGAAAAAGGCCGAAGTTCTATCGGGCCGCCACGCCACGTAGATTGAGAAATAAAACGTTCTCACTGCAAGTTATTGTGTGCGTGTGTAACGGAAAAAGTTTGTGGAATATTCTGTTTAATTAACTACTATATAATTTGTGAAATTTAAGTGAATACCAGATATTCTTTTTGGTGGAATTCCAAAGAATTTCGTGCACGAAATTACAGGAGAGTGTTAACTTGGTGTACGCTGAGGAATAAATTAATTGCAATTGTCACCTATAGGAAACAGTAAGATATTCTGGCAATTGACAGGCAAATATCCCTCCCTATAACGGTGCATTCTCAGCACTCCTCGTCTTATCGGAAGCCCCTTTCTGTGCACTTGACTGGATTTCCATGGCACTTGATCCCAGAATATAGTTCAGTGGTCCTCATTTTTTTTTTCAATTAAAAGAAAGGTTAGTTTTAATAATCTTGCAGTTAATTTTTCCTCCAAGGTTATATTTGTATGCTGTTTAATGGTATATTTTTCTTGGTGTTTATTTGTTTATGTGTACATATTAAGGTAATTTTGAAATGTGTGATTTGTTTTTCCTCTAAAGACACAATTATATATATGTTGGTGGTTGCAACTTTGTGTTTGTTTCTCAAAATTTCCACAAAAGCCACTTACCCACGAAATTCCCCTCAGACGACCTACACGTTCGGTCACAATTCCGTAATCTCCTTTCTGCCATGTATGATTTTAACATAGTCCAAAGTGTGGGAAATTTCATAATGAGTATCAAATGCAAATTTTAAATTTGTACTAAAGTGTATGTAATAGTCTTACGGCACCATTGTTTGTATTGTGGCTATGGAAAAACACTTTGAGCCAATAAATTATTTATCTATCTATACTGTAGAGAGGTCAAATTCAGCCCACATTGCACTGGGCACCACGGATCTTCCAACAGAGCGGGTTCCTTTTTGCTATCACGGTAAGGACAAGATTTATACACTTTTTCGTTACCAGGGACCGACGATACGGGTTTCTGTACATAATTTGCCATTTCCGGCAGACGATCACAATACTTCCTCTTCTTGCGAAGCAAGGCGAAAAAACATGGTCAAAACTTGAAGGAAGGAGAAAATGACTGACGCGGTGTGGGAACAATTTTTAATATTATTACTTTAAAAATAATACAATAAATATGTAATTAATAATCTACAGAGATATTTACAGTATCTAACATATCATTCGTACACATGGATTTAGCTCCAAAAAGTTATCGTATCACGCCGTAAAATATTTTAAAATAATGTTTTTTTCAAGCTGTGCACCAGTTGCATTAGTAGCAAAAATATAATGTCAATAAAAATTATTACATGAATGTATGTTTAACATAAAATAATATTGAATAAAACAAATCTATTTCAATGCAACTTTGCTATTCGTACAGTCGAAGTGAGTGGCAATATGCAGTATAGCAAAATGAACAAGATACAGGACAACATTGAAACAATTCCTCGGGATAATTGTAGGCAATCAAAAGGTGAAGGAAGAATCTCTGTGTTTTTATCAAAATTGTAGGTGTTTCCGGACGCAGTCAACTTCATTCAGTTAATTCGCAGCCACATTCTAGCTTGCTGATATTTTAGAATTTACAGAAACATTGTTGTAAGAAGATATTTCGAGTGAAGAATTAATTCTCCCAAATTTTGATATGTACAGATGAAGAAGGAATATAACTACTAGTCAGTCCGAGAGAGGCGGCGACGTCATGATTGCAGTTCATCGGACGTTTAGTGCTCTAGAAATTACGTCAAAACCTACGTCTATAGTACAACATTTTGTATTAATCAAAGGCTCTAGCCGAATAAGATGGTAAAAAGTGCCCCCGCTTGGAATCGAAAAGTGAATCGTTCCTGAGGATTGTGACCACGAAAAACATTTTTTCATGGACTTTTAAATTCCTACCCCCCTCACATCCGCCGTAATAACGAAAAACGTGTTTTTTTAACTTTATTTTTTTCACTGACTCTGCCGCATGAATTTTCATGGAAAATAATGAGTATTTATGTAAAATTTACTGAATTTTTCAAAAATAATTTTAAAAAATGTATTAGCCGCGAAATTCAACCTTTTTAAATGGATTTGAAAATTTTGAAATTTTTTTAAAGAAAGATGTTATTCTACCGGGAGCACGAGAAAATTCTCAAATGTTGCCCTAAAAATCATCTATCTTCTGGAATTTTTTCAGATTTTTATGATTGGTGCGCCATGTCTAAAAAAATTAAAATACATATTTTCGTCCCATTTGGCGTATTTTCATGTATATAGAACTTTATAGAAACATGTAATTACAATATTATTTGTTTTCTAGCCACGGTATTTGCAATATTAAAAGACTAATATCAGTAAATAATTTCGTCAATAATATTTTGACCGTTAGGTATAATCGCACCAGATGGTGAACAATTTTGTTCAGTTATTTTTAATAAATTGAGAAGTTCGAAAAATTATCAATTATAAAGATTTGACTTTAATTTAAGTGAGAATTTTTTGAGAATTTTAGATGCAGTGGTTTATACTAACAAGATAAATAACTGATTAAACAGATTTTCTATCATATTAAAAATACTTAAAAGCTTAAATAAAAAAATAAATTTAAAAAAACAGAAACTTACTTTTATCATTCTACACTTAACTTCACCTTTTTTATCCTTTTTTCTTCAAAAATAGCATCTTCATTATTTTCTTTTAATCATTTCCGTAATATTTTTAAGTATGTGACGATATTGGAAAGCTGGATTTTTCCAGGGTGGCCGCTGGGATTCGCGAGTAGAGGGGGTAGCTGAAGGTGGTGGGGAGGGAGCCAGGAGGCGGCGCTCCCATGCGTCCGCCCATACCAGAAGCATTAGCCTACCGCATAATACGTGCTAGCGAACTTGATTGAGAATTAATTTGCTTTAGTGTCTTTGTTCGGTAGTGGAGGAACCCCAAATTCATGTGATGGCCTGGCGCTGCTCGCATCATCTACATCTTTTCCACTGTCACTTATATCCGTTTCCTCAGTATCATATCTAGCATCACTATTATTGTCAGCAGTAGCCACTCGCCTAACCCTTTGCACTCGTAAACAAAGCGCCTTCTACAGCTCTTACGGCATGTTAGAGATGCCACGAGAATAATGGCTACTAGCTCGTATCAGTACGTAATGTGTTCCGGCCTACCACTCGTAGGGCATGTCTCAGATGCCACCCCAAAGTCCCTAATTAACTCGTTGGGCATGCTACAGATGCCCACGTATTTTCCTGATATGTAAAATAAAATTTTCATTGTTGAATCGATTTGATTTCTTTGGTCAAAAAACAGTAGAAACTGTATGAGGAGGAGATTTTCCGGGTTACTCTTCTATTTTTAAACAATGGCGCAATAATATGAAAACGTGCTGGAACGGGGGAATGCCGAGTATATTATTTTAAAATGTGACTGAAAATATTGTTACTTAAGTTAATATATAATTTTATAAAATTGTCTCTGTAATTTATAATTATAATTTATTTGGAGCTTGATGATGTCATCGAATAACAAACCTAGCACAAAGGTTAAGTTTACAGACGATAGAAAATGTATCAAATGTATGAAGTTCATTCGCAAAAATTTTAGAAAAGAAACTACAATTAGAAATGAAAGAGAAGTCAGAATTGTAAAAGAAAATTAATGGCGAGGTAAATATAATTAATGTTTTGTGCTATAAATGTAGAAAAAATTATTTTTCAATTCCCCGAATATTTTGGGACCATTTTATGCCACTTAAAACGATGCTACGATTATGACAAAAGTAACATCCGACCCATATGGTCTGAAGAACGTATTAGAGGAAGGAGACTTTTGCGTAGTATACAGAGGTTATAGAGACGCCAAAAAAGATTTAGAAGATAAAAAAAGTACATTGTTCTTATGCCTGCACTGAAAGGTAATCGAAAGCAATTAACAACTGAGGAATTTAATTCTTCCCGTTTCGTAACGAAGATTCGTTGGGTTATGAAAGCAGTTCACGGAGTCATTGCTAAAAAATATAAACTCTTGCATCACCAATTAACAACAAATTATTACCAAAGGTAGGCTTGTATTGTAAAATAGCATGCTATTTGAACAAACCTTTGGTCCAAGAATGATTTCCGATATGAGCAGAACAGAAGATATTGTTCAACGAATGTTACTTCCACAACCTATAACTAATATCCTGGCCAACGAAGTCGAAGAACAAAGATGGGCCCGACGAAAAGTCGATTTCAAAAATGTAACTCTAATAGATATTCCTGATTTTCCAGACCTCACGGAAGAAGATTTGATTTTATTTCTGAAACATATCAATTAGGTCAGGTTATTTCATATTTAGCAGAAATGTTTACATACAACAACAATATCGATTTACAATATTTAAAATTAAAGCCAACCATCATGTTCGAAGTCTGTTCACGGCACATAAAAAGAAAAATCTATAAATGCTTTGTGGAATACAAACCTCATACCATTGGATCTTCAGGAAAACTAAGATATTGTTGCGATTGTGCAAACTGTCTTCGTACAATCGGATGTTGCTTGCACATTGCCGCCATAATTTATTACTTGTCTCACGGAAGATACAATGCCAAAACAATAAGGCCAGCGGAATTTTTGAATTTAATTTTTGGGTACGAGGATACAAATCCTATAATTAATGAAGATAGAATATTACATATTAGATGAAGACTAATATGTTTAGAATGCTTACTACTAACTTACATGCTATGCTTTATCTATACAGAGACGAGGAACTTCTGTTAATTGTCAATTTCAATGAATTTTTTTAGGAACGGGAATTTGTTTTGAATTCGGGATGGTGGTATAGGATTTCGGGCGAGGTGTAGTGCATTATTAAAATAGAATTTGGAGGCGAGGTAATTAATATGGTTGGCTAATGTGGTTCGATGGATAGTTTTTTGTGGAGTTGGTCGTTGGTGAAAAACCAAGGGTCGTTAGTGATTATTCTTGATACTGATTTTGTAAAATTTGTATTTGGTGGATGTTGGTTTTTTGCGGCTTCAATCCAGATGGGACACGCCTGTATTATTATGGCTGTACTCTGTGGTAGTAAGAAGTTTTTGTTGATAATAGGTTTTAGTTGTAATTTTATTTTTACTTGACAAACTTAGTTTGTAAATGTTTTTTTTACACTTAATTTTCGTGTTTCTGTTAAGTCCAAGATATTTAATCGTGCTCTGTGGATGACAGATTATTGGTTTGTTGTTTAATGTCAAGGGAGTTGGAGAAGTGTAAGTTCTGAAGGTAAATAATTTGGAAGCGGTTTTTAATGGGTTAAGTTGGATTTTTAGTTTAGCGGTCCAGCTATCAATTAGATTTAGATATAGTTGCATTGTGTTACGTATTTTGTATATATCAGGTCCTGAGAAAACTAGCGCCGTGTCGTCGGCAAATTGGATTATTTGGTAAATCTGGGTAATTTTGACAATTTTGGGCGATTTAGCATTTTGTAAGGATGGAATTTTAATTCTTTACACAAAATTATTCTAACCGATTCACGATTGATTCGTAGCTCACATTCATGTCGTCTAGCTGACCGTTCTAGGCTTCTGACTACCGCTTCCCTTAGCCTTTACTTCTGGTGTCGTTACACTGCGTTTCGGGCCAGGCTTCTTAGCCATTATATTTCCTGTCGATATGAATTTCTTCACCCATATGAGGATTGCTCGGAACAGCTCCATGTCGACCAATATTGAACCGTGACCGAAACAATCGCTGCGTAGCTGTAATAGACTGATTACTTACTGTCATAGACAATCGACGTTGCTTGTCTCAATGCTCTATAGGGACTGAGCAAATGAAATGGCGTCTTTTATAGAGCAGAACTATCCAACCACGCCCATCTCCCACCACTGCACTCTCAGTTCTACGCAGTTCAAAACCGTTCCTGTCCTGTGTGTCACCCTGTACATGAAAATACGCCGAATGGGACGAAAATACGTATTTTAATTTTTTTAGACATGGCGCACCAATCATAAAAATCTGAAAAAATTCCAGAAGATAGATGATTTTTAGGGCAACATTTGAGAATTTTCTCGTGCTCCCGGTAGAATAACATCTTTCTTTAAAAAAATGTCAAAATTTTCAAATCCATTTAAAAGGTTGAATTTCGCGGCTAATACATTTTTTAAAATTATTTTTGAAAAATTCAGTAAATTTTACATAAATACTCATTATTTTCCATGAAAATTCATGCGGCAGAGTCAGTGAAAAAAATAAAGTTAAAAAAACACGTTTTTCGTTATTACGGCTGATGTGAGGAGGGCAGGAATTTAAAAGTCCATGAAAAAATGTTTTTCGTGGTCACAATCCTCAGGAAAGATTCACTTTTCGATTTCGAGCGGGGGCACTTTTTACCATCTTAACCGGCTAGAGCCTTTGGTACATCGAGTTTAATTGTAAATGATGTTTATATTCCTCCAAATTCACCTGCATACATGAATAACTGTGATTGTTTTGAACAAATTTTAAATTAAATCTAACATCAAAATTTGTTCTTGCTGGTGACTTTAATTTGCCACATGTTATTTAGGCAAATGCTAATTATAAGTTTGTATGCGAATTTGTTGATGCCAAGAATGATAAATGTATATCAACCTCAATACTTTTAAATTCATTGAATTATCTAAATTTCTTTCAAACTAATAACGTCATTAATATTAATAATAGAACACTTGACTTGATATTTGTTCAGGATGAAAATAGTGTAGTGAAATGTGCTAATTGTTCTTTTGCCCTTGCGATCATTCTGCCTTAGATATTTTATTCTTGTTAAGTGAAAAATTCACTGGCCTTGATTACTACGATACCAAATATAAATTTGAAAGTGCTGATTATCATGAAATTAACAATGAAATTATATCATTTGACTGGTTTCCATATTTACAACAAAATTCATTTGAGTCTCTCTTATATTTTTATGATAAAAGTTATAAAATAATTGATGAACATGTTCTGAAACAGATTATAATCTCGGACTGTTATCCACTATGGTATTCTCGTGGGTTGAAGAGATTATTAAAGATGAAATCTAAGACCCGTTCTACCTATAAATTTTCTGGCAATAATGATGATTATAAAATATTCTCTGCTATCCGTAGAGTATATTAAAAAGGAGCTATTAATGATTATAAATCTTATATATTTAAAACAGAATCCAATATTTATTATTATTATCATTTATTTTTCACAGCTTCCTGGTACAAGTTGTAGGAGTCATACAGATATTTCTATCAAAGCATGACTTCCGTAGTACAATAATTTTAATTAAACTAATCAGGGAGTAAACAATTCTACAAATATAAATTTTGACACTTAAATTAATTTACAAATTAAAAGTAAATAGTTCTTTAACACAAATTTTTAGAAACTCATAAATCTTCTGACTAAAGAACACGTGCTCAGGATCACAGCTTTCTGTAGATTGATGGTGATGTTCGTCTCGATCCCCAGTTTATTCAGAGAGTGCTTCAGGACGGTAGGTATCACACCTGTTGCTGAGAGGACGATTGGTACAATCTCCACGTCCAATACATGCCACTGTTCCTTTACAGTTTGAGCTAGTTCTCTGTTTTTCTGAATTTTATTTTTGTGTGTTGTTTCGAGGTTGCTGGTATCTACAACTGCTATGTCTATCAGCCATACTTTTCTTTTAGATGTATCCCAAAGAATGACATCCGGCCTGTTATGATGGACTGTTCTGTCGGTTAGTATGCTTCGGTCCCAGTATAGTTTATATCTGTTGTTCTCGATGACATTTTTTGGATGGTACTTGTAGTAGGGTGTATCAAATTCACCCTACTATATTATTATTATTATTATTATTATTATTACTATTATTATATTACTTATTATTATACTTATTACTATTATACTTATTACTATTATTATTATACTTATTATTATTATTATTATTATTATTATTACTAAATGCCTGTTCATCCCTAATAGGGCAAAGGCCTCCTACGTAACGCAGGGAAGTTGTCCACGCCACCTAGATTACAATTCCATGTGACAGTGATGGTTGGTAATGTGAGTACATACATTAAGTAACTGATTTTTCTAAACTACACTTGTTACACAATATTTCACAATCAAAGTTGGACTAAATTACACAATATTACACAATCAATGTCAATCCACAATTCAAAATTATACACTCCATAGTCGCTGATTTTCTAAATTTCACTCGGCTGGATGCGATTCCACTCTTCTGTCTTTTACCACTCTGGACCACAATGACCCAGCTGGTTTTTTGAAGTAATCCTCCCATCTTGTTGCTTGTCGGCCTCGGTGTCTCCAGCCAACCCATGGTTCCCACACCGTTGTTGTTTGCGCCCATCTTTGTTGCTCCATTCTCATGAGATGGCCTCCCCATTTCCATTTGATGTCCGTTGCCCGCATCACCACATCCTGGATGCCGGTTCGTTTTCGGATTTCGGAGTTTCGGATCTTGTCCTTTAAGGATATGCGTAAATTTTCCTTTCCATTTTTCTTTGGTTTATCCTCAGCATCTCCTTCTCAGTTAGCGACCACGTCTGGGCTCCGTAAATCAAGACCGGTAGGATACACATATCCATTATTTCTCTTTTTATGTTTATCTTCAGCTTCTTTTCTAGCAAGATGAACGATAAACTCCAGAACTTGTTCCACGCCAAGGAAATTCTGAGAATTATTTCTCTTTCGCCACTTTTCATAAAGGAAACAAGTTGCCCCAAGCATATGTATTCTTGTAGGTAGTCCACGTGTTTTTGATTAAATATTATTGGCAACTCTAGGTAATTTGTCATTATTTTTGTCTTGGATATGTTGACAGTTAAACCTGCTTGGCAAGTGTTGTTTAAGTCTTCCATCATGTGTCCTAGGTCTTTTGCCGTTTTTGCAAAAAGAACAACATCTTCTGCAAATCTCAGGTTAGTTAATTTTCTTCCATTGATCAAAATACCAAACCTGTCTTTCCAGTTAATTTTCCTAAATAAATCTTCCAGAATACATGTGAAAAGTTTGGGGGAGATGGGGTCTCCTTGTCAGACGCCTCTTTGTAACGGGAAAGCCTCTCCTTCTGTTTCTGTACGTATTCGAGCATTGCTCGTTGAGTATATTTTGGCTAGTAGTCGTATATATTTCCCTTGCTTATGTTGAGCCTGGAATAGTGCTTGGTGCTCTACACAATCAAACGCTTTTTTAAAGTCTATAAAGGCTATATAGAGTTTAACGTTGTATTCTTTGGTCTTTTCAATGATCTGATTTAATGTCTGGAAAACTGCAATATTAGACATTAAGGACATTGGTCTGTAATTATTTAAATCACTTCTAGATCCTTTTTTGTGAATTAGTGTGATTATATTTTCTAACCATTGCTTTGGAATTTCTTGTTTCAAGAATTTTGTTAAATAATTTTGTAATTTCAGATGCGAGTATTGGTAAACCACTTTTCAGGTGTTCAGTTAAAATGCCGTCGTTACCGGGTGTTTTTCTTGGTTTTAATTCCATTATTGCTGATCGGACTTCGCTTATGAGGATTGGTAGGGTGGTTTCTTCTGTAGCAGTATCTTCCTGTACGGTTATGTTGTACCTGTTGGACGAAGATGTATACAGATCTTTATAAAATAGAGTTTCGCTTTTAACAATATCCTTTCTAGATGCAGATTTACATCCGTCTTTTTGATATTATTATATTAATTACGATATTAAAGCGTTTTGGAAGTTTGAAAACTCTACAAGGGAAATAAATGGTTTACCAAATGTTATGACCTTTAACGGGATCATGGCTGAAACGAGAGGGGAAATAGTGAATGTATTTGCTAATTTCTTTGAATTTGTTTACATTGTGGATAATGATACTGATAGAGAAATATAAAACAAGTATGATTACTCCGAAATTAATATATCTCATTTTGAACTAACACAACTTGATACTTTCACATCGATTGGAAAATTAAATTGGGCCCGGGGCAAGAAGGAATAGCCCCAATATTTTTGAAAAAATGTCAAACTAATTTAACTCCAATACTACACCACTTATTTTCAAAATCAATTAAGGAGGATTGTTTTCAATCTGTAGGAAAAGGAGCTTCATAACCCCTATTCATAAATATGATGATCGTTCAGGTACAAAGAAGACCTATTTCAAAGTTGAGTAGTATATCAAAATTATTTTAATGTATCATAACAGACAAACATGCAGTTTCTGTAAAAATGTCCTTATGAACGAACAGTATGGCTTTAGATGCCAACGTTCGACACTGACAAATTTATTAACGTTCCAACATTATTCTTTGGTAAAACTAGAATTAAATTCACAGGCTAATACACTTTATGAAAATTTATCTAAAGCGTTTGACACTGTCAACCATTAAATACTAATAAAGAAACTATAACTTAGGAACCATCTTGAAATGGACTGAAAACTATTTGATAGGGAGGATTCTAAATGTAAAATATAAATAATTTCTTTCAAGAGACATAATAGTTAACCCTGGTGTTCCTCAGGGTTCCCATTTGGGCCCATTATTATTTATTTTATTTCTAAATGACCTGAATTTTAATCTTTCTATTTGGTCATTTTTTATGTATACGGATGATCTGAAGTTATACTCTGAATCAAGTGATCACTGCTTAAATCAATTGATGACTGCGTGAAACTTCAAGAGAATTTAGATCTATTGGTTTTATGGTGTATAACAAAGAAACTAAATCTAAATATACAGAAATGTAAAATTATGACTTTTTTAGAATGAGAAATATGATAAAATGTACATATTCAGTCATTGGGCAATGTCTTGAAATGGTTTCATTGATAAAAGATCTTGGAGTCCTCTTTGCCCCCAAACTGAAATTTTCATCCCATATTGATAGTTATCTTGAAAAGTAATCGCTTGTTTGCATACATTAAACGAATAACAACTGAGTTTTCAAATATAATATTTCTCCGAACTTTACATTTGTCTTTAATTAAGCCAATCTTGATGTATCTATCTCCAGTATGGTCGCCTATTTATGATAATGTTCGAAAATTAGAATGTATACAAAACAAATTTCTTAATTTTGTGGCATGGAAAGTACTATTGCCCTCGCCAAGAATCAGTCATGATTACAATTTAGTGGCCTCATTTCTGAACATTAGCTCATTAAAGTCCTACAGGAAATATGAAGTAAAATTTTTATATAAGTTATTAGATAATAAGATTGATTGTATGTACCTGGATGCAAAAATACAATGGAAAATTCCAACAATAAATCTTTGAAATAAGAAGCAAAGTTATTTTACACCTTTTGCAAAGACAAATCCAATTCTATGCACCATTGTCGAGAACTTGCGAATGATTTAAGCATTGACCCGTACTATACTAAAATCAGTATTAATTTTACAAAACATCTATGTTAAATGGTTTTGTAAAAAGTCTTATTGCTATTATATATATATATATATATATATATATATATATATACAAGTATGACTGTATATGTATATGTTTGTATATATGTAAATATGTATTTTTTATTTATGTACCCAGTCCGTTTTCTAATTATGTATCAGTTGGGTGATTGTCTGTATTTATAATATATAAATAAATAAAAATATTATTTGGAAGTTTATGACCTAAAATATGAATGATATTGTGTTCAAATCTATTGTTCAAACCCTTGGCATATAGTCCCTGTGAATGGGTCGTTATGCCAGCTCTCGTGGCTCAGAATATTGTCAAGTGTATTACTATGGTTGTGTAATATTCTACACCCAAGTAAGGTATGCCTCTTATATATTTTAATTTTTTTAACTCTTAAATTTTGGAATTTTTAATTTATACATACATCAAGTATTTTGTGGTTGATAATATGTGCTTCCAGCATACTTGTAAATAATTAGTGTTTATACATTGTTTCTAACCGTGTTGTTAATATATTTAGCCCTGATGATAGAGAAAGAAAATTCCGAAACGTTGGCAAACTGTTATAACATGGTCTTCATTTATGGACCAATACCATGAACAACAGGATGGATTCTACTACAGATGGTCGTGAAATACAGCAGACAAAATAATAAATGATAATTGGAACGTATAAATCGGATTTTGTAATTGGAGTTAATTTCCGTACATAAGAAGAATATATTGTAGTGCTTCCAGAATTAACGGATCGGCGACCTGTCGCGTCAGTGGCATTCTCCGAACTGGCGTCCCTGTTCGGGCTAACGTCACCAGTCTCGTTAAATCATTGGACAGTTTTTGGCTTCTTTCAAGTACCCGCAGAGACCTCGCAGGAAACTAGATCTGGGTCATCGCACCACTTTGACATCACTTTTTGAACCTCCAACCTGACAACTGAGAAACTTATCCTGCTTCGTAGTAGTACGTTAAACGAAAGTTCATCAGGTGCACGTAATTTGGTCTATCCACGCACGGTAAATTATATTTTTCATTTTCCGTTGTGGTGTTTAAGCCGCACAATGGAAAGATCAGGGACAAGGAAAATGAATTATATCATAACTTTTGATTTTTCGCATCTTGCACTTGTTTCTGCGCTGGAGAGTGCCGTTGGCTCGCGCAGAATGAAGCTTTCTTTTCCGGAGTGAGCTGTCTGCCCTCTGAGATATGAGCTCCGAGAAATCCCCCGGATAACAGCCAATAATTGATGATGGATGAGTTTCATGGCATCGCTACTTTAACGGGTCCATTTCTATTCGTTGCACGTCATTTTTCTCCCTTCTTAACTCGATCACACCCGCCTCTCGCTCAGCTGCCGTTATTTCTGCCGACTAGCGGAATTGAATCCAAATCCTATTATTGGTGAAAATCCCCCAGCTGTTACTTATGCGGTCGCGGCAACCTCACTTCTGGAAGTGATTTCTGTGGAGATTAATTATTCACGTCACACTGCGGGGGGCGCTTCTGCAAGCAGCCCTGCGGCGGGGGCGTGAGGCGGGGGCGCGGCGGAGACGCGGCGGGGGCGGCATGGCGGGGCGGCAGCGCGGAGACGACGGTGGCCGCGGGGAACAGCGCGGGCGGCGGGGAGGGAGGTGGCGGCTGGAGAGGCCTGGCCGCGCGCGGTGGCGGGGGTCGATGCCACGTGGGGGGAGGAGTGGGGAAGAGGGGGAGGTGGAGGGGGCACAGTGCTGGCAGTCCCGGGGTGAAACGTCGTCGCGCGGCTGGAGGGAGAAGAAGGCTCAGAAGTGCCACGCGGGGGCGGAAAAGTGCACAATCGAACGGCGACACCGCAGCAAGAGGTGCTCAGGTGCAAGTGGCGCTGGAAGAGTCGGAGGCAATAGCTCCCCGGCCGACACTCCTACTGCCGGGGCGGATCCAGCAGATCATTTTGGGAGGGGCCATCGTAGATTTTTGTTAATAATAAACATATCTATTATTATATTGTATATTATTTATGTACTGTAGATATATTGCTACATAATATTGTTTAAATAATTACATAATTCGAACATAAATAAATATTTAATTCATTTTGCCAAATAAAGTAAGGTAAACGAAAACTGTAGACCTTTTCGGGGGGCATGCCTCCATGCCGCCCTCCCCCCCGGATCCGCCAGTGCCTACTACCACAGTTACCGACCTGCTGAGTTCTCGAGTGCTTGGACACGCTAAATATTTCTTTATCTTGCCTGTCCTCCGAAATTTGCTTCCTCAAAATTCACAATATTTGAAATTTTATTTCAAAAAAATGTAAGGACGGGACAAAAATGTACCGCATGTACTAGTAAAGATTACTGCGGGAGTGTACAGTTTGCGAGTGCCCTATGAAGTTTTGCATTGGATGATTATTGGGTAGTTTGTAAGAAATTTATAATGTAACAGTTTTCGAGAGCGGTGAGTAGGACATTTTCAACAGACGAACGGAAAATACTTAAATGCGTACAACAGTTCGCCTCGTCTCGATCTACTAGCGAGTGCGAATGACGACTGTAGCGATGTTAGTGATAACGTCGAATAACTCGTCTATTTTTACATCAGGACAGATTTACACAGTTTCTTGCAGCAAAATAGTATTACTGGAAGAATGTATATACACCAAAACGTGAGAAGAAATGGATGAGTTGTTATTTAACATTTTTATTTAAATATTAAATGCCATCTCTAAAAGTAATAGTATTCATATTGAATGATAATTTTCTTTTTTGTATACCATCATTATAAACGACCCTTTTCGATACCCCGAATCGTGCATAATCCAGTATTTTATCGCACGCTACATGATGTCATCGCCATTATTAAACGCGACATGACGTCATGACGAACTTCTACTGTTCACAGAAAGACAGATCTGTAGAACTGGTTTCATATATAACTGAACTTTGTTATAAGCAGAGATGTCAATTCCATCTTTAATTTTCAGCATAGTCTTCAATTTTGAATGACTGCACCACAAAGATGATGCCTTACATACTGCAGACTTCAAAATAACATAAATTAGAAAATGTGAACTCGACACTAGTATTAATCATAAAAAGTATGATAAACTTACCAACTCAGATATATATGCCAGAACAACTGTCTCGCATATAATATTTACATTATTTGTTTCCATCCACTTCCTAAATTTTATATATTCCTTCTCATACAATGCACTCGACTTTTTAGGTATTAAACTTTCTTCTGCCTTCGAGGCTTTTTCTAAAACTACCATTAGTAACGACGCCATCTTTCATTCGAATGCGCGCGTGAATCGGCTCTCCGCTGTCACAGTTGTGACGTCATAATACCAACGTCCATGTTGCCAACTATAAAACTTTACTTACACTTCTTACACTTACTTCGTTTCATTTATAACTTTATAATGTTATACAAAAAAATAGCGTATGCAACTCGTTTATAATGTTCCTTTTTTGCACTCATAAGAAAATAGTCTATTACTAAACTCACTCCTTCGTCGTTCGTTTAGTAATAGACTATTTTCTTATTCGTGCAAAAAAGGTCAACATTATAAACTAATTGCATAAACTACTATTTTAAGAACTAATTTACTCTTTTGAAAACGCTAATTCAAAATCAGTTATTAATTCTTTCCGTGCCTCATCCCTGACAGAATACGAGATTGTATTGACGAGATCCGTGTACGAAATCCGTATTGAGAACCAAGCAGAAAAGAGATACTTGGTTTTCCCTCCTAATTATAAAATAACAAATAGTGATTATGATGATATTACAGGGTAACGATTTGCGAACACTGACATTTGAAAAACTCGTCGTCTGTGACATGTAAATTGTTATTTTAATAGTCAACCCAAGATTTGTCGAATGTCACTTTCATCCACTCGTTTTTTGTATTATCTCTTCGTTTTTCTTTCTTTGTACATGAAATATTTCTGGATTTTTCCCAATTTAGGTTCCAATGAAAGAGAATTTGTTTTCTGTAACTTTTTAGGAGAAAAGTTGTATCATCACTGTGATCGTTGGTCCAATTTCTGATGCTGATGTTGAACGATGCACTTACTGTATTGCATTTTTGTAGAGAACACCTATTTATTACAGCGTAGTGACGCCAATATTTGTGAATGTTGAGGGCTGATGCTCAAGGTCTTCCACGAGGACCGGTTTACTTAAGATTGATTGATTAATATTTAGGGTATCCGAGCACGTCAACTGCTGTGGTTATTAATCCCGTGAGTACAGTGCATGTTTTATTACGGGAGATTGGCGGTGTTCTTCCTCCGCTGAGCGATGAGATCTGGCGCCGACCTACACATAGGCTTGCGAGATATTCATCTAGGTATCTCCCATCAGCGGGAACCGCCCCAGATGGGACAAGTTCTTATTTCCCGACATGTGTGGTAATGTAATGCATTTAGTGTGTATGTGTGTGTGTGTGTGGGTGAGTACGGGGTAAAAACAGGACAAGAAAGTGAAAGAAAAGATCCTGCACGATCGCGTCTATTTGTTATGGTACTGCTCCGACACTCGCCTGGTGTTGATCAGAGAAACCACGGAAAAGTAGCGAGCAGAGCCGCCGATCCCTAGAATTCTGCAGACAGCGGCTGAATTCGACCAGCTATGTAGCGAGTGTCGAAAATCATGCTACTGTCGGGACTTGAAACCTAGAATCTCCCGGTCAGAGGCGCCCTGCAGTGACATCGGCTGAAACCCTAAGCCACCTCAGCTGGTGATTGGGAAGAAAACTAAAGGAGATATTCCAGAACGTTCAAGTATATAAAATTCAGTTACATGTGATGGAAAAATTAGTCCAATGTTGAATGTGTTGCGGATTTGTGTAAACATTTAAGTTTGCATTGCCTGACGTTTGGAAGATGACAGATGACTACTATTCTACAAGTCCTCTTGTATTAACGAGTATTAATTCAAGTGATATCAGCGTAATTAGCTCGAAAAATCCCACGTTTCGTGTATATAAAGTGAGAGCTGTTTTGCTTCAATGTTGAACATGTGTGCCTTCCTCATTTACTTTTCAATAATTATTTCTGAGAGTACTAATGTAGATATTTTTACATAACGTTAAAATGTTGTTAAAAGTTGATATAAAGTAGAGAATGTCAGTTGAAAAATCATGTTTTATTATAATTACTAGCCTATATCTAGTGAATATCGCTGCGTATTGACAATTATGCTCTCAGTATAGAAACTTATAAAGATTCTCATAAATGCAATATCAGGCAGAAACTGTATCATGATACATTTTCCATTCATTATTAAACATGGGATCTTGGGCAGTTAAACACGTGGAATCGTTTGAAATTTGAACACTTCCGTCTTACCATCGATTTTTTATTACGTTTTTAAATATCATACTTTAAATAAACATCTACCGTAAACATTTTTTTTCTTAATAAATGTTTTGTAACTGGTTAAATATAGTATTCACACATACATTGCGATGATTGTCCTTTCAATTATTCTTCAATTGAAATAATGTTTGGATAATCAATAAAACTACGTTCATAGTGTATAAAACATTTAAAACTTATTTATTCTAACATATTTTTCACCCAAATTCTCAAAATTTTAGATTTAACTCTTAATCCATCTTCAGGTGACTGCAAATTACTATGAAACTACACTCATTAAAAATGTTCACTGATGCAACAAGTCACAGAAGACAGCCAATTAAGGCTTCCCTTAAAAACAATCCAATAAATAAACATTCAAAGTATTCTTAAACATATTTTCTAAAAGAAGGAATTGTGTCTGAATAGTTAATTATTGTTTCATTTTTAGTTAATTCATTTCTATTGTCTCCGTAGAGTGATGTTCTTAGGCAGCCAGACTCAAAATAACGAATTCTCGTTCGGCGAAGGTTAGGAAGACTCCGAAGGCGAAGGTTAAGAAGGTATACTGAAAAGGAAATTTTTCAAATTCTCATTTTTAGAGAATCCAGTGAGTGTCAAAAGTATTGAAACACCTCGGAAATTTCAGAAGATGAATAAATTACAGGTGTAAAATAAAACACAAATTAAAAATATTGTCGCATTGAAAACAGTGTAGCCTATATTTTATAATTGATATCAGCAAACAAAAACATAACTTCATGGAAACTTTCAAACAAGGTTTACAAACATTAGTACGCAAAAATGAGCCAAAAGCATTGGAACAGGGTACATTATCGGTGGTTAAAATTAAATATAATTGTAACTGTAAACAAATTAATATTTGATGAGATGTCCTTTGGCATTTATAATAGTTTCTATACGTCTTGGCTTTAATTCTACGAACTTTGCCGTCATAACTGGTAAGATACTGTCCGTTTCCTCCTATAGTGCGCGCTTAAGAATTTTTTAATACAAAATCGGTCTGTTCTTATTTTTTTTTCCTTCAAAATGTCCCATGAATATACAATCGGATTAATGTCTGGAGATTGTGGTGGCGTTTACAGATATCGTAGTGTATTAGAAAGTTCTTGTGTTTCAAGCCCTGTGTTTTGGATTATTGTCCTGCTGAAAAATGAAATCGTCTTTGAGGTCTATTTTTTCAGCTTTGTCATTTTTTTGTGTAGTTACTTTGCACAATATTGATGTACACTCATCGTCATAAAAAATCTGCACCCAGAAGGACTAGGCGGATTGCGATCATTTTTGGCAGGCAGGAAGAGGGTTCCATGCATACGAAATGATTACATTTTCAAATTTGTAGGACCAATATTTGTAGGACCCCCATCTCGATCAGGTTTTTGTCCAGTTTCCCTGATCCATTGAGCAAATGCTGAGATGACCCCTCGTTTTGCTTCTGGACGTAAATGTAGCTTCACTGTGCGCCTGTTTTGTTGAGCACTCCTTTTGCTTGTAGTTCATCTACCGTTGAAATTGATTTTCTATAACTCGGGAACAAACATTTTTCAAATATTTTTATTTTTATAAAATAATTATTTTCTAAATTCATTTTTTCTTTTTCTATTTTTTTTAAATTCTGGCCCTCAAGAAAATGTGCGCAGGTAAATCTCTTTCCCCACACGTAATATACAGTTTTTACTGTTTTTTTGACAAAAATAAAATTAAATATTTATTGCGCTATACGGCCACAGATGGTACATATTAATATGGCATGGAGTCGCCATGTTGGCGAATACATACGTCCAGACGTCGAGACATGGAGTTGTACAGGTCTCGAATGGAGTCCTGTGCTAGTCCATCCCATGCAGCTTGCACCTGAGCGCGCGGTTCTTGCAGATTGGTGGCTAGGGGTGGGGTCCTGATCGCAAGCTCCATAGCACCTCAAACATTCTCGATCGAGGACAGGTCTGGCGATGCACCGGGCCATGGCAGAGTATCCACTGCTGTAAGGCATGCTTGGGAGATGGCTGCGGTATGCGGACGCGCATTGTCTTGTTGAAATAGGGCTTGGGCGTGGGCGTAAATGAAAAGCACAGCCACCTATTGCAGGATCTCCTGAACGTACCGTGCGGCTGTCAGGGTGCCCCCCAGAAACACTAACGGTGAACGGGCATCGTAAGCAATCGCGCCCCACACCATCACACCAGGCTGGCGGGACGTGTGATGGGATACCACAAACCGCTCGTCGTGGCGGTCTCCTCTGCACCTCCAGACACGGACCGAGTGGTCGTCGCCATCAAGGCAGAAGCGGGACTCGTCGCTGAAGATGACCCGCTGCCAGTTTGCATGGCCTCAGGCCCGACGTTCCCGACACGAGGCGAGTCTGTAGCGATGTTGCTAGGGTGTGAGAGGCAGGCGTCGTAACGGTCGGCGTGCGGAGAGCCCTGCACCCGCCTGCCAATGGTACTGGCACTTACTGCATGTGACAATGCAGGCTGCACAGTCCGCTGAATAGCACCTATCGTTGCCGTTGGATCTGTTCGTGCGCGGCGGACAATCCTTCGGTACTTCCTCAGTGGGCCGTCAGTGCCTGGAGGGCGTCCAGATCCCGCATGTCGTATGTGGGTGCCTTCCTCAATCCATTGCTGCCAACAGCGGGTGATGGTGGTGTCCGTGCGATCGGTGTGGCGAGCAATACGGCGAAAGGATCAATCATCCTCCCGCAGACCCACGATGACCTCTCGAACGCGTCCAACTGGACAAGTGGCTATCGAACGCGTCGCCTAAGAATAAGGTACGTTCAGGTGACTCTCTGGCGACGTTACCTGATGTAACAATAGCCGGCGAGGCCGTTTGAGGCACTGTTATCTCGGCCGGTTTGCGCGTCACGCCCCTACCCTCGACCCGCCAGTACGCGGTCGATCGTGAAAACGAAATCATTGGCTTAGCGAATGCTGTGCAAAATACCCACCGCGTTTGAAGCGGATCAGTAGGGTTCTTCGTGGTGCAGCTTTTTTTTATGACGATGAGTGTACATTGCAAGGTCCATTGTACCATTTATAAAGTGAAGATTCCCCACACCAGAAGCACTCCTACACCCCCAGCCGAGTACAGAACCACCTCTGTTTTTCATTGTGGGCTGGAGGTTCTCTTCGTAAATTTCGGAGTTTCTCTTCCTCTGACCTATACATCTTCCATCTGCGCCAAAAATATTAAATTTAATTTCATCAGCAACAATAAATTGGTTCCACATTTATTGGGAACTGTTTCAATATTTTTTAGTAAATTCTAAGTTTTTTCTGTTAATGTCATTGATGCAGAATTTCCTACGCGCCACATGTCCATGGTCACTATTTATTATTATTTGAACTGTACTTGGAGAAATGTCTGTTGCAGAAGCAAGTTTGGAGCACTAAGTTTTGGATAAACTTTAAAGTCGCGAAAAACTTTGTGTCACGTTCATTCAGCGACTATGGCTGTCCACTTCTGCGTTTGTTCGTCACCGTTTTCCGAACACAGTATCTATCAATTACATTAGACACTGTAGTGTGTGGTCTTAGCACAATCTTTCCGATTTCTCTCAAAGATCTGCATTCATTACGCAAGTGAATTATTATTTTTGTCTCTTCTTCACTTGTTTCCGTTTCTTTACGCCCCATAGTGGTATTTGATGAATGAGTATTTCAGTATCGTACACTTCTGAATCACCGACTGATGAATACCCGAAAGGCAAGTGATACAAAAACCGTTACAGCTAAGGGTTAAAAATTGGGCCCCGACTGACAAGTTGAAGGTCAATCCACAGACTGCTGCAGCCGCGGTGACTTCCAGGAAAGCCGTTACAGTGTTTAAGAGATTGTGTGTTCCAGTAATTTTGACTTCCTTTTTCTATGAGATGTTTGCTTAAATTTCTGGTTACTCAATTTCCTGTACTTCATTTTAAGTGTTTTTTTTTAAATTTTAGCTACTTTACTGTATATAATGTATTTAATTCCTCTGAACATTGGTCATTTATATTTCTTTTTCTGTGGAAAATATATCCATATTCTCAAATTTTCCAGGTGTTCCAATGCTTTTGACACTCTCTGTATGTTTAACACTACAGTTCAAATGCTAGTGGATTATTTTTAAGACTATCCTTTATTTGCGTTTGACGTGTTGCAACAATGAATATTTTTATATTATTAGTTTCATTGCAATTTGCAGTCACCAAAATATGAATTAATAATTAAATTCGAAAGATTAATTCTGGGAAAAAGTGTGACGTTAGAAAAAAGAAATTTTAAACACTATGAATGTAGTTTCATTGATTATATAAAAATGGAGCATTTTATTTGAACAATATATTTAAACAATTTACTCTTTTGTAACCGCTATCTAGTGTTCATAGCCGCGTTTATAATCAAATCGGCCACCTGTTCTGATAGAATACGGTACAAAGTTTTAAAAAGTACTCGCTGTCACCACAAGGAAGCGTGGAAGAAAGGCACTGCTGCAGGAATTAAATGCTTGAACGCTGCAGCCAACATGAAATTTACTTGACAAAACGCTGCAAATTATCGAGAAAAAAGCAGACTTCCGCCAATTTTGGAAGTGACCAGCGCCAGGAACAGACGTGTTACTGGAAAACGGACGGCACACGAAAGACGACGGAGCACGTGTTTCTTCGAAAACTCAATAAGAGGTAATTTTTCAGGAAGTTTATCAGTTGTGTTTTTTTCATTGTATTATTTTATTAATACTGTATACGCGTGTTAGGAATTTTATTTTGAAATGATCATCCATTAAGTAGGTAATATTCCTTATATTGTTAATCCCACTAAGTTTAGAGTATATAAAGAATATACTCTTATAATCAAATTCATTTTTCACCTGGTTTCTCTTATTTTGGTATCGTAAATAGAACCAAACCCTTACATTACGGTAGGAGCAGGCTGCCTGCTGTAGGAAACAAAGGTGACATCCATCGATGCCATCCGATATGAGAGTAAAAAGTCAGGTTGGTGAGACTTTCGAGTTTATTTGTGTGCCATTAATATTAGATCAATCCTATAAAGCTAATTTTCGAAGATTATAATTTTACTTTCTATTGCAATTTATTTTCACACTAATCTCAAAATAATTCTAAAGGCCATTGTTTTATTTTTTATTTTACTACAATTCCTGAATTTTTCATTGCAATCTGGTAAGAATTGTTCTACAAGGAGAGTTTTAAATAGAACAATGTGTTTGAAAACTGAAACCTTAGAAGAAATTATTTAATGATTTTTATAATACTTACACCATTTCTTGCCTCTCACAAGCTTGCATGAAGACTTTTCTCACGTTCTTCCTGAAGGGATCCCTCTCTCAGAGAACGATAATATGAAACCCCTTTGCTATTTCCGTCTGAACCAAATCCGTAAATGAGTAAAAAGCTCGTAAATTAGTGCTACCTCTCTTCCGAAAAAACACGCAAAGAAAAGTCCAACAATTTACATATCAGAGAAGGTTTCGATTCAACCAGGTCTGAGAAACAACTTTTAATAAAACTTGTATGTAATATACGTAAACTTTCCCTTGTCTAAAAAATCTAAAAAAATATCAACATACACATAGCAAATAAAACTGAATGATTCACTGACACAGAAATAAATAAAAAATATGTAACGACACTTTTGTTAATTCAAATACACTCTAAATCACCACTTAATACTTTTTAGTCGCACATTAATTCCAACCATACGTAAATGTTCCAACAGAATTGTATTGATTCTAATTTATACTGATTAACTACTTTCTATGTTTTCACCAGTCCACTATCTCCTTCAAATATCAACACTTTATATCTTCCATTCCCAATTTAACTGTAATTGAAGCAGCATTATTTGTTATACTTTCAAGTAAATTAATCTTTGCGATGGTTTTAAACACCGTAAAAATGTATTTAAAAGCAATGGAGGAAGAGTAATTGAAGAATAAACCTACCTACTAAAAGACTTGACTATTTACAATATAAATAAAAATGATATTAATGTACCCAAAATTTTCTTCTCCCTTTTAATTCTTTCTCTTGTCACGTATATTGTTTGTTAGATTTATTATTTTACCTATATAATCCATATGCAGGTTGATTAGTTTCACATGGATCAACGTGTACGCTACTAGATGTCAACAAAAATATTCCTCAGATGAAAAATGAGATATACATCCTCTCAAAATCACGTCAGCATTTACACAAAACACCTCTTGCCCTTTTTTCTCGCAATGTAGTAACTTTTAAATCTACGTTGTAATGAAATGTTACTTGTTCTCAGGATAGGCTTCCCGCCGGGCACCGCTGTATGCCGCATCTCTAAACGGCTCGTAGACAGGGGCTCCGGACAGTGCAGATACAACGTCGTCGTTTTTAAGGCTAAATGTACCGAAAAATACTTGTAGGAAAATTCAATAGATCGTAGCACTATCATAGGGAATTTACTTTACCTATAACGTCTGAACAAATGATCCGAAGATCAAAAATCAAGTCGTAGAATAAAAGATCGTGCGTAATCCCTGGTCATTCTTTCCGATAGTGGAATGATAACGGAAGATCTTAAAAGTAAAATATATCTGAAATCATATGTGAGGAAATGGAATATTGGTGATATTTACACAATTAGTTCAATTTTCTTTTTGAAATCGGTTCCAAATGGGGATCGAGTAATGCCTCAAACAACTTTTTGATGGTATTCGAAGGAAGACGGGAATATGTGAACAAGATAGTTTTCTACTACTATTAAAGATGATACGAGACCGTTTGCTTGTGTTACAGCTTCACTAGTTTCATGTGCGGGGAAAAATATATTGAGATGCAAAGTGACGAAAGCATAAACGGACTGCCTGGCTTGCCTGCCCGTAGTTCGGTCTCCTTGCGCGCCTCAGGCCGCCGGCGCAGGTGGTGCCGCCTCGTGAAGGGACGCAGGTGACGCGACGTCAAGGGAGGCAGGTCACCACAGACAGGTGACGCGACGTCGTGGAAGGGGGTGAGGTGTTTTCCAAATTTGACTTTATAACAGTCCTATTCATTCTATTCGCATGGTTGACACGCTGTTGGATTCTGGAAGCTTGTCGCCATTGCACTATAAGCCCACATTTTTTTAATTGTTCCCGGAAGTACGAGAAAAAAAATTAAAAAACAAGTTTCTGCTAGTTTTTTAAAGGGCTTCGTAGCGTAAATTCTATTTTCAAAAGGAGACAAAAATCGTTTACAGATCGAAAATCGTGTCATTTGTTCAGACGTTATTGGTAAAGTAAATTTTGCTTATTTTGATGCTGCCTCGTGGTGGCAGCAAAGTGAACTAGTGTCGGTACATTTAGCCTTAAAGGTAGCCCAATTAATACATTTTAAAACTTGGCGTTTTGTCGTGCGTATCAATAAAATCGTTTTATTTTTCTTGTGAACAGTTGAACACTGTGGATCATATCACAGTCTGTCACAGACGATATTACTAGCTTTCTAATTTTTTCAGTTATCTCTGATTAACTGTAGCTCATTACTAGACGGTTTAAGAGATATTTTATCAATCTTATATCGACAAGACGAAGGTAAATAGTTGAACATAGAAACTAATCATACTATATGTGATCTTGAATACCTTAAACCTATTTTTTAAGATAACGCAGGAAATATTTTTTTAATTTCAAAACTATTCAATTTGTCCGTCACAAGTTTTACATTATATTAACTTGTCTTCAAATATATATATGTCGAATTAATTAATTAATTTAGTTTAAAGTGCCATTTTCCATTTTCGCGCAATAGTTCGTCCTTTTGCTGGTAGCGAAACATCTACAAACAGGTATTGATTTCTGGCGAAACGCGGGGGAACGGAACCACGGGAACAAAATTTTAAAAAAGCATAGGACAAACACGGCAACTTCGATTTTTGGTTCGACCAATTTTCGTAAACTCAAAATTAATTTTCCGCTTAACTGTTTCATTTCTACGAATGTTACAAAATTATTAGTAAACAACAATAATATATCATTATAAACTTTATTTTTAATTTCGTATTATATTATTATTATTATTATTATTATTATACAACATTGTTTTTTCTCGGTATTCGCCGGATATATATGACTTTGTGTCGGGTTAATAACCGAGACATAGGCCAATTCATGTTTCGTCGTAATTTAGGAATTTTCGCACAATCCTGTATGTGTTTAAGATTATTGACTTTTGCATAATTTTGAAAGTATATTTTGGCATTTGAATAAGTTCCAGATTTTTATGGATGTTATTTGGTACAACTCCTGTGCACGAAATGACCAGAGGAATAATATGGACTTTTTGGAGATGCCATAGTGCCTTGACTTCTGCTGCTAGTTCTGTGTACTTCGTTATTTTTTCTTTTATTATTATAGACAACTTTTTCTATTAAATTATTATTTAATTTAGAGCTCCAGGACCTAGAATTTTATAAATCACTGTCTATAAATATCGTTTTTTCTCATTTAGTATTAATAAGTTTTGGCATCTAATCACCGTAATGTAGACATTTGAAGACAATACGGTAAGAAGTTTCCGAGCTGTTTTAAAAAACAAAATAAGTTTTAATAAAATCATACTACGTTCTTAAAATGATTGTTTTTAATATAAGAAGTAGTCTTAAGTGTACCTACAAAATATATTGGCTCTATTATTTTCACCTAATTTTTTGATTGTAGAATATTCATGAATGCGATTTATGAATGTTAAAGTTTATAGATGCCGGGTTTCGTTATACTGCTGTGATTTGTGTGATTAATTTGTCAGCATTCCGTTAAGAGAATGCGCAAAATATAAACTTTCGTATTTTAAAAACACTACAAACATTTTCATAGTGTAACATTGTATTTTTTTTATAACATTACTATTTTAAACTGGAACGCTATTTTTGAGCGGAACTGTCTTCAGGCCATTTTCTGCAACACAACATACGTTTGAGCGATGTGAGTTTTTCGCTGAAAATACTCTTGGGAAAATAAAGTTGTTGATATTTGCTGAAAAACATTTGCTAGTGTAATAGTACCATTTTAAATTTTTGTTCTAAACAGTTATCCAGAATATTGAATCACTTTGGGGGCATCTGCTTCACTGTGATTCGTATATCTTACGCGTGGGTTCGTCGTCAGAAGCAGAATAAATCTTTTGTGGAGATGAACAAGAGAAGCAGTCTTGGCCGCATTTCTACCTGAGCCGCTCGTTAGCCCTGTTGGAGCGGCGCGGGGCCGGGCCCGCAGCCGGGCCGAGTTGCAGCAGCGCTGCGCAGCGCCAGCTCAGGAAGAAAAACCCCAGCTTGTCAAAGAGCGGACGAGGCAAATGGGGTGTCGCGCGCTGTCGGCCGCTCGCGGCGTGCGGTGAGCAGCGCGGCCGGGAGGGGAAGGGGAAGGGAAAGGGGAGGGGCCGTCCGGATTCGCCGCCAGAGCGCCGCCGCCCCATTAATTGTTCAGGGCACATTAGTACGCGACTACGTCAGCAGGTAGCGCGGACGTCGCCGCCGCTCGCAGCGCTGCGGCGGCGGCACGTCAGAGCGCGCTCGGCTGCTCCCCGCGCACCCTCGATCCCCCCACCCTACCCATCACACCCCACGAGCGCGCGGTGGCGGCGGCGGCGGCCCACAGCCCTCGCACTTCGTATTTTGCTCTCACAGCTCGACCTCCAGCCCCGCCGCTTTCGCACGTCAGCACATACCAGCTCTTCTTTTCGAATTCACGGCTCGGCTAGTTGCCGCTCTTCTGGACTTGCTCGTCCGCTACCGCTACCACTCGAATCGATGCGGCCTTCTCGCCTTTATCTGCTTCTGCACTTTTCCGCAAGCTTTTCAATCTGATCACTTTTTAAAGCGGTGGTAATTCAAGTGAAGTTGTTGTTTCTTTGTTATTTCCGTCCAGAGGCTTATCTACGGTATGGCGGACATGGCACGTGCCATGGGCGCTACTCACAAGGGGCGCTATTTAGGGTATACCCGCTAAAACAAATAACTACCCTAATTTGAAGTATCCTGACAGTGTCGCAAATTCTATGCTTGGCATGGCCGCCTGAATACCTAGAATTCCTCTATGTCATAGAGAATAGAAACATTACACCGCAGAGCATAAAAAATTATACGACTACGTCTTGTTCTACACAGTTATGTACAAACAAAAACTTTTGTGATGAAATAACGATTTCTTCAAATTTCACAAAATTTGATCACGAAACAATTTCGATAATGTTTACAAACTCGTGCTCGTCTCGAAAGTCACTTTGTGACATTATTCCCAATACCATCGCATTGAATTCCTCTTCCCACCACAATTACCACTGCTCCCACATGCTGCCTGCGGACGACTGCATTCCCTACCCCGCCCCCCTTCCCAACGCGCCTCATGAAATGCTGCACTTGCATCTGTTGCAGAGTGCCAGCGTAGCTAACGTGTCGACTGCGATATCTGACAAGCTGCAAACGCGGCCGCGGCCGGGGACAGTGCGAGAGCAGGGACGGCAATGGGAATGGGCTAGGGGAGGGGTGGACGGCACGGACAGAGGGGTCCAGGCGATGACGAGAACAAGGACAGCCGGCTCCGGAGACACCTGGCCTTGGCCAGCGCTGTGGACGTTCCCCTGTCCCCCGGGCTACACGACAAGTCAAAAGGACTCCAGCCGCACCGAAGGGGAGGGGTCCGAACCACCGGAGTATGTTCCATCTCACTCAGACTCTCTGTTATTCCATTTTAAAGTTCTCTCTTACGCCTAAACGAATAAAAATCTCGAGAGCATTGTGATATATCGTTCTCGATGTATGAGAATGCAAATGCGTAAAATCCTCAATAATTACTGTATGGCAGGATCGGATCCACGAAATTTACGGAGGAGCTTTTTTTCTGTGCTGGCAAATTGTTTAACCCTCTGTAGGTCGAGGGTGGGCGCGTCGGGAACTGTTCTTAAAGGCCTGTTAACAAAAGAAATAAGTATAGAAGGTTGAGCATCTAAATTGGTCGCAGTAAATCTCTTCAAAACGACTTGAAGTACCGCGACGCGGCTTTCATGAAGTTTTTCTAGATGATGGGGGAAATAACATATTTTATCTTGTATGTGACATACATAATTTTGGAGATATTGACACAATATTCATTTTTTAAAGTATATATTTTTCACCAGCATTCTAAAGTTCTCGAAGGAAGTAATACAATTATGTAAGTATGTAGTAGATATTCGGAAAGAAACTGAAAAGAATCGTTGTACATTTCCTCGGAAGTCATGCCTGACCTTGCTAGCGCTCCCAGATTTCATGTTTCTACCTCTCCATGTGCGACCTCCCTTTCGTGGATCAACAACACACTCGTCTGAACGTACGTTGCGTTATCGTCAAGTGGAACAGTCTGACACTATGCAAGAGACAATTATGATGAATTAACTATTTAACAACCTAAAATTAATTTAATCTAAAATAGATTTTTCTTGATAATTGTACATTTTGGTAAGGTACAGCGAGTGTGAAACATCGCCATTTCTAATTTTCATGACGTACTACAGATGGATAGAAGGGCTGTGAATTCTTATACCATTTTCAAATGTATTTCAATAGCAAATAAATGATAATGTTTTTATCATTAATTACTATCAGAGGGAGAGAAACCTATAAATCTCACAACGTAAACATTTGTTGAAACAAATACCAAATTTATCATAATACACTAGTTCAAGTAAAGTGTGAATTTGATTTTAAATTTTTCAGATTTTCGTAATTGATTTACCACTACATTTGTGGAATCTCGCATTGAGTATTTTATTTAGGCATATAATCGAATTTGTTTCATTATTAGAATTACAAGAAAAGCTGGATGGATCCATAGACCGTTAGAATAGTTTAGCAATAGCTAATGAAATTTGAAAATTAGCGATGCGCTTCCCCCGCCCTACAGTGGATTAATTAAATTTTAAAACTAGGTGATAAACGTCAAGTGAAAATTAGAATGTTTAATAAAAATGAATGTAAAGACTTATTCTTGGTATTTGAAGATCAAATAATGTTCCTCTAAAAAGGATATTGATCCTAGTGTCGAAGTAGGCAATATTGGTCTCTTTCTTATAAGAAATATGATTCAGCTCTCTGAATTTGATTTTGAAACAAACCATTATATACCCTGTCATTTATTAATATCAAGAGGCGGAATTTTCTTTCTCAATGTTAACCGTTAAGTCTACTAATAGAAGAAAAGTACATCATTCTTATGGATGATTTATTTGTTTAATAAGTGAATATATGAACAAGGGAGTATTTTAAATCTTATAGTTAACAAAATAGCAGAAGTAATTCCTTAAAAATGAATTTTTGACGGTCGTTTTAAAAACATCAGAATCTTAGATTTACACCATGTTCATAAATACACTTTAAAAACATCTTATATATTCATGCGACCAGTATGAACGTATACCGCAATGCGTACTTCCAACATGTTAACAAGAACTAAATGCGGTTGCGACAGAACACCAACATCTCTGGACCGCACCAGCACTTCCTCTGTTTTTGGGGGTACGATTAATAACACTGTATACGAACTGACGTTTCATGCCAGTGTTTTACCTCGCATTAATACAATTTTCTAGCTAATATATTATTTCCTTAATAAAAGTACAAGTATACATTGCTTGAAATAGAGTTCTGAAGAGTAACTTTTCGTTTAGTTTTAACTGTTTCTTGACGTGAAATAAATATTCTGCAATTTGAACTTATCGAGAGTCGATACACTATGATACTACTTAATGTAAATTCGAGTTTTATTTCTGAGAAGAAGCATTGTGACATTTGCCTGTCACATTGGTAATTTTTATAAGATGTCTCAATCTACTCATGTCCAGTTAACTATTTAACGAGTAATAAGATCTTGTAGAAATTGCAGATGGAAAAATCCACTCTCTGATTGTCAATATTATTGATATTAGTAACAAAAAGGGTATCCTCTCTATTTTACAACAATCATTGAAGACAAACATTTACGTTTCGTAACTACTCGTATATTCGTTACATCATCAGTTTATTAAAACAGAAATAATCACATGAGAGGGTTTATCTAATTTAATATTATGTACAAATCTGGATAATACATTTAAAATGCCGAAAGTCAAACACCAAATTAAAACAAGTTAAAAGATTAACAGTAAAAGGTTAGAACATTTAAAAATCGAAAGACAAAAAATAAAAGGAAGTTTGCTATAAAAGACAGAAAGAGATGTCTTTACAATATAAAGACAGAATAGATTGATATTAAGAAATCACATGGTGTTATACATGATAAGACATGAAACTAAAATGAAATAAAACTCAAAATAAGCTCGAGGATACTCTGGAAATTTAGACAAGTTAACACTTGAAGACCAACGGAATAAATAACGAAGACCAGACCAGCTGTAACATCACTAGGACGTATACGTAAGTTTTTCAGTGCTGGAAACCTAACCACGTGATTCATATTTCTTAAGATTAAAATAATTTACTCTGACTTACTCTTGATTTTATAAAGCACATTGCCTACGACAATGCAAAGACCCATGACATACCACTGCCTATGGCATTTCATCACATTACAAACAAAACAATATCCCGAACGTCGTAAGTAATTCATAAATAATCAAAATGTTTTGTTTTCTCTTGTTAAGAGGGGTAGGCCACTTTCAAATGATCTAATTGCTGCATGGTCTCATTTAACTATTATTAAGGTACAAAATTACAAAAATATGCATTAACTATGTGTTAGTGTGATCAGGAGATGACAAAGAACCCAATGGAGACAAATTTAAAATAATTTTTTCCGATTTTTTCATTTCTTCCACCAAAAACATTTTGTATCTGTTCATAAATATTACTAATGTATTGATACTAAGCTGGAATGTGGAATATTCTCATGTGAAATATCGTAAAAAAATATGACCCCATCAACTAGAAATCTTATGGTGAATTTTGTTTTAAAAGATAATGATAGAGAAGTGAACGATCCAGCAACCTTGGCTAGTCACTTCAACCAATATTTTTCTACAATTGCAGCTAATCTCACTAGGGATCTAAAACAACAAATTTCAACATCAGAAACAGACATTTTCATAAACATTTTCGAAGCGATGTTTGTTTCTGAAACTTTTCCCTGCGAATTCACAAAATACTCGGTAAATAAAAAAATAAATATTTGTCCGGGTTAGATGAATTTCCGGATTGTTTGTTAAAATAGAGTGCGCCTGCCATTATACACCCGTTGTCTCACATATTAATGCATCCTTATTCACCAGAACATTTCCACATATTTTTAAAACAGCTCAGATTATTGGTTTTTCAAAGTCGTTCTTCAAAAGGAGGCAACAAAAATATATTAAACGTTATTGGCCAATTTGCCTATTTCAGTTTTTTCAAAAGTATTAGAGAGACTTTTTTACGTACGAATGTAAACCTTTCTCAGCAAATGCGAAGCGTTTTCAGAATACCAACATGGATTTATAAAATCAAAATCTACGGAAACAGCCGTATTTTCTTTTCTTAAAGAAATAGCATCATCCGTAATTCAAAATGAAGAATCTAATGAAATATTTTTAGATAATTGAAAAGCTTTTGACGTCATTGATCATAACATTTTACTTTCGAAATTACCTTCATATGGAATTCGAAGTGCATATTTTCGTGAAAATTAAATTAATGAATTTAGGAGGTAAGATTGGTTATCTTCGTATCGTAAACACTTATTTCAGAGTAGAAATACCGTACTGGAATGATGGGATATTATACAGTCACCTTTCCGATTCATTGCCAATTGCCATTGAGTTCCCGCAGGGTTCGATTTTGAGGCCCCTTCTCTTCCTACTATACGTAAACGATATGTCCTCGACGGATGTAGAAGATCAGTTCTCTCTGTATATGATATGAATTTTCTTTCCAGTAAAGAAACAGTAAATGGTGCAATATCAGATATTTCCAATTAGTTTTGTAATAAATTAAGTCTTAGGGTGTTCCTTCGTAATAAATTAATAGTAAACGATGGGAAAATAGTTTCAATGCAGTTTTCCATTTCAAATTAAAAATTGTAAGCGGGGCTAGGTCACTGCCACTAACCGAGCAAAACATTCACTACACTTACGGGACTAATGATCTTAGCCGTTGACGTCACCGGAAAAACTAGTAATCAATCAAACTATCAATCAAAGGTGGGAACTTATTTTCAAAGAATACAGATGTCTCTAACTATAATTCTCAACGTTCTAATCATATTCACCAGATGTCAGTAACAACAGCTTACTACAAAAAATTCATATTATTCTGCAACACATTGGCCGATGATATTAAACGATTAAAATGGATACACAAGTTTAAGTGCCAACTTGTATCTTTTTTACTGCATAACTCTTTCTATACAATCAGAGACTATACCGAGCTTCGAAAAGGAAAGTAATATTGATTTTAACAATCATATTTAACGAATTAGTGACCATTTGTACTGTATAATTTTAAAAGACTGAATATGCCTATAACAAGTATTGTACCTCAGCTTCTGGGTCAATGACCCCGTCTAGATATTAAACGATTAAATTCATATTGATTACTTCTGATAATGTTTTTAATATTATTAGGGGGCCTCTACGCACAGAGCTTCGAAGCACAAAGCTTCGAAAACGAAAATGTTGATTCTTTTTAATACTCCAAAATACGTGACGCACCGAAGTATCTTCATATTAATGTCATTAAGCCCTGGGAGAAATTTAGGAGAGCAAATCACTTAAGTCAAATTTCGATAAAATATCTGAAGCGCGCACGTCAAGCGGATAGGGAGAATATATTGTTATCTACGACGGCTGCTAGAATGGATGCTAAGAGGTCAGCAAACAATTAGAAATATTACATGATACGCCGTCAAATATTTATTAAACCGTTAACATTTTCTTTTGGTTTCCGACTCCACATCTTGTGGTAGTTCTGAATGTTTTTGATTATTTATTTCAGAACTAACTTTTGTACGTCTTACTTAATAATTCTTAGTAAGCTATTTTTTTTTTGCTGATGCCAAGTAAGAAAATACACACTACTTTTAATGCTACCTAAATTTGTTTTATTTGTATAACATTTATTAATTTTCTGAGATGTACAATGTTTCCAATACTTTTCACACTTCCATTACTTGCACTTGTGCCAGTACTTGAAAGCAGGGCAAATGTCACTCGGTTAAGGAAAAAGTAGCAAGGTGGGAGTAGCTTAAATTATTTTCAAATTCAAATAAACGACTACATGAATGGTTCAAACAATTGTAAGAAGTAACAGAAAGCAGGGGCCAGTGCCCAGTGGCCGAGGCAGACTCGGCCGTCCTCCCCAGGCGTGCCATTCGTTCGGGGGCACAGCGCGAAGGTTGTTGAAGGGCCAGCAGGCCGGGGTAGCGGGGCACGGCGGGGTGGGGCGGGGTGTGGGATCCGATTCGTCTTCCAAGTGGACACTCGGCGTCTGGCGGCGACCGCTCGAATTACGCCCCCAGAATCAGACACGTCGCAGGCCTGCACGGCGCCGCAAGGGCAGGCGACGGGGGCCCCGGGCCGGCCGCGGGGGCTCAACATGGTCGCGACACGCGGGGGCCGGCTGCCGGCGGAGGGACGGGCACAGGAGACGGACCGGGACGGGGCGAATCGGGGCGGACGGGGCGGGGCGGGATGGGGCAAGGACGGGGTGGGACGGGACAGGGACGTGCGGGGGAGAGAGTCGCGGGGAGAACCGGGACAGGAAGGGGTAGGTTGGGAAATGGCGGGAAGCTTTGTGGAGGAACAGGGAGGTGGAACAGGGTGCGGAGAGGCGAAACGAGGAGACGCGAAAGAACACGTCAAGAAGCACGTGTCGGTCAGATGTGGAGGAGAGGAAAAGAAGTATCAGGAAGAGCAGCAAACTCTGAGAAAGCACAGAAGAGGGAGGTGCGATAGCCGTGCGGACGAACGATGTTAGGCAGAGCGCGGGGAAAGTGAAGAGGGAGGAGACGAAGGGCGGAGCTAGAACGCGGCATAGAGGACCCGGCCAGCGGGGGCTGATGAGGGCGGTGTAGGAGAGGCGGGGACGAGGCTAGCTGCACCGGCGCACGTGGGAAGAAAGCCTCGGCGCTGCGCCTCTCCCCCCCCCCCCCCGCCAGGAGACAAATGCCTGTCGATACGAGCGCCCATGCAAATTGGCTGCGGAACAAACGATGCCACTGACCCCCCATCCATCAACTTCAATTTCGCACTCTAACCACTCCTTGGTAACGTAGCTTGTGTTAATTCGCGAAGGAATAATGTCGAGAATGCTGAGCACGTTATCGAATATTCCCAACGTGTGAATTACTCGTCGCCTATTCAATTAATGACTGTAGAAATAATAACCGATCATTCTCGTCTCCGCAGCTTAAAAGGACTCCACAAGTAAACAAAGAAATTTATCAACGGGTTCATTTTTCGGATTGTACGGGTAACTGTACCTCTGAAAACTCGAACTTCATACGGATTACAGGAATTGTGGTTTGCGTTCACTTTTTGTGGCGTTTCGGGTCACACTGGGAGCTATTACATAACAGGAGTGTACGATTAACACGATAATTGATTATTCCATACATTAATAAAAAACATTGCGCATACATTAATAAAAAACATTAGGCGTATACTGACGAATGTTTAATTAAATAAATTATATTTTATAGAATTCTATGTACTAGCACATTTTATTTAATGTAATTTATTTAAGAATTGGCATTGTTTGTACAGTCCTGAACTAAATACTGTAACGTTGGCATAAACAAATAATTTTCAAATGAATTCTAAATAGCCCATTGTCGAGACATTGCAACATACTGTTAATACTCTTTTGATCGATTATTAAATGCTTTGATTTCTAATTGTTTTCATTTTCACTTTCCATTTTGATGTGAATTAGTGTTATTTCTGTATATACATTTGCCTTAAGAAAGATCTAATTTGAATTTCATTGACATTGCTATCAATTTCACTGAAAAAAAAATTCCTCGAAGTTTTCAACCTTTTAAATTGTTGTGTGAAAAGTTTGCCTCAGTTTAATGGATGAACTTATGATGGAAACTGGCGAAAATTACAAGTGATATTTAGAAATATTGTAAACAAAAATAATTTTTTGCGAGAACCAACATCTGGCAATTTTAGACTTTTATAAATAAAAAATCGATATAACGCAAAATAATATTTTATCCTAATCAATCTAATCTTTCTAAAATTCTATTTCTTTTGAACAGTTGATAAACAGTTTATAGAAATAACGTGTTCTCTACTTATGTAATATAGTTATTACATGATCAATATATTAGATTTGCTCCATATAATAAAATATTAGTAAATTACTTCATTACAACTTAGCGATAGATACTATTCAAATGATTTAATTAATGGACTGTAAATTAATAAATATTTCAGTTATCAAGCACCCCTATTACAATCATTACCACTAGACACGTTGAAATAATTTATAATAATTTCGAAAATTCAGAGTTCAGCCAAAGCACTCTAGAAAGCAAAACATGCACCCATAATCGTTATTTTTTGTTGACGTCATCATAATTGTACAATCTGTGGTCGCCCAGCAGCATGCATTCAGTGCAATAAACTGAGTTTTTATGTTATGGAGTGACTTCGTGCTACTTTCTCCGATCTGTGATTGCTTCGAGAATTTCTTCTCTTATTCATATTTTTAGGGCATGGCTGATACCATTTATGTAGAAGATTTTGTAGTGGTTACACTAATTTAGGTTCCCTTATTCAGTACTTTCAATTAGGTACAGAAAAATGATCATGAATTAAGCGCAATAACTTACGAGTATATATAGTACTTTTATCTTTTTCGTAAAATTATATTACTTAGACGATGTCGGAGGGTAAAGTAATGTTTAAACTACTGTCACCACCTTTACCTTTTTGCCTTCCTCCCAATGTTGGTGGTGGCGCGATAGGTGGGGCAGTAAACGACCACCTAGCACCTGGTCCAAATTCGTAGTTGAATTTAGCTTGTCCAACAATATGGGTAAAATTACCTTGAGTATGGGAGGAGGCTGGTGACTCGAGTAATACTCCCTTGTTACTCGTTATTGCGGCTTCAATAATATCAAGCCACAACACACTCCTACAAGAAGGTCCTTCGCAGACTTTCTTTCCAAGGGAAAGGGTTCAAGACTTGTGCACTGGGATATGATTGAGAACACGACTGTCGTATGTTTACGAAAATAACCTAAGCAATATATTCTGTTCTCAGAATTAGTACATTGAATAACAGGAATTGACTAATAATGTCCTGCTAAAATCAGGTTTGAGAAAAAACAACTAAAATGTAATTACAAAATATCATGAAAATCTGATTGAAATTAGACTTTGAAACCTTCCGATTAAATTCTTAAAATGATTTAAAGAGTCAGGATTCCTATAATACGTTATTTACACACAATACCATTATACACATTTGCTGGAAAACACAAAATAGTATACACTCAATATGCAGTACACAAATACCATTCATATCCAATATAAATTGATAGTACCAACGCTATGCCCTATATAGAAAGTATGTTAATCTACTAACAGTTCTGACAAATTAACTGTTTCAAAAAAAATGTATAACTGTTACTGATACAACAATATATGCAGTTTAATCAAATTTAAGCAAAAATTAATTTTATTTACTCCTATGAGATACTCTGTATCTTATGAAATTTTTAAGTTAACTGCCTAAACAACTGAGGTTTTACAATCACACACAATATGTCAATAAATCAAATAACTTATTGTCTTAGTTCTATTTTTTTACAGTAATACCTTTCAAGATCTGGGTCCAGTAACGATACTGTATTCCTATCTGGCGTTCGGACACGTATTTAAAAACTCACGACAGAAGTCAAGTAATATTGCAGTAATCATCTCGTAAAATACTGTACTGAAATAGTTCTACAATCTGGCCCACACTTCTACCTCTACTTGAAATGAGTTTAGACGAATCTCACAAGGTCTCACGTGGCGTACAAAGTCTTGACGTTCTTCGAGGTCGTCCGTAACGGAACTTGAGCACGAAGGATTCCCGTCGACTGCACTGCTCTTCTTGGGCTTGCGTCGCTACCGTCGGCGGTTGCTGTTGCGTCGGATGTCGCGATGATCGAATTTGAGATTCAAACAGTCAACTAGTTCTTATTCTAAAACCTGAAATAAAGTCATATGATGCTAGTAACAATTTTCTATTTTGATTTACTTACTCATTACAAGTTTTTACTCGTTTCAATTCGTAGTATAAATCTTGTTATTCATTCTCTTTAAAAATTATTCATGTTTTATTATTTTATTCGTTTACTCTCTAGAATAAGCTATCGTATTAATGAGATATGTTACCTTATTCTAAAAGCTTCTCTAATGATGAATTCTTGCAATGGCGTGGTCCGTCGTTCCACTAGCTCTCTCAGAGTGACGTCTCGTCAGCTGGTTAGTAGCAAATGGGCCGTGGTCAGTCTACTCTTGCTCTAATTCACCAATATTTGCCTACTCTATCCCCATTGGTCGGGTCAAGTCGTTCCATTGACTGATTTGATATCACGATTTTGGATACTAGTTTGTAAGCGCTCCTCGTAGCTTTCTTCCGAACTACTTTCGTCGTCTAGCGTTCTCTACTGGTTGATCTAGTAACTACCTGATTTTAGATAATAAGACGCATTTACGAAGAAAAAACTTATATTTTTCTT
>JAHLJT010008446.1:131728312-131811076 GCA_031308135.1 Acheta domesticus
TATTTTTTTGATGTAAAACGACTTTAGCAGTTACACTACAATTGTGTGCATTAAAACAATTGAATAGTTACCCTCAATACAGATCTAACCACAAAAGGAAAAGTTTTCAGGAAATAGAAAAAACCTCTAATCAGTGTAAATTATTTTATTTGTGTAAAAAACTTACATACCATCAATATATTATGAACCGTGAATCATTCTGAAGTCAAATTTTAGTCAAGGCACTACCGTTCATAACATACTCGCATCGATCCGACATCTTGCTGCAGAAAGATTACTATTTGCCAATAGGTCAACTTTTTCTAAAGAGTAAGTTACTTTGGAATGACCGGTGCGCCCTCAGAATTGAAGGACCTGTGTATTACGTCCAATAGGTTACTATTCCACTGAAATCTCAACTTTCAACTTTTTGTGGGTTAGATCTGTATTCGGGGTAACTATTCAATTATTGTTTTAAAACCTAACCTAACTCGCTTCCCTGCACGCGAATTTTTCACAGGCTTTCATAGGTGAGTACAACTCCCCAATTATTTTCATGTTCATTTTATTTTCAAATAATAAAACTGTTTTACTTTCCTGTATACGTACGTATATACGGAGTAAAATACGTAGTATAGAGAATGTTATGTAATGTTGCGGAAAATCGATTTCGAGATTTCAACGAAATACACGTTTTGGGGTACTCTGATACCGACAAAGTTTTTTTTTTTCAAAACGTCCGCCGTCCGTCTGTAAACACCACTAGCGCCTAAACAATACGTACTAATTTCTCCAAAATGGATATTCCCCATCGATTCGAGGCGCTCGATTTTGCAAAACGTTCTTCAAAATTGCTGGTACTTTCCATGACATTTTCAAAATTTTCTCAACAATGCTCCAAAGTTTTTCTTTAAATGTCTTGAAAGAATAGAGTAAAATACACTTATAAAAGGTGGCATAGATCCGACTTTCATGGTTAGCTCTAAATTTTCGAAAACTGCAAAATATATAATTTTTTTCGGTGTCTTCCTACAACTACAAAATTGAAGATCAGACTTTTCTTTCAAATGAAACTTGTCAATAATTAGTATTTCATTGTCATGTACATTTTTGAAACTTTAAATTTTTCACGCAATATTTCGAGGAATATGTGCAATTTCCAAATTCACAAAAGCAAGATTTACTCAAAAACGGCTACAATTTTTTTCTTTAAACTACGGCTAGTGCTAATTGCACTGTTTAGGATGACATAATGGAATTTTGCGGTATTCTTTGTTTTTTCAAAAATTCACAAATGTATTCTTTTGCAATCTCTCTCACGCCCGTAATATGCACGTTTCTAACGATTTGTAAATCCAATGCATTTTCAAAGTACCTCACACTTACTTCCAATGAAGGTTTCAGAAAACTCAAACATTTTCTCTGAAAAATAACAAATGTTCGCATATACAGTAATACTTAAAAGCCATTTTCTTAAAAACGGCTCCAAATTTTTCAATGAAAATTGCAATTAGGACGAGGTTTTACTCTTCTACATATATTAAAGGAATATTTTGGTTCTACTATTAGTAAACCGAAAAAATGACATTTTTTTAAAAAATGTACCTTGCGGCGATAAGACGGCATCTGGCAAACGTATGTGGCAAGACAGAAAATCTACGCTAGACCATAGAAATTAGAAAACTAACTAGAACGAGAGAGTCTGCGCCAATTCTGTAGCACCACTAGTTTATTTGCTTGTTTCAGTTTATTAGTGATGTGATCTTTCCATGTCAGATTAAGATCTGTATGTAGTTTCGATTTTCTTTGAGAGAATAATACTAAAGGTTAGTGGCAAGATCTTTGACTTTCTATGTAGTAGACCATTTGCAGATTTCCACAGGGAATTGTGAGATATGAGAGTTGTAGGATGTTTTTGTAAAAATTAATGAGTGCTCCTGAGAAGCTTTTCTGAATATATGATTAAAATTGTTCAACTTTGTTTTTAACACAGGGAATCGTCATTTGTTCTCACAGTCTTCTAGCATCTTTTCTTTCTAGTAATTGTTTGAAATGATCGGGAGCGAGTTATGCGTCTTTTGTTATAGGAAGTTACAGTATGAGGATAAGTCTTGAACCGATTGTATTATTGAAGATGTAATATGAGATATCGCTGTATCGGTTTTCGTCTGTCATTTTCTAAATATCTATGGGGAGATAATTTTTTTAAGTATTTGATATCTGGCCAAATTCGTTCTCTTTGTCTGGAAAGAGGGTAGGTCTTGAAATGGTAGTGGGCGGTATTAAAAATATTATTATGGCGTGTGGTTTCTCGTTTCAAAATTACAACAACTGAGTTGCGCAAATATTTCTCTTTAAGATTTTATGGATTTATTCTGGGTTTGAAAATTGACACAGCCCCGGCAGTTTTTAACCTTGCCGTCAAACCGTGTGACGCGCACTACTGATGAAATTGTCAATAAGTTCGAATTGAATTTCGTCCTGAGATAAAACACATGTAAGTTCTGATCATTAGTAATGTGTTTTCTATAGAGGGTCTGAATATGTGTGCAATTCAGTTTTAGTTGCTTCTAATGTAGTTGTTGAAGCTCTAAAAAATCTTTTTTGGTTTCTAAATTCACTTTTATTTTGTCTTTTAATTCGGTATAGAACTTTCCAGTTACAACTTCCTTAATTTTACATACAAATTTTGGATGATTGTCGATGAGGTAGACATACAGGGTAGGATAGAAAAGTAATGAGCCTCACGTGATACTGACGCGTGAGCACCCTGGAGCGTGAGCACTCCGTTCGACAGCGACGATGGTGAGAGGTGTTGTCTTCACAGCGCAAGGCGGGTCAGTTGCCTCCCAGCTTTCGGAGCGGTAGCATCGGCTTTAACTAGCCCCTATACGGTGGTGCGTGACACGCCGATATGGAAAGTTCATTAGAGCAACGCTACGCGATCAAATTTGATTCCGGTTGGGCAAGTCTCCTTCCGAAACGTTCGCAATGTTTCAACAGGCGTTTGGGCACGAGTGTCTGTCCTATTCGCAGGTCAAAAAGTGGCACAAGGCCTTTCGTGAGGGCCGGGAAGTGGTGAGTGACGAACCCCGGTCTGGACGCCCGTCGTCGGCCCATACTGACGTGAATGTGCAGCGAGTGAGCGAATTTTTGAACACAGACCGGCGTTTGAGTCTCCAAGTAGCAGAAGCCATGGACTTATCTGAAACCGCCCCCAGCCACCCTGCCTTCATCGTCACCGACTATCTGGACCGAGCCAACGTTTCGTTGTTGCCCCAGCCTCCCTACAGTCCGGACTTGTCACCTCCTGACTTCTTGTTTCCGCGCTAAAAATCAGCCCTGAGAGTAAAACGTTTCGACTCCATGGAGGATATCGAAGCAACTGTCAAGGCAGCTCTTGCAGAACTCCCGAAACAGGACTTCAGGGATGCCTTTGCGTCCTGGAAAACCCGCCTACAGAAGTGCATTGATGCCGGAGGTGCCTATTTTGAAGACTATTAGTCAGATGTATTGATCAGCTCAATTAATCTCTTTTTCAGCGAAGCTCAAAACTCATTACTTTTTATATTTATATCATTTACTTTTTATTAAGAACGAAGCTCATTACTTTTGAATCCTACCTTGTAGATGGGTGGGATATTTTCTGTTTCGGAGAAAACCAGTTCGCCAAATACTTGATTGGTCAGTGCATCAAATCTATTGCAAGTACTTACTGAGCTGATTGTTGGAATTTTCGTATGAGGTGCCAAGCTCTGCTTCGACCTTCTCCATTTTGATAAAACCATGTTGAGTGTAGGCAACGCATTTTTATGTCAAAATACTTCTTGGGAGCACCCAAGGCGCCTCACCCGCGAGAAACCAGGTTACATAAGCTATCGCAATGCCAACATTAGCCAGGGAATGTCCGAAATTATACTTCCATCGTCACAAAAACAGATTTATCCAATCCATTTGATTAATATGCGAATTAGCCATATTTCGTGTTTTAGCTGTAATGTAATTTTAGCTGTATGTAACACAACATATTTTTAGGGCCGTTTTAACAGCGTCGGGAGTACCCTTGGGAGTACGTTAATTTGGGGGCCCTCTATGCTTACTTTCACAGATCTCCCCCTATTACGATGCTGAAAAATAAAGAAAATCCTATCAATTCTCATTGTATTTTGTACTTTTTTTTAACATTTTGAAAGTATTCCTTAGTGTTTCAATTTAACATTATTCCAGGAAAAAAATTAAACATTTATGTATAAGTACACATTTGTTGTTTAACTTATTGAGGTTCAGATTGTCATGGAACTTATTGAATACAATAACAAAAAAGCAATTTGAGTATTTATTGACAATCACCTCATTATTTTAATCAGTAGTAAAATTGTAACGTTTCGGAGACATACGATGGAGAAAGTGTATGTCTATGAGACGATGAAGAAAATGTATGTTCATCTGTCTACTTTCATAATTTAAAAATGTACTTGTTTTATTCTTTGAAATTCCTTCATTTTCGTACGATGTTGAAATTTAATAATGAGGAAGTTTTGACCGAAGGGGTGTGTTTATTAGTCATTTTCAGTGTTCGCACGAGTCTTAAGTGTATTGAAATATAATTTTCACTCAATCTTCTATTTTTGTTGCGGAATAGTTTTTTATGGCGATTTAAGTTCTTTTAACTGTGAGATGGATTGAATATTGTGAGATTTGAGTTTTTGATCGAGGTCTAATTCTCTGGCGAAGTCTCTTCCCTCATCTAATTAAGTAACGAGGTGGCTGTGTAAGATTTCGTAATGGTTATTAGTTTGGTATGCATTGGCGGATATAAGGATTGAAATTTTTATATATTGTATTGTGCATTCAATTTCATCTTTTTAATTTTGATTATTTTTGGCTTTGTCCGGCACCGTATTTGCCCTCCATCTGTTAAAACTGTAGGGGAATCGGAAGATTATTTTACTGTTCTTGCACATGTATTTTAGGAGTCTGCAGTAGGAACGGCTGTTCTAGTTTATAACAATCTTTTTTTCAAATGATGTTCCCTGTTGAAAGGATTTACTCCCCCAGCCGGAAGTGGAGTCCGGATCTCCCGGTGCGCGCCCAATTGCTCTAACCACTCGAGGGACCGAGTCAGTCAACTCTTCAAACAGCCTTTTAGGAGATCAGAGCCCCTGTGGCGATTACACTTTACGTTAATTATACATACAATACAATAATTTTTATCGTTGTTGTTCCACATATATTCACGGTTTTTCAACGAGTCTGTAGTATTGAAGAGACTTGATATACCTCTTGCAACATTTAGCTTGTTTTCTATTATTGTTTCCATTAGCTGCATTGCTGTTTAATGTATACAATGCATTAGAAATTAGCTAACCAGCAGAAAGGCTGATACTGAACACCGACAATTTTTTAAATTCACAGTATACTAATTAACAAAGTAGCAGTGAACTCTACTGAACACCAACTCGCCCTTATCAGTTTTTGGAGTAGTGTTACATGGCGCACCACCGGGAAACTAACTTTGCGCTGCCAATAATGGTAGTACGCCATTATGAGCCAATTTTATATGCTAAGCAAAAGACTTACATGTACTAAAAAAGTGGTATTTGCAAATTATTTACAGAACATTCATATTAGCTTCACATTTTGACTTACTGCTTTTTCTAAGCAATTATAATTCTCACCACTTTTCAATGATTTTTTACTACCCTCTCCTTATCAACGCTTCACTCTAATCAAAGTTAAAATTAAGCGTCGATTAACGCCCAAGAAAATATGTGCCCGCTACTGCAGTTAATTGAGGCTTCTGAATAATTTTGCATACTTTTTACAAGTGTTTAAATTTAACAGAAAATGACGGTTTTAGATTTGGTCCAAATTAATATATTTTTAATGTTTTATTGTTTTTAAATAATAAAAATAATTTGGATTGAGATATTACCTTTGGATGCGATTGATCAGTTTTTGGGCACGTCAACCACTATGATCATTTGTCCTGTAAATGTAGTGAATGTTATCCAGCACGGTGGCGGTGTTCCTTCCCAGCTGGATTGTGAGACCCGGCGCCAATCTACACGTCGCCTTGCGGGCAATTAGGTTGTCCCGCCAGCCGGGACATTCTAAGCTCCCGATTGGTCTCCCGACCTGCGGTAGTGTAATGCAAGAAATAGGTCGGAAGCCAGCAAGAAAATCCACGTATGAGCTCAAAACTAAAACTGTTTGAGAAGTTAGCCAGTGTCATGAGGAACAGGGAAGCGCAAGTATGGTTGCCTGTATGTGTCGGCGTTGCGCGTCACAATTTTTTTCAATGTGTCGAAAAAATCTATGCCATTGGGGAATGAATACATAGCTAATTCTTGTTGTATATTGTTTGTTAGATAGTCAAGGTGTCAAGGAATTGTATGTCTTATCGATGAGGCGTCTCAATCTGTATGCCATATTAAATTCAAGGTGTCATTTTCTATTTTTTAAATGCTATCTTGTAGTACGAGCTCAAGACTAATGTTCTGCTCTAAACGTAGAAAATTATTTTCATTGTCCATTATGACCACGCCATACTGTTTCGACCTAAGTAGCTGCCATACTGCTTCAAAGATGTCCAATTTGTCACTAGGCCATGTACGTACGTATCATGGTACAAGTATGGCGGTACATTTTTTAGGACCTTCCGTGATCCATATTCATAAATAGATGCAATGCCATACTGTTAAGACGTCAATAAATGGCCGCCGTACTAAAAAACTATTGTTTTCAAAATGTTCATAAATCATTGGTAAACGCTGGAAAATAACTGTAAAATCTTAATAAAAATTGAAGTGAATGGTTGATTTGCAATGTTTTATGACAAATCAGGAACAATATAATTTATTAAAGAAATACTACACAGTATTTTTGTATAGTACTTTTAGATATATTTATAGGGAATGCCTCTGAGATTAATCTTTAATATTTTGTGGGTTGATTATCTAAAATGGAGGGGCAGTCAAAAAGTTATCTTCGACATACAAAGAAAATGTCATTTTTTTCGATAATTGTCGTGAGTTCTCTGTCTGTGGGGGCAGACAAAACGTGCTTTCAAACAAAGAATTAAAGATTATGTTAATAATATTAAGGAGAACGGCATAAAATTAAACTCAATTTCTCGACATTGCCTTGATATTTTCATTATTTTAATTCTGACAGCCCTCCTATTTTGGATAATGAAACCAGAAAATTTTCACGATTAATTCTGGAGATAAAAACACCCGTACCATAAATATGTATATATGAAGACACACAATATCATTAATGTTACGTTGAAATCAAATTTATTCACAAATCTTCATGACAATATTTAGTCTAAAATAAGAGTACTCTAAAATATATTCAGAGTATGTGATATATTCGGTTTTCCTTCATTGTATGTAAGTGTACTCCATTCTTGATCTGTCTCTTCCCCATTCCTTCTGTTCATTTCTGCTTTTTGCTTGATTTCATTGTTATCATTTACAAATGATAACGACCATTTTTTACGTTCATATATTCCCTCTCAATTCATAATTGCCTCCTTCTCCTCTAAGGGAGGTTGTATATATTTACAAAGAGAAGGTTTTTCCTTATTTCTGTTCATTTTGGATTTATATTAATTGCATAATTTTTATTAATATTAACATATTTTGCTAAGTTCTTTCTCATCTATTGATCTATTTTTTTACTTCCTCCATTTATTTTACTTTAACTCCATTTAATTCCATAATTTCATCTCTGATTACTGTGAAATTTTGGTTTCAATACTTCCATTCAAAACAATATCATTAAAATTTTGTTTTCATTTACAGGCAAGTATAATTTTTTGTTCACGTCTGATGATGGGCATACATATTACGAGCACACAGCAAAAGCTCTTTGACGATGTGTTCGACGTCATTAATAGTTTTGTGAATGAAAATGTTTAATAATCAAATGTATTAAATAGAGTTGAACATGGAACAATTTTACAGAGGCAAAACGACATAAATACGTAGTGACTTCTTCCCAATATAATTTGGTTTGGAAGACAAAGGATTGATACTTGTAATGAGACACAGGACTGTTCGTTCAAATATACACTAAGAGTTCTGTTGCAGTGAAGATATGTCTTTTGCACTACACTACGGTACTGTAGCATTACTTAGCATGACAGTCTTCGTCAGAGATGAGATACCACAACCAGAGATAATTAAGCAGAAACATTGCTACACATGGTTATACTAAATGCATTAGTCATCTATCCAGGTTTAAGCTTTTGCTAGTTGTAAGTTCAAAATTTTTTCGAATAGTCGGTAAAACAAGTGACAAATGTTTTAAGAACTGGTCAACTCAGCAGAAAGCGATAAATCTTTCTGAGGTCTGTCATGCTGTAATAATGCCACCGTAACGTTTTATTTTTGCTCCTCCAGTAAAACACACATACATTTTTCATTTAAATAGATATATTTCAATGAAATGGTACATCTTTAACATCTAGGAATGTGTGCACATCTTTACAGTCGTGTACCGCCAGCTAAGAGGCGAGGACCAGCTACGAGGTCTGCGCGGGCTGTGCGCCCTCCGCTCGCACCCAGGCAGCTCCGACAGCCGGCGCAGCAACCCCTGGTCGCGCACATCGTAGTTGGAGACAAATGGAACATGCATAGAAGTATACACATTGCGAAATTTTTTTAACAGTCTATAAATCGCCCTCCCCTGTTGAGTATTAGTCTTACAAAGGTTGAAGTGTCTTTGCCACTAGAGCTCACATTCCAAACTGACGCTGAGGAATATGCACACTTCTGAGAGTACTTCAGCTTCGTAAAGATTCAGTGAACTTCTCGCGCAGGAAAGGCACGACAAAGCTTATCGAACGCTGTTTGTGAAATGCCTATCGGGACAGAGTTCGTGTGGGATGGTACTTGCAGCAAACTGCAACAAATAATTATTCGCACAAGAATGGAAACCGTGACCAAAGAGGCTCTATGGTCTACGCGTTCTCCATTCAAAAATGAAGGTTTCACACCTCGCATATGATTTGAACTTCTAGTTTGTAGATTTTTTCGAGGAAGAAACTGCTAGCTTTGCTCGTGCGTTTCCTGCATTTTATGTTAATTTTTTTGAACGAAGTATTCGTCACTTTGACATCTACGATGAACAACTGGACCCTCCTCGAACAACAGAACTGTTTGCTGCAAGTTCTCTTTTAACTTTGGTGGGAAGATGATATCTTACATATTTGAGAGGAGAGGGAAGTGAAAAGTAGTTTATGTATATGACAGTTTCCTTACTTATATTACACTAAAATAATGTATACCACTTGTGTTACTGGTAACTTCGAAGTAACTGAATGCAAAGTAAAATATTTTACAATAACTTCACAACTATTTCACAAAACAAACATTCAAGCATAAACCTAAAAACAGAATTCTGTGTAGCCAAAAATAAAACAAAAACAATTGTACTACACTTTAGACAGTCAATGTCCTTAGGAAACTATAATAGGCTTCATCTCATGAAGATTTTAAAAATTCCAATATACATATTTTCGAAAATGTACAATTAGAAAGTTCAGAATTTTCATTATCGTGTAACGTAAACGTATTAAGAAATGGATCATAATAATTTCATACACGTTTAGAAAACATTCTAAATAGTACATATTACACTGTATCGAAGATTCATGAGGAAAAAGCCAGATTTAAGAACATCACTTCGTTGACTCTTGCTTTCACACAAAGTAAATAATTTGTAACGAACAAACAAATCCATTACTGCCACTCAGAACAACAAAACAGCAATGCTTCTAACCCAAAATGTACAACAAAATCGAAATCGACAATAGCGTGCTAGGTTGAACAACGATCCAAGGCGATGCGAAAGGACTGAAACCGCGCGCGATTGCTCCTCGCTGCCGTCGCGCCGGGCCCCTGCCCCTGGTCCTGCCCCCGCCCCCGCCCTGTGCCCTCGGCGGGGGGTGGGTGCGGCGACGCCTCGCCCACGGGCCGAGCGGAGCGGACGGTCGGGGCACATCGCACGCCCCCAACGCGCTCGCGAGGGCGCCCACTACAAGTCTGGGCCTTCACTACATCTTTAGGGGGTCACTTCACATAATACTGAATTCGTAATACTTACAATTTATACATCAAAAGAAAGGGGGGACAGAATAGAGCTTGCGTGAACCGAAGCCGGGCGTCTTCCTCGGCGCGGGAGCCGCCAGGGCGCGCGAGGCGGCGTGCGGGCCGCGGCCGAGGAAGGCGTCGTTGCACGGGCGCGGGGGGAGGGGGGACGGGCGGAGGCTCACGGAAGCAACGCGACTCCACAACGAGAAGACAGCGGCGGAGCGGGCGGCGATGGCGGCGGCGGCGATGGCAACGCGCCGGCGGCTGGAGCGGTGAACGGCGCCGAGGCTGCGTGGGCGTGGGCGGGGACGGGAGCGCGGGCGTGGCGGACGAGGTGGGCGGGGCCTCAGGGGCGCCGCGCCTTGTACAGCATCTGCGCGGCCGCCGCCGCCACCCCCGCGCCGGCCGCCACCGGCAGCAGCGCCACCAGCAGCGCCGGCATCGCCACCAGCAGCAGGCGCGGCTGCGCCCACGAGCCCCCGCCGCCGGGCGTCCGCGACGCCAGGCTCATCGCCTGGCACGTGTCCGCCCCCACCGTCACCTGCTGGCACTGCTCCTGCAACACCCCCGCGCACCGACATTCGCACCACCGCACACTGCTCGCCTGCCGAACAGACGGTGTTATGCATCAACCGGCTAAGCGCCATTTTGGAAAAGAATTAGATATAGGCGCAATCAGTTGCATTGGACCATGTTATAAGTGCACGCAAAATTTTGACGCCAGATCTGTAAAAATAGCCTTAAAATCATGATGTGACTGATGACGTTTAGATTTTTCATTAATTATATGTTAAGCAACAACTGGCTATAAACCTAGATCTTCAAATCTGCTGTTCTTAATTTCACATTATGCAGGTAAGCGCCAGATATTCCACTCACGTTTGTGTAGTTTGGCGCTTCAATGAATGAAATAATTAAATTACAGTTTTTAGAGCTGAAAATGTAACAAAACCTTTGAACACGATTATCTCAAAACTTGTATGATGTCGCGTAGCTGGTTGATGCAGAACACCGTCCAAACCACGATGCACGGAAAACCCTGCGTTGCTGGTCACTTCTGATTCCGAGGAGAGTAGCCGTTCATACGCGGGCCGCCCAATGGTGGTGAGAATATAAGAAGCGGCGGACACAAATCGAATTATGCCATTTGCAATCTCAACTAGCATGCCTGTTAATCTGCAAGTGTGATTATTTCTTCGGCACAAATGAAGACTATGAACATTAATGAAACACTCGTGTTTCACATAGAAGCGTTTCTAAGAATAGTTTTGGCAGAAACAAAAAAACATTTTATTGTATTAATTTTAATAATTATATAATTAAAATAAAAACGTATTTTCTCTTTTTCGTAGACATATTAATTTTACGTGAAATCATTAAAACTACCCATTTTAGCATACACGTGCCCACTTCTAGGCTCTCCACTTCAAAACGTATCCCCACTCTCGTCCCTTCTGGATATTAGGCAATGGCTCTTGCATAATCTTTCCAAAAGAGGATAAAATCCCGATTTCTTTTAATACTACTGAAAGATGTGATTATGGAATGCAAAACCCACGCAAAATTCAAACTATTTGCCACATAATTCCAATCAGCTACTTCAATATTCACCGCAAAATTTGTGTGCCATATCCATCTACTACACTGCTTAACTTTGTGAGCTTGCTCGCTTCAATTAATCTCGAAAGGAATGCAGTGGCGTACCTTGAGAGAAGTGGCCATTGTATCCAGCATCCGCTTGTTGAACTCCGCTGCATCGTTGCCGCACACGGCGGCAACCGTGCGCTTCGAGCACTCCAGAAAATCATGGAAAGAACTGAAAGATATTAGACATTAGAAGACGGCCAGAAATCTTTCATATCGTGGAAATATTCTACCTTTAACTAATAATTAGTTCTTAACTGTACTTGTAGAAATGGACTGGACAATTTTTTTTTCACTTCTTCCACTCTACAATATAGGGAGGTAAATTATTGGAATCGCCTCAACAATATAATCTCAAATATCAGTCGTAAAATCAGTGTTTAAAGCTTTTTTCTGTTGTATCTTTGCACACGGCCAACGGAAGAAGGTGGTTACGGTGGGTAGTACTACACATGCAAAAATATCCCAGGTGGGTAATTACCCATTGAGAATTTTCACAAAACGAAAAAAAAATCCAATTTAACACATTCCTACCATCAAACTGATGAAAAAAAAATCATTTTCGAAACCGACCAAAAACATTCAATATTCAAACTTTACGCGCGATGCGCAGTTGTGACCTCGCGCAATTCGTTTACTGCAAGATGGCTATGTCCTATTGTATCCAAAAGAACCGGTAATGAACCGGTTTATTGTTCGGGATTTCGAGGTAAACGAGGAAATGACAAAACTGATACACCTTTCAGTCAAACGCGAAAGAAGAGCAAGCTGCAGTCTGCAAGTACATGGGACTTAACCCCGAAAAAAATATACAGAAATGAATTAATTAAAATGCTGAATAAAGTCCATATTTTATATCGTAACGTTTTTTAAGAAAACCTCATGAAACAAAAAATTACAGGACCCCCCACCCATCGTACTACCCGTCTGAAATTTATACGTTTCGCCGGCCCTGTCTTTGCAGACAAGTTGGATATATTAGTATTGTTCCAAAGATGGTTAAGTTTGGTGCAAGTGGAGAGGAGACACATTCATTTTTTAAATCCGAAAATAGATTCGTATAGATCGATACATGTGTGACGCCTAACTCTTAAATTAGGATTTTGTGATTTTTAAATATTAGAAGTTTCTAAATATTTAGGAGCTTTTGAGTGGATTAGGGAATACCGATTTTGGAGAAAATCGACTAAACAGTTTACCCGCAGTTGTTCACAGATGGACACGTTTTGCAGTCATTCGATTTTGGGGTACCAAGGAACCACAAAACATGGATTCTGGTTACATGACGTAGTAGAGGATTTTTTTCTAAATTTAGAAACTAGATTTATCCACTTTTCTTTACTAGGGACCTAAATTAAGGGTTTTTCTGCCGAAAATTCGCGCGACATTACATAACTTTCTCTCTACTGCGTAAGCGGAAGAGAGAAAGTAGAAGACATCAATTGTAATTAAATGTGGTGCATCATGTTATTAAAGTAAGTTGAACGTAGGGTTTTTTTGCACATTTCACTATAACATACATGTACAGATCTTTGTAAATATAAAACATTTTAAATAAATTTTCAGAAATATGTTTAACTCCGTGTTCACAGTGAATAGTGACTATTGTTCCCGAATGTGTATATCTCCCTAATCTATTTGGCCTTCGAGACATAATACTAAACCACGTGAAAATGTTTTGCGGGTTTTCTATTTGTCGTATAGTGAATATGTGCAACTTTTCTAGCTTTTCTACATCCACGTCCCACACATTACTTTTCAGAGCGCAACCGCTCTGTTCGAAATTTTCTGTTATGTTGCAACTTTCCAAGACATTATTCAACCATAGTGATTCTTGAGACTCGTATATTTTCTGCATAAATACATTTCTAGATCTAACACTCATAAATGAAAACATTTCGCGATAATATATTTATAATCAGTCTCATCCAACTTTATTTTGTGAACAAAGTGAGGGTCTTATCTTCATATTTGCACTTAAATCTGTATTTCCGAACTACTCTTTCATACAAGTTCATTAATAATCTTTTATGTAACATCTGACAGCAAAAGTGCTCAATAATAGCTGTAGAAACATCTCGTAGTATTATAATATTTTGGTTATTTGTAGATTTTAAAAAAATTCTAACAGACTATGAAAGTAATTCCGTGGGATCCTAATCTTCAACTCTCAATGTGATCCTACAATAGAAAACAAAAAAAAGAGATTTTTAATGGTCTGTTCATAACATTTACTTCCAAAAACAATTTTTACACCATAATCATTTATTCACATACAGCTGTAACACTTAGTACGTGAGGAACGCGCAAGATGCGACAGATGTCCTCTAATGACTTTCCCACCCTAGAATCGTTTCAAAATTTTGGCATTTATCCAGCATCTAAAATCCCGTGGGCAACCAAAACCCCATTTGCGAAAGAAAGATGCTCATCTGATTGAAAGCCCTGCGGCCGGCTCAACCCCTAATCGGCTCGGAGCGGTCGCCGGGGAGCGCGTGCCCTCCACTAGGGCCATCCACCACGAAAAAACGGAACATACACACGAGCACATTCACTTCTAAAATAACCTTGTATTCGCCATTCACAATTACAGTGAACGTAAACTGCCACTCGTCGATAGCGGTAAAATAAGTATTCAGCGCAGAAATTATACGATGGAACGGACATGACGTAAAATGGACGCGAACGCGCTAAATGGTAGATTATGATCATGACAATTATTTCGTATACTATGAGCGCCACGACTGAGCATTTGGTGAGCAATAATAACGATGAATGGCAATCCATGCTCTTATAACCTGCATTCAATTCCATCCGAGAATACGGTCATCATGTTTGCGTCCAACGAAAATGCTAGACGTTCTTCGAATCTTCGTGCGGTATAAGATTCGTAAAAGCTACCAGCTTGCGAACTTTCACGGTTACGTTTTATGTTTATGTTCAGGTTCAAATAATAAATTGTTTCGTTTAACATGGCACCAATCCGTTACGTTTACGTTATGTTATGTTTATTTTACTTTTACGGTTCATGGAGAATGACACGATTCTCTAAGTAGTTCAGGAGGGCGGCGACACGTACGCCATTACACAAAAATACTAGGTGGGCGACCGTAACAAAATGGTAGCCAACTACTTAGGTACTATAAGTGCCAGTTTCTTTATTTCCTAACTCCTCCAAAAACATCTGAACCCCACTGGAAAGTTATAATATTTTATCAATTATTTCAAAGATCATGGAAGTCATTCAGTTAAGGTGCGTAAAACTAGTGACAAGGAATACATGATGTGAGAGATCAATATTATTCAAACCCAGTTCGATATCTATTCAATTTTATAAAGCAAGTGGATGAGAATTATTTTTCAAAGGTGGTGCACTTATAGTATATCTTGAATAAATGTAGATAATTTAAAATATTTGATAAAGTGTGAAACAATTTACAAAAATCTCGGGCAAGAATCCGGAAATATTTTCCAAGTCTTGTACTTTCTCAGACTCACCAGCAAATTCTGTGCACGGCGTCGTGGCTGCGAGCGTTCTTCTGGATATCTGCCAGCGTCTCCGAGTACTTCGCTTCACAATCTTCCTCTTTGTTCATGTCTTTGAAGCAACGGGCGTATTTCAAAAATTCTACGGACAGGCAAAACAGTTTTTAACAGAATTGTATTCTCCATATCTGCATTACGTACTCACTTTCAGTTTGCGGTCACAATACCCCCTCCCGCAAACTACGAACGGTGAAAATGATTGGCTATGAAAATTGTCTGGCTATCTGATACCCGAAGAATATCAAGTAACTTACTGTTAAAAATTACTTAAAAAATTAATTATTGTTGAATAGTTTTCATCACCGTCTCACGTATTCAAAAAATGAGATTTTACTTCCCAGTCTACACAAGAGAAAATTGAAAGAAAATTTTTACGTACTTCAACGTTTCACAATTTCTAATTTACTGTTTCAAGTAAATTATATATAGCATCCACAACAAGAAATCTAACAGTTACATCTGACACGGAAACAGAACAATATTCTACTTTCTAACAGAACAATATCACTCAATAGCCACAGCAAAAGAGCAGGTCATTTGCCATGTGATCCGCCTAATTTTCTCCACATACCTTGCTGATATGTATCGTTGTGGCACAACTCCGTCATCACTACAATGGTGCCATTATAGAGAACGTTGAAGGTCATTTGCACGTCCGGGGTCATACAACGTTTCGTCTTCCTGTCGATACAATCCAAGTGCTGCCTGATGTCTCTGTAACATTTAATTTTTTACAATTCAATTTAAACCTCAAGATGAAAATGTCAAAGATTGGGCAAATCCTTTCTAAGTATATAATACGTTTCTGAGAGAAAATTAATAGAATAGAGATGTTCATTCGCGCTAACTTCACTTTAAATCATTTTATGTAATTTTTTAATGTTTTATATTTAGGAATAAATAGCATTAAGAAAATTATCTTCACTATTGAAGGTATACGGCGAAACAATTCTAATTTGAATCTTGTCACGATGTAATTCAAAACTATCAAAAACGACTAATATTTTCAAGAAAGAGTTCTTAAAATGTTTCAAAGTTTTGAAACTGAGGAAAAGATTTAGCTAGCCAGGAAAACCATTTTAGTAATGAAGTTGTAGGAGGGTGTCGAAAAATGTTTGAACTTTTACGATTTTCGAAATTCCAGAAGTTTTAATGAAAATCTGACATCTATCAAATTATTAAGCAAACCTTGGTGTATTTGATACAAAAATCTGAAGCGTAAACTTTTTTTCTGAAAAACTGAATCTAATGAACACTTCAAAAATTTAAGATAAATCTCAAATTTGAGGGACCGCAATATCAGCCAAATCGGTCAGAAGTATCCATTTTGGTGATAGTCTTATGGTTCACAGACACAGAAACTGACACATGTTTTGAGAAAAACAACTTGGTTGGTACGAGAAACACGTTATGTCCAAAGATCGAGACTTGTTTCTGGCAGCATTATGTAGCTTTCTCAATGCGTAAAAATGAAAAATTTGAACAAACATTGCTAAAACTCAAGAAATTTCTTTGCTAAAACATTCGAATTGACGCGTAAGTTTTTAAGCATTTCCCTACACCCGGTAACGATATTCTTGTAAATTTCATAGCGACGAGATACTGATTTTTTTATGCAAGGAATATTATGAATTTTGCAGTAACAAGCGGGATTGTTCCTTAATTTCGGAGAGATTCTAGCATTCTAACCCTTTCACTGACTACGATCCTGATGTAGAGCGATCAGAGAGATTTAGAATTGTTCATGAAAAGAAAATAAATACCAAACACTTACGGGCATAAGCGGTCCATATCCTCCTTACTGGTCACCGCGTTCAGCTCCCGCTTGTCAGAAGAGAGCATGTCCAGGGGGTCTTTGCAATCGATCATCTCCTTGCAGCTCTGATCCAAGTGCTCGTGCATGTCGAAAGGGTCCTGGGCAAGGGCCACAACCCACACTGCAAAAGACCACCATACTGTCTTACAATCGCGAAGGACATTTGCAAACAGAAAGATACAGGCATACGGAAAGCAAAACCTTAATTTTAGATGAATAATACTCTAAATAATAATAATAATAATAATAATAATAATAATAATAATAATAATAATAAGCAAAATCCATGAATTTTTAGTTTCTGTATTGAAAAGAGGTCTACAGCTGTCGGGAATGTCTGTCACTGCTTCAATCTTCCAAGTAAAACACACAAACAAAACAAGGAAAAAATCAACAACTAACAAGAAAACATGTGAAGATGGCCCGCTTCAGCACCTGAACGTCCTTCATGTGATATGACTGTATTCTAATCTACGAACGTTCAATTTGGTTTATGAATACTACGCCAACCATTAAACGGAGATAGGCGCCGTGTATGAAGATTTTTAACAAGAGAAAGCAGCAGTTGCATCCCTGAATATACGAAGTAAAATTCGAAACTTTTACTGGTTCACAAGTGTGATAACCTGTTTCAGAATCATCACGCCAGATAATCGTGCGCCGCAACTGCAAATGGTCTAATACAATAGTTTTCAAGAATTCAGTTCATGCCACTAACAAGCAATTCAACATAATCTAGACTACTGTCAAAATGTAGGCGAAACAGGAGTCATCGATTTCATTTTTTATTTCCGTTATGGAAATGTTGGATATTCGAGTGGTGATTTCTTTTGTTTCTCATCCACTGCATAAGGGGAAAGAGCGAGAATGATCACAATTAGTCATCGAAGTGGCTATAACATTTTAAAGACCTGTGCTTCTAACAAAGTATCGAGACACTCTAGTGTATCACCAGCTGTCACCACATTTCGCCGCAATATTACCCATTCTCATTTATCATATCGATGTCCGATCAATTTCTATTATCCTTATTACACGTCGACCCCCCTTCATCAGCGTCTGCGAGCGATCGCCGTTCGCAGGTGGCGGCGTCGAGAGCGAGGCAGCGGAGGGGAAGGGGTCGCGGCATCAGCACCAAAGGGAGAAGCAACGAATGAAGAAAGAACGGAAATCAAAGGTCCAGGGTGATGGAGCGTATCCAAGCATACCCAGAAGTGAGGAGGCATCAGGGGTGGGAATCGGATTGGCGTGAAATGACGAGGGAGGGGAAAAGTTTGAGCAGAAGTAGCCGAGTTATCCACGGGCAAGGCGGAGAGCAGGCAGGCAGATCGGCGAGGAACGGCAGAGGCAAGGGAGCGGGAGAAGTGAGGGGCGCGGCGGGGAACGACGTGAGGGAGGCGCTGGACGGTGAGTGGAGGGTGGAGGGCGGCGGATGGCGGGAGGGGGACCACGCGTAGCGGGCGGTGACCGCGGGTCTCTGCCGAAGGAGGGGAGGGGCGGGGCGACAGGAAGCGAGCCTCCCGTTAACAAACCGCGGAGCCGCCGATTAATATTCATGATCGCAGCCGCCGCCGCCGCGATAGAATAAGGGCGGGGGTTCGCGCTCCCCACGGGCCGCGCGGGCGGGGGGCGGGGGGGGCGGCTCCCCCCGGTGGGCGGCAGCGGGGGACGGTGGGCGGCGGCCGGGGCTTAGGCGCCCTTGCCCCCACCGCCCGCGCCCTCCGGCGTGCCCTCCGGCGTGCCCTCCCGCGACCGACAAGGGGCTTACGGCGCCGCCGCCTTCGCCCTGGACCCTCTTGCAGGCCAGGGATCAGCAAGGGCTCCTCCCGAGGGCCAGCTGCTTCAATCGAGGCGCTCGCCGGGCCGCGCCAACGACAACCGTTTTCTCGCAACGCCAAGGGCTGGGAGCTATTCACATTTCTCCCGTCCATTCTTTTCTTTCCGCAACAGTCGGTGGATGGTCATGTTTTACTGCATTATTTGATTTATTTATTGTCAAATATCATTATTTTATAACCATTTTATAATTTAAGCCAAATTTAGTAAAGTTTGTTTCATAGATGTTTGCTTTGTACTTCGTGTGCCGAAGGTCAATGACATCGAGACAGAACTGGTCGTTTTAAAAATCTATTTTACGTGTACGTTCATTGAATTCAATTCATTCAATAGACGGATTTTCTAAGAAACGAATTATTTTAGTGAAGTACTCAATACTGTACAGTATCGATAATTATTTTCTAATTAAAGCTAAACGAGATAAAATGACAGTGCTGTGTTATAAAATAGCATTGCAAAAATCAAAAATGCATACCAGTCGCATTAAGCCTACCTTAAAGGACGAATGAAGGTTTTTTGTTGTTGATTTTTGTTTTGTTTTTGTTATTTCACACATTCAGTTCCCGAAAGACCGGGGTCATCGACGGTTTAGACTGCAATACACGGTTACTGCATTGTCACAAGGAAGCGAAATGTAAAATGCACAATACCAATAAAATTAAATATCGCCGAAAAATTCTCATCTAAAGTAAATAACATTTCAATACTAAAACAGTATTGATCCATTGATTTAAATAACGAAACGTAATCCATTGGTTTCATAACATTTTACTTCAATAAAGCAGTTCATCAGGACATAAGAGTCGGTTGTTCTCTGTCGCTCGCTGGCGCCGTCACAAATTATCACGGCCTTGAAAACAACATTGGTGCAATTATGAGCGGTAAATGAAAGAGTGTATCGCGAGAAAAAAAATTGTAGGATATAGTATACAGTTTTGATGCAAGAATTTCCATGTACCGGTATACACATCGGTAAGCGGTACTCGTATACATCGGTAAGCGGTATACATCGGTATAATAAATCGGTATACATCGGTTACGCAGCAAGACGTTTTGCACGCAGGCCGCCGGAGGCGGGCGCTTCTGTGCGGCGGCAGAGAGGTTCATGCGCAGGAAAGGCCCGGCGCGAGAGGTGGGAGAGCAGGCGCGGAGGCGGGAAGAGCGTGAACGTGCACGGGGAAGGGCGGGGAGCGGGCAGGGGAGCGGGCAGGGGAGAGGGCCCCTGCGATTTGTTAGCTGCCATCGGCAACTCGTGTGTACGGTTGCGCTGCCGGTAAACAAACCGGGTCCCCGGAGAGGGGGGGGCCCACTCGCAACGCGCGTAATCGGCGGAGCGGGCGTCGATCCCTGCGCGGCCTATTCTGACAGGGCGCGCTCGTTATTTCTCCTTAGTGGCGGCGGGCGGCGGGCAGGGCGGGAGGGGCGCCTGCGAGCGCACGCTCTGCTGATTCCATTTGTCCGCGTTCGAGGGCGTTCGCGTTCGGATTTTTCACTCTGGCTGAATTATCGAGAACTACGCTCACCGTATAGTGGTGCTCTGTGGACTATCACCAAGCTGAACGAACGTTAACTATGCGAAACCACATCTACCAGGAGGGACGTGGGGAAAATTTCCCTAGAATCTGGAGGGCATTGCTCTTTTCTGTATGTTAGTACATTTTCTAGCAATGGAAACGTTTTATTCAAAGACGGTCAATTGAATACGGTACAGTAAGTAGCAAGCATCTTCAGAGTCTGGCACGAAATTAGCAGAATTGATTTTAATAAAATTGGACTATTGGCGAACAATTTACACACATTTCTCGACACAAAAATATTAATTTACAAGGCTGGTTTTGAATCTGTGGTCTATTTTTCTAAATCGAAATGGATCCACGGGGGGGGGGGGGCTGAATAAAAAAGAGAAGTGAACTAATATTTTTTAGAAGTATTATATGAAATTAAAAGTGCGTACTTAGACAATATTTCTAATTACGAAATTTGATATGGCTGCCTAAAATGATGCATTGGATTCCAAAAACGAGTTCTTTAATTTTGAAGAAAGAATTTGCAAAAAAACATCGTTTATAAATAAAAAGGTGTTCGTCATTGGATACAAGAAAGAAAACTAAAGAAAAAAATATTTATCTTTTTAATCGGTCAGGTTTTTTCTTAGTCATTCCTGACAATTTTAGATTGCTACAGTGCCCCCTTTTGACGTCATCGTTGACACCCTTTCCATCCTCGTCGCAGTGTCGCGACTCACATGAATATAGATCACCTGCTCAAATGAAATTTGTAAAAAAAAAAACAAAAAAGCACGTGTAATAACTACGATATTTTATTTTGCCCGCGAAAAGGTAATTTCGGCGAAAATGCTGTAGAAAATTATGAACTGTTTAGAAGTTATTTGGGGTGATACATGGTAGGTCATCCAGGAAAAGTTTGCAATTTATTTGGTACAATATACGAGTTTTTGTATATATTTATTTCAACGATAAATATTTGAGCAAAGAATGATTCATTTAGTTGTAAGTAATTGAACGATATTTATATTTATTTAAATTAAACGAATTTCTATATTTTTTAAATTTTAACAATACACTTATGCCCCTGACATACTATGGTTTGAACTTTGTGAGGAAAAATTCGAAACTCACCTAGCGCCAGATTTTATTTCAAATTTCGAAGTAATAGATTAATACTTGAATTGAAAAAAGTAATTTATTACTTCACGTTTTATCGTATTTTAATATCATCATTTGTTATAAATTATTTTCTAAAATGCGATATAAATATTTTGTTTGACTTTTAACGATTAAATAATTTCCATATTTTCTAGCTACTTTTGATTTGTTTAAATAGGTAAATTACAACTAATTACTTTCAAAGGTATGTTGCTTTGTTCGCTTACCCCAGCTGACGTATGTAGCACAATAGAAGGTAAGGATTGACTGGTTGTAGAATCTTGTGTATAAACGAGAGTTTTCATGAGTCATTAAATAGTCTAACCCATACTTTAGCCAACTCAACACAGAAAATATATCCCAATAGACACCCTTTTTCGCTGATGGCTTAGTTTCCACCATTTCGTACCACTGTGCGCTGCCAATCCTCCACAAGGCTTGCCCACAACTGCTTAGGAGATTCATATCGGCGATCACTCGTTCGTAGATCGCACTTCTCCCCTACAGTATATCAAACGCAGTTTTTAAATGCTTTTGACAACAAAATAAATAAATTCCTGCGTCGGTCGGTTTTGCTTTCGTCTCGTTTCTACGAAGGTGAATCACCCCGTACAACACTCTCACTCCCTATTTCAGAATTAGCATACGAACACCTACACACACTTTCAGTGTGATCGCAACTACTTCAGTGTACAAATCTGTTCAAGTGATATAAGTGATATACAGACATAAAATAATTTTTTATCATGTAACATTACGTACAGGTTTTTTGAAACAATCACAAAAAGTAGGGTTTCTTATCATTGTAATCCTTTTTAATTTACGAAGGCGTTCTTTGTGGCCGTTTTCCATTAGTTTCATGCTCATGAGCTTCAGACACTGATTGTTCTTAACGGTTTTGATTTCTTCACTCAAATAATGTTTGTTTGAATTGATCTTTTTCAGCTTATCGTTCATTAAGCTCCAATAGTTTTCTACTGAATTTAATAATGGGGTTGCTCACCAGCCATTTAAATAAGCTAATATCTTTCTGCAAGAAGAATTTTTTTGACCGTTTTAGGTTAAAAGCAGAGTGCGCCGTCGCGTATAAACACGTATGGGGAGTCATGAAACTAGGTTGCAGTCTGCTACAGTTCTTCCTTAGGGCCTCAGTTCATCTTTCCTTTGATGATACTACACGTCTCCCGTATTTATGTCTCCTTGAACCCAAGGAAGGAAATACGTTCCTCACCATTTGCGATGTTACATGTTGAAGTTTGTTGTACACATTCTAATTTACCGTATTAATATGTCAGGAACATTAGATACATCGAATTTGCCGTCTAATAAGTCAGGAACATTAGATACACATTGAGACACGATTTTTCACTAGAAATCTCTTTGAGCCGTCACGCGTCCAAGGTTTCAGTTCTTGGGTCCATTCGACGCGTTTCTTTGCCACTGCAGATTTAACTTAACTTCTTCATTGTCAGCTTTGGTTGCAATTGTAGCTTATTGGGCTTTCAGCGAATTTGTTGTTGCGAAATCGCTTCTGTGGTGACGAGAACATATTGAACTAAAGCATCAGAATTAGTAGATTGTATTGAAATGTCATTTTCTCCCCCTTTTCACTTTACAACAATTCCTTTTAGTACAGACCTTAATTTTATATTATGGTCACCGATCTGATTTGTAAACAAACCGACTCTTAATCAAGAAATAGTTTGGCAGGTCACAATGCAGATTCAGCCGCCACGTTCCCCTGTCTCAGCAACACGAGCCGCGCCTCCCCTCCCACGGGGCCCCGCCGGCGCCCCGCAGAAGAGCGCTGGACCAGGGCGCGCCACGAGGCCGCCAGGCGTTGGGGGACTTTCGCGCCCGAATGTTGCGGCGCCGAGGCTTTCAAAGAACAATCGCGCGCCTCGAGGGCCGGCTAACCGCGCGCTCGCCGGCCCCCCCGCCACTCCGCTCAGGCATCTCAAGCGGCCCGGAGCGACCGCGTCAGCGACGCGTGGGTGGGAGGGGAGGGGGCGGGGGCGGGGGCGGTCAGTGGCCGTCGAAGGGCACTCCGCCGCCACGCCGCTCCTCTGCGCTCTAATCGCTCATATCCTGGGACGACCGCCCCGTCGCCCATCGCTTGCCAGCGCAGTGTGCGCCACACTGAACCAGGCACAGACATTTCGCTCCTACGAATTTAGTACAAACGCGTACGAATGGCATCCAGTTAGTAGCACAACCGCAACCATCAACCAGGGTGCCGAATTTCGATGTAATACATCATGAGTAGCTAAAGCAGCAGCAATAACTGTATTATTACTATCACTACTGTTATAACTATAATTACTTATAGTTATAATAAATTATGATTATTATTATTGTTATTATTTTTTTCATTTCTGCATAAGAAAAAGTGCAAAAAGGGACCTTACTCCAAGACGCCACTTCACCTCACTATTACACGCACATGCAGAAATATGAAATGCAAGTAATAAATAATTGACCCATGAGTTAATTCGTACATCGTTAGTTGACTATCAATATTTCCTCTTCCTCATTTTAGATGTAATTAAGAGAAACAATGAGAACGTACGATTCACGACAGGGCCCTGCAATCCGAAGCCGTGTGATTATGGGCCACGAAGTGTGTTCGGAGGCAGGAAAACAGGTGACGGTACTGCAACGTCTGTATTTAATTATTTGAAGACTACCACCAGTCAAAGCGGATAGACATACATATAACTGAATTTCGGCTTTCATACCCAATGCGGTTGCTGAATCCGCTTCGTGGTATTTTGACGAAGAGCACTGCGTCAAATGAAGCCTATATTCCTCCGGTAAATGTATTTAATTCGAATGAATGAATTTACTCACAACCCGACGAATAAATAAGTTTTATGAGTGACAATGTTTGCACTCTGGGGACTCTCCCGAGCATACTGATGACTCCAACCACCAAAATTAAATTATAGATTATACTTAATTTTACGGAAGAACCAATTATATTATCAGCAGAAACACGTATCATAACGCAACACGATTAACAAGCGGAATGATGCGAATGAATGTTATAATGAACGTTTTCTTGCAGGTTAGAACGAAATATATGAATAGGAATGTCTTCTTCTCTGTTCATTAATTTTTTTTCACGAAGGCAATACTTTCTTTACATTTCAATGAATTTTATTCATTTACCATATAAATAAAAAAGAATACAATACTGCAGATTTAACCAGAATTTTTAAATTATCTCAAACATGTTAATTCATCATCCATATAATAGTCTAGAACAAAGAAAGATATCGGAAATAACAGTAATTACACCTTAATTTATTAACTTCAAATCAAAACTTATGCAGGCGGATTCTGAAATAATTGAGACACGCAAGATTCAGAAATCTCAAAATATCTCAGTTGAGGTGGAGGGAGAGGGCTGGTATCGGAAATTCAGATTGGGGGATGTGCTGTTTCGTGATACTGTACCGCAAAAACTTTGGTTGTAATGATTTGTTTGTCGAATGTATGCGCCTTTTCATCTATTAAAAACGAAATCTTGACCGTCTGACATCAATTTACTGGTCTATAGTTAATAAGTTTTGAAGCAATAGCAAGCCCTCGAATTTTCCTCAATGTGCTCTGCTCGAAACAATTTGCTTTACATTTTCATGATTTTACAAATGCCGTAGGCACAAAGTGCACTCTGGCTTAGACATATTTGAGAAAGAGACGTAGACACTTGTTTCATAGCAAATGTTTGCTTCGAATACCTGAGGGATCTGCCCTCATACGTTTAGATAGTTCATTTCTAATACTTTTCACTTCTTCCTTCTATTACATAATTTCGACAAACTGGCTTTTCTTTATTGTCACTCGAAAAAGATCCGCCATTTCGCATATTTGTTAATCCTAGGATAGCTCCGAGGACGGAGATAGCCCGGGGGCGGGGAGAGCAATCGGAAAGGGGCGGGGAGGGCCTCGCACGCCACGGCACCGGCGGGCGTGCGTGCACGTGAACGGTCACGCAAAGTTTGCGAAAAAAACCAGACACGCGGGCGAGCAGGCGGGCGGGCGGGCGGGCGGGCGGGAAGGTTTGGTGAATCGATTCCCGGGAGGTAAACAACCGGAAAGCAATTTCGGGAAGTGAAGTCGCAAATGGAACGCACCTACACTTCTCCCCTCCCTCCCCGCCGCGTGCCGGAACCTCGTCCGACATCGATCAAGCATTTCAAAAGCGGAAGACGAATATCCGAACCTGCCATTTGCAAATAAACATGCGTTGCGATACGAACGCTATCCGATTGGATGTTCCCGCAAAGCGCCGAGCCGCGCTCTTCAGGTTGCGGGGGCGCTCTAATGCAGAGGGGCGCGGGTGGGGAACGACGCTTCGGAAATCGCGGGGCAGGGAACGCATCGTTTCATGCATCTTTTAAGGTTCAGTTTCAGTCTTTGAGGCAAGTCTCTTTTGGGAAGTTGCGAGCGCGTGTAAGAAGTGATAACAATAAAACTTGATAAATCTCTCTGTAATATGCTGCACCTTTCTCCGTAAAGTGGAAGACGTGTGCGGGAATGTCCATATTTAATCTTAAATGTATTACATTGAAGTTAAGTTATACTTTAAGTAATACAACCTTATTGCGCGATATTGAAGAAATTAAACAATCCTTTGATTGATTAAAGATATTGAAGAATATTAAAGAATCCTTATTCCGATATTGAATGATAGAAGAGGGGGGTTAGAAATAATACTTCAATATAATACATCATTTTTGGCTTTCTGTATCAGCATACTAATAACTTATTTCCGCCGTTCTCGCCGGACACCCAATTAATGTACTGAAATTCAAAATTCTATACCAGGCGCCAGGTCTAGTTTTTCGTCTCTTACAATTCTCAGATCAACTACAATTGGAATGTCTCGCAATTTTCCAGAGTATTTCTAAAAACTTCTCTTTTTGCACTAAACGAAGATGTGCAAAATCTACTGCATCGCTTTAAGGAAATCAATAATGATCAGATCAGTGGAGCTCGAAAACTACGGCTCTCTTTCAAAACTTATCTTACTCTCATTCATGTGGAAAACTGTTGTAAATGATACGGTGAATTTTTCTGAAAAGGTATCGTAAGTGCTCAGAGTTTTGCGAGGTACCCTATTTAAAATTATGACCGCATTCAATAGGACCGGAACAATCGCTCAATCATCACAGGGATCGGAAGTTGACTGGTCAACACAGACGAACAACTAGTGTCGAAGTTTACAACCGCAAATGTGTCTGCTGAACAAAGACGAGTTTACAAACTCTGCACTAAATATTACGAATTGTGTTTCATAAGTAAGATATGCATTTACACAAACAAAGTGCACGAGGACAATTAGTAATTCGTCATCTTTAATCAAAACGGATCTTCGGTGGGAAAAGGCGTCAAAGCTATAAAAAGAGGACAGGGGAGTTATGGAAGTCTTGTCATTTGGTCGGACGTGCCTTGCTTCACTGTTTCCATCTGCAGAATGCAGTCCCAAGAAAGGTCAGCTAGTTTTGCCTCCAAGAGTGAAACCTGGCACGGTGACGATCGGCGTTTGAGCAGTCATATCCCGGCATTTCGAGAGAACTATCATCACCATGAAAGGTAACCTTATGAACTATTATGAAACCATTTTGGCGACCACGTTAATCCCGGGTGCAAACACTATCTGTCGATGTTTCACAACTCCTTTGACCATAGCTTGTTTAACCCACTACTGGTTTTCTTAGCACGACGGTAAGTGGTCAGTTCTGGAAAGAAATCTGCATACACACTTTCCATCTTCATCCCACGGGAACTCGCCAACAATTTGAAGGAAGAGGTTCAAAATGTTAATGATTCCCAGGAATAATTTCTATTCAGTCAGAAAAGACAAACTAGTTTTGACAACGAAAGTTTTCCTCATACTGTAATAATAACTAATTTTTTTAATGTTTTCATGTTTCAAGCCCTCTACATTTTTCTCTGGCAGATAAAATCCCAGAAGATGGACAGAATGATCAGCAAAATATTAAAGTAAATAAACACTTCACAGTGACAGTTCGAGTCAATTATCGCAACTAAACGCAATTATAAGGGAACTTAAGTGCAAAGCGCAATAATACAATGATCAGAGACAACCATTCACACGAACACCAATCGCGCTACACTACGATAAATTTTATAATCCAAAATCTTTTCAGGGAAATTGTGTTGCTGTCGAGGATATCGTCCTGGCCACCGTTCTTCCCGGCACAAGCGAACTGCCCATTTCTGACGTTTTGCCTTCCCTTATGTCATTCCGACCCTCTCCCTCTTTTCAGCCAGCAAATTCTATAACCTGCATTTCTTTTCCCCCGCCGCTACAGTGTATCACTTTTGGCGTTATCAAATGAGGCAGTCAACGCTGCCTTCATTCTGCTCAAACTTCGCTTCTTTCCAAAATCTTTTTCGCCAACGTCGCCAGTGCGAGCCCCCGCCCGACGCTCATTCCCATCTCCGTGTCCACATCGTTCGGAACCGCCATCAAATCCCTCCTTCCTACCTCCAACTTCCCGTGCCCCGCCTCGCCCCATTCTCCTCCCACGCCTATTCCCATTCGCGTCCCCTTCCGGCGGCGACGCCTTCGCCGCCCCGCCTCGCCTGGCGACGTGAGCCGACTGCAGGCGGCGCGCTGCCGCTGCCGGGATTCGCGGCCTGCAAGAATGTTGAACGCCGAGTTATTGCGAGCCTGCAATGAATAGCAAGCGTTCGCGCACTGCAGCCGCATTCCCGCGTTTCCCTTCCGCGTTTTATGGCGTCCAATTATGTGGAGACTTGGGGGGGAGTGGGGGGTTTGAGACCGGGGACTTCAGGAGTGGGGACCGGAAGCGGGGACCGGACACGGGGACCGGAAGCGGGGGAGTTGCTGCCCTTGTGGTGCATCGCGCCTCTGCCTCCTCGCAAGCGGCGGTGGGTGGAGGGTGGAGGGTGGAGGGTGGCGGGGGCCGTTTCCACGCACTTTGCAGCCAAGCGGACGCCCGCACTCGAGGCCCAATCTGCAGAAAATGACTCGAAACGAGTGCACAACTCTGACGGCTACTCAAATGAACGAGGTATCGCTCCAGGAAGAATTTTATTCCCCTCAACTGCCCTAACACCCAATAAATTCGTTTCATTCGTAATGTCATTACTTTTATCCATTTTCGTACATTGGAGTTTGCATCCGAGGACATCGAATACTAACATTTAAGGCAGCCTTCGGAGAGGTGGAAGATGGACGACAGCTACAATGGATGATTGCCTAATAACATACAATTTAACGACTATAAAAGCTTCAGACATGAAACCACTTAAAAGTAAAAAACAGATCTCTAACATAGATTTAGTCTTTCGAAAATATTTTTTTGTTTTAATTGGTTGTAATATTTCAAATTCGGATTTACATGATTTCAAGTTGTATTTTTATTTTTTTCATTATGGAAAAAGAAGTACATCACTGTATTCTCCCAAAGTGTCTTTCTACATTAGAGACGAAAGATTATGTACACTTTCGGGTAATTTTTTAACATTCAAAAGCGTAGATGGAACTAGTGGTTCTAAAAATCACGTACTTTCTCGCCCGTACACGCAAAACAACGCGAAAAATTCTCTAATTTTTCGAAAAATTGTACATTACCTTATTTCAAAATCTATCTTTAAGGAAGGTTTCATTAAGGGAAAAAATATATTTCATAATTTTAGTTGTAGGAAGACGCCTATAATTTTTTTGGATTTTTGCGATTTTCGAAAAATCAGGATTTTTAACGAACATGAGATCTGCACCATTATTTTAAACATCCTTTTCACACTACCCAATAACAAAATTTAATAAAAAAATACGGAGCTTTTTTAAAAAAATGAAATGTTTCAGGAGCTTCTTGTAAAGTATCCCCGAAAATTAAAATATCTGTTTCAAATCTGTTTCAAGGAGCCGCGACATCAGCCAGATCGACTGAAGATTATCAATTTTGGAGAAAATTGGTTCAACGGTTTAGCCGCTAGCGGACGGACGTTTTGCCGTCATTGGATTTTTCGGTTTTAAGGACCTACAAAACATGTATTCTGGCTGCACTAAATATTCGTTTTTTCCATAAATTTAGCAATTGGATTTATCCACTTTTTCGTTACCAGGGCCCTGCAATAAGAGTTTTTCTGCCCAGAATTCGTCGTTTTTGGTTGCAGCATTATATACATAACTTTTTCTCTACTGCGTAAGCGGTAGCGAGAAAGTAAGAAGTACTCATGTCATATAATTATTCTCTATTGGCACGAAAGTTTGAATGAATATGAAGCCGTCTGAGGCTAAGCTTATCTTGCTAACGGATTTTTGTAAAATTGTCGATATGATTGAAAATTACGTTATAACTATCCTTGTGAAATAACTGTCCAGTTTTACGGTGATGATGTGATGACATATGACACTAAGAAAAAAAAACTAGCTTCAATGGCGAAGGTGCAGAAGGTGGCGATGTTAGATAACGTTTTAAACTTTTACAAATTGTGAAAATTGTACAAATGGTATTGAAACACAGACTTTTACCATCGTTATACGAGCATTTTGGCTCTTTGCCCATATTGAAAGATAAAAACGAGCTTTTTTAAACAATTCAGAAGTGCCCTCCTCCCCAAAAAAGAATGAAGATAAGTATCAAATTCGCAGGCTCTAAAGTTAAGTGAAATCCTTGGGGGAATATAAATTTTGAAAAAAATCCTACGTACTGTTTGGACGTTAGTGTTTGTACGGTTAAAACCTTGAATTATTCGATAATTAGTTACGTTATCTTTGGATCACATTACCAGAATACGAGTATCATTAAATTGTCTTGCAATTGCAACTGCCTTGACTATTCCATTTCCCATCCAAATCCAAGAAGTTGTGTACACGCGCCAGTTGCAGCGGAGAAAGGTAGGGGCCGGGGCTGCCGTAGCGCGCGCTTCGGGACTGAGCACGATTTGTTTACTATTACGTTGGAATCGCGAGCAGTATAAAATATCAAGCGTCTCGCTTTGCGCGAGCAAGGGCTGCACGCGCGTCCTGCGCACGTGGCAGAGCATCAAAGAATGACAAGGACTCGCTCTTCGTTATTGCTTGCAACATAGCTTTTGGAAACGAAACTTTGAACGTGATGCATAACTGAAAACATGACTATCAACTTTAAATCCTTTTACACGTTTGATATGAACAATTCCAAACAGAAAAACGAAGATGTCAAAAACATTAATCGTACATGTTTTTTTACACATGATGCGCTCACGAAATGAAGAAAACAAACGAAAATTGTTATTGTTGAAACGAACAAAGTGTCAAGCTGTTGATTAATACAATAGAACATGTAACGAGAATTTTGTGGTAATGAAATAATTAAATATGTTGATAGAGTATGATCTATTTGTATAAAATTACTTTGACGTTTTAAAACAAATCTTTCAAGTTCAGGTTAGTAACTAATCCTTTCCACTCATTACAGTAATTTTCGCTTACTACACTATGGACTTGAAATTTCACTTCGGTCGTGTCCCACAAGAGAACTTTCCATCAGCACTTTTAATCTGCAGATATTAATTCTTTCCCAGGAAAAAATCACTATTGGTACAATAAATTCAATATTCAATCGACGTAGTCCAACGTTCATTCTTTTTCAGCGAATCCAAGGACGTTAGGTCAAGGGCAACAAAATAATTTGCAATGAAAATTAAAAATAGTTCGCAGCTAACTGCAATGGGAACTGATGCAGGAAGGTGAAAATGTAAATTATTCACCAGTACAAAAGTTCAAGACGTTGCAGTAAATAGAAATAAATGTTCATGAAAGCTTCGACGTGATTGTGTGCCAGAGATTTCGGTTAGTATATATAGTATGTTTTAATATTGATTCATACAGCAAGAGCGAAACTTCAAAAGGGGTTTACAAAGCCACTCACAGGGAACAAATTCGTGACGGACTTCGGGCATTGTATTTTGTACATTCAAATGTGTCCCTTGTCCCTGTATAATTATAACAAACTACCTAGAGGAGTATATAAATTAATTTATCAATATTGATATTTCGAAACTAATTTTGTTTTTTAGTTATTACGTTTAGCATACCTTCATCTCTCCTTGATTTCGGCTATTTCACGGGTTATGTCCATATGCTATTGTATACATTTACATATACAGGTGTCACGGAATGCTCAACACTTTTTGAGGATGTAGAAGGGTGAATGACATTTTGCTGAGGAAAGTATAGTGGGCAATTTCATACTACAGAGTTACACAGGGCATCTGCCCTCGATTGTTACGCAACTCCTTACGAACAGATGAGGGTTTCTGTAGGAAACGTTCTGATGCCGTCAAGGAGATTTCGTGTACCCGGGGAACACCCGTACATACGAGGTTGCCTATCATCCAGGGGCACATTTAAGATGAGCAACTCTTATCATGTTTCATTGAAGGGGTGGAAAAAACTTAACTCACTAGAAGTTTGTAACATTTGGAGACACCTGTATTAAAGCAACATACAAATTCAAAGTATTAATTATTTTTTCCTTTTTCCCAAATCCTTAGCGAGATTGTATGCGTAATGATGAATTGTTAAATTATTTCCTTCTCATCCAACACTTACTAGTTATAAATTTATATAAAGTTATTACATCGAGCTCTACATTGAAAGTTGTGTCTCATTCCCAACTCTGTGCCATGAATCAGATGATAGTGAGGCGACTGCAGGGCAAGGCTGTGTGTATGTATGTGTGTGTGCATGCATGTGTGTGGTGCATGAGCGCGTGAGAGATTCAAAGAGCTGTAGGAGATGTGTTCAGCAAACCATAGGAATTTACAATTTTTTAATGGCCATACTACAGTTCAATTTCATTCTAATAAAGATTGAAAACAAACTAATATTGACAGAGGGCACCCACAGAACCACACTCTTATTTCTCATATAAGAACGAAACAACTGTCCACCAACAAATCGTACTTCGCCTCGGGACACTGAAGATACAGTCGACATTTCTGATCCCCGTCACGCAAGGCAAAAGCAACAGTGAGGAGCTTTCCTCCTCGAAGGCAACTGATCCTTTTCCGAAGTTGGCGGGGGCGGCGGCGCAGCTGTTTTCTCACCAAGACGCCGCGTCTGGCCGCGCGGTCGCTCCGCTCCATTCGCCGAGTGGCCTCGCCCCCCCCCGCACTGCCAAGGAGAGGAGAGGAGAGGGAGAATCACGGCCGAGGAATTCGGGAGGTGTAATCAGGAGGCCGTGGAAAAGCAGCAGCCGAGCGCCGCTTACAGTGGCGGCGGCAAATCATTTATCTTGCGCTCTCCACAGCGCGGCTCTTCAGCCGGGCGGGCTGGGCTTGCAAGTACAATGCCTCCTCCAGTAATAAATAATGTCGGAGACCTGAAGGGAAAATTTCGAATTTTCTCATGCTCGCAGCCATTTGTTGCGCGTGCCAAGTATCGAAGGAGGCTGTCGATAGCGCCACCCGAGGAAATTCTCGCCGCCGCCGCCTCCGCTCTTGGGCTCGCGTGCGAAGCCGCCGCAGCTGCCCCCTCCTTGCCCTCCCCCGCCGCACGGCTCTTCACCTCGCCTCGTTGGCCTCAATCAGGCGCGGGCGCCCGGCGCCGGCCGCCGATTTCCCGGAGCGCGGGCGGCGGCGGCAGTGGCGGCGGTGGCAGTGGCGGCGGTGGCAGTGGCGGCGGTGGCAGTGGCGGCGGCGGCAGTGGCGGCGGCGGCAGTGGCGGCGGCGGCAGTGGCGGCGGTGGCAGTGGCGGCGGCGGCAGTGGCGGCGGCGGCAGTGGCGGCGGTGGCAGTGGCGGCGGTGGCAGTGGCGGCGGTGGCAGTGGCGGCGGCGGCGGGTGGCTGCGGCGGCGGTGGCTGCGGCATTGGTGGCGGCGGTGGCTGCGGAATCGGCGCCGTAAAGGCCCCCAACAAAGGCGGAGCCGCAGCAACGGGCACCCGTAGTAGGCTTCGTCAACAGCGACTGGAAAGCTTCAGTGACAGCAAGCAGCGCCGGATCATTCATGTACAAAGCGAGTAAGCGACTGCAACTGGATGAAGGGAAATAATAGATCGAAGCAACAGAACGGAGAAATATTTAGCAAGTCGCAAGAGAAATAGTCATCAGCTGCAGAAAGAACGGAGAGATGGAAGTCATCATCGGCGGGTGAGAACGCGGCGGCAAGTGGGAGTGGAGTGGGAGCGGCGTAGGTGTTGTGGGCGTTCGCGTGGGCCGAAGGGGGGGCGGGGGGAGAATTGCGAGGGGGCGCTGAAGGGCGCAGCGTCTGCAAGGCCCCCGGGACGCACTTCGACAAAACGCGAAACACAGCCAATTCGCGCCCGGCGGTCGCACCCGGCCGATACACACCAGGCGGGGGGCGGGGCGGGGCGGGGCGGGGGCGGGGGCGAAGGGCGAGTGGGCGGCGGCGACGGCGAGTGGGTGGGGGCGAGGGGCAGTTGGGCGGGGGGCGACGAGGGGGAGGGGCGGGTAGGAGAGGGCGGCGGCGGCGGCGGCGGCGGCGAGGGCGGGTGGGCGGGGGAGTGGTGCGCGGGGTGGGCGGAGCGGTGAGGGCAAGGCGAGACGGAGATGGAGATGGAATTAAGGCACCCGCGATGCGCCTCTCTGTTTAGCGGTGCTGCCCTTCGACCTCCACTCCGCAACCCTTCCCCCCCGCTATCACCAGGAGAGCCACACACTGCGCACGGTCCAGGTTTGCGCAGCCCTGTTCGGAAGAGCTGGCGGAGACCGCTGCAGTCAGCTGAGTGCACGTGTCGCCCAATGCCTTCCTCCAAGCAACAGCCATTCGCATGTGGAAATCATGCTTAGTGTACGTTCGTAAGTCTGGCAGTTTCGACTGCTGAGAAAATACAGGCATCCTCTCACTCCATGGTAAGAACTATCTTCTTAAATGGAACTTACCTGAAATAAGGAGATATTTAGTTAAGGATAAGGACATTCTAAATATCGTTACGTGTTCAGTACTATTAGCATAGTTCCTCCATATTGTAGGGGCAAGAAAGTGTTGAGTAGCAGTGTTTCTCAACTTGGGGTCCGCGAGAACTATTGGAGAGGGAGTTGATTTACTGAGAAAAGAACTCAGGAGTCGATTTCTTTTTTACTGTATAAAGGGGTTACACGACTGTAATTCATTAATTTACTTTAAAATGAATCTGTCGATTTTTTTTAAGAAACTGGAGTTCGTGGTATTGGGGAGTTTTTGCACGCCATGGTCCACAGCACTATTGATATTCTGCGCATGCGCAATTTAAGTTTCGCACCGCTTGTGCATCTGCGCCTGCGCAGAAGGTCGACAGTGCTGTCCGCTATAGCGTGGAAAAACTCCCAAATAAAGTTAAACAGATTTAAAGGGACGCTTACCATCGTAATTCACCCAAGTAAATTCTCGTTCCTACACGCCCGCAACCGTTCATCCACCTTCGAGTCCCGTCTGCGTGTCTCGTCTGCGTGTCTCGTCACCCTCGTGGCAGGCCGATAGCGCGGTTTATTCGGCCGCAGCCCCCGACCCTTCCGACGATCAGACCGCCGCCTCGCCGCTCGCGCCCCGCGCCCGCCCGCCCGCCGCGCCATATCGGCCGCGATCCGTCATTCGGCGGACAGGAACACGCATATCGCACTTCCGTCACAAGTTTTCGTGGGCGCCGCGGCGCGCCAGCGTGGCGTCGCTTGACGTCGCCTCGTGTCGCGTCGCATCGCATCGCGTCGCTTCGCTTCGCATCGCATCGTATCGCATCGCATCGGCAGCGACGGCGTCCCTACAACGTCTGCGCCCACCTCCGCCTGCCTTCGCTCGTTTGTCGACGGCGTAGCAGAGGATATGGAGGGCGTCAACCGACGATGTTTCGGAGATCGATTCATTGGCGATGGGCCTAGCTGAGGCGGGGTCGGAGCGCACTTCTTAAGGCCGCCTGTGACCCGGGGCGGGGGCGGGGACCTGGGCCGAGGTGACCGCGGCGCCATCAGCAAGCTGCAGCGCCGCCGATCGTCAATTGGTGCGGAGCGGCGAGGCGAGGCGAAGCGAGGCGAGCCTTCGTCGCCGAACAAACCCGGCGGGCCGACGTTCTTACGACCGGCGCGGTGTAAAATTCCACATCGATTTCCATCATAAGTCCGCGTTTTACGACCGAGTAATAAATAAAAGGTAACTCAAAATAATTACACCACTCCAGCTATTGCCGGGGACGAGAAATAAAACATCCATTCCGTTTCCAGGGCGACGCGCCGAGGTGGAGCGCAATGTGACAGCTGCAGGCGCCACGCGGGGCGGGGGGGGGGGGAGGCTTCGACACCGTCCACGCGCTGGCGAGGGCACGGGCAGAGGCCCAAGCAAGGACCGTACATTCACAATCCAAAGATAACGGTACTCAATGCAGAGAACAAGTGACATGTAGGCAGGTCTATAACCTGCCACTCTAAGAAGGAGTCGCTAAGAAGGAGCCACTCTAAGAAGGGACCAGTTTAATAGGTCGGGAAACAAATGAGTCAAGTGGAGGGATGGCGTTGCAAGAGATGGTGATGAAAGTCATTTACTAATGAGCTAACTACACGACAGCACTGACGAATTGAGTGCATGGACATAATCCGCACTTACGTAGTCAGTAGTAGCCAAGCAAAGCGGTCCCTTCTTATGTAAATCTCTATACCAGGTACTGAAGCAAGCCGATGAGGGGACCGATGCAGTGCGATAAAGAGGAGGATGGCATTGGACGTTCTGGAACGGAATGAGCTTCAATAGAAAGCGAGAAAATGGATTGGGGGCTCCATGATGTAGGGTTCCGACAAATTTAACGAGACGAAGTGAGGGCGAATGTGAAATTGATGAAGACCGCGAGTCTATGAAGGTGGGTGACAATGGAATCGACACTCGTCGATGCTAGAAAATTTACGCAAAACTGCCTCATTTACGCCAAGCACCACCATCGGTCCGTCCTCGTCGCCCCGTCCGTTGCGAGCCCTGCACGCGTGCATCATTCCACGCCGTGCACGCCCCGCATGGCCCGCATGGCCGTCTGAACGTATTGCGGCGCGGAGTATCGTGGGATGAGATTTAATTCTGCAGCGACACCGCCCCGCCCTCCGCGCTGCCGTTGCCCTCCCCCTCTCCCTCTCCCCCCACCCCGCCCGTTCCACGGGGCCAGCGCCCGCGCGGGGCTCTTCTAATCAACCATTTAAACGACCTACATTCCACGCTGCGTTTGTGAAGGAGGCCAGAAGCTCATTTCTGAAGTACTTAAAGCGGCCTCGAGAGATATTACATTGCCGCTTCCCCGTCCCGAGACGGAAATAAAAAAGTACAACGTGTACACTTTTATTTCCTCACGCCCCTCAGCTTCGCCACTCCTGCCCTACGCCCCCGACACCCCCCCGGTGACCCCTCGTCGACCTGACCCCCTCTGCCCCCGAGTGCCGTCGCCACAATCGAATTAGTCTCGCGGGCGGGCGGGCGGGCGGGCGGGCGGGCGGGCGGGCGGGCGGGCGGGCGGGCGGGCGGGCGGCGGGCGGGCGGGCGGGCGGGCGGGCGGTGGCGCCCAGGGCGCGGGCTGCAACTTCAAACGCGGGCGCCGAGGAGAGGAGAGGAGAGGAGAGCAGAGCAGCGCAGCGCGGAGCAGCCCAGCGAATATTTCTTCCGCGCCAGCCCCACCTGTTTCAGGAGAAATCTGGCGGCGAGGGAAGTTCGCGTGCAAAGTTCGCGCGGACGCGCCGGGCGACGCGAGCGGCGCAGCCCACGTGGAAACTGCGACAGACGGCGACGGCACAGGGGAGAGAGAGAGAACAGAAAACACTTTTGTTTGGGAGAGTAGCTGATGATGGAAGAAGAGAGCAGTATGCGCTGCATGCCTGGTCAGAACAAACTCGTTGAACGACATACGACGGGGCGTGGCAGGACCATTACCAGAAAGATGTGGAAGAGTGAAATACAGACCACACTGCGTCCGGATTCACTCCCCTGCGAGCGTATGTGATTCGCCCAGACACTGCCCGTGGATCGAATACAAGCTAAGCAATAAACTATCAGGACACCGTTCACATGAGGGCAGGTGAGGCCCACATTTTCCCCTCTCCAGTCAGAATTGGGAGATCAGCAATTTTATCTCTTAGGGCGGACGGCAACAGAGACCCAAAGGTTCACGAAAGCAGCCAAACTGCTATCAATTTCTGAGATTCTCTAAGTTGTAAACAGCGTTTAGTAGATTCGCGATTAATAACATAGTCCAGTAAATGTGATGTACGAGCATATAGTATGTAAAAATGCACAATATTTCTCTGAATGGCATAAAATCTGGCCTCATATACCTGATATAATCGCTAATTTAACATTAACTCATTCTGATGCTTCTCTGAACATTTTGCCCCAAGATTCTTCAACAGCATTTTGCAGTTCATTAAACTTCCCTCACATTCTAAAGATTTTTTTAAATTAACATTCGTCCCCAAGAGGTTAAAAAAATAGATGATGCATAGTGGCAGTATGGCGCTTCATGCTTCGCGAACATGTTGCTGATACTCAGTGCTTTCGTTTTGGGCCGATTCAGATTTGGACGCAGTGTGCGTCGTGTTTCAGAGAGAACGCACCTGAAACCAAAAGGCCAGAACCCCCCCTGTTGGGTGAGGGAAGGGAAGGAGTGAAGGTGGCGGGGCGTCGAGCAAGCATCGGGGCCGCCTGGACGAAGCCTCGCCCGTGCCGCCGCTCAGAGCTCTTCGCGACATTGTGCCTGCCCTCTCAAGATCAGTGTACACGACAGCCACTCCTTTCCTAGTCCCCTTTAGTTTATTCTTTGCTTAGTGCAACGAAAGAGATGGCATTCCCTGACATTGCTTCACTTTTAATTTCTTTCTACTCGAGCGTTTCGTCGCTTCTTGTAGTAGGACAAAATGGAACATAAAAGGAAGTCTAGTATCTACTCGATATAAAAGGAAGACTTGAGTAATTCTGAATCTGAAAGTAAGGTTCATGTGGATATTAATCTTGCTGTTTCTTGACGTTTAGAACCGAGATAAAGGGGACGAGTCACATTTTCAGGGTTACTGCTTATTTATTCACAATGCTACACTGACGGGCGAGGAGATGCTCACGGGGCTTTAATATATATTTACCAATATTTCTATTCACATTTTTTTAAATTGTAGACCTTGGGGCAATAATATGCTACGCCACATATTGGATGAAATTGAGATAATAGTGCATTTCGACGCCCCATACGAAGATGTATCTAGATCGTAGATGTACCTAGATGTTGGATTATCATTTTAAAGATTCGCAGCAAGATGGCAGTGTAATTTATAAATTAATGTTCTTTATCCCAATGTGTAGAATTTCATCTCTAAAACTTTACTTCCCTTTTTCTCAAAACTTACGTATAGTAGCACAGCATGTTACTGACCCGACGTCATCAATTCATTTTCCATAAAAACTAAGATCATTCAATATCAAACTGGCATACATTATACATAATTATATGACACGAAAATGTGATTTCAAATGTAAAGCAAATGCAACATTCTTTATAACAAAACGTAGTCCTTTGGACTCTCCACGTGTAGCCCTCAACCCCTCACACCCATAGGAAATTCTGGTTGTTCCACTGTTTATTCAGAATAATTATCGTTTGTTGAATATTGTAGTTTATATGTAGCAGGATATCTATTACAAATGATGGGCATTTCCTGGGAAGGTTCTGTCACCCTGTCATATCGCAAGAAATGGCATATGAATGGGACCGCCTATTCACATTCTCGTATCAATTCTAAGGCTCGAAACCAAATAGGGTCCGAGAAATCAATTGAAGGGCGTCGCGCAGGATATGGTGAATGCATCACTACCCGACTCCATGCTTCACTTGGGCGGGGAAAGCACAACGGCGGAAAAGTGTACCCTGGTTCGTGCAAGCCACCGTCAGATGGCAGCAGCGACATGATCGCCGGCCGCACCGACTGAAGGCGGCATCCACCGAGATTTTAAGTCGTTCGGGCCGACTGGCACACGAGAATTATTCCAGCGAACAATCGCCCCGTCTGGCAATTTCAAAGCAGTGCTCTCCTGCGCGCGGTGATATGCGAGCTGGTTGCAGTTTTCTTAGTCTAGAGAAAACGCCGGCCATGTGCGTACTAAATGTGACTAGTCATTTCCGTAAGTGCGCGTACGTTGCTTACTGCCCGTGCCGACCTTCCCTAGTACTACCAACTGACAATAGCTGCACTTTCCTTTCACTTCGACGCTTTCATGCATTTCGCCTACTTAGTTAACAACGACTGTACTTTCAAGGTTGAAATGTTCATTGATTATACTTGTAAAAACTGAAATTACAATTTCTTGGCTCATTGCTACACAATCGATGCATGTTGTATATTCTTTTCACTTTCGTCTGGCATTACGACAGCTGGCTCACAATTTTTCAACAACGGAAGCACGGTAGAGGTTCCGATTTGGGATATCGTTTCCCCGCCATCCAATCTTAACGTACTCTGCCGGACAGTATTGTAATTATTATTGAATCAGCTTTGCGTACTAACGAATTAAGACTGCACACACTGTTGGATTCCGGAAACGCAGTGTGTTGGAACAACTATATCGATTATCAGATGAATAAAATTGAATTTCTTCGTGGGACGTGGCAAACCAATGGCAAAAAAGACAATAGCCCAAACATTTCCTCTGGTCATTTAGCCTGTACGCACAATATTATGAGTTAACAGAGTTCGGTATGCAATATAATAGTATGCAGAATTACACAGTAAAATACTTGCATTTTCTCAGTGAAATCGAAACTGTATCAATGTATTTGGATTTTTTCGAGTTCTTGAGTATCTAACGAAACCAGAGAGACCTCTTACATGCCTGGAGGCTGCGTAGTTTTCCGTCCATTTATGAAGATTTTCGGTATTAACGATACAGATGGTGGAAAACTCATTTCGAGTAACTTGAAAAGTTCATAACTAATGTACAACTTCCCAAGTTTCAGAAATTTATTCAAGTTTCGTACACAACGCCTAAAATATTTTTTTAAAACTTTAAATTGACTAGCTAGACAACGTGTGACAGAGTGGGTGGATCTACATAATGAAATACATACACGAACGAAATGCATCTCCATCTTTGTGGTGCACTGAAATATACATCCGCAGTAAAGCAGCGCGTACACACTACCTCCGCCCCAGGATCAGATTGCGCACGAGCATCTCAAATAATCTCCTTTTGTGAGAGTCTAGCGGCTGCACAAAGCACGTTTGCGCCCCGCCAAAGGGCACGAGGAAGAAGCCAGCCCCTGCATTAAAAATAATCCGTCGTAGGTATACAGCAGGGCGGGCTGCTCAGGTAGCCAGAGGAGAGCGCCGTGGGTCCAGGTCTCGCCGATCACGCAATGCAATATTCATTTTGTTATCTCTCCAAACACAAACCCGGCATGAAGGCACGGTGACGGCGACAGCGCCTAGACTGCCCTTAACACGCACTCGCAGTCCCAGTCTCAGCCTCAGCCTGCAGAACGGTGCACAACACAGCAGAGCAGAGCAGAACGGTGCCCAGCAGAGTAGAGCAGAGCAGAGCGGTGCAGAGCAGAGCAGTGCAGAGCAGGGCAGAGCAGAGCGGTGCAGGGCAGGGCAGAGCAGAGCGGTGCAGGGCAGGGAAGGGCAGAGCAGGGCAGAGCAGAGCGGTGCAGGGCAGGGCAGGGCAGGGCAGGGCAGGGCAGGGCAGGGCAGGGCAGGGCAGAGCAGAGCAGAGCAGGGCAGAGCAGAGCAGAGCGGTGCAGGGCAGGGCAGAGCAGAGCGGTGCAGAGCAGAGCAGAGCAGAGCGGTGCAGAGCAGGGCAGAGCAGAGCGGTGCAGAGCAGGGCAGAGCAGAGCGGTGCAGGGCAGGGCAGAGCAGAGCGGTGCAGGGCAGGGCAGGGCAGGGCAGAGCAGAGCGGTGCAGGGCAGGGCAGAGCAGAGCGGTGCAGGGCAGGGCAGAGCAGAGCGGTGCAGGGCAGGGCAGGGCAGAGCAGAGCGGTGCAGGGCAGGGCAGAGGAGAGCGGTGCAGGGCAGGGCAGAGCAGAGCGGTGCAGGGCAGGGCAGAGCAGAGCGGTGCAGAGCAGGGCAGAGCAGAGCGGTGCAGAGCAGGGCAGAGCAGAGCGGTGCAGAGCAGGGCAGAGCAGAGCGGTGCAGAGCAGGGCAGAGCAGAGCGGTGCAGGGCAGGGCAGGGCAGAGCAGAGCGGTGCAGGGCAGAGCAGAGCGGTGCAGGGCAGAGCAGAGCCGTGCAGGGCAGAGCAGAGCCGTGCAGGGCAGGGCAGGGCAGAGCCGTGCAGGGCAGGACAGAGGAGAGCGGTGTAGGGTGTGGTATCCCCCCAATCAGAGGAGCAGCTTGGGGTGACGCCCCACCGCTCCTCTGATTGGGGGGATACCACACAGGGCAGAGCAGAGCAGAGCAGAGCAGAGCGGTGAGCTCTCCCCGTGTCAATCGCGCCCATGGCCAAAACCCCGAGATCTTCGCCCACCAGGCTCTCGCCGTTTTTCACACCCCACTTTCTTTTCGCATGCTCCCACGCGTCAGTGGAGACGAACGCCGGGGGTGGAAAGGCTGTCGAGTACGCTGGATTACATAGGACTTCTTGCTTACCCTTTCAGGACGTGCCCAAGTGTTCTTGGTCTTCGTTCTATATTAGAATTACACAAAACTCCCGAGCATCTTTTTTTCCATCTTAATGGAATGTTCTTCAGTCAGCTCAAAAGAATTTTTATAATATCCAAATGCCGACGTTTCGGCTATTAATATTGCCTTCATAAAGGCTACAATAAGACCGCTTGTTACATTTTTATTCCATATTTTATATTATACAACGTTACAACGTACAGTGTATACATTACACAGTGTTTGGGAGGTAAGATTTATTCATTAGGTATGTTACAGAACAATGAGAAATATGTTAATATAATTTTTATCAATATCATAGGTATCAAATGTGTAAATACTTCGTTAATACGGGAATTTAACAAAACAAAGTTAACCAGCAAGACACGTAAATATAAGATAAAATATTTGTATTTCAATACACACATCAAAAATGTCTTACAATGTTTACATAAAATTATTCACAAAATTCCCAGTTACATTTATTCTTGGTTATCCTTAATTTAAGGAACCAGAAGAAATAATCGAGTTAGGTCCATTTCCAGAATTATTTGTTGGCTACATTATGCAGTTAATCCTATGAACATAACCTTTTGTTAAAGGGAAAACAAGTCTGCCTCATTTCTGATTTTTTGCTGACCAAACCACCCTTTTTGGTTTTACGAATTTTTAGTATTTGAAAACTTGTCCTCATTCCTTTTCTTTGCGTTCCAATTATTCTTTCAGATTAATTTACTTTTTTATTCCATACTGAATGCACTCTGAACATATTCCCCCTTCCTTATAAATATATTACGTGAAGTACGTCACTGTAATGCCGAATTTTATTTAAGCACAAATGATTGAATCTTCAATAACAGCGCGTTTGTTAATTACGACAAAACCACAGGAGTTCCAAGAAATTGAAATGAAATGTATCTAAAAAAATCATTTTTGAACTATAATTTTACCTTTTAACAGAACAAAGTAACTACATAAAGCAGGCTCAAATTTGCAAGAACTCCTCCGAATACGTGATTTTAAAGCATTATTTCTTTCCTTGTTCACTGCTGTACCTTATTTTTAAGAATATATCACGATTTCAATTGAAGATTTCGCAGTTGTGGGATGATGAATAAACATTTGGGATCGAGTGTCCAGGTGGTAGAGAACATGACGCGAAGCGCCGGTGAAGATAACACACTTCGCTCTCTAATCAAAAGCCCTATCGCTTACATCAGTGTAAGTCAATGATTGCTAAGAGACCTTCATTGGGAACCTCCATGTACAGTGATACTGCGATGTAAATGCAATGTGACCAGTCGGATGGGAAATGAGATGAGGTAGCTAGTGACCTAGGGACTAAAGCCAAATAAAATACAGTATAGCCTAAAGAAGTTCATAATAAACAGTATTAATTTAAGAGAGATTCAAAGAGTAGAAAACAATTGAATATATGATTGTATTTTTCTGTAGTTAGATAAAGTTTTAGTGTGACAAAGCTATTTCCATTAGCAGCCGTTTTCATACAAATTAAATGTACGCATATATATGAGTAATTACTCTCTCCTACAGTGTACGTAACTCGCTGTGTCAGTCAAGTACGGTCTACATCAAAGGACTCGTCACTTTCTTTACTTCTCAGCTTTCTTTATTCCGTGATCTCACAGAATAAATAGTATCGTCCATATACGCGCTTGCAGGTAGAAAAGCTTCCTATTCATAATTCATTCGAACGACGTGAAAGAGGCACGAAAAAGGTCATTTGCCATTGGTGCAAGCACCACTCGACTCGTTATATTCCACCGCATTATTTCTAAGCCCTCGCTTCATCCTCACCGGCAGCGAACACTTCTAAGCTCCGTCGCTCCGCACAGCTCGAGGATGTCAGGTTGTATCCTCTGCGTAAGCAACAAGCTGAATACGAAATAAACACGCTCTCGTCAGGTGGAGCTTACCCTCAAACACTCGACCGATCCCTGTCCGCGTCGAACTCTTTAGAGGGACCCGACAAGGCAAGGGTATTCCCTATGTCGTAAAGAGCCCCGTGTGAGTTTCATCCGTCTCTCTCGCTCTTCACACGACCGGCGCCCGCACCACTCCACCACCTCAGTCGCATAGCAATTACCACGACCTCGCCAGATTCCGCTCTAGCCAACGATGTAAATGAGTGATTGACCGACTCACGCCATTATAGACGGCAATCTTCTCGTGCCAACACCCGTCGTCCCTTCTCTTCGCCACCATCTTCATCTTCGATGAGGTCGAAAGGGCCCGGCCGGTCGCAGGCTGAGGCCCAAACGCAAGCTGCCGGGCCCCGCAGGGCGCTCTCCGCCAACTTCGGTTTGCTGAAACCCCGCCCTCCACTGTCTGGCGCTCTTCCCAACTGTCAGCATCCCCGACAACCGCCCCGCCGCCGGTGCCGCCGCCGTCCCCTCCTCTCTCCCCGCCTCGTCCCGCTCCACCCCGCCCCGCGCGGCCGGCGTGGGAGGCGCGCGCCGCGTCAAAGGAGGCCGTTCCGCCGCTATTTATGGTAATCCGCCGCCGTCGCCGCCTCATTACGGCAACGGGGCTCCCGGGACCGCCCCGCCCCGCCCCGCCCCGCCCCGCCCCGCCCCGCCCCGGCCGCCCGCCACCTGCCGACATCGCAGCGATTTTGCGCCCGCTCCTCTCTCCCCCGCTTCCACGCCCCCCGCCCCTCCAGCTGCGCGCTGGCACCGCCGACACGAGGGCGGGAAAAGTACGCCTTGGGCGGCAAGATCTTTATCACTCATTTAGTTTTCTTTAACAAGAAGAAGGAAGATTCTGTCATCTCAACCTTATTGACACAAAGTGTCCTAGAGCGCATTACACTACGGAAGTTAGTAGGAAGCAGACAACTTTTGAAACGGAAAGGTTTATACATATGTACGTATGTATATTATTGCATATTATTGTATAAAATGCTTGGTCTATTAGGTTTCACAAGAACGACTCGACATGTCAAACTATTGTGGAGGTCATCCTCGTCCACCAGTCTCCCTGAAACTGTAAGGACCAGAAACGGGAGATATGAAACTCAAAACCAACATTCCCGACGACTCCGAATTAGTGTTTCCAGGCAACGGCGCCGTTTGTGCTGAACACTCCGCATTCTTTCTCTGCGTCGCCGCGCTGCAAACGCAAACATCACGCCAGCATCTAACACTAGGAACACGACACTTAATTAGCAGGAGCACACACATGCTGCCTTCCCGGATGCAGTTAGTTGCCACGCGCGCACCCTCATAGCGGCCGCATATCGTATGCAGTATATGGTATGCACGTGGTTGCGGAGCATTGCGGGGGGGGGGCGGCGAAGACAAATGGCAAAGAGTCGTTGCCGCGGCCACGCCGCCCCTCCTCCCCTGGCCACACACCACACACATATTCGCACGAAGTCTACGATGGGAAAAGCCCGGCTGCACATCTCGCTTCATCGAGCGCCGCCCGCTCGCTCCTCCCGGCACCCGATGCGCCCCGTACGCGTATATACAGCGCCTCGTGCCGCCCCCGCTCCCCACGCCCCGTGCCACTGCATGGCGCGATGGAATGCTCGCGCGCACGCTTCGGCGGGCGGGCGGGCGGGCGGGAACGGCGCCGCACAGCGCTTCACGAGCGCCTGCAAACGGCTTTGACCAGCCACCTCGGCTCGTGTTCGTCCCACGTTGAATGCAGTCCGCCGCACGGCGCCGGAAATTCTAATAACTGCGCTTGGATTACCGCGCCGGCCGGTTTCGAAGGTGCACGGCACAAACGGAATAGAATACCCCTTTTGAATCTACGAGAAGGTGAGCCGTTTAAAACTTGAGACATTGCGCCTCTTCTATATCCACACCCACGCTTTTCTATATGCATGCTCGACAGCCCTTCGGGCCAGCGAGTAAACGTAAACAGTAGGGTTGCGACGCGTCGCGGCAAAATCAAAATGGCGATTTGCATAAACGCACAACAAGCAGCGAGGCGCGACGAGATTTGAGAATGGCGGTTTGTTTTTTCCACGTGAATATAGGCGACAAGCAGGATGGATGTTGAACTAGATGAAAAGTTTTCTAGACTACTGATTTGGCACTATAAACAAAATACCTTACTTGTGACCCGTTGCAGCCAAAATGGTACTGAACAACACCTCAGGAAATGTTTGTCCAAAAAGTAGCACGGACGATGCTCAACAACAAATGAAATTCTCTTCAATAAAACTGAAATAAATTAAATATTTTAACGAAAACAGTCTTCACGATACAATAACATAGAATAGTACGAGGGTTAGGGCAGAAGTCGTGGCAACTATGTTTTCTAAGACAAATTTTATCGGATCACAATTTTAGTTATCGCGTGAAAGAAATGTACTAATGTATGTTCACACCAATATTTGGCTCTGTGAACTTCTCTATTGGCACAGAGAGGAATGTGAAATTTGTTGTCTGATGAGCGCCGTGCGAGATGAATGTAACCCGTTTCGAGCAGCGCTCATTCACTGACAACCGTTCTGCATGGGAGAAATGCCCGAGAATGTCACAGGGAATTGGTGCAAGCTCTTGCGAATAATGCCCTTCCATATCGGACAGTCGCGAGAGGGGCACGAGAATTTCTGCGACGACGATTACCAACCAGTGATCAACGCACGTGACGACCTGTGAATGTGCAGACCGATATGGCACGTGTGGTAATCGAGCATCTGCCTAATTGGGCCTTTAGAACGGGTCGGTAATGCTTTTGGAATGTTGCGAACTCGTATATGCCAAAATGCTTTGGAACATGAAAGCAGTGCTGTCATTTCAAGTACGTTAATAAATATGAGAAACAATTTAAGCACTCAGAAGCAGAAGTTCTTTAGTCACGATTTTTGAGAAATTCAGTAAGTACATAATAGTCTTAGGACTAGTTCTATAATGGCGCTAAACGATTTACCAATCAGAAAACTTCAAGTCGGTGATTCAAGGAAGCTACCACGTTGAATGGACTTGAGTTTTAGAAACAGACACTGTTAAGTCTGCTTTTTGTGTTACAAGTTGCTAAGTCCTGTAGTTGCTGCATCAGGAGTTTGGTGTCACTACTGACAGTATTATAGACATGGTAGATGTATCTGCTGATTTTTAGTTAATAATGGCGACAGCACTGGTTTTCTAACAAATGAATCCTCAGATCGTTTATTTGAAGATAGTGGCTCACTAATATAGACCCACTGATGCCTCAAATTCATTGAAAAGTGATTTAAGTAATGAAACTTGCAAAGAAAGTTAATCAATACGTCATGGAGCTATATGGTTTCATGGACTACTACACATCGCAAGGCAACAAAACAGATTTGTTTGCATTTTGGTTGCACCTTTGTCAGGTACATTTCAGAGAGTTTATTTGTACTTTCTAATCCCTGGGCACTCTTATGCTCATTGATAGGATATTTGGCAATACTGAGAAGAGACATCGACCAATAAAGTCTTAGTTCCGCCTACATGGGTCAAACTGATCAGAGATTCACTGCGCAAGAAGCCAATTGATCTTGTTTATGTCAAGAGATCACTCACTGATATCTGAGAAAATGATGGCACTCCAGTTGTTGAAGTTTGTGACTCCAAAGGTGCCTTTGACCATCACTTGATAAGATATATCCCGGATTTTAATTCAATATGGGGGAAGTTTTTCCAGAGGACGTGTACCTGAAATTCGTCACACATTGTCGTCTACAATGTTCTTTAAAAGATGGGTGAGGTTTCAAGCCTTACGCAATGCATTTAGAAAAATGGAGAAAGCAAAATAATGAGGTTTTCTCACTGCTACAATATGTACCCCTTCCACAAGGTACATTTCACGACACAATGATGAATGGAAGTAATGACAGATTGAATGATGAGTAATAAATAGTACAAAGAGATCTTGTTAAGTCAAGCGACTTAACTTTTGACTTAAAATGGGTGAAAAGTTCATAAGTCGTAATAAAAAATCTGCTCTCACACGTGCTAAATTTATAAAAAAGTTCAACGCAATGCAGTATGCCTCCAAACTGAAGCATAAAATAAAATTCTTCCATTGTATTGATACTTCGATATTTCAAATCGTTTTGAAAACTTTAACTAGCTCTCGTGAAAAAATTGAGAAAACTACTTGGCAATTTCTGTTTCTGAGTGCTTCAAATTTGGTTTTTAATTAACTGTTTAGACATAGAAACATTAGTCGTTTGGAAGGGCTTCAAAATTGAAAATGGAAAGTTTCATTGTATAAAAACTAATAAAAATACATAAACTATATTATATTAACCAAACCCGAAACGCTATTTTGAACGGTTTGATGCCCTAAAAAAGTGGTTCCAACAACGCCATTTTCCCACCAGGTCAGGGCGATTCACGTTGCGTTCTGTACGTGCCGCTCCCGTCCACTAACCCGGCCGCGTTCTGTTTGTACTAATGATGCGAACTAGGCGATTTGAAGGCAGTACGCTAGTTCGCCAATACTTTCCTCACCCATCCAGAAAGTGACGAATCAATAAGTAGACCTATGAGTAACGACTTTCTCAGCATGAACTCCATTACTCAGCACAAAACCAATATCAACAGTAGATGAGCTATTGCGAGAGGCTCGTATTTTGTGCTGTAGCTACACATTTCCTTTGTCTCCTCACCCACCGAATAAAACTGTAGTCCTTCGGCAAGCTAGCCATGGTCCATCCACAAATATTTGTATATTTATAATGAGAAGTACCAGTGTATAAGTAAAATGATATCAAGAAGAAAATGTTGAAAATCCGTTTCAATGGAACCTTCGTCATCCACTCCTCTGCATTCATCTCGGGAGGTCGACAAACATCGCGTAAAACAAAGCCCAAAAAGCGCACGAAAGCATTTATAGAGGGCGTTTCTCCAACAGTTACAAACAAGGACCTTAAGGTTTCAGCAGCGTTCAGCGTAAGCGTTCGATCTCTCGCTGCCCGCACGGTGCGCTCCTCCCCCCCCCCAGCACTGCGGTGGCGGCGGCGGCGTCGGCGCCCGCTGCACCCCACGAACACACGACCTCTTTAATCCATCGATTCGATACAATTTGAAGTTAAAATGAGTTCGCTGGCGGCTGTATTAATTGCTCGGGCGAGGGGCGGAGGCCGCGCCGGCGGCGCGCGCCGCGAGAAACTGCCGGCGCGCACGAAAGCGCTTCGCCCGCGCCGCCGCCCTCGCCGCCGCCCTCGCCCCGCGCAGCCGCCCCAGCTAGTTAAACCAACCGCCGCGCACGGAGCTAATTGAGTTGCTTCGTGTTCGTAAAAATACTCCGATGGGTGGCACTGCGCCGGCCGGCTAGCTTGCTGGCTGGCTTACCCCTCCGTTACGCTAATCCGCCCCACCCACGACTCCCCTCCCCCTCCGCCCCCGCGCAGCCCCGCCGGCGCTCGCGGTTATGGAAATAACTTTTCGATTTCCAGACGGATTAAAAACTGTCAGTCCGTGGCCGCCGTTCATTCGCCCGCCGCCAGCGCGCGTGACGCGCGACGGCCAAGGCGTCCGCAACGCTCGCCAGGCCCACGCTGCCCAGCACGGACCGCTTCCCAGCCACAGTCCCCCCATACACCCCCTCCCAACCACAGTCCCCCATACACCCCCTCCCAACCACAGTCCCCCATACACCCCCTCCCAACCACAGTCCCCCATACACCCCTCCCAACCACAGTCCCCCATACACCCCCTCCCAACCACAGTCCCCCATACACCCCTCCCAACCACAGTCCCCCATACACCCCCTCCCACCACAATCATGTTCCCATCTTCAGCTCCGTTTCCATTCCCACTCCGTTGCCATTTCTGTGCTGGTCCTTTTTCTCCATCTCCGTCCCTGTCTCCATTCCCGTGCTCATCTCCATCCCCATCCTTTCACACTGTCTTCTCTACGGCACCTGCTCCCCATTGCAACCTCCGTGCTCCGGGTCATCCCTGATTTGCAATGGACAATACGCCAGCAAGTTTTATTGGTCGCGCACACGGACATATCTGAACATAACTAACGAGTCCCGTTTCCAAGAAAATCTTCTGAGAGCGCAATGAATTTCGATGAATTCCGTTTTAGTTTTCAGATTTGTAATGATTGTAAATGGCAGCATTCTGTCTAAAATGAACTATGTGTTTCAACCTTCAATAAACTACATTTTAACGGATAATTTTCTCTGAATTTCGAGGATATAATCCTATCATCCCGAACAAAATATATGAAAACAAAGTGTATTGTCACTAAAATATCTGGCAAAATAGCACATTCGCACATTACGCATATCAAATTTCCTTTTTCTTCGATCGTCATTAACGGGAACTACAATCCTTACTAAGTGCAAATTTTTCACATTACAATGAATTGGTACAAGAAATTTCGTACACTAACATCGGCTTGCAAATTGGTCTTCAGGGACTCAGCCCAGTATTTACATTTTTAGAGTATTCAGAAAATGGAAGGGAATAAAAGAATTTGCAGCACCTCTGCAAGTTTAGTAAGTTAACAAATCACTAGTACGAAAAGAATGCGCCTTTAAAAAAACTGGTTGTATCTTCAAATTCTTCGTAACAATTGCCAAGAGCGGAAGAATTCTGAAATTTACAAGAATTTCGAACTAAAACTAATCTAGACTTCGTCTAGATGGGAATGAAGCCTTGTCTGATTCAGAGTTAGAGGGAAAATGCAGAACACGCAGCTAACAAAAAAGCAAGTCTCAAAATCACTTAAAATCGGTTCCTTTTTTTAGGATCAATGTAAATTTAGACTTGCCGCAATCTAATCGAAACTTATTTGCTTTACATTGATTAACCATCAAAAAACATTTTACGACTGATTAAACAAGGTTACAGTTCACATCAGTTTCCAGGAAAACATAACCACAGGAAAAAGCTGAAATTAATTTATCTAAAGGCATATTGGCCGGATCAGTAGTTTTCCTTGTTTTCTCCGATCAAAACCAGGGCGATTGCCGGAGCAATACTCCTAACAAATGAGGCACGGATTGCGCGCAAATTTTCCTTCCTCTTCCTTGGTCCTATCCTCACCCCTTACACACACACACACACACACACACACACACACTAACATGCACTACACTAACACACTTGCCGGAAGACCCGGTGAGGGCTTAGACCTTGTCCCGACTGGGGCGATGCCGCGCTGGCAGAAGATTCCTAGTTTGGGACACCCCCCCCCTAGTCGACGGTAGGTCGGCGCCAGATCTCGCCATTCAACGGGGGAAGATCACCGCTGCCTTACGATGAAAAAAAAACACACACTAAACGTACGGGACTAACGATCCGCAATCTCTGACAATCCATCCAGTGGCTTCACGAGCACGGTGCTGGGGGAATCAAGCGCCAGAGAGGCAGCGAACACGAGCGGCTCTCGGAAAGGGAAGTGCAGCCAGCGACCTCCGTCGCCGCCAGCCAGGGCAACCAGCTTCCCGCCCGCAATTACGTCATCAATGAATTATGGGTCTCGTCGCTGTCGCCGGGCCGCGGAAGCGGAAGCGGCAGCGGAACGGCGACAGCGACACCTCCAGCAATAGCGACGGCGCGGCGACCCCCATCGGAAACTTCCGGCGGCCTCCGGAGGTGGAAAGAGCATTCCTCACGAAAATAAAGAACTCCCGCAGCCCCCGAGAGAATGCACGGCCTTAATTCCGAGAGAAACTTCGATGTGGGAGAGGGAATGGGGGGGGGTGAGGGGGCTGGGGGTGGGGAAGGGCGAGCAGGGGCCGGTGCGAGCGGCGACCTACTAACAAACCGACGGAATGCCACGACAGAAATCCCACCGAAATGACGGCAGCGGGTCGCCTGCCGCCCATCGACCCGACGCTGACCTTCCGGCTGGGCGCATCATCGCCCCCGCCCCCGCTCCCGCCTCCCCCCAACACCTCGCTGCACCTCTCATTGCCTCCATTTATTCATCTCGCGCCACTCACGGGAGGAATCAGTCTTGGTTCACATTGCCGCGCAGTATCGATACTTGTCGAGCCATTTGTACACCATATATCTTTCCAACGTGGTTGATACAGATGGCGATAGTACGGACCGGAACCTGCACATGACATCGATGAACTTCACTGTCGGTTGTGAATCGCTTTCTACTCCATTGCAACCCACCAGAGAACCAAATCTCTGATATTCACACCCTGATGCAGGGGAGGATCCAGCTGATCGTTTTGGAGAGGGCGATCATAAATTATTGCTAAACAAAATATTTGTTATTAAACTATATTATTTTGGTAGTGCACACATGATACTATACAATATTTTTAATAATTACATAATTATAATAAATAATTGAAATATATATTTAAATACATTTTGCCAAATAAAGGAAAGTAACAAACGAACACTCTAGGCCTTTTGGGGGACATGATCCCCCTGGATCCGCCACTGCCCTGATGGGGGTGTAAATGAAATTTACCATCACATTCCACGTCTGCCCTCTCCTAATAAAAGGCAGAACTATACACTATAATTATTCTTGTAATAGGACCGTTTACTTCCCGAGATAATACGTCACCTCTTGCCAATTAAAATAAAGAATTTAGTTCGTTATGTGCCAGACTAGAGTTTCTTTCTCCACAACGCTAGTATCCGGTGAACGTTCATGACTGTGCTTTTTTAATTAACATACTGGGGTAATGAGACCGACCTTTCTTGTGATACGTGTGCGAGGACACTGTTTTGGTAGAGACACAGAAAACGTACAACTGTATTAGATTAATTCACTCAGCTTAATTGAGCCTTCGATACATTCCATAGGTTAAGAAATTTTCAAAAAACGTTACAGGAAGGCCATATTTTTCTAATGCGGTAATTAGCAGACTATTTCTTTAAGTGAAATTACATCACACGAAGCACGTAAAATGTCAGTATTTGGAAGGTTTTCCTGGCCTAATATTTTTGGTTTTTTCCCCCTTAAAGATCTTCCTGACAATTACTATTCATTAAATTACTACATTTGTCTCAGGGTGGATTGAAAGCTAACGCATTTTCTGTTAATATATGTGAACTTAGCTCATTTAAAATACCAGTTCTGTAATCTACAATCCATGAAAATATAAAAGTACAGTTTTCACGAGTTGTCCATTCCAGTGCCAATTAATATACGAGCGATTCCGAGTGCCAAACATTTCCGGCGCAGGCGAGGACCTTACGCCCTCCTCTTTCTCGCGCAGGTGATCACAGTGGCGGTTCCTGTCTTTCCCATTGTATGGAAGATGATAAAGTAATTCTGAGAATTGGATGATAATAAACGATAAATTGCGGACTGATAATGGATCAGAAATCCTATTTCATCACGTCTCTAATGTAAATAAGCTAGAGAATTTAACCGAAGTTCAAACATTCTCATTCAGCCAACACGATATTTCACAAATTGCTCGTCGATATAGTATGTATCCCCCTTTTATACAGCATACCCAATTACATAATTTTCTGAACAAATTACCATTGTAGGAGTGAGTCAACTACTTTTGGCGGAATCCACATTCCACCACTTCTCTGACCGCATCCAAGATGGGAAATCGTGGTATTCAGGCCTTCTATCCTTCATTCGGAATGGAGAACTTGTCACAAAGTTCCTCCCCATAAATAGAGAACGAGCATCACTCATTTATTGGGAGAGTCTCCAACCGAACATGACCGCTGGAGGTGTTCTATTTCTGCACACGTCATGTTCCCCTGGAGTGGATGTCGCCCTTCTCAGGGAAATTAACGGAACGTAAGCCGTGCATCTGCAGCAGTGCACCATTATGAAATAAACGAACAATGACTTCCACTCGCTTGCATCCATTAATCATCAGCAATTCCTGCATTATATTCTTTTTGATTTTTCCATTTAAAAGAACGAAATCCAACTCAGACCAAGTTCAATGTTCCTCATAGCCAAGTGAACAAAGATGAAAATATTTATATGCCCACTGGAAACGTCAACGCCTCGAATATCATCTATGGATATCAAAAATGGAATTTCTCAATTTGCAAAACTTTTTTTTTAAATCCTGATCAATTCTAATGAATTGGAGGTGAAGGGTTAAAAAAACAAACATTTTAAACCTCTGTTATAAATGCGCCTGAAACAATTTTAAAATATATTTTCATATCAAGTCAATTCTATTAAAAGGAAACTTGTCGAAGCCTGTCGGAATACAATGCGAAAGTATATTTCTACACAATATAACGATTATAGTCCCGTTCTTGTTTTTAAGGATATGGGAGTCTACTAGCGGCGCGTGAAAGGATTCCCACGTCGCGGTGTAGCACGGTTCGTCTCCCCACATTTCCCCCCCCCCCCACGTGCCAGGCCCTGTCTCCAGCCGGCGCGCGCGAGAAGGGCAACCGCCGAACCGGTCGAATCTAAACTTTGGGCCGGCGGCGGAGGCAGCGGCGAACGAGCCGAGACCTTTCCAATACGCCTGCCCTCCCCACTGCCATCCCGCCTTTTCCCCTGCCTCTCCCTTCCCCACCCCTATCTCCTCTCCCCATCTCGTCCCCGCCGCACATACGCTACGCCACGGCACAGTACGTTTTGAAGCGCGGGGAGCGAAACTCGTTTCTCACAAATCGACCGCAACGCCAGATTAGTCCCATTACGACCCGCAGGGGCAGCGCGCCTCAAGCAAGTGCACGCCGCGTACAGGCGCCCGCGCTCTCGTCCGGACACGGCAGCGAGGAGCGCCGATGTATCGGAAGAGGCACGAGACAAGGGGGAAGTCTTGAAAATAAGGGGTCCATATGTAATAACCTGAACATCAAGCATGTCTAAGAGGAAAATTTAAAGAGAGAGTACGCATACCATTGCAAAATTAGGTAAATGAATGTGCATTTTTCAGCCTAACACAAGGGGAGAAATTTTGAGCTTTTAGGAAGCTTAGCAAATGTTTCAAACACGCAGTATGGAGTCCTGATTTTTCCATTTAATAATTTGAAGTCTCGCAGTTAAATGATATGGTAAAACCAACCGACTAATACTACGGGATGGGCTGAAGGAAACAGGAAACAGTCCAGAGTACAGTTTGAGGACGAGGAGGAGGAGGGGAAAGAGGGCGATGACGAGGAGGAGGGGAAAGAGGACGAGGATGAGAAGGCGAAAAAAGACGAGGAAGGAGGAGGAAGAGAAGGCGAAAAAGGACGAGGAAGGAGGAGGAAGAGAAGGCGAAAGAGGACGAGGAAGGAGGAGGAAGAGAAGGCGAAAGAGGACGAGGAAGGAGGAGGAAGAGAAGGCGAAAGAGGACGAGGAAGGAGGAGGAAGAGAAGGCGAAAGAGGACGAGGAAGGAGGAGGAAGAGAAGGCGAAAGAGGACGAGGAAGGAGGAGGAAGAGAAGGAGAAAGAGGACGAGGAGGAGAACGAGAAGGAGAAAGAGGACGAGGAGAAGAACGAGAAGGAGAAAGAGGACGAGGAGGAGAACGAGAAGGAGAAAGAGGACGAGGAGGAGAAGGAGAAAGAGGACGAGGAGGAGAAGGAGAAGGAGAAAGAGGACGAGGAGGAGAAGGAGAAAGAGGACGAGGAGGAGAAGGAGAAGGAGAAAGAGGACGAGGAGGAGAAGGAGAAGGAGAAAGAGGACGAGGAGGAGAAGGAGAAGGAGAAAGAGGACGAGGAGGAGAAGGAGAAGGAGAAAGAGGACGAGGAGGAGAAGGAGAAGGAGAAGGAGAAAGAGGACGAGGACGAGGAGGAGGAGGAGAGGTCGTTGACAAGGGGGAGAAGGAGGAGAAGAAGAAAAAGAGGACGGAGGAGGAGGCAGAGGAGAAGAGAGGACGGAGAGGAGGAAGTGGAGGAGAAAGTGGATGGAGAGGGAGAGGAAGAAGACGAACCGGAGGCGCTGGCCAGCGCGGTCCAGTCACAGCCTCCGGCGGCAACAGCGCTGTTTGCCCTTTAAATTGCCGCCTTTGTCGAGACGCGCAGCGCCGCCCGGCAGCGGCCCGGAGGGTGGCGCTAAGGGCCCCGGGTTGCGGGAGGGCGTGGGACGACGTGGGCGACGGGCGACGGCGCGGGCGCAGCACGGGCGCGGCGCGGGAGGGGCGCGTCTTCTCTCCTCTCGTCTCGTCACAGCCGCTTAGATCATTAGAGATGTGATTTATGCATTAGCGCGCATGTGCGCACGCGGCGCTGCGCTGCGCGGCGCGGCACGGCACGGCGAAGGCGGAGGCGGAGGGCCCGGCGTAGGGGGGATGGGGGCGCGCCGCGGAACGGCCTTGTGCGCGCGCCAGGTGAGCTCGTTAGGGCCCCCACAAAGGCTGGATGCGGATCACACTTGCGCCGCGTTAGGGCGGCCGAGCGTCGCGGCGGGCGGCGCAGGGGCGAGCGCACAAGCGAGCGCGGGCGAGGGCGAGGGCGCGGGTGCGTCTCCCGCCTCTGGCCCGCTCCCGCGCCGTCCCCGCCCACCTGCCGGCTCCCACCGCGGCGCGCGTCCAGGTGCGAAGGCGCCGTCCAAGCGACGCCGCCCACGCCCACGCCCCCGCGCCCGCCCCCGCGCCGCCGGCCATCGGAAGCGCAGACGCACGCGCGGGCCGCCCGGAAACCGGCCCGCCGTCGGAAGCGGGAGCTCCTCGACCGCAGCTCCTATTCGCGCCCGCCCCGCCTCCGCCCCCGCCCTCACCCCCTTTCTCCTCGTGCCTGTCTGTGAAACACGACGCCCGATACACCTGTTACAGGCGGCGTTGTCGGCACGTCGCACCCGTTTCCGCTGCTTCAACGGTTCAGACGTCTCATCGAAACTACGCTTCATTCACGGAAGACCGTTCGATGGAGATTTTTAAGAGCTAGTATTATGCGTCAAATAGGAGCATAGTATATTGTGACGAACGCCAATTACCAGAGGGAGAAACACACCACAATTCGATCCCTTGAAATGGAGACAGTTTGGCTCGTAACGTACCCCACCCGACGGCGCGAGGTAGAGGGTAGACGTAGACCTTAGAAGTAAATTCAGGGACATCAAGACAATTTAAACACGATGCAAGAGAAAAATAAAGAAATCCAATAAGTCGGCATCCTATGTTCTCTCACTCTCTCTCCGATTTCCAGCCTTCCCATTCCCACTACAATTCGACTCGTCAATATCACTGCGTTCTACATGCACCCCTGTCTGTTATCTAAGCGTCCTAATGCTTACCAGATTGACATGGAAAGATCACGTCACATCCCAGGTGATTGAAGCCAACAGACGCTTAGGTATTCTTTGACCAGTAATTAACTGTCCATTCCACCTTAAAGCTCTATTCTGCACTCGTATACTAAAAAGCCATTTTACGTCTGTTACTTACGTACGCTTGTAGTGGTGGCATTACACCAGACTGGACAACAATCAACAAAAATCAAGTATGCCAAAATAAAATCCTCAGAACTGTCGTTCACGCCCCTTGGTACATACAGTAAGCAACACAAATCTTCAAGACCTAACAACAGAACCCGTCCTAACATCACCAAAATTTCCCATCTAATCTAAAATCTACCCAGTTTTCGGTCCTCATCATCTTATTTCAATCTAGGTAAAGAATGTCCCGTAGAACCTCGTCTACTTAATCGATTCCTCTTTCACATCTTTGTCCATAATCTCAGTGATATTTAGGGAGCGGATTTCTATGATTTTGCATCTTTTTATCCGTTGCTTCAGCGCAGAGACAAGTGAAATTTCTTTACTTTCGGTTAGAATTGGATGCTATGTAAATTAATGTTTGTGCATATTTGGCCGATTTTTGCTGTTGCTGCATATCCGTGTAATTGCTGGCACATATTTTGCATGTTTCGTTAAAATAGAGACTTCTCCTAAAACTTTCCATCTTTTTCTTTGCGAGCGTTCATAAATTTGAAAGAGCCTGTCACAGTTTGCGTTTGTTTTTCTTTTCTGTAGATGATAGAGTATTTGTGCAAATGTAGGTTCTTGATTTATTTTTTAAACCAGAAAGAAGAAATGCAACAAAAAATACTAATTGAATATTTACTTCAATTATGTCTCTCGCCAAGTAAAGTATATTATGTTTGCAATAATGTATATTTTCACATTCCAATCATGCTTCTCTTGAATAAGAAAGGTTCATACAGGAAATGCAATTTTAATTGTATATTAAAGTGCATATTTAAGAATTTTTAGGTCATAATGCACATTTTAAAAAGCATATTTCAAGATTTTATAGAGCATAAAAACCCTCTCTTCAGTGATGTTAGATAATGAAATAAATACTTCTCCCATCAACAGTCAACAATATGCAGTATTCCGATTTAATGCCCGCACTGGTTAATTCTAATGTTTAAAAGGAGGTCACCATAGCCACGGCATTGGCATTTTCGCCTGAAAATTCTCGCTCCTAACAACTGAAAAGCTCTATGGCTGAGTGTTGTACAATCACCACACTGAAATAAATTATAAAAAGGCTTGGACCGAGGTAGTTGTACCAGTTATGGACAGTTGTCCTAATTAAGGTTATGAAAATGGAAGGTACGACAGAAGTGCTCGTGGGGGCAAAGGGGACCGAGGTGCTTGTGAAGGCAAACGCGCTGTTGTATCGGTCTTGTTTAAGTCGCAGAGACTACGAAGCCTTCGTAGGTGCAGTCTGAGATCATGTTGGTGCGAAATAAAGCGAAATGGCGAACATTAATATGCGAGTATGTTCGCGCATTTTAAGGTGAATCGTCAACAAACTGCGAGTCTAGTGAAATAATTACCGCATGTACACTACGTTAATGATATACATTTACATGATAGAATTAAGCTAGAGAGCAGTAAGCCGAGAACAATATGAAAAGTGTCCGTGTTCCACGTGTCCATTGCGATTTCACCATAAAGTAAGGAAATCTATTGCAAGGAAAAGAAGACGAAGTGCTTCGCGATTTCACGAACTGTGCCGTATTCACAGAGAAAGTGAATAAGTGACATTGCAGCAGAGGTCTTAACTCTTTGCGCTACGTCGGGTGGGGCTCGGGTGGGTCATTGCCAAATTGGGACGACATAAGAACGGAAGACCAAACGACATTGTAATTTTCTTGTTTTCTGCAGGTCCCAATTCGTTCGAATTTCAACAGGATGAGAAAAATTGTGAAGTAAACAATTGAACATGTCTGTCATTCCCGTTGCTGTATAATTCCATATTATTGGACAGTTTATTAGGCCTACTAATTGGTTAAACGTACGTTGATATAACGGAAGCCTTTTGTATCTCGTTACGACAGCTCAATGACTACAGCGCGAGTAGTCAAGCGAGAATCCTTCAGTTTAATTCCGGTTTGCCTTACAGAAATTTTGCCGAGATAAAAAGTAGTCATCCAACAGAACATCCGAATATGAACAACGCGAAGGGGTATCATGTCCATTACTACATTTCTCTTAATATGAAAGAGATTATTAGACTACTAAATGTGATGAGAAACAAACTAGTTTTGATTGTTTTTGTTCATCTAAATGCCTGTTCTTTTGTGATCCCAAACTAAGAAATCGCCAATGCTTTGCGAACGTCAGTGTATTTGAAGAGAGTTGACGGAAACGCAGGACGTTAGAATTAGGAGCACAAAGGATTAAGTAAGTGGAGGGCTCTTCAGCGGGCGTAGGAACGGGGCGTTAGAGAAAAGACGGCAGCGACGGCGACGAGCAGAGGGTTGCAGCCAAGGTCGGCGGGGCGAGCAGGGGCACCGCGCTCACAGGCGGTGGCGGTGTGCTCAAGCAAGGAGAAGGGAAAATGAAATGGACTTAGCAAGGACAGGAAATATAGATTCCATGGTGTGTGCCATGAGAGACATTAATAGAAATGAATTCTATTATTGTATGAACATCACATTTTTGAAAAAAAAAAGGAGTCAATGAATATTATAGAATATTAAGATTTGGATAGTAGGATTGTACAGTTTGAGCGCCTTTGTTTTTAAATTTCGTCTCATTTTCTTCTTCGCATCGCTATTCAAGAGAGAATTATTATGTCAATTTACATTATGTACAAATTAAATACCAGTTGGCAATACTGTATACTTTTGAAATGTATATTTTCAATTTTTTTGATATCAAACGTTAAAGAGGAATTTATGGATGACTGATAATCTGATTTTCCACTATCTTGAGAGAATTACTGAATAAATTAGATAGCCACAATTCGGATGGTAGAAACCGTACTCTGCCTGCATAGGCTTGATGCCCGATGTATCCGGATTCCTGCCATGAAGTCGGTAATTTAACTTTCCATTAATTTTCTTATATTTATGAAAGGAAATGTACTATGTTTATCTTACTTAGATTATACAATTTGTTGTTTAACGAACACTGTTTTCGGATGAGTGCTTTCTCGCACCCCAAAGCTACCATGGCTTCCTGTGATAATCTTACGATCTCATGAGCATAAATCTGTGCGTAACCTATGGCGGGGTCCCACCATTGGTTACGCACACCTTTATGCTCATACAATAGAAGACCGTCGCATTATACTATAGCTCAATCTTTAAATCAAAAGCCTAATCATTTTATTCCAAGAAGCATATTAAAAAGAAGTATTACATTGAATCTCTAAAACGTATTTTTATCTTCATACGCGTTACAAAACCTGGAAGATATCCATTCAATTAATACGATACAAGAGCGTCATTAAATCCTCGTCATTTTTACAAGCATCAATGCGAAACTGCACACTGTCCACTGCGATTCCATTTCTCATCCACTATCGTCTTTTCACCAGGTACGAGCCTTGCTTCTTGTCCGCAAAGCAGGATTAAGTTCCCTACGGCTCTGTTTCATCTTTTTCTGAATAATGACGTTACCGCAAATCAAGTTAGGAGCATCTTCGGCGTCCGCTTGCTTCCCCTCCCACGGCTGCCCAAAAGATGCGGCGCGGGCGAACGGTGGACCACCGGGATGGAGGGAGGGAAGGAGGGAGGGAGGGAAGGAGGGAGGAGAAGACTGCGAGACGCGGACGGTCCCTCCGCCGCCAGAGACTCCACAGCAGCTTCACGCGACAGTCATCTACTCTCCGCGACAGGCTGACCAACTTCATACGCAGCTTCACCCCAACCACGACACTCACAATTCCAAGTTTCTCCACACCATTTTCTAAAATTGTACGATCTAGTTACGGTTTTCGGAAACTAGAAACACGATCCTGAATCATAAAACACCAACACTTTAGTCGCTATGTAATATGGACATGTTAAATAAAGATTCCATTTTTAAAATATTCGAACACACAAAAAATGTTTTATTGATTGAATTGAAAACAATGCTGTCACGAGCATATACAAAATAATTTACTATTTCATAAATATATTGTTTTTAAATATACTACTGTAAAAATTTAACACACGTTCTATGCAAAGCGGGCAAGGGTAGAGAAGCGTTATTTCGTGGCGTATACTTCAGCTTTATTCACGAAATGTGACCAGGGACCTTCGAAGTGAGAAGAGACAGTTCTGTAATTCAGATATTACAGAGTAACAGCACCACAAAAGAAACAAATATGTTGAAGTATATCAGAAGATGGATAAGAACTAATTACGTAATTTAAATGCGTTGCAAACACTTCTCATTCTCCCCAAAACTTTGAGAAACATATTTAATTATTGTAATAGTTTTCAGTAAGTCGTTTCAGTGACAGAGGATCTACTTCTGTAGAATAAAAACAATAAAATTTAACAAAATTTACGAAGTCACGTCATTAAAATATTCTGGCTTATTGTGGTCCACGTTCTTTTTGAAAAATAGCGTTCATTATCCTCAATTACAAAGAAATATGAGTACGCAAAAAACATGTCTGAACGTAGAATGCGAAGTTTTAGACGTAACCTTTGTAAAATAATTTGCGAGCCACTGAGTGGCAAGTTACTTTACCGCATGCAGGATTTAAGTACGAATAATTTTAATGTGAGATAGGGATAATCATCCACAACAATCACAGTGTAATATTAAAGTTAACTTTTGGGGAACACTTTTTCCATCTTTAGTGGGTCTCTAACAGAGAGAGGGAAAAAAATGAGAAATTAACACTTTTCCTTCTCTACGTTACAGACCCACTGAAAATGGGAAAAGTGTTTCTCAAAAGTTAACTGTGGGCATGTTATAATAAATATTATAATTGCAACTGTTGTCGATGATGATCTCCATCTCACATTATGGATTACCACAAGATTTCTACTACCACCACGGAATTCAGCGAATAATTACCCCCAATGACTGAATAAAAACTACATTTTCCTCTACTCCTTTTCACGATGTTTTATTAAACATTATTTACAAGTTTCCGATGAAAGCTCTTAGCACGCATTTCTAATACAACGAACTGAAAGTATTGGTATTCTTAGTAACTGTTACACCACAACTCTACAAATTATTGACAAAGTTTCACATATCCAAACAATTATCTTTGCTAATTAAAAAAATTGAATTTTCATTTTATAGATTAGTTCATACATCAAGGAAGAGCAAAATCAAATGTTTCCGAAAAAACGAACGAAAGTCGAATCATCGAACAAAGTGGACAAAAAACGAGGAAACCTATTGTTAAGAAAACGTCGAGACTCATTTCATTTAATTCCGTCCACAAACTCTCGGGATTCAAAACACGCCTTTAATCGCGTTACCCATGAGCCACAAAACAAATTAAGTTTCGTCTCGCCCCCCCCCCCCTGACCTCGTTCACCCCGATGCGATTGCGGTTGTGACCAACGTGATCATCTCTTGCCATTTCTTCTTTCCTTAGCTGGCATTTTCGAACGCAACGTCGTTTATGTATTCTAACAATACCAGTGACTTCCGTTCCCGATGTTCTACGCAAGTACTCTTTATTCCATTCTGGGACAATTTCCAGAAAGCCAGCCATCGGCAAGTTGTAAGAGGGTCCGCTTGCAGGGGGGCGAGCCTGTTGTGCCACCGTGTGCACATGTGAAAGGTCGGCAGCGGCGCATCATTAATATCCTGCCGGCCTCCGATACTCCTGAGGCGCGCAACTTCCGCTGACAGCAATTATCGGACAGGAAAAACTTAGTGGGGAACGCTAGCCGCCCGCTCCGCCGCCCCCACGCTGCTAGCACGCGCGGAAGTGCCCAAGCACAGAGGGCTCTAGTTTAAGAGGCAATGGGGTAACGGGTAAAACAGAATTACAGAGAAAAATAAACAAAAAGAATAGAAAGAAAAGGGTGAACGCGAAAAAATGGAGAAAGGGAAACAAAAAAGATGAGGAAAAAATGCGCAGAAAATTTCCGAGAGGTTGACTACACAAAAAGGAGTCGACGGTGAAGAGTAATGTAGCTTGACGTGTTCCTCATAAGATTCCCTTACTTCCTCTTCATTCTTTTCGCATTATGTTACTGAATTCCAGCTTAACCCTTTCCCCTGAAAATCGGCTTTCTCTTAAGCACAGTATCATTGCATCACCAGTCTTGCAATCAACCCGGACATTATTTGCATACTGTCCCTCCAATTTTCCTTAAGGCACTTCTTCGAATCCGGGTAATTGAATTATCAACAAATCTCACATTTCAACAAAAGGGGAAAGTTAATAAACAGTAATAAATGTTGATGTGGGGATATTAGATAGTTTATTTAGCCTTCTCGGCTATTTTTACATAAAATACATAATTACATACATTGCTTACATCTGTAAGTATACACTCTTAACTATTTACAAAATGAATTTTCTACTTCTGTGTGTTTTATAATTTTTCTTTTAAATTCTTTAATTTGTTCACAGTTTTTTTTTATTTCTAATGGTAATTTATTATATAATTCAACTCCTTTCTCAAATAGTAAAACTGAACAGGCAAAAAATAGACTAAAATTAATTACTAAATGTTGTGCTTGTCTTGTTTCCCTTGTCTTATCTTTCACCCGATTTTGTTTACTAATCTCCTGTTATTTGGTTTTAATTAATTTAAAAATAAAAATTAGTGTCTTGTACTGAATTCTCTCTTTTATTGACATAATATCAGAGTGTCTAGCATGTCTACCACTGGAATGTATCTATTGCATTGAATTATTACCCTCATGGCTCTATTTGTTGTATCTGAAATTTTTTAATTTCACTTTTTTGGGCTCGAACTAGTATTGTTGCACAGGAATCAAAATGTGGAGCAATTATGGATTTATATATCACACATCTTGTATAGCCATTTATATATTGCCCAATTCTGTTTAACATAATCTTTTTCCCAGTTTTCTTTACTATATATTCCTAGAATGGAATAATATCTTACACTTTGAAGTTTCAAGAGTCCAAATTTTTCATACTTAGAAAAAATGAGATTGAAACACTAATTAGAAAATTGGTTAGGAGTAACTCTTAAGATTTTAATATTATTAAATTTCTTTCCCCACACGTCATATACAGTTTTTACTGTTTTTTTGACTAAATAAATAAAAATAAATAAAAAAAAAGAACTGCTTGAAAAAAATTGAGCAATTTGGATTAGTACACTGAGCACAGTCTTCTTGACAATCTATTACTAAAATATAACAAAACACGAGCAAGTACGTTGACTCATAAAAAAAGTTATAACATAGTACTAAGAGAATTTTGAAATATTTGGTATTGATTTGGGTAGCAGAAAGATTGAATCTCACACATCTACCAATAGATAAATTGTAGAAACCTAAACAGTATGTAATATTATACACTTAATCGGCCGTTATTAATTCTCAGAGTTGTGAAAACACATTTTTTTATTAAATGTGAAAGTTCACAGTAATTTTATTCTCATAATTTAGTACGATACGGATTTTAATAACTGAAATCTCAAATATTCTGTAGATCCCCGAAAGGAGATAATAATTAAGAGAGATAAATATCCCTGTGAAAAGTAAAAGTGTGCGCGCACGCGTGTGCGTGCGTGAGCGTACAAGCCAGAAAGAGGATGTCAAATTCATTTTGTACGACTATACAATTTTCGTTCTGATAAATGTTTGCCAAACGCAAAAAATACGTAAATGTTCAAAAAACATTTTCTTTCAGTTTAAAGAAATATGCAAACGTCTTTTGGGATATTGGGAAACGTACAAGGGATAAATTTAGAAATGCTAAGGATGTTAAGGATACGATATTGTGAAAATAAATTCCATGACCAGGAAATATTTCCATTTAAATATATCCAAACACAAGAATATGTTTGTGAAGTTAGGATTATTTGATGTAAATCAAATAATGCAATGAAAATATTTCTTACTGAGCAAGAGAGAGAAAAATTCTCTCTTACAGATAACTTTAATTTGGTCTGATTTCACTCGAGTTTGCAGGTATTTTCTTTCAGGATAAAAGAAAAGGCTACATTAACGAAGACTATCATTCTTACAGGAAAATACACTATCAAGAAGTCCAATTCAAACGCTCAATACCGAACAATGCCGGTGGAGTTTCAACCGCTCGCGCAGTTCACATCAACCAAGTACAACAACAGGGGCACGGGGAATAGTTATCGGGGCTGCTGAATCGTTCATGCCGCCTCCCAGGCGAGTTCCTGCTAACAGACATAGGCGATGGGCCCTGCTACGGCGAAGGCCCCTGCTCGGCCCCCGGCCCCAGCGGGCGCCGCCTCCACCGCACGACCGTAATCACGACGCTGCGGTGCGCTGGCTGCGGCAGGCCGTCGGGGGGTCCCTGGCGCCCACGTCTTCGATAGTATCGGTCGACCAGGGCCCGGCACAACCTCCCTCCACCCGCACTCCATACTTCTCGGGGGCCGATTCCCGCAGGACCCAAGTACCCGGCGCGCAACTCCAAGTGCCTGCGCCGCCGCCGCCGCCTCCTCCCAACTGCTCGATTACGTATCCAAGGCGCGGATTCGGTGGCACGCACTTGGGAGCGGGCGAGCCCGGCAGGAGAGGCCGCCGGCTGGGGGCTGGGGGGGGGCAATACGGGAGGGGCGGGGCGTGGGAGGGGGCGGTGCATAGCGACCAGCGAAACAGATGGCCTCTCTCGCATTAACCGAGCAACAGAGCGGCGGTCGAGTAGAGCGCCCGACGCACATTTCCATACACTGCCAGTAGTTTAAAAGGGCAGCGTTTGAATTCTAGCCAGAACATTGCGCCGGGTCTCCCCGTTTGAATGAAATACGGATGCAAACTTGCGGCGGCTCGGGGAGGAAGTCGTTCCCGCGCCGCAGCGCGTTCTTAAAAGCCATATTTTTCCGTAATTTCCGTTCTTCTTCTATTTACCGTAAGGGAACAGTAACTTGTGACGCCGAGCTTTTGGCATAGTTCTGCAGCAGCGGCGGCGGCTGCCATTGGAGGTAAGAGGGACGGCGCCACCGAATGATTCACTGACAATTTTGTTCGAAGCAGTGTGCAGCGTATGCATTAACTTCCTCTCTACACTCCGAACACGTAACGAGTAATTGATTGCTACGGCCTCGAAAGTTACCGGTTAGAAACGGTCAATGCGGTAATTTTAGTATCGTTTTTTGAACTCTTCGCTCAAATGAAAACAACCTACTCCACGAGCGATTTAACAAGTTCAATTCAAATGTTCACATTTGTTGTCAGACGATAAAAAACCTCTATCATTCATCATAAAATAAAATGCTCTAGCATTGAAGTTTTGTGAAGCTAAGTATATATACTGCGAAGTTCTTCCTGCTTCTTCCTGATGTTTTCGAATCTACGTGAATTTTACGCCGGTGTCTTCGAAGACTATTTTTGTGATTGTCACAAAGCATATATAAAAAATAACAAATTAAAAAAACACAGCTTCGGATGTTACCTAAAATGCTTTTTTTAAATTTCCAACAATGTCCAACCATCAGCAATCTACAACGCCAATTTATTCTCGTCTAATATAGACGAATTTTATTCGGCAGAATTTAATACATAGCAATATATTGGAATATTTTAAACGTTCTGTAAAAACAGTATATTAAAAAGTATGGAAAGCCACAACACTTCCCAACAAAAAGCATTAGAAACTAAATACGGAGTATCTGCGTCTCTGAGAAACTTGGCAACCCACTGCGCACCGATGTGTTGCATGGTTGTGTCTGCAAGGCGTCGTTGCGAAAAGGCATATTGCGTCATCTCGAGAAATAAAAGTACGGAAAATTTGAACAAGTTTCGTTGAAGTCTGAACGATAAAAAAAATAATCAAGCACTCAAGTTCATTTTTTATTTTTTTAAACCATACCACAGCGTATGTAAGACGGGAGTCCAAAATGACAAATTATCAAATTATCTAGTTTTAGCCTGAGTAGCTCTTAATCTAAAGCAGGGTTGTCCAACTGGCGGCCCGCGGTGCCATTGATTGTGGCCCACGAAAGATTATCAGCCAAAGTGAAAGTCTCTTCCATCCACGTTGGGCGAGAACATTGTGAGTCTAGCGCACGCGCCCTGTAGGGATCAACTTCCCCACAATGTTTTCTAGTACATTCAGGAAGTTTATGATTATTCTTGTAAATTCAGGACTTCAAAATCATCCCAACGTGTTTCATTGCGTTGTGCATGGAAAGGCACGCATGGTTGCATTCTCCCCCTCCCCGTTTCAAAGCAGCCGGACGAACTGCCGAGAACAATACGGAGACGTCAGGTGCGGATCGCCCGAGAAATAAAAACACGGCCCGCGACCATATTAAAGGTATTAGTTGGTGGCCCTTGACGCCTTGTAAATTTGACACCCCTGATCTAGAGTAATATTCTTTGAGATGGAATCTCCTGGAGCAATGTTTATTTCAAGGATCACCCTCATTTCCAATGCTGTTTAATCATGTAGCCGACATCCCAACATGAAATAACATACACATGGCACAAATCGCAGACTATACCGCAATGTATGTCTCTGACAACTCATTAACAGAATAACGCAAACATACTTAAATTAGCTCTCTAACTAGGCAGAAAAATAATGAAAAATTCCTTTAATCCCAATAAGACAGCTGAATATTTAAAAGCAAAAATTATACTAACTGAATCACCACTCCACCAGTGAAAATCGCAAGTAGAGCAGTCTCAGCTCATTTGAATTCTGCCATACCCGTTTACAAAACCATAATAAGACGTATAATTAGATACGTCAGTCCCATACTGATAATGCCGCCGAAAATAACACCAACTTCAAATCTTACAAACTCAACTTCTCAGAACTATAAACCAAAGCTCTGTGTTTTATAACAAGCAAAAGTAAAAGTCCATACTGACATGCTTACTAGAACACCAAGTTTGCTGTATGCAAAATTCAAGAGAATTAGGACAGACTTCTTGAAATAAATGTGCAGTATGTGTAAATGCTTTTATTCTACATCTAAAATCCGTAAACTATTGGCATGGTAGCTATTACATAAGGGCTTCTGCCGATAAGTTGTGAATTTTACGAGTTACGGGGGGTTGGCAGGGCCGATGTCAAGGCTGCCTTGCCCTCCACAGGTCGAGGAGAGGCCAGAAGAAAGTCTGAAGAGAAGACAGCCCGCGAGTTTCGCCAACCACCCGGAGGAAGCGAAAGGGGAGGGCGGAAGCTGCGGGAAACAAACGGGAGGACCGGGCGGGGAGGGGAGGGGAGAGGAGAGGAGCGGAGCGAAGGGGTGGGGCGAGCAGGGGAAGGGTGGAGGGGAAAGAGGGGAGCGGGACGGCCGCCCGGGGCACCGTGGCATTTTAATATGACAACGGCGGCGCAGCTCGCTCCCGGGGGCCCTCACACTTAATTAGTCACACGCCGAGGCAGCAGCAGCAGCAGCAGCAGCAGCGCCCCTCCCCCGACCAACACCGCGTCGTTCCCCAACCTCAGCCAACCTGCGCCCAACGCCAGGCATCGCCGGCACCACCGCCTCGGCCGTCACGAAGCGCGCAATCGCCCACTGCAGCCACCCACGGCGAACGCCGCCGCCGCCGCCGCCGCTGCAGTGGCAGTTGCAGAAGCCGCCCGTCAGCGCCAGTTGCGCGCTCGCTCGATGGGACCGACGTGACGTGACGCCTCATCTTCCCCCACAGCGCGTGGCGCGTGGCCACGCGGATGAGCCAAAAGTATGGCGTTACTCGCGTAACAACCTTCCACGCCTTTTTGTCTTGAACGAGGAGCAACACTCGTTGAGCATTGTCAGTACAGTAACAAGTTTTAAATCATGGCCTTTTATCCCTACTGGCCAGGTCACCCATCCAGGGAGCTGCGGTGTCTCGAGCTGCTGAACTTCCTTTACAGAGAAACGTTTATTGCTCCTCAATGGCAAATCGAGTCATAATATTCTAAACACAAGATCACATAACCATAAGTCATTAGACTTCAAAACCTGCCATTTATGTTTAATATAGACATCCTCTTTATATCTTGTTGACCGCTTCTCATACAAGTCCTTTTAATGTACAATTTTAAAATATGATTATCATTAAATACATCAAACCAACTGACTTAAGTGTTTTTACATCAGCATCTCTTACAGAAAACAATTCATGAAAATATAGCTTTTACTCCCTAATCAGTGGCGACGTCATTTCTGCGCAGTCATCGCAAGATGTGTCAATCTGGCCCATCTTTCTGAAGCCACTGAGGGATGGGGGGGGGGGGGGTAATCGAAATATTTTTCACATGGGATTCTCTTTTGAACGCTCAATGTTCCTTTTTCTGATATTATTTCTCCACATTCGTTTCAATACATTTGGTGAACATCTTAAGCCTACATCGAAACTGCAATTGCTATAGAATTCTTCAGTTCGGTGTCCCTGTGACTACGGTAGGGATGCGACATTGATGATGATGATAATGATTTCAAAACGTCGATTTCTTGGTAAAAACATTGAAACATCGATATATTAACGCCTATGTTTTTTTAATACTGATACTTCGCTTCGGCATGAAAGTTCCCCAGATCGCAATACTATAAAAGGCAACATGAAATAACTGACGGTAATCCTGTTATTGTGTTGGAACCAAAAGGACGCTGTTTAAAATACCTTCATCTAGGAAATTCTCTTGCCCTTGTATTTCCTATGAATTTCTTCATTTTCATTTAGCGCATGGAGAGGTGGTCAACCAATGCGCTGTGGGCGTAGGGCCTGCTCCTTCTCGTGCCCTTATTCGTCGAATTAACACATACGGACACAGTCAATTAAATGTGTGTGCAACAAAATTTAAATGTTAGAGGTTACTAAACCAGATTGAAAACATCTATGTTAAAAAAACAATGGTTTTTACTCGATATATTATGAACATCGATGTAGCATCACTAGACCACGGACGTACCATGGTGTTCAAGTTTGAGGTGGGGATGAAAGAAAAACTAATTACAATTAATATGATAAGAAATATCTTAATTTTTCGTGATATTTGGCCGATTTTGTAATGGAAATTAAACTACAGAATGCAGCAGAAACAATCATTTTTACTGGCGTCTTTTGTTGGCCTTGTCTTATTTTCGAAAGAACTTTTGACCCTTACTCCCACAGAGCCACTATTAAACCTCATAACTACACACCATAAAGTACTTGGTGTAAACATAGTTTCTTGTGGACGAATTTAATAACGAATGGTTGGATCGGAGTTATTTGCACGACACTTATCGGTGTCAAAAGGAACCGCTGCGAGCTCGCAATTAGCGCTATGTATTAGCGATTGGATTAGCGCTATATATTAGCGATTGGATTAGCGCTAAAGCGTTTTTATTAGCGATTCCTTTGCGACCTTCTCGTTGTTTTAAGACTATTTCTCGAATGATTCGTAAGTAATGTTAAACTGTAATACATTGATTAATTATTTCACTATGCAAATCTACTTTCAGTATGTATTGCCTCTAGTGCACCTTCGTCTGCAAATAAAGATTTAAGTCAAGGAAAGAAATTAAGTTACACAATCGTTTGATTGAATTTTTTTATTATTCAACATACCCACACAGTGGTGCATTCTACAAGTGATTATATTTATTTCAACACTTCTCCATTTATCAAAATCTATTCAGTTTTTTGGGTAGATTTCGTTTCGCATAAAATTGCTCGGCATAATGGAAAAGCTATTTTTCATCAAATTATTCCACGAGCTAAAATGAGGGATTAGAAATTATCTGTGACAAAGAGATTGAAAAAAAATCTGTATACATTTTTATGGTCATAGACAATAAATGAGGCTAAATGATCGCAGGTTCAGCTTTTTCACAAGAAAGAATATGAAGCAGAAATGATGAGATTAGCCTGATTTATAGGGATGAAAGACAAAGACTGATGCTGTAGAACCTGTCTAGAAATGAAACCAAAGACCTTCGCTCTTCAGTTCCTTCAATAATGCAACTGCCGATGTTAGATGGACCAAATGTGACATGTTAACTGTTCTTTGAAGCGTAAATCTATGGGCTGGAAAATGCACTGGCGATACTTTTTGTGTGCTTGTTTACAAGACCTAACCGATCATTGAAGCAAAACACACGTTGCAACGGGTTGCTAATCAATAGAACTGTTCGATTTTAATTTTTTATTCAACAATTATAAAAAATAAACGTTCGAATGTTTTTTAAGTAGCAAAACGCCGCTAATATCAAAGCTGACAGCGCAGAAAATTTTCTCATTAAGAATAATACCATTGAGACATTTATTTAATTGGTATAAGCATAACCCGATGATGTTGAATATTGTAAGTCTACATTGCACGAATTAACGAAACGCAGACACACAGTTTCAATCATACAGTTTCAATGAGATTCTCCTCACTGAGACTTAATCAAACGAATTAATTTACGATAGCTTTATTAGATGTAGTGAACGAGATAAATGAAAGCAAGTTTTTCCCAACGTCAAGGTTTTACTAAAACCACTGAACATATTTTTATTGAAGGTTTTCGACCTTTGTTTTGTAAATTAGCCAGCATGATATATTTAGTAGTTTGCATTGAGTTTCAACAGGCTAATATAGTTTAATGATTGTAGCTGCGCATCCCGTAAACCCTTCTCAAATAACCGTAATGAAATATAACACCCATACAACATTAAGGTATCGGACCTACTTAGCCTCAATCATAACATACGAATAAGATTTAAACAATTTTTTTAAAATCTTCTTTCATGATATTATTGAGCATTTTAATCGCGATAAAATTAATATAAACTCTCATTCTCCCCACACCCAGCAAAACGATCTTCAGGATGATTCCCTTTGAAAAAACCACGGGCCCGACTAATGTTGGTACATTTTATTTCGTTATTATATTCGTTGAATTATTGAGTTTGTGTCAATGGAGGGGAGGTTTCCACAAAAAAAGAGCGACAATTATGGATTTTGAAACATTGGAATATATTGATAACTAACGTTAAAATCGGATTTTGCGTGTCAAATTTATATGCTGAACACACATTTTACCCGATTGCGGCGTTTGTCAACATTTTGCAATGAATTCAAAAAAGTCGATGAAACAAAATTAGCCACGAGCCCAGCAGCACCATACTACGTGCTCGACGAGGTGAGTTCGTGATGGACTACCCGTGTTCGTATTGTCGTGCCCTATCAAATCGCTTCGTAGAGCTAGCAGTCAGTATTTGTCAAGGACAATTTTTCTTCAGCTTCCGAAATTGCTACTATGGATCAAATAAAAACTGAAGATTTTTTCACAAAAAAATCTATTATCGTAATACACTAGGTTCTCAACACTTCGAATTCGGTATTGTCCTTGTGTCTGTGACAGGTCGATCGTGAGCTATAACACGAATGCACATGTACGTCTGCGTTAGCTCGCTGGCATACGCACTCACGCCCGCAAACGAACGTATACACACATACACATGCCCATATTTGTAAAACACCAACACACACACATACAGACACGCACACATTACCCACAGCCGCACGGGCGCACGCCAAGTTAGATTGTTCCAGCATGGCCAGAAGCTGAATGTTAACAGTGCCACGAGGATGTGGCATTTTATTTTATGTTACTTTTCGCCCCTAGTTTAAAATTATTTTGAAATTCAACATTTAGTTACCATGTTATGAGCAGGGATTAAGCTCTAACAGGTGCTGTAGCCATCAGAAGCGTAGCGTCTAATTCATTAAAGTAATGCTAAGAGCGAAATATTAAATTTTATTTCTTCAGTTTTTGTTTGTTGTTTGAAAGGTAGTATAACTCATCAATAATAGCCAAAAGGAGAAATCAGAACATGGCACATCTGTACCTTGGAGGTAAAGTATACTACGCCACATTTGCTTAATTCGACAGTAGTACCAAAGCGTTCCATTATGTAAGAAAATTAACGTTTCGCTGCTAACACAGTTCTCTCTTTGGGACGTAGTTCTTAATACCTTTAAGAAAAGCAAATAAATTGTAACGAGTGTGTGAAAATATTTTAGCAAAAACAATTAAGAACTACCCTTACCTCCAGAGGGCAGATACAATACAAAAATCGTCGCTGAAAATGAACGGAACTGCGGCGAGCCCTGATCTGTTTTGCACCTTATCCCATAAGCACTACATAGTTAATATTGACAAGAATGTAAATCTCATCCATTTTCCCATAAATTCTCTCGCAGAGGATCTCTGACAAACGGAACAATGCAGCGTGTATGATGTTTTTAAAAAATCTCGAAAATTGAAATGAACACACAAATGAATCTCCTGTGTCTCTTCAGTGTCCGCTCCAAAACATTCCTTTGTTGCAGCGCTAATATTTGCACTCTCTTCACTTTGTGGCTACATATATGAAATTATTAACACTGTACGATACGGTCAATTTCAATCCAGCATTACAATACCGTCAATTCAGAAGCTTTATCGGATTGTTTCAAAACACTAGAGGGGAGCGGAACTGATCCCCGCTCCCCCACGGCCGCGTCCAACGTCCGTCTTCACGCTCGGATGCGCGCTTTGCCGATAACGACGCTGCGTGGGGTGGGACGCGGCGCAAGGGGGCGGGCGCACTGGGGCGGCGCTCGAGGGGGTGATGGGCGACAGGGAGAAGGGTGCAGTTCTGCTGCACAGCGGCGGCCCTTCTGTCCAATTGGCAGCGCGTCATGTCTCTCCGCAACTTCATTCAGCTGTCCCCTTGTAGCTTTCGGTGAAGGCTAAGCGATGGCGGACGTCGGACTTTTTTTTATAGTGATGCAGGGGATGGACACGATGACGAAACTGAATGCCTGCATTCAATTAGTGACGCACATTCATACAATTTAATCACTTTACGCTTTGTCAGAATGTAAGCAATAATCCTTATTGATAAATCCTACTCTCTTTCACGAGAAACAACGAAAATCCTATTTAGCGAAGCGTCATTTTTTAAATTATATACATGTTTGCGGCTCACGGGTGATGTCATGGGAATAATATCTGCCCTTCTTAACACGCGAAGGAGGCACTGGATGTTTTCGCAGAATGAAAAATTCCAGCTCTTAATCTGGCGAGTCATAATTTGTAGAGTTATTATCCATTGGCGATGAATATCTCAAGAACTGAAACCAAAAGTATTGGTAGTATTATTATTTACACGTGAATTGTGAATAACTGTGGCGAAGGCAACCAACGTATTTGGGACGCTACTGACGTAAATGCGGTATCCGTGAAAAATAGAAATTTAATCTCTCTATCTAAATGGGTAGTTCATGAAGTAGTGCGACCCCGCGCACTGCCCAGAGGCCGCGGAGGCTGCGGCATGGCGCACCTTCCGAGCGGCGGGCCGTGGGCCTAGAGCATTGGGCGCGGGCCGCGGGGCATCGGCTGCCAGGAGATGAACGAGCCCGTTCCGCGCGGGCGACAAGGCAAGCCCTTGCATTACGCCCGCGGCCCTCGGCTGCCCTCGGCCGCCCTTGGCGTCGCCGCGCGATCCACCGCGCCCGTGTTGCGGCCAAGCAAGGCCTCCCGCAGATCCCGCAGCACAGAGGGCGGGGGCCGGGGCGGGGGCCGGGGCCGGGCGGGGGCCGGGGCCGGGCGGGGGCCGGGGCCGGGCGGGGGCCGGGGCGGGGGCGGGGGCCGGGGCGGGGGCGAGGCGCTCTCCGTTTCCGCAATGAAGCAAATTAACCTGTACTACATTATCTGCAAAAAAAAGATGCTTCTGTAAGCTTGAATTTGTGTTTAACTATTGTATGTCCCATAAAGGGCAACTGGCCTCGGCGTCCTTAAATCCCAGGGTTCCTAGTCTGTCACCCAACCAGGAACCCGCGAAGTCTCGAATTCGCTTAACCTTCGTGACTCCATGTAGTTAATGAATTCGGCTAGTGACACCGGTTTTGCGGTCGTAGCCATTCAATAGAACCACCCCAGCATTCGCATGGATGACCGAGGGAAACCCCGGTGAGGTTGGCTGGAACGAGGATTGAACCTGGGCCTCTCGAATACTAAGTCAGCGCGCTACGCCCTGAGCCACTTCGGTCGGTTCTGCCAGTGAGGAAGTTTTGTTTCTGGACGACTGCTACTTAGGTCATTAGGTCCGCAAGTGTAGAGCATGATATCGGCTGGGAGGTGGCGCTGCTCCGTCACCTCAAACACGAAATCCAGCGTGAAGAATACACGTCTTTTTACGAGGGTTCCCCTTGCATGGATCTCCGCCATCGGCGCACCATACGAGGCGGGACACTCTCTAAGATCCCCACTAGTCTATCTTGTTTGGTAGTGGAGTGCATAAAATTAATTGTAAGAGCTAATGCATGTGTGCAAGGGGAGGGGATGGAATAAGAATGCAGAACGAAAGTTCACGTTGCCATAAACATACGTATATAGTTTCACAAGCATTTACATATAGTGCTACCACTTGTACACTCAACAGAAATACTTTTAGAAGGATAGTCTCCTTTACGCCTAGGGGTTTCATCCAAACTCGAAGGCCCGCTGCGGCACAGCGCGGGACATGACGGCCGAGTGGAATGTGGCGTGGGCGAGGCGAGAGCGGAAGCGGGGGCGGGGGCGGGGCGGGGCGGGGCGGGGCGGGGGTAGACCCGGGACAGCGGACAGGGACAGGGCGCAGCGAGCGGAGCCGACACGGCGCTGCGTTGTCCGGCGCGGATTAGAGCGGCGTTGGGACGGCGTTGGCACGCTGCAGCAACACGCGATCGCCGCAAAGCAAGCACCACGCGCCAGCGATACGCGCGCGCTTTTCAAAGCGCCGTCTCGCAGCGGCCGCTTCTTCCCAGCGAGGGATGCACTACACTACCACACATGCCGGGAGACCGGTCGGGAGCTTAGAGCTTGTCCCGGCTGGGCCGGTGCCCCGCCGGTGGGAGATACCTAGTTGAAGGGAAAACCCCGCTAGTCGACGATACGCCGGCGTCGGATCTCGCCAGCCAGCGGAAAAAGATCACCGCCACCTACCGACGGGAAAAACACGAACTACTCTTATGGGACTAATGACCTGAGTAGTTGACGCGCCCGGGATCACGAATCAACCAAACGAACCCAGCGAGGGGCCTCGGGCCGCGCTCGCTCGCTCGCTTGTTACCGACCGCCCAACTTCCCGTGGCGGGCATCCCGGGGAACAATTTCGGACGGTTTTTATAGCAGAGCCTGAGTCCATCGAAAGGAAAATGCTGTCTGTTCTAATAATGGTGAGTGCACTATACGCCCAATTTGCAGTGTACTAGCTGAAACTACTAAAAATGAGTTAGTATGGGCCAATTGTACGATGCAGCAATATCACCAGGAATGGTTATCTCTAAAAATATGCTTTTTTCCGAGAATAAACGACTCGTCCTATTGTGCGACTTATCTTTATTCCACAGAAAACATCTCGTGTTCATTCGGAAGGGCGCCTGTGAAAGAGAAAGTTGGTACTGCAATCGGTAGTGTTTTTTCGAAATATTTATTCTTTGCTTCACAGATTTTGAACTTTTATGTCCATTTCTGCTCATTTCGAATACAAATACGGGGCGGGATGGGCCCTCGTACTGTAACCAATCCATGCCAGTTTTTTTCATGACACACAAATTAAATTACAACAATGATCTAGGATGTGGACAATGAAATATTTATAAACGGGTGGCATTTCACATAACTTTATCTCATGGCGATTTCTCTCCGAACCATTTTCGTAACACTAATTTCCTTCCCAAGAAAATTGTGTACAGAGGTACTCAATTGAGGTACTTTTGGAAGTTTTGCCTGATAACCCCACATCTGCTACTCTTTCGTATCTCGGAAGTAATGCATCTGAATTTCTTGACGTTGGTATGAGGTGGTGCGTAGTGTTGGTATGTGGTACGAGTTGGCATGCGTTTCCATAACAACAAATTACCATGACCGTTTAACTTTTTGATATTGCATCATCCTGCGTCTTGACAGGATGAGCGGTAGAGTTGGCCGTTCTCCCCTGCAGGGAACAAGCCTGTTATACCCGTCTGCATTTATGAATGCTCGCATTGTGAAGGATGAACGGGCACACAAAACACCCACGCTTTGCGCTGGGTTAAACTCGACACCCCCGGCTTCGCATCGTGGGACGACGCTACCAACTGTGACACCGGCATGAGCCTACGTCATACACCAATTGACAGCGTTTGGAATATGTTACACAGAAGTCCCTTCATCTTATAAAATAGTGTATAAGCGTCCTGACTAAAACGCGGTCGAACCCTTATATTTCCCTCTTTGCATAGATATTTTTTAGTATCTTCGTTTCAATCATCCATAACAAACAAGTGTTTTTTTGAAAACTAATATAATACGGTTGATTTGGGCTTTTAATAGTACCCGTCAAGTAACGCAATGCTTGTTTATATTACACGTAACATTTTCAGATATTGAAGAAACAAAGTATTCTGCCTTCTATGCTGGCAATTCGGAATGCCAAGTGTACTTAGAATATTTTATGAGCCCTGCTTGTTTCTAGAAAATTATTCGATTGAACTAAATATTACAATTTAGAACCTAAAATACCTTAACATGGATTTCACAGTCGTATCAATGTTGGTAGTGAAAATCATATGCACCTCATTTTCCGAGCACCTATTTTTATTTTTACAAGACATAGTAAAAGACTAATCGACCAATCGTGATCAATATCACCTCATTGTCATCAACGTCATTTGAACTCCTTACTGAAAATAATACAAATGCGTGGAGATTATAAATAAGTATAAATATTTATAACACATTATTCCCGTTATATGAATACTTTTTATAGATATTCTTTCTTCATATATATGAAGTAATAATTTTATTAAATGCTCGGAGACTCTCGTCGCACCTACAACCGGATTTAATGTACTCACGAGTAAATTCAGTTTTCACTGTGAAGCAAATCATAAGTTCATATTTGCGTCGTCAAGGCAACCTTCTTGCTAATATTGAAACACCGTCTTCTAACTAGCTGCGAGTGTGAAGTTGTTCGAAACAATTTGCAGTCGATTAGGGGACTAGTACAGTTGCGCGAATGTATGACATTGACAAGGAGAACGCCGCGCGGCTAATCGGGACAAGGAAAAGTTGCCAACGGAATGGCGGGTGGAAGATAATTCGGAAACCTGCTGGACGAGGCCACGGCGCCAATCCACACTGCAGGTTCAGGCGCGCGTTTCACTGTTACGACACGCTTATGACCCTTCCACAAATTACCAATCCGTCGATTAAAGTCCGCCGATAGAACATATTCGGTTACAGTAACCCGGTGAAGTCATAACATATTAATTGACGTAGCCCACGGTAATTATGATTAACTGCCGATCATATACGTGGTTACATCAAAGCTGGAGCATAGTTAATACTCCATCGAATTTATCCGAAAACTAAAGGTATAGTAAGTTTCATCCTTAAGAATTGTTTAGGATTACATTTCAAAAGTCAATGCGTAAAAAGTTTATAGCTCCTTAGTCCTACAAAATGTCTAATTGCGAAGGGCTCAAGAAAGCACACACATAGTATACGAATGCAAAGAACGTTTAACGTTATACGCAGTTTCCACATTGTACAAATCTTCACACAATACTAAAACTTTGAGAGTATCCTCAGTAAATATTCAGGAACTTGAAGTCGATCAAAACTTGTTGGATTATAAGATTTCTGATATGCATGAAACTTTATACGCGCAAAAAACAGTTCGATTTATGCGCGATTTATGAAAGCAGAATTTAAAAATTCTGAGGAAAAGTATATTTTCTGAACATAACTAACCTGTATGCGAATTCCCTACGCAATGTGCTTGCTAAACATCAGTGTCATCCGACGCCTACAGAATCCAGGGAAAATTTTACAGCATCTGCAGTCGGGTTGAAGATTAAGTAAGTTTATTATCTGTATATACATTTGCTTTAATTATTCCGCGTTACATTTCAATCGGCGGCCTCGTTCGCGACGTAATCAAGCGCGTTGAGAGAGCAGCGGTGGTCGTGGTGGTGGTGGTGGTGGTGGTGGTGGTGGTGGTGGTGGTAGGAGGGAGAGAAACTGGGGTGGGGTGGGGGAAGGGGTTAAGGCGGAATGAGAGAGAGGGCAACGATGGGAAGAGGCAGAGTTAGGTTGAAATGTGCGAGGAAGGGCTAGGCACATCGCAGGTGTGGCGCTGATAAGGGGAGGGGAGTATCGGGGAAGGGCAAGGTTGGGAGGAGCGGGGAGGAGCGGGGTGGGGAGGGGCGGGTCGAGGTAGGTTGGAATGAGGTATGGAGTGCGATGGAACGGGATGGGATGAAGTGGAAGGAGTAGGGCGGGATGATGTCGAAGGTGTGGGTGGTGTAGGATGGCGTGGAAGGAGCGGGGCAGGGCGGAGTGGGGCAGGGCGGAGTGGGGCAGGGCGGAGTGGGGCAGGGCGGAGTGGGGCAGGGCGGAGTGGGGCAGGGCGGAGTGGGGCAGGGCGGAGTGGGGCAGGGCGGAGTGGGGCAGGGCGGAGTGGGGCAGGGCGGAGTGGGGCAGGGCAGATTGGGGCAGGGCGGGGAGGGCAGAGCAGGGCGGGGCGGGCAGAGCAGGGCGGGGAGGGCAGAGCAGGGCGGGGAGGGCAGAGCAGGGCGGGGAGGGCAGAAGCAGGGCGGGGGAGGGCAGAGCAGGGCGGGGAGGGCAGGGCAGGGCGGGGAGGGCAGGGCAGGGCGGGGAGCGCAGGGCAGAGCGGGGAGGGGGAGGGCAGGGCAGGGCGGGGCTGGGGAGGGCAGGGCGGGGCGGGGGGCGGGCGGGGAGGGCAGGGCGGGGCGGGGCGGGGCGGGGAGGGCAGGGCGGGGCGGGGCGGGCAGGGCAGGGCGGGGCGGGGAGGGCAGGGCAGGGCGGGGCGGGGAGGGCAGGGCAGGCGCGGCAGGGCAGGGCAGGGCAGGGCAGGGCAGGGCAGGGCGCGGCAGGGCAGGGCAGGCGGGCAGGCGGGGCGGGACAGGACAGGACGGGACAGGACAGGACAGGGCAGGGCAGGGCAGGGCAGGGCAGGGCAGGGCAGGGCAGGGCAGGGCAGGGCTGGGCAGGGCAGGGCTGGGAGGCGCGGGGCGGGGCAGGGCTGGGAGGCGCGGGGGCGGGGTAGGGCTGGGAGGCGCGGGGCGGGGCTGGGAGGCGCGGGGCGGGGCTGGGAGGCGTGGGGCGCGGCGGGGTGGTGTGGGGTGGTGTGGGGCAGCGTGGGGCGGGGCGGATACGCGCCGTTCGCGGCGGGCGCCGTAATTAAGGGCGAGACGCGAACCCTTCCGCGCTGACACCTCCGAAAGGGCGCGCGCGCGCGGACGCTTGTTTGCACTCTCATTTGCGAACTTTTCCAGCTCTGTTGACGCATTCCACCCCGCCCCTGCTTGGGCTCGGTGCCCTCTCTCCCCTTCCCGCGCCTCGCGCCGTTCGCGCCGGCTATCGAAGGCGGCGGCGGACATCGTCCCTCACGACGCGCATCGAAAACGGATGCGTTATGGGAGGGAGGGCCACACCAAAGGACAGGCACGCCCACGAACAGCCACAGAACGACAGGACACCGGCAGGAAAACCAGGGGGAGACCTCGGAAGCAAACAGAAAATCAAACAGGCAGTGAATGTATTTAATCTCAAAAGAACCAATTGATGAAAATAACGAGAAAAAAGGATAGTGGAAGGAAGACGAAAGAAATGAACTAAGTTTTATGAAAGCATGTGTTTACGAGATCCTCACAGACAAAAAGATATTGAATTATTTTTCACTCTTTTACAGCCACAATTCTAAAGAGCACCCGCTTCTGTGGTTGTCTAACAAGAAAGAGAAGAGAGTTTTAATTGTTCACCAGGTTTGAAAACACTTTTTTCATATTTATCTGAATTTAATTCTCTTTGTATTTATTCTCAAATTTTCAGTGCATTCATAATATTTTATCATAACCATTTCCACTCACTATTTGCATGTAGGGCTCTACAGCAGAAATAGTTCGTTCGGGACGAAGCCCTTCTTGCTGGTTTCACCACTCCATTACGGTTTTCCGAAGCTTGCTGAATAATTTAGATTCCACGATGTTCCCATAATACAAGCTTTGAATACACGTGCGGCTGCAAAGAGCTCTCAAATTAACAGCAGAAGCGCGCATGCAGCACGCCCGAGTGGAGCAGCCAGTCGCGATTCGCAGCCCACCGCTCGCCCCCCCCTTCTCAGTTGCGGATCCGAGGGGGGGGGGGCATGCCCCCCAGGACTTCGAGTTTTCGTTTGTTACTTTACTTTATTTGGCAAAGTTGATTTAAATGTTATAATTATTTAACTATTTAATTATATCGAATAATATCATACATACACTGCAAAAATAATATAAAATTTAATAAAAAATATGTTTATTATTTAACAAAAATCTGTGATGGCCCCCTCCAAAATAATTGGATCCGCTCCTGTCGCCCCTCCTCCAACAACTGGCTCCTAACCCCCTTGTGAAATATAATACTAACTTCTACTAGGTCCAATCCTCCCGGTAGAAACGTTTAGGAAAGGTCGACCCCCCCAACGCTAGGTAACGTTTTCAATTACCTCAATGATTCACCTCAATGATTAATGACTTCTTGCCATTGTGGTCATTGGCTACATCATACTACGCGATGCGAATACAATGCAAGCATCACATTGTTAGAGGGGTTGATATCGTGATACAATTCATAATATAATATTAGACATTTTAAGAATTCGAATTCGTAAACTGACGAGCCAATGGTTCCATTTTTAATTAATCAAGGTTTACATTAACCTATTAAGGCCCAGCGTCCTCAGTTGAGGACGCACATTTCTGGTAAACTCAAAGTTGCTTCTTTTGCAATACTTCGAATTTTATTTCTTCAATTGACGTAGACACCCCAAAACGAAACATATAAGCAAGTTTCTTTCCATTCTTGAATGGCAGATGTCGATTTAGCTGTAATCGCTAAGGCATTGTATACTCTTGGCCATCCATTGCCCCCGCGGGCGCACGAACACAACAGTGGGTGAGAGTTCAACATTAATTTAGGCGTTAATGGGTTAATAACACAGGTTTTCAATAGATTTTCTTACAAAAATATCGTAATAATTTAAATTTAATATTATTACAGCGACGAATATCTTTTATTTTGAGGGACTCGGAATAAAATTCTAAATAGAATGATTTTACAAGATAAATCTGTATTATGCTTTCAAAAAGCAAACATTTAATCTATTCAGAGACGTTCGAATAATAACGTTTTTAACCTGCAATAGTACATTTCTAGTAAATAATTCTCTCTCCGATAAATTATTCTACTTCAATAACACACGAGGCAAAGTGCAAAACAATTCCTTTCATAGCAAGTTTCGTAAAGCATCCCCATCTGTGTCCACCTGCGCGTCACTTCAATTACACTGATTGTTGCGAACAGCTTTCTGGCTCCCTGCCCTCTGTGAAGCGGGAAGTGTGGGCGGCCGCAGGGTGGG
>JAHLJT010008446.1:131812076-131871500 GCA_031308135.1 Acheta domesticus
AAATCTGAAGAGGAATACGTAATGAGAGAGGCGAGGGGGGTCTGGGCGGGGCGGGGAGGGCAGGGGCGGGGCGGGGCCGGAGCGACGGAATTGCAGCGCGACCCCCGTGCATCCTCACGGAACATACCGCTTCGGCGGGGACGGCCGAGGACAGGACGGCGCGACGGCGCGGCGCGGCGCGGCGCCGAGGACGGCACGGAGGACGGCGCCCCCTCATCGATCTCGCTCATCAGCCTCGAGCGTGCGGTCCAGCCCGTGCGAGGCGACGCGTGGGAGCAGGTGGGCGACGACTCCCACTCGGGACACGGCGACTCGAGCACGCCCCGGGCTGCCTTCACTCAGCGAGGGAACACCTCACGCAACAAGGAGCTCCGATGCCTCTCGCGTAGTCAAACACCATCGCCTCAAATATTCTTCATTCAATTAAAACTCATAAAAAATTGTTTCTTCCAATTATTCAATCAATTGATTCATACCTAAATTTTAAGGACACTAATAGTGCCAAAATAAATAATTACGATTCAATTTAACCCTTTTGAGATCGAAAATATCGTTAAGGTTTTTCAAAATTGATAAAATGTTTTAAAATTACCATCAATAATTTTTTATGAAATTTACAACTTTATTTTGGAACCTTTCAAAAATGTTTTGTTGTAAGTTTTTTAAGAACATTTACAAAATAATAGTCAAGTTGATTGATTAGTTTAGACCAGGGATGGCCAACTTCCTACACCCCAAGGACCATTTTTTGTTGTAAATCAAGGAGACGGCCGCACAACTAATTCCAAGAAATGCGCATACATCAATAAACAAAATAAGAAGCAGTAAGATTTATGCAAAATAACATTACAATACATTTTAATGTAAAATTCAATAATCAAATGAAGGTCAAAGTAATTATAATAAATATAACATATTTCAGTTTTTAAAATTGTTGTTCTCTCAAAAACAAAGTTAATACTATTAGGCGTATCCCCACAAAAAATATCAGGACACAATATCAAAATAAAAACACATAAATTAGAGATTTCGTACCTACTACCACTACTAGCTTTCTGTACCTAGCGTTAATGAAAATATTTAATAGTTAGTAGTGAAAACTATGGGCGAGCACATCCTTCAACAGCATATCAAAGTCAATTTGAATGGAAGTAATGCCATTTGTCCTGAAGCACATTAAAGTGACTGCCTCTTAAACAAAACACAGAAATAAAGCTCTGACAGTTTCACAGGATGTAGGTCAACCGGCCTGAGGAAGATGCGCGAAGTGATATGCGCAGACGCATAGTAAAAATAAGTCCTAAAAATGTACACAATTGCTTGCTCATAATCCGATTTACGAAAAAATCTGCATATTTGTTGAAGAATAAAAGATTGACGTAATATTTTTAACCTGTTGCCGGCCGCACGCGGCTCACAGGCCGTCAATAGGCCATCTCTGGTTTAGACAGTTCTAAGCACGCTCCATCCCAAAAGAATTTCACTTCTCCCCATAGCTCGTCATACAGATTTAACTGTTTTTGACGTAAATAAATAAATAAAGAATATCATAGAAATGTCAACTTCACCCCGGTTGCCGTTTCGAGCGAAGTGTTCTAGTTAATAGCTCTGCGGTTGAAGAGAACTTTTAGTAACCATATTTTGGACTCAAGCAAGTTCTGCAAGTGACCATTAGTCAAAATATATGTCAATATGCCTAAATTACACACACATGACTAAATATTACTTTCAGACTGCTTCAAAATAAACAAAAATATGACAATTTCATTATTCATGCTATGCTTTGGGCACTGTTTCGACTCCGACAGCTTGCTTCTGGAAAATTTCTCGCACGCACCGTATATTTTTAACCATCCCTACACAATACAATACCCGCTAACGTGTGGAAAACAATCGGGTAATGCGGAAATTACGTGTAAAAGTGAGTAAAATGCACATAAAAATTGTCACCGTGTTTGAAAAATCGTCAAATACTGCTAATTTGTTGTTTGTTTTGTTTTCACACACATCCTCCAAACTTGCAAAGCCAGTTAGAGGGGTTATTGACTTTTAGGTAACTGTACTGTGCAGTTCGAATTTATTTGTATTATACGGCTACACTGATCGGGTGAATGACGTCCAATAATTTGTTTTCAATATTTGGTACCATATAAAAAAAGGAAATCCAACAAATTTTCTTCTAAGTTGGAACAATATATATAACAGTTTCTGCTATGCAGTTGTTTAAAAAATCTTATGATGTTACATTGTTGGCAAAAAAGTTATTTAAAAATATGTTGTAAATATAAAATATTAATTATACAGTCATTAAATGCAAGACAAACCAACAACTATCAACTCTGGCGTTTCTGGCGCAGTAGATCCTCGAATGATAGTTGGAGAAATGCAATATTCAACAATGTTGCGATTTTCTTCAATTCGTAGCATGCTTTCCTAGACGCAATATGCTCACCCATGAGATGTGTCTAGCACCTCACCAAATAATACATTTGCCTTTTTTAAAATTCAGTTAAGATTTATCGGTCCATAGAACAAATTCATTGTAGATTAAAAAAATGGTCATATTTTAAAACATAATCCGTGTTGATCTATTAACCATCTTCTGCGCAAGTGCTCATTTAGATTTCTTTTCTACACAAATTGTCATCCTCCGTTGCCCGTAATTACGATTGTCGTAAGGTAAAACGAACATGAGCACTATGTTATTGTTCATTCATCAAAACCTAGTTTACGAACATAGTACACGTTGTAAAATAAAGGAAGACTTTTTTCGCGTTTTAATAGCAGAACTTTTTGATTTACTAGCTTGATGTAGGACCAGCTATGCTTCCCTCACAGCCCTTTTTAAATCTTTTTATATTTATAATATATTATCTTGCATTTAAATTTGTTGTCATGGCAATGTTTTGGTGTTATACATATTTTTGGTGTTCTTTAATACTGATGACTAATATCCAAAACATTATTGACAGGTGTCTCAAAATAGATGCTGCAAACTTCTAGGGCATGCAGAAGGGTCGAAAATAATGTTTTTGTCAGTGAACGTCTAGTGGAAGTTGCATATAGCCGAGTTATATGCACATATTCATGTGACATTGGCCCTGATTTTTACACAACTGCATAGGCGCATATGTTCGGTAGGTACACGATATCCCCCTTGACTGCATTAGAATCTGACCTGCCCAACATTGTGCATAAGGGTTTACTTAAAATTAGGGGGCAAACGCTACATGTATAAATGCATTTAACTTCGTAATACGAAATTTCCCACCGAATATTAATTGGCAAAAGCGATCATTTCCTAGCCTTCCACATGCCGTAGAAGATTGTAACATTTATTCCGAGACATTGATCAAGGTGGCGCTTGAAATCTGCTAATTCGGTATTCACACAGTTCCAGTTTTTGTCATTTCATCGTTCTAAAAATGTTATTTACATATAAAGAGACATAATACGAACAGATTGTGCAAGCGATGACTTGACAGACCTGCTGCCATCTCCTAACAACAAAAAGCAGAGATGCGAAGTCTATTGGCTCAGCGAAAAATTAAAATTTCTATTTTGAACGACATTAACAATTCATTGACTCCATCATAAATTTCCTTCATTTTCAATTTCATTAAGTGTTCTTTGAGTTTAGAAACACATTTAAATCCGTGCGAATTAGTCGCAAAAAACCTATCAGAACTAGTAAATAACTTCATCCACTACACTTCGTGTATGATTTTAATCTAAGACCTGATATATACCAAGTTTCTTCCAAGGGATGAATAGGGCCATGAACTTTAAAGTTCACATTATGTAAAATTTTTAACATTTAAACAGTGTTTTTTTTCTTTTCAGGGCAGGAGTGGAAGATACGATTTTATTATTCACGTAATTCATTACAACGAATTCTCTACACATCCAAAAAGGATTATTTCTGAATGAGTAATGTAATGAAAATTTTTGCATTTGACCCACCGTTTTCGAAAAGTTAGAACCACCATTGTTTTGGGGATAGTAGTATACATTACCTAACTTAAAATTATATTTAAAAAATATTGCAAAGTTTTTTGTATTTACAAGACGGTAAGCGATTTTCAAATTTGTCTCTCAATATCCTTACACCATACCATGTTCGAACAGAAATCCATTACGCTGAAATTTGCCAATAGGCAGAACGACGAATTGTTTCTGACGACCGAATCATTTCAGAGGTAGTTTAAAATAATATTGAATTTGATTACTAGAATAACATTTATAACTCGGAAGAAGCATTATTGAAATAATTTATGTAAAAATACTTTGTTATTAATTTTAAAAATAATTTTGTAAGAAATTTACCTGAGAAATATAAAGAACGAATTTTAAAAAATTCAATTCTGACTGTATTAATAAAAGGATTGTGAGATAATTCAAAAAATTTGAGTAAATATGAGAACGATATCCAATCACATAACTAAATAATTATCGCTGCAACATAATTAAAGATTCAATCAGTTTTGTACTTTTCTAAGCTAAATTTTCGGAGGTAAAAACTAAAATAAAGATGTGCGAAATCACGACACAGAGAATCAAATGAAAAACTTTCACAAATTACATGTAGCATTTGCCATATTTATTCTAGGTGATTAAAGTAAAACTTTTTTTGTTATTGAAATTTTTTTTTACACATTTGTTGGAACTACTAAGCGAATTAATTTGTCGATCTAAAGAAATTAAATGTTCGTTGATACAATAAGATCACAAAGTGAAGTCCATCCCATTATTTTACCCTATATTGAAATCAGTACTGCTTTCTCAACACGGAAAATCTCTTAATTTGGTTGTTGGGTATGGGTTCCGTGAGCCAGCCAATGGCCATAAGATTTATTCTAGAATATTCTCACGCGCTATATCTTGAATTCGGCGCAGGGCTGGGAACCACGCCCACGAAGGAACCAGTTTGTCAGTCACGGCAGTGGCACAGCGTCATGTTCATCGCGCCGCCAACGAGAATTCCTGAGTCGCAGACTGAACCCTAAGTAGTTTCTGAGAGGCGCTGCAACAAAACGAGGATTCCGACGAGGTGCGGCAGGCGAAGAAGTTAAGACATTCTCCTTTCATGATAAAGATCACGGAGGGAATAGTCCCCTAGAAACTTTAATTGAATTTTAGGATTTTGTGGGGGTAGACGAGCCGCCGGCTCGAAGTGGAAAGTATCGACTCGTCTCCTCAGGCGCTAGGCGATACGATCCGACTTCATTGCCGTTTCTAATACAGTCTACTCAGGAAAGTGAACAACAGGATCGGAGAGCACAGCCTCGCGATTTATTACCTCTCCCCAAGCCTTTAAAGTTAATACCTGCTTGTCGATTAAGTAACGAGTTCTTTCTTTAGAACCGACGGCTCTGGGGTCCACTCGACCTGAAGCTCGGAAGTCACGCTTGAAGCCGCAGTGGGAAATGGAAGTTCTTCTTGCCACCCGAGTGGGGTCGATATAATTTCGACTTCAGCACTCCCAAGAAAATACATTATTTTATACACGGGTGCAACACACTGACATTGAAATATTCAGGAACGTTAATCGCGTATGTTTATTATATCATTAAATTCAACTTTCTTTCATAAGAATAAATAATATCGTATTGCAAATCATTAAAATATGTCAGTGCTGTAACTACAATAAAACAAACTCTCGCGTATGAGATCATAGGACCCTTTTGCATTTCCTTCAAGATCAGATACACGAGATGAGTTAAGAGTTATGATATCTCCCCACAATTAACACGTAGTATGCAACATGATCCTGTTGTTTTTTGGAAGAGAGCAACTACGAGAACATAAGAAAATTTTAATTAAATTATTAGTGGTATTACCACGAATGCGGGCGATATTTTAATATTACAAAACCACTTCCACCAATCATTTTCCACGAAAGAAATGTGACGTAAGTAACATCCATGTAATATATTACAATATCAAATTGTGAGTAAAGAATTACCTTTTTTACATCCCGTCTGTTCAACGTCAATTCAATTTCATTGCAAACAAGAAATTATTGCATGCAAAAGCAATCCAACACCAATATTCTCTCGAATATAATTCAGTGAATGTATATATCGTCCGGTGCAGCCGGCAGGACTGGTATATTTCGCAAGTGGGGCAATGCGAGAGCGCACGGGAAACCAAGTGTGTGCCAGAGGGGGGCGGCGGAAAGTGCAGCGAGCGTCGAGACCTCTCATGCCGCAGAAACACGCGCCAGCACCAGCACGAGGGCAAGAGGTCGCGTGCCGCGCCGTGGCGCGCCGCCCGCCAGGATGTACTTTCCGCGCGGAGATGCATTTTACAGTGGCCGCCCCGCGCGCGCTTTCTTGTGCGTAACGCCGTTCGTGTTTTATTGCAGCAATCGCCCCTCCCGCCCTCGCTCCCCTCATCGCCCACAGCGCCCCCTCCCCTACCTTTCTCTCTCTCTCTTTCCTCCCCCCTACCTTGCAGGCGTTTCTGTTCCTAATCGGAAACATGACGCTGCGGCGAGAGAAAATCGCCATTACGCTGGCAGTAAGTCGTAACTACAGAAGAACACTGCGCCAGGGGAACACGAACTTGCGTCTGCGCTGCGCTCCGCGGAGCAATTTGAAGCCTGGGAGCTGTTAACGACCCGGCCATTGAAATATGGAACGGAAGGCGACTACCTTGCCCGTGTACTCGTAGCTCGCTCGCGCAGACGTCGTCACGCCGCCTCGCTCACCTGAAACACAGGAGAAAAAAAAAGGTCAGATGCACATATTCAAAGAGAACAATTCACTTTACAGAAACTGCACCCGTCACGAATTGGTTCGCCACGGATTTTAGGTACAATCAACACACGGTCACTGTAAAACAATAACTGTTTCATTATAATGTCTTCGCTTACTGTAATTATATTGACTAATGACAATATATTGAAATTAATGAATTGTGTTTGTTAATTCATAATTCCCATGAAGCAATCTGTTGTATATTTTGTCGTATAAGTTGTATATATAGAATATTTATTTCTTACGAGAGCAAAGAGAATTTAATTTCTAAATTTGAAACTTTAACTTAACTTAAAACTGAAACGAAAAATGCGACAAATGAAACCTGGTTCGGATTTACCGCAATGTTATTTGTAAAGTATTCACCACTAAATTCAGTTCGTATTTATAACAGAGAGTACACGATAACACGATTTTTAACATAACATGCACACAGCGAACGATACTGTCAACGATAATGAATTCTATTGCGAATCGACGAACAGCCAGTCCAATATTTGCAATTACTGGACATGATTTTACAACCAAGAATGTAATTATTTCACGATTACAAAGAAGTTTAACAACTGGGTGTAAAAGTGCACGAGAAGTTAAAGAAAGAAAAATTGTGCAAGGAAGAACTTTTCGCTTGGTGAAAAAAGTCGCAATATTAACTCGATATAAGGAATCGAGAGAACAGTATGAACTTATCACTGAATAATATTAAATTAAAAAAATTAAAGCATAACGTATTCCATTAAAAGCAACATAGAATAATACTAACAGTTTTGAGAGTTATCGATGTACTATCAAGAAAAAAGGAATTAATTTTTCAGGGAAGTCTAAAAATTCGTTTAAAACTATCTTTGTCAATATTGTCAGGTAGTCAAGGATATAATTAATATAATAATAATAATAATAAGGAAAGAAATTGACAAAAGGAATGACGCCGTAAGTAAATAAAAGGGGTTTCTGGAAAAAAGCCTTTCAAGGAGAATAAATTAGACCAATTACTTGATTTGATTCCGAAGAGAACTTTAGGCACCAACGATATCCCTCTCTTATTGTCTATTCCATCGACCTTGTTTGCGCCACAAACTTCTCGGTTCCCTGTAAACGTTAATTATACACAATAGCACTCCGCGAGAGCCGTCAGCCGCTTCCCGGAGCCCCGCGGAGGCACTACGTTCCGTACCTGCTGCGGGATCGCCGGGCCAGAGGGGCGCGAGGGCCGGCAAGTTAGGGCGGCATTCATTCCATAGCGCGCGCGGGTCGCCAAGGGAACAGAAGACGGGGGGCACGGGGCACGAAGCACGTCCCCGCACGATGGCTGGCGGCCGGCGCCCATCGGCCGCGGCGACGCACGCCTCGCCACAGCACTCCGGGGCCGGCGCCCGGCGCGCACGCACACACGCTCGCACGGCGCTCGCAAGCAGCGACGCGGGCGACACACACACACACACACACACACACGCGCAAGGAGAATGGAGCCTCTCGACGGGGAGCGTAAGGGAGCCAGAGACGGAGGCCACGGCGATGGCCGCAGATACGGAACGCGCGCGCCGTGAGGGCACGTCGAGAGGACGTAGGTGGCAACAGGAGGTGCGCGCAGGGCGAGAGCCGGGCCAACGCGCAATCCCAGAAGGCAGGAGGAGCAAGCGCGATCATACAGCCCGGCAAGAAATGAGAGAAACAACATCAACGACAGGAAGGTTAACACTTCCGGAACTGGGGAAAGCGCTGTCGAATTAATGCCAAGTTTCGAAACTTTTCTAAGAGACATTAGTAAATTGAAGAATGCGGCTTTTGACTTGCGAACATTGAGAAGACACTTCGATAAAATGCAAATCATGAATACCAGAGTCCTCACTATTTCGCCAATGAACTGAGCGAACAGTCCAACGCAATGTCCGCGTATAATTCTTAGAAGAAAGAAATTGGTCAAAAGAGCTGAGAGCCGAAACCGAAATCCAAAACCGCGAGGAACAGAGACAGCTGACCTGGGACGCGAAAGCGAGGGCGAATATCAAGACGGGCGCTGCGGTAGCCGCGGGCGGAGGGAAAAACGCGGGGCGAGGGCAGCGACGGGTGGCGCGGGCCACGGCCGCCGCGCCGGCTGCGCGCGGAGCGGGCGCTGAGGCGGCGTGGGCGGGGACGGGGCGGGAGGCGGGGGCGGGGCAGGGGCGGGGGGCGGGGGCGAGTTATGCCGGCGCCCCGGCGCTGCGATCGCGGCCCGCGTATTTCAGCATGCGACGGCGCCCGTGCAGGCTTTATCGTCCGCGGCGCACGAATGATGAGGCCCCCCTGTTGGAGGAGGCGGGTGGCGGGGCGCGGGACGTGATGGAGGCGGGGGAGGCAAGGCGGGGCCGGTGACATGGGCGGAGGTGGATGGGGCGGAAGAGGAGAGCGTGCGCGGAGCGGAGACTGTGATGAGAAGAGAGGGCGGGGACGGAGGCGGGGATGGGAGCGTGAGTTAGTGTGGCAGTTGGGGGGGGAGGGGGAGCAGGCGAGAAAGCGCCCGCCCACAAGGCCAGCGGGCTCCGTCCGCCTTTGTCTCCGCGCCTTCGGTTCCGCATCTGCATCTAGGCATCCGCGCCCTTCCGCCCACGCGTCAAACCCTAATTTCCTGCTACGCCCACCCCCCATGCCACCCCTGGTATTGTGCAGTGCCCTATTCGGATTTGACGTAGTGGCCGCGCACCAAGACAAGGGTAATGTGTTCCCAATACTACTAGTTTCGGGACAGGAAGATTCTTGTTGCCCACTGGCGACTGGCCACTGTTTGTAATAAAACAATTGAACCGATACTCGGGGAACTTGGCCGAGCCACGTTTCAAAGGCAGCTCTCCAGATACCTCATAGCAGCGTTCTCAGAAAAACAGTCCTCGAAAGGAAAATATTTACGTTTGCAAGTTCCTGTAGCTTCAGGGGTATTTTCATCATTCTTTCTCTGAAATAACACTTCCGAATATTTCGGGGAATCTAACATGGACAATATTGTCTGGACAATGGCCTCAAAATTGGGTAAATATAATTCTCCACTTGCATGTGAAATATCTAATATTTTTTCTACCCTGGCCACACAAAACATTTTAAGGATCATTTAAAATTTAACCAACTTTTCTAGAAAACTGCAAAACAAAAATTGCGATATCTAATTAAATCTACAAATAATAATTTAGAGACAGATGCTGGTCATATTCATCATTATTATGTAAAACAAAAAATAGTCCAGGAATTTGATGTTTGCCTAACTACCAGAAAGCTTAGTTTTGGAATTTTTGAAAACAAATTAAGGAAAGATTAAATGGTGGCAAAAGAGTTTAGAAAGATTTGAAAATAAATTAAACAACATTTATAATTATAATGGTAATAATCTTAAAAGTGCTAATATTGAATCTTCCACCTTTTTTAATAATGTCGATGATAAATGGGTTATTGACTTTTCCAATGTCACTATCCCTAACAAAACTGGAAACGTTCCAAGTCTTGGTGCCGATTTTGTAGCATTTTTATCTAATAAAAAACTTCCGATACTTGATTTCATAAAAGGAGATTAAAAAACTGCCATTATCAACGAAAAAGATCGAAGCATGAGCTAGAATTAAATTTGTTAATCTGTTAATTCAAAATACTAAACACACTGAACATTAGTCATTTTTTGATCCAAACTTAATAAAAATCTCAAAACCACCAATGAATTTATTAAAAAGAAACCTTATTGGTCAATAAGTAGAGCAAAGAAAGGGAAAGAAATAGTGAATATGAAACAAAACTTTTGTAATATGATGGAACACCTGAATGATGAAAGTTCATGTATTGAAGTAAACATTGAAGCTTCTAATAAAATAAACAAGGAAGTGTAGTGAAAGACTGGCATGATTATTTCAAATACATAGATTATTCCACGTATATTGGATTAATCTGCAATAATGACAATCCTAGATGTTATTGAATACCCAAAATTCATAAAGAGCGTGTTCCCCTTGGAATTATAGCCTCATTGATAGGTACTTATGCATACAATTTGACTTTCTATCTCTTTAAAAATTGTATGTAGCTTTATTCTAAAAACCAATATTATGTTAGGAATAATAGTAGGAAATTCGTTGAAGACGAGAGGAACTTACCAATTTCTGAAGAAACTTTATTACACTTAGATGTTAAAGCTCTTTTTACACATATTCCTAAGGACTTAGTGGTAACTAACATAAAGAAAAGATTCCATTCTATTGAAAAATACGCAAACATTTGTTGTAAGTTTATCAGAAAATTATTGCAACTCCTCCCAGATTTTACAAGTTTACATTTAGAAACGAATTTTACAAACACACATTTGGTGGTTCTGTAGGTAGTTCTTTGGCACTAATTTTGGCTGATACAGTAATGGAAGATCTTTAGCTTCCTTGCTTAGACTTTGTTCCTAGGGTTTATAGAAGATATGTCGATGAAACTTACCATAAACAAAATTTGCCATGTTCTAAATGTCTTCAAGTTACCACAACATATTACAATTAACATAAAATAAAACTATATAACATTGAATATTTTAGATGTTGAGGTCCTGAGAACAAAATCGTATCACTTATAGAAACCTTTTCAGAACAGGGTCTTAATTTTTATTCTAACCATCAGAATATTTATAAGCAAGTAATTACCAGCCTAATTTAGAGAGCGGTTTTAGTGCCTGATGAACGGCTCCACGATTCCAATATTAAGACGATCAAACAAATTCTAACGAATAATAATGATATGTCCGGGGAGGAAACTTCGAAAATAAGCTCTTAAGACAATTCTAAGCGTATTTTCTCTAATAAACTTTGTGGATATTCCGAATGGTTGAACCGCTATTAGCACTCAACAGTTGGTTTGAAAAAATGATTTTTAGGCAAAAATATGCATTATGGAAGCATAGAAACAGTTAAGAAATATGTAAATTGTTTATTATTTACAAAAGAAATTAATAAATTTGCACAGACAGAAAAATTAAGCGAGAAACAAAAACGCAGTCGAATTGTGTAAATTGAGTACATTTTTATTTCAAGCTTAATTTTTCTTTCTGAACAAATATGTTCATTTCTTTTGTAAACAAACAATTTACATGTTTTTGGAGTGTTTCTATTCTCCTATAACGCAAATTTTTGCCTAGAAATCAATTTTTCAAATCAACTTTTGAGTGCTTATTGCGGGTCAACCATTCGGAATATCCACGTAGTTTATTAGACAAAATATGCTTAGAATTGTCTCAAGAGCTTATTTTCGAAGTTTCGACGTTTCTTCCCCGGACATCCTGTATAGAAGACAGTGGGATTGCTTAATTTGACAATATAACATTAGAAAAACAATTGTCAATCCCTTTGACAAAGGATTTTCCTTTCATATTGGAGCAATTCTGAAAAAATTGTTTCAATGTGATCAATTTTGATCACATCATCAAAATAGAAAAAGACAAAGAATATAGAAAATAGTACAAATGTAGTTTACAAAATCTAATTTTACACCCAATGCTGTGATTAGGTATATGTGGACCGAACAAAGTACCATTTGAACACGAGAGCGAAAGAACATTGAGAAACAGTGGGGAAAAAAAGTGATCAAAATTGAATAACTAAGCATGTAAAATGTTCCAGACATGAAATGAATTGGAGCAATATACATATTTTAGACCTTGAATCAAACGGGTATGAGGTTCATTTTCAAAATATTGTTTATTAAAAATAGAAATCTGTTCTGCATGATTTGACAAATTCTTCTAATCTTAACATCTGACAAAATAATTAACATTTTATAGAAATTTCATTACAAATCTTTGCTCCTTTTACATGCTTCGTAATTTTTTCAATATTTCATCTTAGTTATATATTTCAATTTTACTTCTTTCTTTTAACTCTTAAGAATTCTGACTGGAATGATCGCTTAAACATTTTTTACGCCTGCAAATAGAAAATTTGGTTAAATCTCATGTCAAGCCATATACTGAAAAGTTTTAACAACTTAAAACATTATATTCTTACATACTCGTACTCATAGGCACCGCACAGTTATCGATCATTACTATTAAACTTTGTGTTTCCAATGAAATGAGCCCATAATTCTAGAAAACAAAACTGTCGTATAAAATTATTGCACATTACCAAACGATAAACTACACACATGAATGTGAATGGAATTAAATTTCAACTATTTATTCCATTACTACGACGTACTAAAATCAATTTTATCAATTTCGCGAATCCCCACGCACTTGCCGATGCGTTTTGGATTTACACGAAATATGGAGAAATTTATATCGTGGCAGCACGCTCCCATCACGGAAAAAATATACGGACTGTGTCATGAGACTGTTAAAAAAAGCTTCATCTGAACGAATAGTCGTAACAACTGTGGAAACCGTATTTCATTTGAGCGACACCAGCTGCCGGGACCCAGCAGACGTCTCATGCAAACCATGACTGCTTTTGTCCGCGCCCCGCACGCCTTTAGATGGTGGGCAGTATTTAAATCTGCCATTGTATAAAAGAATAGAGGGGTCAGTTTTTCTTTCCCGTGAACAATTTATAAGTGGTAAACGCCGGTACCCGCAGGCCACGTGAGCAGAGAAGTTCCTGGAAACGCAGCCGGCGAAAGCATCCGCATTCTCGTCCTATGCTCTAACGTTTCACTCTGGTAAACTTCGTAAAGTGGACGTCAATCAGACTTGCTGTAAACTGTATGTTTTGTGTAAAAGAATCTCTTCTTCTAAACTGATCAGCAATCTTCCTCAGTCTAGATCTATGTCCTTGTTAACATTAAGATGACGGCAACAAGAGTAGATTTGCTACTTTCGACAGGTACGAAAGTCATAGTATGTTTAATATGTATTTTCTAAAATGGAAATGGAAACTTAACAATCATAGTCCTGCAGTATTTTAATGTATACGCGTAGGCATTCATTTGTTATACGAGTACGTGCAGTTTAATTTAAGCACTATAAGTATTAAAGATAAGTGCTTTAAAACTTCATGTTCACCAAATATCATACTGACGAATGATAACCTTTCCAAGTTAAATGAACGACCGAAATGTCTGCCAAGTAGTCACTGCACATGATGAGATACGTTAAACAAACTAAACACCTTAGCGGAAGAAGTTCCTCCTGAAAACGCGTTTCAACTTCCCGTTCTCGAAAAATTAATGTTTCGTCGCTGACAAGTTTCAAACATCTAAAGACGCTTTAATTGCAGTGGTATAATTAAATTACCTAGTGCAGATTAAATTAGGACGGAGCAAGTGGCACATGCACCTGAATCTCTGCAGCATACCGCGAACACCGTTTGTCGCATCTCTCAGGCATTTGTTGTGTAATCAAACGTCCTCCCGAGAGTAGTTTGGACAGTTTTGCCTTCAGTGTCAGGCAGTATGGGGCGTTTCGAAACGTTTCGACACAACGATATTTGTAAGAATAACTAGCCACAGTTATCCTATAGTGTGGAATAGTGCAATATCGGCGACACAATTCACAAATCCAAACCCGTAAACCAAACCAGCAATATACTGCATAGAGAATCGCAGGTGCGAACAATACCACCAGCTGTTGAGATCACGCACTCTTCATCGTGATACGAGAGACTTGAGACACGGAGAGTTCCATCACGTTGTTCGGTACACGATAGTTTTTTCTAGCGACGAAAGTCCCAAGAAACACCCCCATTACAAATATTCCAAGAAGTATTTTTTCCTAAAAGCATTATTTACACTGTAAGGAATCTAACTCGGGTCTCCAGGTATCGCCGAGTAGCTCAACTACAGAGCTACGCGTCAACCAGGTGACCAGGATTTCAATCTCGGTCGGAGTAACTTACGATTTGGACTCATTTTATACGGTTAAATTGCAACGTGGTCAGAGCACGGACATCAATTACTGAGCGGAACAACCTTCCGTCTTATTCGACATATCCATGCAGGTAACAGTGCTGACGAACGTCAATTATTTTACTTCTGAACGACTGACTAAACAATAATATAACGGACGTGTTTTGGAGCGTGTAAAAATATTGCAAGACCCACACAGGGACGGTCACGTTTCGCATAGCTCTCTACGACAATTTTCCTCTGTCCAAAACCCCCCTTCCACTTCCGCACCTCGTCAGCGCGCCCGCCCCACGCCGGCACCACGCTATTATTGTAGTTCTAGCGACAGCTACACAAAAAATAGTATATTCAACGAGCGTAAATAATAGCCATTCTACGCGAGTAGAAGACTATACTTTCTCTACGACTTTGAGATTGATACATTTACAAATATTCAATGGGCGCCTTAACCTGAACACCAACTCGCATACTGTTTCGTGTCTTACCTCTCTAACGACGGTTGCGACCAGCCGCGGCAGAGCACGCAGCGCCTCTGTTGGGCGACTGCGATAACCCTTTGTCGTGGTATAATGAACTAAGACGAATGTGATCTGTCCACAGCCGTGCGAGAATAATATTCTCGCACGGCTTGTGGAATCGTCATCATTACTGCATCCGTTAACGTGCAGAAATGTATACATTCCGGAGTAGTCTTAGAGATAATTTTTTTTAAAATACGCCGTGCGTTCCAGCCGGGCTGTCTCCAGCCGTCGCGTCGCGTCGCGTCGCGTCGCGTCGCGTCGCGTCGCGTCGCGTCGCGTCGCGTCGCGTCGCGTCGCGTCGCGTCGCGTCGCGTCGCGTCGCGTCGCGTCGCGTCGCGTCGCGTCGCGCCGGGCGATCGGCGACAGAGGCGCGCCTAGCGGAGCGCGAAACGCTCCCGGCCGGCGTCACCGGGCTGCCGCGCCCCCTCGGACCATCCCACCACCTTTCGTACCATTAATGCGCCGCAGCGCGCCGACCACCGGGCGCCGGCGCAAATGAAGTTGGCGCCGAAGCCTGATGGCGTGATTACAAAGGGAGCGCGCCTGCCAACGGCAGCCACCCCACCCACGCCTTCCAAATCTGTTGTTTTTTACTCTACGGCACTCGATTGCGTTGCAACTCTGTACCACGAAGTGAGGAGCCGATCGCTAATAGGAAGTCGTCCGCGACGTTCTGTGGAAAGATAATGCATGTTTACAAATCCTTTGATCAGAAATACCTTGGATATTATCATTATATCATGACAAGAACATAATTCTATACACGATTCAATCAATTTGTATTTTTCAGAAAATTCAGAAATTATGCTAACAATTTAGTAAATTTGTAATAACTTTGCAAGATGCATGTATAGAATCACTACGATCTGATCATTGCAGATCATTCAGAAGGGGGGGGGGCTAAGAGCCCTGCCAAAATGAAAAACATTTCGGAAACATTAGTGAACTTATTCAAACCATTACCTTCTTTGAAATACGATGCAATCAATGCGCCGTATTTCCATCAAGGGCAAGTTGACGGCATTTCAAGAAGAAATTCTCATTCTATGAAAATGCCATTTTCTTTAAAGAACAATGGGAGGGAGAGATGATCCGAATTGAAATTGCCTCCCTCCCAAAATTACCTCTTCATCCGCACCCAAGGCGGATACTGAAGATACCCACCATGCAAGTTCCCATGACGATCGTTTCTGAAAAAAAGCGAATACTACAAGAAACGGAGCATCTTTTACATATATCGTGATAACTTTGTTTCTATAAACAAAGTTAGGAATATTAAAACTTTTCTAGAATAACTCAACTTATCTAGTTCTGCATTACACTTCTATCCCGCAAAGGTCGAGATTCCTACAACGGAATTTACTCTGAAGGGTTCGCTATATCATGCAGAACTAATTTGAATGGCATAATTCACAAATACAAAACGGAGGGTAAAATAAGCTAAATGAATATTTGCATTTGTTGAATGTGCACGTTAGCCCGTCTACAACTCACTGACAGCTGCTTTCGTGAAAAAATCTTACACGATGCGATGACATCCTATTAGTAGTGCACCTTTGCCAGAAAGCTGAGTTTATTTATTGCATTTTGATAGTCGAAAACCATGTGTCAACACTAAAAATTCCGACTGATAGACAAATAGTCATTGAAGCGAGAGGAAGCGATTAATACTTGCATTTTTAATCTGCATGGTTTTATCAAAAACGTAGTTTCCTCTCAAATTTTCTCAATTATTCTTTCTTCTGTACTACAGAACTTCCTCAAACATGGGGGAAACAGTAATTACCAATATTTCGTAAAAATTGCCGTTTCTTTAGAATATATTTGGCTTTGAAATTATTAAAAACTGAATATCGATGTGAATGGCAAAAGTAGGCAAGCCTCGTGCAATTCACTTTTCCCGCCATTTATTGGTCAGTAGGTTTCCATTCCCAATTTTCCTCTACTTCTTACACGAGTGTTGTTTATTGCAGTGAGCATGTTTTGTTGTATTATACAGCGGTGTGTGTTCACGTCAACGACTGAAAATTAACAAAGTGCGTACACTCCTTTCAGGCGGAGCAACGCACCCACGCAATAAGTTAGCAGCGGCGTCACCTCCTGCCCGCGGCGCCCGAGCCTCTGTCGGCGCTGGCGAGCGGCCGGCCGCGTGTTGTCCGGCAACCGCCGTTAACCTACGCACAGTGACAGCAAGGGGACGGGGCAGGCCCGGCGGCTGGGGGCGGGGGGGCAGGGGCGCGAGAGATCTCCGGAGAAGAGCCGTTCGCCGACAGCGCTGGGTAATTTACGAGGCCCATCGAGCGCCGGGCCGAGTGTCTCCTCGTGCTGCCGGCGGCGGCGAGAGGCCCTAGACCAGAGGCGCGCAGAGGCGCACGGCCAGCCGACGGCTATACTTCCATTAAAACAGTGTCCCCTTCGAGGTCAAGCACTGAAAAGCGAAGCGGACCCTGTCTTCCAATCGGGAGCTGCAATACCAAACGAGTAACGAAGCTCGTGATTGGATGCCAGTGTCCACACCCCCCCCTCTCTCTCTCTCCGGCCAGCTCGTGACCTTCAAGGGTGATTTAATTGGAGTATCACAAGCTGGCACTTGTTCTGAAGTACTTCGTGTTTCTGGGTGCATGAACTACTTCGGTCGTTAGTATCGTTGAGTGTACTGTCTGCTATATCCGACTGTGTGTGTGTGTGTGTGTGTGTGTGTGTGTGTGTGTGTGTGTGCGTGCGTGCGTGCCTCCCGTGTTTGGATGCGAGACCCCACACGTCGTCTAGCGTGGTTTTCCTATCCAGGCCATCTCTATCAGCGGGTCTCCAGATCAGCACTAACATCTCGACTGGTCTCCCAATGTTTGGTAATGTGTGTAAGGGGAATGGTTATGAAAAGGATGAGGAAGGAAACATTGTGCGCGATCCCCTCCCGTTGGTCCGTTCCAGGATCCAGCTTTCCCCTGGTACTGACCGAAGAATCACAACTAATCAGAGCAGCCGGCCACTAAAATGTCCTCCAGACAGCCGCTGAATGCGGCCTAGATAAATAGCTAATGTCGAACAAATTGATCTCGATCAATTCTTGATTATCTTGATTGCACATTATAATACGATTGGGATATCGAAATTTTATTTAGGAAGTTTCAAAGAATTGTAAAAAATATTTGTTCCTTATCATTGCATCAAAGCGTACATGCAACTTTCCCTACATTCGGAGTAGGTGGTGCCAGGGGCGGGGGGTCTTGCTGAGCAGAGCACGATCGCATAAGAGCGAAACTGCTGTGACCTCTACGCCGCGTGTGCAGGGTGGGGCGGTCAGGGGGGGGCGGTCAGGGGGGGCGGTCAGGGGGGGGCGGTCAGGGGGGGGCGGTTAGGGGTGGGGCGGTTAGGGGTGGGGCGGGGCAAACGAATTCACCCGTTACTTTCCTCCTAAGCCCCGCGCCGAGCGGGCGAAGACGATCGGAGCGCGAAGAGGCGCGAGCCCGTTCCGAGAGGATTTCTGAAGCGCGCCCAGCCACTGCCAGGGAGCGGGGGGGGGCGGCGTTTCCACTTCGTTTGTCATTCCCTTTGTTCGGGCGCCCGCCGCGACCCGCTCATCGCGAGTTGCTAGCCGTCGACAGCACGGCCGCTGTTTATGAGCGTCGAGGGCAGCACGCTGTCGTGCGCATCCAGGGACGACACACATCGGCTTAGACGCAGGAAAGACGCCGACGTCCACCCACTCGTGCATCCACTTCGAGCCCCCCCATCAATATTATAACTGCAAATTGCGTCCGATCGCAGAGTTGCGACTGCAACACAAAACAGCTTACTGAAGAACGAGCGAACAATATTAATAAAAGAGACATACGAAAGGTCAAAGGAGTGGTGGGGAGGGGAGGGGAGAGGAGAGGAAGGGGAGAGGGAGAGGAGGGGAGAGAGCTGTGTCCTGCCCCCACCTACGCTAGTACGCCGCTCTGCCCCCTGGCTCCAGCTATTTCGGTCGTGGGGCGGTCACGGCACCTCCTCCTCGGCAGGGATTCCCAACGCGCCCAGCAGGCGATACGTGCATCTTAACGCTATCTGCTCATCAAAGATTAGGGCGCACGCGAGGACAGCTCCGCTCATGTGCACTGCGATCGCGGAGGAAGGCGAACCTACGAAAAAGAAGCTAAATGAAAGGGGAGGAAATAATTACTCGGACTTCTATATTTTGTGCGATTTTTTGCATTATTCATACATTTTAGTAAGATACTTAAAGAGTTTCGTGGAATTTAAAGTAGTATTTCGTAGCAAGGTTATACTTGCCAAGTTACCATTTTAAGGGTGAAGATCGAAAAATAATGGAAATCAAGTGTGCGATGCAGAGGACCATTTAACAACATTGTAATTTGAAACTGAACACCACTGAAGTAATTTCATACATTCTTCATAATGCACTAATGATAGTTTCATGAAGAGACCTCGCAATAATCAGATACCTATAAAACAAGAAATAGTTCAAAACTCATTCCAGCTGACTTATCAGTAACCTACTTACCACATTGCCCACCTTAATACATTTCTTTCTATACATCTTACTGCACCCCATAGAATATATCGTTTCAAGTCGAAAACATAAACTAAAAGATGTTACGTCATTTGTGGCTCGTCCGTTAAATAAGCGATGTGAAGATGTGTGAAAGCTTCTACGAATTGAGAAGTGCGAGTCGATACGTTTGACAAGCCATTTTATGGACCAACCGAAGAAACGTTTTCCGACTGGTATTCAAAGCCTTAATTACTTCTTCTCAGAAGTATGTCTATTTAGCGCTAAAAGGGAGTTTCCAGCATTGGTGCAGTGTTGAACTGCAACTGAATACGGTGTCCCTTCTACAACGTACGGGAGCATTCCGCTAAACCAATAATTGTTCGCTGAGCATTGGACGAAATTATCTAATGATGCTTGATGTCTGCCCTCGTGGCGAAATACCGCCGCCTGGCATTGAAAAGGGGGCGGGGCGATGACAGGCGAAACGGTTTCCGAAGGAAATATTTAAAGGAATTCAAGTGAGAAAAATGTTTTAAATCCGACGGCAGTAAAGAACATTTTCCCGGAGGTGTTGCGCGCAGTTCTGTGAATTCCCTGTCACCGACTTTGAAACCGGTGGCTGTGCAAAACGAAGTTTTAACGAACGTGACAAGGGAGGGGGGAAGGGCTTTACGCATTGCTGGCCCTGCCGCGCGCATCCATTTTCAGCGGCCACGTACAAAAAAAAAAAAAAAAAGCTATGAGTGTGAAAACCAGTCCACCGATCAGTGACGGATCCATGTGAGAACCATGTGGCCCCCCACCCCGCCAAGAAAACGCCTAGATTTTTTTACCTTCCTTTAATTGGCAAAATTGATTTAAATATTCATTTATGTTAGAATATGGAATTATTTAAACAATACTGTATTCTATCAAATTTACGTTACGAAAACAATATACAATACAACAACAAATGTGTTTATTATTTTTAAAATATCTTTGATGGCCCCCTTAACGATCGGCTGGGTCCCGCCCCTGCTGCCCATGTGGCGGTCCGAGCCCGCGCAACCTGCAGTGCAGGACCGCCCTTGCATCGCGCGCCATCCCAGAGCGCCGGCGGGCGGGCGGGCCGGAGGGCGACGACGCGGCGGCCGCAAGGGGGCAGCGCTGCAGGCGCCGGCGCTCCCACAAGGCCTCGGCGGCGGGGCGCCACATTCCGAGCACGCAGAGTGCGGCGCGGCGCGGCGGCACGAGGCGGCGAACCAGTGCGGCGACGGCGGCGGCGTCACGCTCCACGCCGCGCCTCGCCTCGCCTCGCCGCCCAATCGCGGCCCACATCCTGCACTTCCCACGCGCACGCCGGCGCCCGCGCCCGCGCCAGCGTTCCGCGCACCCGGCCATTGATTGAAACGGCGTTCTTTATTAATGTGGGAAGCCAAGGCCCCGGCCCCAGCGCCGAGCGCCGCGCGCCCGCCGCGCAGGGGGCGAATGCTAAGCAGCGATTCGGCGGTCGCGCGCCCCGCGAGGACGGGGTGGCGAGGACACACGAGCGGGGGGCGCCGGCGGCTCGGGGCTCAGGCCGAGGAACGAGGTCAGCGACACGCCTGCGAGGGAGACACCGGGAAACGTCCTTCGGCAGGGTGTGTGCCATTTGGAAATACAAGGGGGATAAACAAAACATTACGAAATATCCAGCATGGCATTTACAGTTTTAAGACTGGCACTGGGAGACGTGGCTCAAGGCATCAACTGATGTCGCTGCATTGCACCTGATCGGGAAGCTCTAGGGTTAGAGTTCCAAGGATAGCAGGGTTCTCGATACTAGCTAGCTAGTTCGAGTTCCGGAAGATCTTACGGTTTGGCTCCCAACGATGGGAGGATTTTCGACAAACTTGTCAGCTAGGTTCAATTCAGCCGCTGTCTGGAGGAGAATCTACCTGCTGGCTGCTCTTATCGGTACTTTTCAGTGGTTCCTCCGATCAACACCAGGCGAATGCCGGAACAGAATACAAACAACGGGCCACGGACTGCGCGCGATCTTTCCTTCCCATTCAATTGTCCTATCCTACCCCTTATACACACACCCATGTCACTACAACAGATGACGGCAGACCAGTCGGGAGCTTAGCTCCCGTCTGGGCGGTGTCCTACTGGCAAGAGATACCTGGTTGAGAAAAACCCGGCTACTCGACGGTAGGTCCGCGCCGGATCTCACCATCCAGTGGGAGAGACATCGCGGCCACTCCCGAGCAATTTAAACGAACACTACACTTGCGGGGGTAATGACGTTAGCATTTGACGCGCCCGGAATCACCAATCAATCAAGACAGGCATTTTTTTCTCTCAAAGTTTAGTATTTTATTCCTGTGCTGCAGGACTATTTTGGAGGATTCGAAGCCTGCCATATAGGAATAGCCTTACGCATACACGACAACTTACAATGTTGCAGAAAATTGAAATATAATTTTATAAAATATTACACAATACCAAAGAACGAGTCTATTTTGGAATCGAAAAACAAAACTTACCTTTCAGTTCAGGTGAATGGTAAATATCATTCTGGAAATGGACACATTCTTGGCCCAATACAGGAATAGCGTTATCAGGGACGGACCCAGGCGAACATTTTGGAGGAGACCATACATTTTTCAAAAATAATAAACATATTCGTTAAGTTGTGTGCCACGGTCCCCATGCCCCCCCCCCTGAATCCGTCACCGGGCGTTATTCTGAATTACAATTCATTCCATCTCAAGTTTCCTCACGTTTGAATGAGAATGTGAAACCATTACGCGCAACAGCAAAATACGTGAAGTCTATCCGTCATTTACAAACGATGAGTACACCATTTAGATCTATTAAACAGGTTCCTAAGCGATCATAATTCCACGAACACACACACACGTTTCAAAACCTCGGTGCAATGTGGACACAACAAATTGCTATCCTCTAAAGACCACCGCAAAGCAGATGCAGGGAGTGGGGGTTCGGGAGGGGAGAGGGCGGCCAAGTAACCACAAGCGACATTCATCGGCGAGCGGTAGGCCGTGTGGCGTGTGAGGGGCGGGGCGGGGCGGGGCGGGGCGGGGCGGGGCGGGGGCGGGGCGGGGCGGGGCGGGGCGGGGCGGGGCGGGGGGCGGGGCGGGGCGGGGCGGGGCGGGCGGCTGCGGGTGCAACGGCAGCGCAGCGCTCCGCCGCACGCGCTCGCATTGATGCACCCGAAAATCTAATTGCGACCGCGGAGCACACCGTACTTCCGAACGGTACATTGCTTTTTAATCACGTTAGCGCAGCAGAAAACGCAAAAAATGGGCCAGCGCGCACGCGACGCCGCGCCGCGCCACGCTGCGCTGCGCTGCGCAGCCCCGCGCAGTGCACGGCCTACTGTCCCCGCCTGCGCCCACGCCCACGCCCCGCGCCTAAAAATAGCGCCGCCATTGCCGCCTCGCAAAGGCGCCGGCGCCCAACGCACGGCCCGCCCTTCAAAGCCCGCGCCGCTTTACACGCGCGCGGCGCCGTGCGGTGCGATTACGGGCTGGCACGCGGGGTTGGGGGATGGGGATGGGAATGGGGACGTGTGCGCCAGGAAGGTAAAGAGCGGGTGCCAGGGCGCGGGAGCGCGGCGGGGTGGGAGAGCAGCCACAGTGCACGGGCACCGGACAAATGGTTCTAGCATGAAACATATTTAACTTTATTTCATTGAAACTTTATTTCGTCTGCAAAATAAGTTGGAGAAGTATTGCTTTTTGATCATAGATATTCTTTTCAATTACAATTTCAATTTCTTTACAATTTTAGTCTTGATAATATATTTCCTTTCTATTTATGTAAATACTTTTTTTATTAAGAAAAGAAAAGTAAATTATCGATTACCACGTTCCAGAAAAATGAACTTTCCACGCAACTCTTCAATAAAGCCAAGTCACAAGTACTTCTCATTCCCCACACATTTTGCCTTTCCGAACAAGTGCGTGCACCGCAGAGGCAGCCATCAAGTGTGCTCTCTTCCAGAGAGAATTTCGAGCTCTGTTTTCCAAAAGCACTCGAGCGAATTATCATATCACAGTCCGTGTAATAGTGAAAACTACCGCAGAACGCCTCTCGGGAGAGTGCGCAAGCCGTTTTGACGAGCGGGCCAGCGCGAGCGGACGGCGAGGAGCGCAGCGGAGCAAAAGCACGGCGGGGGGCGGGGGGAGGGGGGACTCTGCCGGGGCCCGCGGTCCGCGCGAGGGAGCCCGGAGAGGGGGTGCAGTATATTAGGAAGACGCCGGTCCGCGTCGGCCCGGGTCGCGCGGGGCGGGGGCAGGGGCAGGGCCGAGCCGGGCCGGGCGGGTGGTCAGGTGCGGCGCCGCACGGGGTCATTACTGTCAAGATGATAAAAACTTTGGGACGAAGGAATGGAGCACATTAGTGGGGTAATGCCGAGTTCGCAAACAGTAAAAATTCAAAAAAGATAGTGGAAAAGGACAGAGGCGCCCATCCAAATTTGATACTTCAGCGTACTTGGCGGAAGGACGCGCACGAGCAGAAACGGCAGAAGAGGGAAGGTGTGTGTTTTGCACGGGGCCGTAGGCGGCGGCGGCGGCGGCCGTGCCAGCTTCCCGGGGCCCCGCCTCCGCCGCCGCCACCCCCGCGCCCGCCGCCGCCGGCCACGCACAGACAAACCGCGAAATGCGTCCCCTGCGCGGGCGTATCTCAATTCGCGCCGGCAAAATTCAAACTAATTTAATTCATTCCCGCGGAAATTTATCGAGCAATCGCGCCGGGTCGTCCCCGCCACTTTTAAACAGAATTTTCGCTCGAGTTAGTTGCGCGCCGCACCGCCCAGCGCCGAGCGCCGGCCGACCAGCGGGAGGGAAGGGAGAGGCGGGGGCGGGGGCGCGGGCGAGAGCAGCCGAGGCAAGGGCGGGGCGCCGTAAACAACGGCACTGGAGCCGCGGTCCGCGCGCACCTGGCGCGTATAATCCACTTTGCAAGTGGCTCGTTGTCTCGCGATGGCCGATTCCGGAGAGCCATCCCAGTCGATACGACTGTTGGAGTGAAGTTAAATTGCCGGGGGGCGCGGCCGGCCCTTACGAGGGCACTGGAGGCGCCGCCCCGCCCCGCCCCGCCCCCTCTCCACCCCTTCCCCCTCCCGCACCTGCGCGCTCACCGCTTCCTCCGAAGAGCCGCCTCGCCAACCAGCAGCCACTCGCACCATTTTTCACAAGAGCGCGCGAAGGCGGTTATCGGGGTCAAGCTAGCGGTTGACTTCTCTAGCCACGGATTGCACAACGCGTTTCATGCAATTTGGACATCTCATTCACTCTGTTCCAGAAACGCTCGTATACTCCGTAGAGCGTATCAACCTTAGATTGAAGCACAGTTTAATCGGGAAACTGTCACATGATTTTGTACGTTCAAAAAGCATTATATACATTCATAACAGTTTATTTAATTATAATGATATTCTCGAATGTTTACGAACGATTCGACGAAATGCATTCATTATTACGGACGAATATAGTATGCATTTTCAAAATGCATTTTTTTTGTCCGATGATGCCAGATATCCATAATGTACTAAAACAACACGACAGTTTCAATAAATTAAATCAGAAGATCGAACGATATATTATTTACCGAAATAAATACAGCGTTAGCCAACTAAGTCAATCCAAATGTTAGAACAAATTATTGTTAATCATTTCAGGTAATCGATGGTGACACTCCTAACACAAATTTCGGATGGAGCGGGCAAGTTGAGGCGATGTAGACTAAGATAATTAACCTCTCGACAAAATTAATTTCTCTAACACGAACATGAATTCAATCATGAACAACATTTTTAGAGATTACTTTCCAAATAATGCGATGAAGTATTAAATATTAGACAATTAACCGCGATGCATCTCATCATTCAAATTATTCATAATAAATTGTGTTTGCTCTCTGAACGTTTCCTCACAGTATCTAGTAATTTAGGACGTTTCTTTCGCAACACTGCTCAAGTTCACTACTTTCAAGAATTGTTTCAAAAAATTTAAAAACATCTCACCACTAAAGTCTGCGTCTGCATTCGCAAATTCTTGCTTCTATCACGTGATTTCCATTTAGTACAATATTTACTGCTCGACTATTTTCACACATTTCATGACAGTACGGTGACAAAGTTGAATCTGACAAATATCGTTTCTCTCTGGCGTGTTTCGACGCTTTCAAGTACCAAAATCACTCCTTAGGTGGTAATTGCTTATCGCCTTTACCATCTTTTGATTCTTTAAACCCTTCCTCTCGCCTGCTGAGATTGGCTAACCTCCAAGCGCAATCACCATGGCACTTAGCATTATACCCCCCTTTTCATTTATTCTAGCTTGGGATTGGCCCTCTGCAGCCGCATAAGATATGTACATTAGTAAGAGATATATACATGAATAATCTGATACGTTACAGACAATATTCTAGTTTTAAATATTATACAATTGCGTGCTTATATGATGTGTCATGAGAAAAGACTCATCGGTTCTAGTCTATGGGGGACCGAAAAATTCTCTTGGAAGCTTTCTTTTTAATCTTTTTCGATGAGGATTCTGCTTACCTACATGAAAGTGAATAGCTGAAGGGATCTTTAATATTTTAGAATAGAATTTTGCGGCTAAGAGGGAGAAGTGGACGGGGGAAAATAATATTCTGCACTAACGCAGCCCGTGAGCCCGTACATGCTAAACCGGAGTTTAGTCGGAGGGCCATGGCTACGCCTAGGTAGCGTTTTCACTGAGTCTCTTAGAACCGTACGGAACGCAACGTGTGTCGCCAACTCACAGTGCGGGGAAGGCAGATGCTGGCTGGGCAATGGTCCGTCCAGGGTCACAGCACAGGCAGAGCAAGGAAGATGAGACAATGTTGTAAAGGTAATGCATAGGGGGTGGGTAGCCTACAATGTCACAACACCTAGGCAAACGCCCTGAGGTAGCTTACGTGCACCCGCGGGATTTGAACACGCAACCATTCTCTCCGAGACTGCCTCTACACGATCATGATCGATGGAGTGTTTGGGCAAATTCCATGATTTTGTAGGCATTAACGTGGTAAGTACAGATTTTTACTTTCAAAAATAGATATTTTTAAACGTCTCTTTCTGTGGTGCCAAAAAGGTTGCTATTAGACAAGAAAGGTTACATAGAATAATCAACGTGCGTGGGAGAGCACCATTTAGCCCCATACTGTAAATGAAGATTGATACGATCTAAAATTTCTATTTTGGATCTTCTGACACTCGTAAAAGGCGGCTTGCGACAACTTAGTAGGATGTGTAGTTCAAACAATCACGCAAAACAGGCTTTCGGTGTTATTTTTCAAAACTATATTTTTAGTTTTAACATTGTTAAAAATTTACTTTTAACATTACACAATGTTGCGAATAAGACGTCTTACCTTTAAACTACACACGTCAACGAAACATTGCTTTGATCGCCTTTGCGAATGTCGATCATAAATGTCACAATTATGTTTACGAGTAAATTCCATCATCGCTTTGTATGCATTGCAATTCCATTAGATTATATTCGCAACCGTTTATACTGATCTACCATTTCAATTGGATTCCCAAATCTGACACTATATTAACAATATTTCACAGACACGGTGTCCATGCTGACCAGTACAGTCACACTCTTCTGGCTGCGGTCTACCTTATAACCAGTAAGCAACGTCTGGAGAAAAATCTTTAGTACAGAGCAGTACTGACGATTAATAGTTTTACGCGAATGTTTAAGCATTGTGATAAAAATACTCTGAGAATCTCTTCAGTGCCTCATGGGTTCCTTTTCATGCACAAAGTGCGTGCGTTCGGAAAAGTTTTTACTGTTGTTTTACGATTCCAACGACGCCGTACAAGCAAGCGTCCACGTCTAAAGGAACTTCAATAGCTTGCGCGATACGGAGAGAGCTGTAAACCCAGCCTTTTACAGTGTGCCTTCGTTAACCTTCGCGTCGTGCACACGCCTTTTAAATGTCGAAATTTCACACTCTAGAGCCGTAGTGGCATCAGCCACGTCAAATTTTTAACTATCACATATTCAAATTTTACGCACAGAGCAGTTGTTCCTGTAATGTAACATTAGTTCTACTAGGGACAATAAATTTTGGCTGCGAAAGTTCATTTTCGAGGTCTTCCTGCTACTCGCACGTCACCCGGGCTCTCCATTTCTGCAAGCTAATAGCAATCGTACAATTTTCGCCGGCGTATTGAGAGGGGAGTGTGCGGTCGTGCCTGAAGTACGGGGCTGCAGAGGGAGGAAACGACCCGTCTTTAACAAATTGCCTTCACTATAACTGAAAGGTTTTACGCCATAGAGAGCTTTACAGTTGAAGTTACGATTACATTGGTTACGTTTCAAACCACACTGGTAATCTCAGATATGGGCTCATAAAATACTACGTAAAACATTGTTTATTGAAAATATGTTTTATCGAAGGAAACGTTGAATAGATGCACAACATTTTTTTGGAAAATTCCTATAAGTATCACAAGACATTCCATAAACAGAATAAGTGATTACCAAATATCTCACTACTGTATTTAAAACTTTATATGACAACTACAATAGATAGTTTAATATATATTATTTGCGAATAAGATCTAGGTAATATGCTTCAGAACAAAAATTCAATGCTTCAATTCAGCCCGCAAAACAATAACATTTCAAAATTAACTTTTGCGCTGAAGACCTGCACTGGAGACAAATTTAAAGAACACAGAAAAACATCGCAACTTAAAATGAAGTTCAGCGAGAATTTCCGTTGTTCTGTTCAGGCTTTCCAGACATCATCAGAGGAAGTGGACTCTGAACAGCCGCAGCACCAGCAGCAGTTAAATAGCCGAGCACGGAGTGGCCGGCAGTAGAAAGAAATCGCGAAAGCGGCGGCGGCGGCGGAGGAGGCCGGGGCGAACCTGCCAGGCTAACGACCGCGCCATCAAACGCCGTGTCATCTGGCCACACTCCCGCGCTTGTTGCAGGGAGCCAGGGAGGCCGCAGGTGCGGCTGCGAGCCTCGCCGAGCACCGGGCAACCAGGGCAGGCAGCGGGGAAAAAGCGGTTTAGGGGTGAAGAAGCAACGGGGATGGCAGACGCACGCCGGTGGCGGGAGCGGCGACGGCGGACGGCGCTGCCGCCGGGGCAGGTGTGAGCTAGCTGCTGGAAGGGGCGGGGCGGGGCGGGGCAGGGCAGGCGTCCCACGCGCCATGCGATCCGTCCTCACCCCGCCTCAAGCCCGCTCCCTCCTCCCCCCTCCGCTCCCCCGCGCGCGCACCTGCTCCTTCCCGGCGTCTTGACAAGCTGTTGCCGCGGGGGGAGCGGCCCGCGGGATCGTGCGTGTAATGCGTACCCGAAAGCAGCACACGATAGTCATGGAAATGCGTTGCTTCAGATATTTGCATGCAAACATGTGCAAAGTTAGTTATGAATATGAACCACGTTTTAACCGAATTGTGGATGAGGCCGACAGAGGCAGCAGGCGCGCGCGCCAGACGCCAGTCGCCAGCGAGCGAGAGCTGCGCCACCAAGGCGCCCGGTGCGGCGCGCCAACGGCGCGGCGGCTGCGGCGGACCGCCGAGGCCTTGGTCCTGGCGCAGGCGCGGGCCACAAGACTCGCAAGAATCGCATATATACTGAAGCTGTGAAGAGAACAGTGTTGATGTCCCTCCTATTCGGCTCCCAGTGGACGGTTTTAAACAAACAAGATACCAAAAGAAGAGAAAATTTAATTAATGTCCGATTCAAAGAAGTTGGTTATTCTCAGTTGCCAATGGACTATATTTGCTATTTTCAAACAAAAGATAACAAAAGTTACAAAATACATTAATATCGTTAGCCAAACAAGGCAGTTACGCAATGAGTGACGGACTCTAAAAGTTCTTATGTATCCATTATAATACACTTCCTTGGAAGACAGTAATGCCGAATAAGCAGAATACTACAAAAATAAAAAAAAAATAAAAAAAAGTTGCCAATGGAAAGGAGAGACGTTCACAGGTTGCGTACCACTGAACACGCTTTCCCGAGACACGAAAAATATAGACGTGAAATAAATACTTATAAAAGTAACTAAATCATATACTCATACCGTGTGAAGCAACAGTTTCAGAAACAACTGTCAATCACCAACTTATTTTAATCAGAACATAGGAGTGGAGATTACTATATACTGAATAGATCGCAACTCTCCTTCATTAATAAAAAGATACGAAATTTGCGTTGATTGAAATGCGCGGCTAGAATGGAAACGGAAAGATGGCGTCATGCGCAACTTGGCGGCAAGTTCGCGAGAAATGGATAAGCAGTTGGTGTTGCTTCGAGAACATCGTATAGTGTGATCGTTGAAACGATGGTGTGGAGCTATCAACTGTAAGTATTCAATGTACTTTCTTATAAATCAGTCTGGTGATATCTACGCAAAATATCAAAGAGGTGAGGGAGTCATTATTATTTGGAAATTTAAGTTCATACATTTTGTTACATACACTATGGTAAGGTTGATAGCATATTTTCTGTTATAGGCCAAAACAATATCCAGTATGTACGTGTGAAGATCTTGGTAAATGTAAAACTGTTCAAGGATATGCAGTACTTTCTGCCCCAAGTTTTCTACAAGACGTCTTCTGTGCAATGTTATCACACGGGTTCAGCAAGTAAACACGTTCATAAACCTCCACATGGGTCACCTGTGCACACTTCTTAGAAGACAAGCAAACCACGATCTTGGGAACGTTCGATTCAGTGTCGTTTAACGCAGATGGGATAAAGAGTTACCGTTGAAAGAATAATTTAAACGAACGCTTCTAGTTATAATATTTTGTTTTCTGAACTCATTTGAATGCCACAATTGACACAGAAGATGGGAGAATATTATATTCTTCGAAATACTCTGTGCACGCAGATGTGCGTGCCTGCACGTCTTTGTATGTGTGTGTAAGTGTGTGTGTGTGTGTGTGTGTGTGTATATGCGCGCGTGTGCATTGCCGACCCCCTCAAATTTTCATAATAAGCATATTTATGCACCCTCAATTTTTCTATTGCCTTTTTTCGAGAGCGAAAAAATTAAAAGCACAATGAGATCAAACATTTGTTATCCAATTTAATGTCTGTATTTAAAATCCTCTCCATGATAAACTGGTCAATTAAGTTAGCTGCCGAATACTCTAACGCTAATTGTAACGAGAGCAGGTCGCCGTAATGGAGCACACGTCTCCCGGAAATTATTCATTAATCCTGCGGAATTCGGTATTGACATATTTAAACAACACCACAACGCCAGGCGCCGAAAATCCTACATTCCATCAATATGTAACGAAGAGTCATTCCACTACGGCGAAGACAACCAACAGTTTAATGCGACGAGCATAAATGCGGCCCCTGGTGCGTATGCAGTACGATACACACATCTGTCATGCGGTGAACGCACCTGCCGTGGTTGAACGAAGATTACCATGTCTGGAAGTCTCTTCGAAAGTTTGTTTTCCCCTACTACTAGATCTCTTGTAGACAAATATGAGGCGTAATGAGGTGTATATTTTCTATTTCAAGGATGTAATTACCCCAGATTAAGACAGTTTCAGAAAAATAATTTGTACCATTACAAATAATAAATACATAATCTGGCTAGTTTCGCCCAGCAGCGTTGGCGAAGGGTTGTGCACGGAACACTGAGCATTAACAGTGGTAGCTTCTCTTTAGAAAGTGGTGTGTATTGTGCAACCGCTAATATTGGTATGTGCATCACCTATTTTAGTGGAGAGTTACCAATGAGCATCTTCTATCATTAATTATGAAAGCAAATTTGCTTACGTGTACAAAATGCACACTGATCACAAAAAATAAAGCTTTTGAAAATTAACACCAATACACAATTTGGAATGATTAGAAGAAAAATAAATTAATTGATTAGTCTTAATTTTTTCACAATACTTTACGTTGAAACACTGACTCGTAAATTAAATGGATATTTTTATTAATATTTAAGTCTCAAAAATCATTAAAAAACTTGTATGAGTAACACTCTCTCAAATTTTTATTGTTGATACATTTATTCGCATGGTAAAATTTATTAAAAAACTTATATTTTGCAGGAAGGATGAAAAAGACCAGTGGATCGCGTCTTTTAAATCTCAGCATTCAAAGGTAATAGGAATATTTTGTTTTCCTGATTTTCCGTATAAGGTCTTACCTATTCAGATAACTGATGCATTGTGTGAAAAGTGTGGGCTATTATATTTGATGCTAAGTGTTCAATAAATTCGATCTACTGGTCTTTTTCACCCCTCCTGTGTATTGTTTTGGATCTATTAGCAGCCACATCAAATATATTTATATTTCGAAACAGCAGTTAATAATAGTTCGACTACTTTCCAAAGCCGAATAAAATGTCACCACGTCTTTAGCCATCTTTCCTCGTCTTGGAGGCGCCTCGTTCGGATGCTATGGTAGCCCCTCGCTCAGTTGAACCATCGCCATCGGCGGTTCCGTCGTTAAGCTGCAGGTGTCGGTCAATGAGCTTCTTAGGGTCGTTTTATTATCTCGAGAAATACAACGCGGACGTAGATCGTAGACTGCACCGCATACATTCGAGTTGCAAGTAGTAGCCCACCTCCTAGTTTCTCCTAACCACCACACGAATTACCTTCTTTCATTTGCACATCTAGTAGGTTTCTCATTGGTGATGAGTTTTTATCGCTGCACTTCTTATTGGATTCCTTACCATTGAACCGAATTTATTTTCAAACAGTTATGTATCAAGCTAAAAAGCAACCTGCTAAATGAAGAGTATGCATTTTTAAATATTGTAACGTTCTGTGAACACTCCATCAATGTTTCTGGACTGCACGAAGTTTCTCACTAATCGTGCGCAATATGCTTATCAAAACTACATTTCCTTTCTTTTTCCAGACATCTCTAAGACTTATCAATCTCCACCATCACTTTCCACAAGCATTCTGATTCGTTATTTCCAGTCTGTAGTTTTCAGTTTCCTCTCCCACTATTTTCCAACATCTTAATTCTATTTACACACGATTCCTAGTTTTTACAAGAATACGCTGACGGTATAGTGACGGTTAGACACGATGATATATGACTTAGTACAGGTCACGGTAAACAACAAGGTAGATATACTGCGATGAAGCGCACTTCCGTAGTTTTTTCCACCAGTGCTGCATTTTCGAAACGTGACAAATGCTTGAAAAAATCGAAAGGTAAAACAACTGAGAATTGTTCATCGATACTTTTGTAAGACATTGTTCATTTTATTTCTCATTTATACAAATCCTTTAACACGGAACCGCGCTGTCTCTTGCATCCTCGATATGGGTAGTGCACATCAATAGGACTATCAAGTGCAGCTTTTACAGTTGAGAAGGAACTTCGGCGCTCTATGAAGTCGGATGAGGGGCTTCAGGCTATGCTGTGAAGGCCGGTGAAATCCCACCATTTCTCGAATTGCTTCCCGCTCGGCTCGGAGGGTGCAGGAAAGAAAATTAAAAGCCGCTCTGGTGGTTTTTCAATTAACGATTTAACGGCGTTAGTGCACGCGAAATATCTCAATCTCGGGCGCAGGGACGCGGGACAAGCCGATCTGCTGGGATTCTTGCGTCCTGAATCGGCATTTACATATAGCACTGGGATTCAACTACAGTCTTTCAGTCTACAGCACGAGTCGTGCACCGCTCATGTGGCGAACGAGCTCACTGCCAGAAGAACATACGACCAACCGAGCACGTTGCACATCTCTTTTACATTTCTTTGCTTTAAGTCGTTTCGCGCAGGTATTTCCTCTACTGGATAAGGAATTGTTTTGTGCATACTAGTTTATTGGACACGAGTGCTGGAGTTCGGATGAACCAGACGCTCTGTATTTACGTTGACATCTTTCCTACTTTTATACGGACTAAAATTTTATCTAACGCGCTAATATTTTCCCCTGGGTGCCGTTTACCTCACAAACAAAGCCACATACCGAAGACCACGAGCGACTCTTACACATGCTTCGAAGCAAAGTACACGGGTAGGAAATTACTTCGCAGAATAAAAGAATGTTTGTAGAAGATAAACCGCTAGTCTGATGGAAATTACAACTAACATTTGAGCGAATCAAAACACAGATATAACAAGACATAACTGTGACGTCAATGAATTTCAGCACGGCGAAGTATGATGAGCGAAAATTCTATCGTCTTTAATATGCGTCAGGTCACTTCAACTTGGACGAAGGGAATATTTGCCGGCCTGGATAGCTGAGGTTGGTAAGGCTCAAGAGCTGTAGCTGCCTCGCACCTGAAGGGTCGCGGGTTCAAATTCCGCCCGGGGCATGGATGCTTGTTTGTGTCCGTATACCATTTCCGTTGCCGTCACAGGCCGAAACTGCCAATGTTACAGTGGTAGCTATATGTCACTGTAGTAGTTTGAAAGAGAACTATCTCAAACAAATGAATATTTAGAATCGACATGCAGAGCTTTTTAATACGAAGCGATATATTGAACGGGGGAATCTATTTTTTTCCAACTAGATATATTTCACATAGATCAAACAACCACGTTTCGTATTTCACGAACTGTACCTATGTGAAAGGACACAGTCGTCACTCCATCGCAGTCTCCTCGAGATGGCCAAGAGATGCGGCGGCGGCCTCCACGCCAAGTTGAGTCGCCGGGGCCCCGTGCGCAGAATGCTCGGCGTCCGCTGCCGCGGCATTATCACAGGCCGAAACTCCGCGGCCCGCCCTCAATTTAGATGGGCACGTCGATTGGAGCCCCGCAGCCGCCGCCCCCGCGCGCGCCTAGGAGCAGCGTCTCCCGCCGAGGAGGCCACAACAAAACGTACGCCCACTAAAAAGGGGAGGAGACCGGACGGAGAAAAAGGGCGAGGACAACGCTAATGCTGATGGGGCTAGAGGAAGAGGCTAAATGATAAGACCGAAGGAGAGGGTGGGGAGACACATTTGACATGAATTAATATAAACGTGCTAAGATCTCGGATGCCCAAGCCGACGGCTGGTTTGATAACCAGAGAGAAAGACGACCGACAAGAAAAAGCCATTCCAATACTTAGAAAATTTGATTTTTGAGGTCAAGACATTCGTACAAAAACTCCTGGACAATTTAATGCATCCACAGAATAGAGAAGGCGCGTGCGAATATTCTGAAAGTGAGCCATACAAATAATCATGAATTAGAGTTTGTGCTCGAGGGCTAGAAGAAGAAGAGGAAGAAGAAGAAAAAGAAGAAGGTTCTAAAATGCCAAAACCCCAAGATATCGGCCAAGACTAAGGAAAAAGTGGAAAGGAAAGTTGCGATATCACAGGAAACTGGCAGCAAAACAACACCAAAAGAAGTAAAAAGGAAAGAAAAATTAGAAAGAAAGTGAAAAGAAAGAGGAAGGGGGTCTTAGGGAAGATGCGGGAGCGCCACTGGCGACCGGGCAGAACGTGGGCACGAAGCCGCCTCCCTCGCAGAACAAGCACCCGCCGCCGCGCCGCCGAAGCGAATTCCTGCTATCTGCGGCGCTATTCATATTTTCGACGCGGCGGAGGCGGGGCGGGGCGGGCGGGGCGAGGCGGGGCGGATAGCGCGGGGGCGGCCGGCAGCCCGCTTCCGGGCGTGCGAGCGGGCGGATGGGCGGGCGGGCGATCGGGCGATCGGCGCGGGAGATGCCCGGGATTCGCGTTAATGGCGCCGCAGCGGAGAGGCCGCCGCCCGCCCACCCCCACATCCAATGCCGAGCGTTTTCGGATCGCTGGGACTGCGCTGCACACGGCTCCATTTTCAAAGCTGTAAAAAGTGATGGTACGCCCGTTCAGCAGCATCAGTTAAAAGTTGGGCTTTGATGAGTTCCCAGGAAAAAAATGGCGAGATTCTTACCAGACTATAGATCAAGTTTCGAATTATCTCAATATCAACGGTTTCTTAAATATATGAAATTGTTAATGAGAATATTTTACCTAATGGGGCTTACCTTTAGGTAACAGTATTTATATAGAATATTATCGAGAACCAATAGAAAATTATTAATACTTTAATTACATAAAATATTGTTTATAATTTTTATAAAATATTAAATATAAAAATAGTAAACAATTCAGTTGAGAAAGCATTTGAGCACATCTGTGAAGTACCTGTTACTTCCCAAAATCAATACATCAATATAAATTCTTCTTATCAAATCAAGAAAGGGATAGTTATTACCGCGAGATGAATACTGATAGACAATCTCTTAAATTTCATCGGTCGAATCGCTCTAGAGTTCCCGTCGACATTTCAAACGTTAAATTAAGAATGACTTCATGAGAGGCACAATTGCTTACGCTGAGGCCGGAGTCAGAAAGCTCCGGAGATGCCCGAGGTTGAATGTGAAGAAGCTGACCCGAAGTTCGCGCAAAGACAACGGGGCGGGCGAGGGGCAGGGCGCCGCGGAGGGGAGGGGCCGGTGATGGAGGGAGATGTCCGAGGCGAGAGGGAGGGACCGCGAGCGCGCGCGGGTGAAGGGACGAGATTGATGCCAACAGTCGACGTCGCCTCCTCCGCGGGGCCGCGCGCGCCCTTCAGCTGTTGCTCGGGCGCGGGGCAGGGCAGGGCAGACCCGGTGGGCGGGACGCGGCGGGGCGGGGAGGAGCGTGGTGGGGCGAGGCGTGGCGAGGGGGCGCCGCCGGCCGGTCGTCCATTTATCGGGCAGCGCGCCCGCGAACGGCGAAGAAGAGGCGGCGGAGCGGCGCCGGAAATGAGGCAAGCTCCATCAGGCGGCGACAGCGGGGCCCCAGGGACCGCGCCAAGCAGAGCCTTCGCCCCCTCGCCCCGCACCCACGCCCCCCGTGCACCGCGGGGGCCGCCGCCACCGCCGCCGCCGCCACCTCGCCCGCACCCGCTATTCGGGGATCGATACCTCCAAATCATCCAACGTCTCCCCGAGATACGAACGCCAAATACGGGCGCCGGGCAGTCCATCGTCATTATCCACGCGTCGCCCGCCTGCCCGCCTGCCTACCCGCCCCTGACACGCGGCCTCCGCAGCCCGCAGCCGCCGCGGACGACTCTCCATCACCCGCTCCTTACTCCAGCACGTCCGCGTAAATCATCACTGACACGCAAGGCGCACCGGCAGAAATTAAATGAAACCTGTCGCAAGTAAACACTGCTCTGCACTGGACTCGTTGGCACTCGACAAGCGATGTTACGGTGAAGCTGTAAGCAATAAAACATTTGCGGTAAGCACTGGTTTTGAGAAGCAACGTTCCAAAATTGTTGAACATCGAGAGGCGAGTCTCTTTGAAGACTAGTAGCTCGGAGGACGCTTGATGTGGAAGTCATCCGCGCAGTCTTCTACTTACGCAGAACGCCGCAAGTTCTGCATGCGACAGCGAGGTTTTTTACCACTGCGCAGATGGAGTCACGTAACTTCAACATCAAATTTTATACGGCTGAAGATTTTACAATAGTTTTTACAAAAGTGCACGACAAAATGGTTTAAATATATTGTAACGAAACTCCCCTCCTCCAACTAAAAAATACTCTGTTTCATAATCCTTACAGGAACTCGTGCAAATGAGTTTCTCAGTTAATGATGGCCATTAAGAGTATATTTTTAACATTACAATTAGTGCAGTCCCATTTTCCTAGCTTCGGTGTGAATATCACGTCTATTAATCTTGTCTGTAGCCTATCAAGGAATCGAGGCACTACGAAACAAAAGTGAAGGTCATTTTCTAACTACACAATCACAATCACATTGTAAGGTTCTTGATCATATCAAAAGCGTATCACAATTTCTTTAAAACAAACATACAAAACGTTGAAATGCTCTCAGCATGCCAATTTTATACCTTACGGATACTATGTGACATGATTGATTAAACAAATACACAAGATTTTGACCGGTCCATGGTTTTACTCTACGTAAGTATAATCTGTACTCAAGTATTACCTGTACTCAAGATAGTGCATGCATTTGGGAATGTCTTAAATTATTCAAAATCGCACTTATAACGTACGGAAGAAACTTGCAAGAATTTGGCGCTTCTAGAAAAGTCCCTGAAAATAAAAGAAATTTGTCTTAACGAGACTGCATGCGACTTGCCATTTTCGAGCAAACATTTGTTTGCACACGATTCCTTCATCATGGAAATCCTATTGACCTTTTCTGGAAAGATGAATATCTGTTTGCTCACGGCTTTTGTTTTCATATACGTTAATACGTAGGAAAAGGCTCCGATCGCCTATAAATGAGAAGCCAGACGATGCGCAGTCAGAGTTCAGCATCACTGCAAGCAGCGAGTTGAGCTAGCATTGCTGTAGGCACGCTCTATGTGGCATATTCTGGATATGTCAAAACACACACCGGAAATGGCAAGTGCAGAGTCAGAAATGCGGCGGCCTATCTCGAAAGGAGAAGGCTAAGCCGATCCAGCACCACGGGTCACATGACAGCCCGCAAAAGGCACGGGGACTACGTGAAAGTTCGTGGGCTAACAGTCATTAACCAAATGGGCGGCAGATACTCGAGTTCTAAGATATATAGGGAGGCTAGTCGTGTAGCGTTACGGGATTCAGGTACAATGGCATGTCCGTGTCCAGGGCACGATACTCGCCCAGAATGGTATCCACCACTAAGCCTTTTAACGCCAGGTAGTGTCGTGGCTTGCATTCACAGGGGAAAGTTCGGCGTGAATAGTCGTTACGCTGGAGCAGTCATGAGTAGGCTGCGGCAAGCAGTCCGAGACTCTGAGGCGTATCTAGATATTTAGGCGCCCATGGCAGGCATAGAATTTGCGCCCCTGTCGCGTTCTCCCGCGTGTCTGTAGACCGATGCATTTTCTGCCGTCACAGCGAACAGGTGGGCGGGGGGGGGGGCGAGGGCTCCCTTGCCGTCCGACTGCATTAGGAGCGGGGATTACGCACATGGTTCCACACCGAGGGCGGAATGTGAATAATTAATCTCCACTCGGCCACTGCGGTGGTGACATCGCGGAGAATCAATAAAGCTGTCTGCGCGCGATAACGAATTACGTCAACAAGAAGCGCGCGTTCACGCGTTCCGCGTGCCCCTCCCGCCTTCGCGGACGCGTCTCCGGGAAGACGCTGCCAGACGCCGCGGGCGCCCGCGCGAGGGCGCGTCCCGCCTCAACAGCGCCACGCTCACAAGCAGGGACGGCACATTCCAGCAGAACATCTATACATCGACAAAAGGTTTCCGATGTGGATGAAAAAGTCATCAAAAAACATCGAGGTTTTAAATAAGATAAAACAAATACTATTGTCACATTCTGTTTCCATTTCAAATTCTAGTACTTAAACGAGTTATATTTTTGTTTGCTAACGTAAGTAATATGTTGATAATGTCCATCGAATGTTAAGAAGGAAATAAAAAATAAAGGACATCGTGTTGTACTATTATTTCATTTATTCACTTTCATTCATGAGTGATTGACATAAAACACTATCTAATACACATAATACGTAAATATTATTTTAAAGTATATTCTGCCTTAAAGTACTCCACCATCATAACTTTATAATCAATATTCTATATAGTCAAGGTTCAAAATGCAGTTAAACGATATTACCACGTACAAAATCAACGAAAAAGATAACATTCTTTTTTTTCAAACATCTATGTTTCTGTAAACCTATCGATGCGAAAAGAACATCGAAAACAAAACATCGATGTTTGTGGTTGAAAATATTGTTTTTAAAAACATCTAATTTTTTGCCATCCCTAACCACTAGTGATTCACGACAGCGCCCGTGTGGAATATCGCACCAAGTGTATCTTCATCGTTGTGCAAGGCACAGCTTTGAAAGCCCCCCCCCCCTTGTCACTCGTGTATCCTACAAGGCACATTGAAATCATGAAGTTCATGACCTTATGCAGCGACAAACTCATTATTATTTAAAAGAATCTTAACTGTATATTGCAGATATATTTGAACTTAAATTTCGAATGAAAAGAAAATGGACAAAATGTACCAAAATGACGTCCGAAGCGGTAATCTGATGAGGAATCACTAAAACATTTCTCACGTCCAATAAATTTCCAGATCATTGTTTCACTTTTTTTGTTTAGGACTTTCTACACTTTGCCTACGTTTTCCATTCCCTGGTAGTAAGTTATCCATTTTCTGACGGCTTTACCTCCAATACCATTTCTAATGCTAACAGTATACAGGGCTCAAAAATAAAAAAACTCGCACGCACACACACACACACATATATATACACAGCCACAAGCATTTTTAACGAATTAAAAATATGGGAATGAAAACTAAGAATTAGAGTAAATTTCCAGAGAACAATTGGAAGTTGACACATTGTATCCAGAAATTGCAGGCTCCAACGCGCCCAGGCACAGAACCAGCGTCCGGAATGCTTCCGGGCTGTCGCGCGGGGGACAAAGCCGTCTCTCATTAAATTTGGAGGCGGCGTTGGCGCGGGGGCGGGGGCGGGGGCGGCTGCGAATGAAAGGAGCAAGCTGCGCCGCGGATCGAGCTGCCGCTCAGCGCCGCGCCGCCCTAAGAATTGAAATGCAAATGCAACAAGTGTACGTGATAAACGAGCCCAATAAGTTGTCATCAGTAGCCCGACTCGGGCGACAGATTTACACGGGAGAGGGAAAAAAAAACACAAACCCCGGAATCGCGGGGCGGACGACGCTGTCGTAACATTTCAGAGCGCACGGCAGGGGGAGAGGGGGAGAGGAGGAGGGGAGAGGGAAAGGGTGGAAAGGAGTGGAGTGCAGAGGAGGACGGAGAGGGCGGCGGGGGCGGTACGGAGCCATCTCACCGCGCGCGCCAGTCACGGAAACGCACCCGAAATTTAAAATTTACACCGGCATGAAATATTTTTGTTCCGCCCCTCCCCGCCACGCCGCGCCCTCCCTGCCGCGGCGTGCGCGCCCCCGCGCGCGCGGGGTTGCGGCCGCAGAGAAGTTCCATTAACTTGGCGCTCGGCGCACGGTCCAGGCACGGGCCGGCACAGGTAATAGGATTTCGGCCCCGGCGCTCCAATCGCCCGGTATTGGAACGCCATGTATTACACAAAATGCAAGTAAATAAGTGAAAGTTTTGTGCGCAAAATAAAGCTCCCAAATACCGACGATTTAAAACCGATGGATACTAAAAATTAATTCCGAGCGCAGCACGCCGATAGGCCGGCGCGGCGCTAGGCGGGGAAGGAGGGAGGCGGTGGGGTGGGGGGGTGAGTCGCATTTGATTTGGCACCACGCGGCGCGGAGACATCCAACACTGCAACGCCCCGGACATGGAATGAGCAGCCCCGCAACGCACGGACGGGGAGGGAAAGGGCAGCCCCAGCCTCCCCTACTCCCCCCGCAGAACATACTCTTCAATAGGCACATGTAAAACACCCTTAGCCAACGATACTTCGCAGACAAAAAATTAAAAGCTCGTGACAACTACATTTTCAGGCACTACAGACCATCTGTATTATTTCGCCAAAACCTGTTCAAGATGCTGAAAGTTCACGACAGACATATGGGCAAAGAGAGCAGAATTTCCAAATGCTGCCCTGGCCTGCCATCACAAGTAAATTATACAATTAGAAATACTTTTATTGAATTGTTTTGTTTCTGGTGCCACACCATGATGTAGACTTGGTTCAGTGTTTATTATGAGGGGGATATTTGTCTTTAGAGCCAATGAAGAAAACTTTTCGATGAAAACTCGAGACTGTATGGTCTCTTGCGAACAATGAGAAAGAAAGAGAATCGACCTCTTATTTAATTGCTGTGGAATAGGCTTTCGACATATTCGCGTGGAAGTAAATTACGGATTCCTCCAACAAAAGTTTTGAAAGCATTTCGTGCATAGCAAGCCCAATACTAACATGCATTTAAAATGTTTGGCGAAAGAGACATACTAAACAAAAATTATAAAAACAAAGTTTTCATGCTTATTTCTGTATTTTCTTGGTCCCAAAATTATTCCGCACAATTGGTTCAAAGGTTATGGGGGCATATTTAATAGTAACTAGTTGGTATTTCAAAATAACTAACAATATTTAAACAGACACACCAAGCGATTTGCATTTTTAATGATCATGGTACATTGTACCTGAATAAACCATTCTCCGAAAACATTCCTTTCAGTTTTTCTGATAAATGAAGTAATATCTAACACAAAATAAGTAATAATCTTCAAAATTGTTTGCTTGCCTACCGAGGAATTTTCGCTTGTTCTTTCCAAACCAGTAAAGAATTTTATTCATTAGAACGGTTTAATTAAAAGCAAGATCGATCAGGAAAGTCTTGACATTTAAAGTACTAGAAGAGCAACAACATTCCACATTTTCGACAACACTCAGAGAGCAAGAACAAACTACACAATTTTGCGGTTCAACACCGCTATTAAACAGCTAGTCCTAATCCGCCTAGTGTATTATTGAAATGCCCACCGCTAACGATTTATTTGGAGTTCAGATCACGAATTTAAAGCTTTGAGTGACAAATTTAACATCAATTTTCGTGGTCACCCGCTGAACGGGAGTGAATCGAACGCAAATGTGTGTCGTAATAAATTTTATGCAGCCTTTTCCGCCCTGGCGAGGACGGAGCCAACGGATAATCGGGCGGCGGGGTTGGGACGGCCAGAGAGCAGAGAGCGTGGACGATTCGAAGCGGGGTGCTCGCCTCGGTCCAGATCGTCGACCGCGATCCAAGAACGCGCTCCTTTATTGAGCCACCAACGACCGCCCCCGCACAACTCTCTTGCCTCAGGACTCGGAAGCTCCTGGGCGCCAGCGAGGCCGGCGGATAACGAAATATTGAAACGGAATTAACGGATTCTGAGTAGATTTATTTGATTGTGTATGGTTTGCCTCTGACTGCTTTATACACACACCGTATATAAAATGTGTAACAATACTATATAAATAGTATCTAATAAATTATTTCCGGCTACACACGATACAACTTGAATCACATTCAGAAGATTGCCACCGCAATTTTTACCAATTCATTTCCTATCACATCACAAACATCCTTCCCTCAAGTCTTCAATAGTTTCTCTTGATCATGGAAAAAAATCAAGGCAGGTTTCAACACGACACGACAAAATTCCCTCATTACAACCAACACGTTGCTACCAATCACCAATTCCTAGTCCTCCTTCATATCGATAATAGGAATCGCGCCCAACTGCTCCTCGGTGCGTGCGACGGGAGCCGAGAGCGCAACGGTTTCCTCTCAAGATCCTGGTTCGTCTGCCGAGACCAAACTGCAATGCGGCGGCCCTTGCCGCAACGCTTCTCTTCGGCTCTCCACAGCCACCAGTCCCGACACGGGCGTGCGGTCACGGCGCGGTGCGGCGCGGCGAGAGGGCAACGTTCCACACGCGCGTGTACCTCCCCCCCCGACCTTCCTCCTTGCCGTGCCGTTCCGTTGGGCGGCGGAAGCTAACGGGCTGAGGCTCCGTGGCGTGATGTCGGGCTGCCCGAAGGCCGCGTCGCCATTGGTCGAGCCCCGAGCCTCGCGGAGGCTCGCCCCGCCAACGCCCCGCGCCGTTCATAGCGCTCGCCGAGCGGCGCGTGGCCGCCGCGTCCGACGCTCCGGCGCCACGCATATACTCCCATTTAAACGTAGCTGCACTTCACGGTCATGAGCTCAAAGGCCAGGGGAACACTTGTCATCCAATCGGGAGCTTCGTTACGACTTAAATTTTTGGTATTGGAACTCCTGGTTGGCTAACAATGTCCCACTTTCATTCCAGCTCGTTACCTTGAAGTGCAGCTATGTTTAAATCGGAGTAATTACCACTCGCGATACTTGAGTTTTTATTTCTTGGCGCGTGAGGGCCTGTCTTCACGATGGAATACATCACGGCATTTCGCGTCTTTCCCGGTCGTGTCGCTAGATGTCGCATAATCGCCGGGACCGCTCGATAGGTCGCGATTATACATCTAGCGACACGGCCGAGAAAGACGCGAAATGCTGTGAGATTTTCCATCGTGAAGACAGGCCCTCACGCGCCAAGAAACAAAGACCCAAGTACAGCGGGCCACGCATGCCGGCCCCGCACAGGCTGAGAAGGCGGCGGCGCGCCGGTCCAAATAACCGAACTAATTTAATGTGGAAATCATAATTACAATCTTTTTTCCCTTTCTCGCACACTACTAAGTAGAATAGAGGAAGTTATGTAATGTTGCAGCGAAAAAGAGACGATTTTTCGAAAGAAAGGCTCGCATCGGTCCGTTAACCGGCCAAACCAGACGTCGGTTCCCAACGGGTCGTTTGTTCCTAACGGCGTCGGTATCACCACCTGGGGACGACGAAATTTTGAAGGGGGCCAATGATCATCGAGGGGTCGATTGGGGGGAGGGGGGCTATAACCGAATATGAACCGGGAAATGATACGTATAAACAAGATTACAAAAAATATTAATGAACTAATAGCTTTCTGTTATAAAAGCAAAATAATATATTACATTTTCATCATTCGTATCCATCGTTCATCTTCATGATCAAATTAATAATAAAAAGAGTATTCCATGCTTTTTCTCTCCAGTGCACCAACCATATTTTTTCACCATTTAGACTTGAAACACTTAAATTTTACAATTAATGCAGTTAGGGCCATTTCGACTTTCTGCATCGGGGCATCTAGAACATAGCTTCGCAACTGCTCAGGATGTATAGATAGATTAACAATATATCCGAGAGCGTCAACTGTTAAGGTCATTAGTGCTGTAAGTGTTCTTTCACCTCGAGGTGGCGGTCTTCCCCCGCTGGATGGCGAGATCCGTCGGCCACCTATCGTGGGCTAGCGGGCTTTTCCCCAACCACGTAAATCGCACGAGCGGGCACCGCCCAGCCGGGACAAGCTCACAAGCTTCCGACCGGTCTCCCGGCATGTGTGGTAGTTGATGGATGGGATGTTAGTGTGCGTGTGTGTGTACGTGTAAGTAAGGGGTGAGGATAGGACAAGAAAGAGGAAGGAAAGAAAGCGCGCGGTCCGTGGCCCCTGTGTTAAGAGTACTGCTCCGGAATTCGCCTGTTCTATATCGGAGAAACCACGGTAAACTACCGACCAGAGCAACCGGCCGCTCGAATTCTCCTCCAGACAGCGACTGCATTCGAACTACCTGACAAGCTAGTGTCGAAAATCCTGCCACTGTCGTGTTTCGGACCTGGGACCTTAAGTCAGAGGCACTGCAGGGACATCAATTGATCTCCTGAGCCACGTCTCCCAGAAATCTTAACAAATAATACAATAAAATTATACTCTATCATGGAGTAAAATACACCCTGCAATAGCAACGGAGAAATGATTAGGAGAGTTAAAAACGTTCAACCTTTTGTAGCCAGTGCACAACAAAAAGATTAGCAACTCCGCTACTCAGAAACTGAAGCAGCCTCGATTATTGAAAATCTAGATATTTACCGAACTTTATATCTTTAACACATTTATGTGCAATTTTGTGTTATGGACAATTTCATATGGTGTAAATCCTAAAGAATAATGTAAGGTGGTCTATGGAACAAACAATTCTTTCAAAAGGAGTTTATGAAAAGGGTTGGGAATCCCCGGGCTAAACCGTAGACAGAATTTCCACCAAAAATAATATTCATGATCGATTAGGTTAAATTTATTTTTAATCACTGGTCTGACATAAGGCTTTCTACGAAATTGTTTCAGAATTACACACACGTACATAAATCATTAGAGACACTTATTTTTTGTTTAACCCACTAAGGCTCTTGATTTTTTAATTTATTAAACTTAGGAGTATTTTGGGATGGCTAGCGGAGTGGGATTACAGGGGAGATGAATTATTTTATGACGTGGGGATATGTTTATTAATTCTTGTGAAATGATGTTTGTTCTAATGAAATTGTGGTTACATTTGGGATCGAAGGGAGACCTGGAAATAAAATATGGTTTATTTTATGTGATGCCAGGGATCGAATGCCAATGTGACCGAGTTGGTTATCTCAGACAAAACACGGAGCGTTTGTAATTTTACGGGGCTATTTATTTTGTGTTCTTAAGGATTGGCGGCGACAGATTAGTATGAGGTGCGGTAAAACACTTTGAATAGGTGTATGTAGAATGGGCGACTGTAGTTTTGTGTACTAGAGCAGTGTTGGTGAAGATATAATCTGCTGAATAACAAATATAGTCGAATTGAATTTCCGAAAGCCTCATCAACACTTTATGTGATACACACAAATAGCCGGCTAACTTAAAGTAACATATGGTCAACAAAAGCTTTCGTGTAGAAGAGAACGATTATTGATCACAGAGACGCAGGTAACTAAAGGAACTTTTATGTTTGCGTTTGCATTTGCATTATTAGTACTAAGCAATATTAAATAATAATGTGCGCAGATATCTCCTTCCCCACACGTCACAAACAGTTCTTTAGTTTTTTGACAAATAAATAAAATAAAAAAATAAAATACTTCAATTAGTTACTTTACCTCGGATAAATGTATCATGGAGATTTGTTATAATTTTACCTATTATTTTTTTGTGCTTTACGTCTCCTGGAAAGCTCAGCAAAACTTCCTGTAACACCGTTCCAACTCTTCATTCTAATCGATAACCGACATTAGTTGAAAGTAGTAGAATGATTAGCAAGTTTTTAGAATGCGCTGTTACTTGGTCTTGTGCGAGCACCTATCTGCTGTACACGGCTTTAATACGAAATGAGCGATTGGACATGAAATTCCAGTTGCCACATGAAAACGCACCCTTAGAATAACGGCCATCTCTGAAAATGTTCTAGTTTATGGTCCATTAGCAACACTGCTACGACCGCTAAATTATACGGAAAATATAAACGTCCAATTGCACATTTACCGGATCCCTCACACCCCAACTCGCGAAAAATCTCACGTCACCTTGAAATAAAAAAAACGAGGATTTGAGCAGCATATGTGTATTTGTATTTAGGAAGAACTTTCATACCACTAATCAATACCGCATTCTAACCAAAAATGTTTCAGAAACGTTGGTAACCAAGAGATTTACTGAAATGTACACAAACCTTAAGATTATTTGTTGAAAGCAAGCTGATGTGCGATTATTACAAAATGATGCACAGAATCTCTGTTCAAGCAGGTCGAAGGTCTGAGTTTCGGAAGACTTACTACGAAAAATATAACTTATTCCTTTGCCTTTAGAAGCTTCGCATTTTCCTGATGTTCTTTAGCAAATACAGCTTCAGTGGAGAAATGCTGGCTGACCTGACCGCTCTCCCTTCTCTCTTTAAAATGTTTCCACACTAGTTGTGTCATAATATTAACGATGTCCACAATGGCTTGTGTAAAGATGTAGTATGGTAAACATTCTGATTAAGGACACATTCTTACATTCCCAGGTTTACAGGACACATTCACAGGTTACTCTTTCTCAACAAACACTCGCAAAAACTGTAAAAACGAAACATCCCCGCACCTTCTATCGCTCATCCGCCTGTCATCGTCTTTGGCAGATTTATACGAGCACAAGACAGCGTTTGTCCGGCCCTCCCCGCCCTACCTGCTCGCAGTGACAGCTTGCACCGCGCCTGCCACTTGAGGACCCTCGCAGCGCCAGTGACTGATATCCACCAATAAATAAAAAGCGGCAGGCAGCGCTGCGCCGCGCCCACGGAACGGCGAGGGGAGTGGCGTGAGAGGGAGATGGAGGGGGAGGGGGATGGACGGGGAGGGGCAGGGAGGGGAGGAAGGGGGCGAGCGCCGCGCAGCGTGAAACTCTCCCGCGGATAACGCCCCTCGCGCAGCCGCTAAGTAGTAAAACCATAAAACATAGATTTCCTCGCCTCCACGCCGCCCGCTGGCAGGTCGGCCGGTCGACCGGCCGGCCGCGTGCCGGGGTGAAATAAAACGCCCCGCACCTTCAGCCAGCGCTTCGACACATTGTCGAAGGCGTATTCCCGGGCCCGACGAGAGCGGTTCGGCTAGAGGTGGCAGGGACGCAGGGCCGTTTTAATAACAACATTGGTGAGCCTTGGGCATAGGTTAAATTAGGAGGCTCCTTCCCTACTTGCACCGATCTCCCCCCCCCATTTTCAATGCTGAAATATAATGAAAATCCTATCAATTTACATTGCATTTTAATTTTGAAAATATTTCTTAGTGTTTCAATTTAACATTATTGAATGTTGAAAACTTCATGCACATTATGAATTAATTTTTTTCAAAATACTAATTAAAAAATATTTTAGTAAAATTTTATCTAAATATTCAAAGATTTAGACACGTTTTGTTAAAAAATTAAACTTCTCATTTCTGAATTACATTCTCGCATCAACCAGCAACATTCTGTATTATAAATATTATCGAAATATGGCATAAGCGATGCGCGACACATCACTTATGCCAACTTTTACGTATAGTTTAATAATACTAAATTTTTTAAGTTACTTTTTTGAAACATTCAGTATAAAATAATTTTTAAGAGCTACCAGGGGCCCTTGGACATTGGGGGCCCTTGGACATTGGGGGCCCTGGGCCGGGGCCCGAACGGAACTGCAGAGACGGCAGTGAAACTAGGAGTAAAGGTGACTACCGATGTAAACGGCGCCGGGGAGGGGTGACTACGGAGAGTGAGAGTCAGCGGCGGCAGGGCGAGAGGTGGAGCGGGGGGGGGGGGTCGAGCTGCACGCAATCCTATTCCAACGAGCGCGCGCCGTCCGTCCATCACGCGCATCCCCTTCACAAATTTTATTACTCCGCTGTCAAACGGTTTGCGGTCGATGTACAGACGTCCCCACACACCTCCCGCCCTTCCTTGTCCTCCCGCTGGCCCCGCACGCTTCGCATGCCGCGAGCAGCAGCCTCGGCGCTGCGGGTGATGGAAAGATCGGTAAAGTTCTTCTTCGCCATCCAGAAGACTCGAGAAGCACGTGAATTATTGAATTTCAATAATGGAATTTGGGAACGTAAACCTTGGGCAAAGAAATAACGTTGATATTTGCAACGTACTCCCAGACAATATGAATTCATTCTTTTAAGAAGAAAATGCCTGTTTTATGACGCATATCTAACAAGAGGAGACGGAATTACTCTGAAGTTTATCGATTTCGGATAAGGAGTTCGGAACGCGAGTCGCAGGGAAACGATCGTCAACGACGAGAAATTTCAAAGCCGAGACAGGAGGCAACTGACACCGAACATTCAAACAATCATGACAGCGCATAAATACAGTTTTTAAGAATTCGTGATTTTTGGGACGTCCAGTTGTACGGAAGCCCTTCCAGAGATGTGGAGATAGTAGCTAGCGCTGACAAACCTGTAGCGAAAAAAAGCACGTGCATCGATCTAAATTTCGATATACGACCCCACGTGCAAGCGCATGTTTTACTGATAACACGAGATTTCAGTAAAAACCGGCAGTCATTTCACTGGATCCCTCACACATCTACGTCTATGGCTTATTAAAGAAGAGTCTATTTCGACGGGATTGTAACATGACCTCTGGCGCGGACTAGGATTCTCAGCAAAGAGCAAGAGGATCGTTCAATGTCGCCCGCCCCGAAGCGAATCCCGGAGCGCCCTTCGTTCGCCAGAGGCCGCGGGCTTCTCTGCCGCAGGGCTCGGAGGGCCGGCGTCTGGAGACGCGAAGCAGGAAACCGGGTCGGGGACGGATCCGAGCGGCCCACCAGGATAAGCATCTGGCGGAAGCGGCGGCCGGGCCGGCGGGGACGAGCCAGTTGAGCTGCGCTGAGCGGCGGCGAGGGCGGGGTCGAGATGCGCTTACGCCCGCCGTCCCGATGCCACGATTGTCCTTTTCGCTCCATGAGGCAATTCTATCTCCGAGCCCAACATCCGTGATACTGAGCGACTGCGGCCCGAGCGCGCCACTCGTCCGCGTTTATAAGCTCGGCCACTGCGGCGCGCAGTCATAACGGACTTGGTGGGTGGGAAGGCGGGTGGCTGCGGCGGCGGCGGCGTTGCTCCAGACCACAATTCCGCGCGCTCGCCGCCCGCACCGCGCCCTTTCATTAGGTCACAGCCCGCCCGCCGCCCGCCGCCCGCCGCCCGCCGCCCATCGCAATGATGGAGCGCGCGCCCCGCCCCCGAGTAACTCGACAGACCTTTCCTTGAAAGGACATGGGACAAAAGCGATCGGCGGCCGCTCGTTATTACCTTCCCCGAGTTCCGGCCGCGCCCGCCCCGCTGCCAACGACCCTTTCGACGAGGACGCTCCCCGCCGCGCCCCGCCTCGCGCCGCGCCGCGAAACGCCTCCCGCAGGCGCCGCCGCCGAGATGGACTGCGGGCCCCGCGGGAATTACATCCCCTGACCTAAAGGCATTCCTATGCACGACAAACAAGTGTGCACTTATAGATTCCCAGAGAAATCTGGGTTACTTTCATATACTTTCGAATACTTGTAAACAGGTCAAAACTATATATACTAAAACCGAAGAGCTCTCTCCAGCATTGTTCTTCGGGACTCTGTTCATGTTCGTCGTCATTATTCTAAGAAATTTGGTGTACTATTCTTCAAGAATAAATTTTCCTTTTTAAAAACTGGAATTTTGATGTTAAGAACTTAATTGGCGCAGTCGGTAGGACGCAGCTCACTGTGTTAGAAAATTCATCGAGAATCAAGACAACACAGGTGGATTTTAATCCAGTCGGAGCTGCACTGTCCATCATCAAAATTCAACGGCAAAAGTTCTGGAAAGCCAGCGAAATCTACTGAAGATCATCAACGGTTTAACAAACCATTGCCACTGGTAAGGTTCAGCAAAGCCAGAGACATCAACTTACGATCGTCGACAGCCAAGCTAACATCCACCAACCTAACGTAAGTTAATAAAATTAATAGAATATATAAGAAGAATTACAAGAATTATTACAAAGAATTAAAAAGAATTTATAAGAAGAATTAAAAGAATTATTACAAAGAATTAAAAGAATTTACAAGAAGAATTAAAATACTTTATAAGAAGAATTAAAATAATTTATAAGAAGAATTACAATAATTTATAAGAAGAATTAAAGAGTATATAAGAATAATTAGAAAGAATATATAAGAATAATTAAGAAGATACACCGCAGTTTCTTCGCATCCCATCGGAGCTCGTCGCAGTTCTTCGCAGCTCGTCGCAGTTCTTCGCAGCTCGTCGCAGTTCTTCGCAGCTCGTCGCAGTTCTTCGCAGCTCGTCGCAGTTCTTCGCAGCTCGTCGCAGTTCTTCGCAGCCTCTTCGCAGCGTCTTCGCAGCTACTCCGCAGTTTCTCCGCAGCCCATTTCAGCTTCTTCCCTGTGGTACTTTCAAATCTGTAAGTTTTCTGTTCCATTCATTCTTAAAGTGTATAACGATTCAGGATTTATAGAAATGGAATTTAAGGAAAAATTCGATTTATATTCAAAATTGATTCCGACTTATTCCGGACCTAATGATGATCTTACCAAGTTCATCAAACAAGTAGAAGTAATGTTGTCTAGATTATCACTAGCCCCAGAGCAAAGAGACCATACCCTTTTCATTTTTAGCTTCATCCAATCTAAAATAATAGGCGAAGCCGAATCCGTTATAAAAAATAACACTATGATCAACTGGACAGATCTCAAACATAAACTGATCCTTTGTTTGGTAAAGTTCGTTCGGAAGAACACCTGCAGTTTAAATTAGCCTCCTCTTACCAACAACTAAATGAAAGTTACCTAGATTATTATCATAGAATAAAAGAACTATCACAGCAGTTAAATGACACCGTATCCTTAACATCTGAAGAGCCCTTACTCACGCTTAAGAAGCAGCTTTATACATCTACCGCAATGAAAGCTTTCAAAGAGGACTCGTAGAACCTTATAAAACCAAAATAGAACATAGCTTAATTAATAATATTGAAGATGCATTGCAAAAGTGTATAGAACTCGATGACGAAAAAACTCACGATCGATATGTAAATTTCATGAGAACAAATTTTAAACCAAACGACCGAAACAATCAAAAGACCACAGTTAATCAGAATAAACACCCCAAACCACCAAATACTCCACTATTCACACCTTGGAGACCGCAGATGCCCTACTATCAGAACCCGCCCTTCGTAAATCAACCCTTTAGGAATCAACCCTTTAATAATCCAATTCGTCCAAATCAACCCTTCAACCAATTCAATCCAAACCAACTCCAGAGAACTCAGGCATTTAATACTCACTTCAACAAACCGCGACTTGACAGACCGACACCAATGTCTATCTCGACAGCAAACAGTAATCGAAACCGACCACAAAACGTCACAAGACCCTCCAACATAATAGTAGAGGAATTATTTAACCAAAATGAGACATCTGACATCTTTCAAGACGACGAAGGACGTTTATTTCAGTATATCGGTCAGCAATCTGAGGAACAGGAAAATGAAAGGGAAATCAGTAACGCGGAAGACCCCCAGGAAGTAGAAAGCAGGAAAAGCGACCAAGCGGTAAATTTTCACATACCAGCCTCAGACACACTGAACACTTGAATAATTATGCAGGCCCCAAACTTCCTTTCATTATAATTGAAGGACTTAAAATTTTAATAGACTCAGGAGCATCATCATCTATCATGAATTCAAGTGTAGCAAACGAAAGGTTTAAGAACTATTTTTATCCATATAATTTTAAACTGACGACGGTGAAACAAAACCATTATGGAAATATTGCATTTAAATATCCCTTGTTTACGAATTATAACATTAACAAACCAATCAAGTTTTTAGTGTTAGATTGGAATAATCATTATGATGCACTTATATCTACTAACGATCTAAAACAGCTTGGAGCTATTTTAAATTACCAAACCAACACGCTAACTATCCAAGGAAAGCCGATTCCTTTTTATGAGGAACTGAATAATGTTAATCCCATGCCTCTAAAAAGAATCTCTAAGACTCTCTTTGTACCTGTAAAAGTTAGTGGAAACATATACATTCCAGAAACTAAAATCAAAAACTTAATAATTCCTGAAGGAATATATGTTAGTAGAAACAACTACATAGAAATACCCCATGAGTCGGAAGTAGAAATTAACAATTTAACACCAATTGAAGCAGAACCGTTAAGCGAATTTATAATAAGTGATAGGAACCCATTCAACATACATAGCGAACTCAATAAAGAGATAATCAATAATATAAGAACAGAACATATGAATAATGAGGAAAGAAATATGATAATCAATCTATGCAGACAATACACAGATATTTTCTATCAAACTAATGTAAAGCTCAGTTCGGCATGCTTAGTGAAACATCATATACGAACTACTAATAATGATCCAGTATTTACTAGGAATTTTAGACATCCCCACCACATGAAAGGTGAAATTCAAAAACAGGTCGAGAAACTATTGAAAGACGAGATAATACGCCCCTCAACATCCCCGTACTCTAGCCCGGTATGGATAGTACCAAAAAAGTCAGATGCGAGTGGACAAAAGAAATGGCGGATGGTAATAGATTACAGAAAATTAAACCAGGCAACCATTGAGGATAAATATCCTTTACCAAGGATAGATGACATCCTTGATAATCTCGGGAAATGTCGGTACTTTTCCGCCTTAGATTTAGCGCAAGGGTTTCACCAAATTCAGATTCATGAAGACAGTATTGAAAAAACGGCCTTTACAGTTGAAACGGACATTATGAATATACTAGAATGCCGTTCGGCTTAAAAAATGCCCCTGCCACATTCCAACGCATGATGGATCAAGTTTTGTTGAAATATATAAACAAATTCTGTTTTGTGTATATGGACGATGTAGTCATTTTTTCAAAATCATTACAAGAACACATCAGCCATATCAAAACAATTTTTGATGAATTTAGGAAGTACAACCTAAAAGTACAATTAGACAAAAGCGAATTCATCAGAACAGACGTACCCTTTTTAGGCCATATAATTACAAATGACGGCATAAAACCTAATCCAGATAAATTAAAATGTATAGCGAATTATCCTATACCAAAAACCCACAAAGAAATCAAACATTCTTAGGGCTAGTAGGATTCTATCGCAAATTTATAAAGGACTTTGCAAAAATCACTTCCCCAATGACCAAATACTTAAAGAAGGTAAAGTAATAAATTTAAATGATTCACATACGTAGAAGCATTTCTTAAGTGTAAAGAGCTAATTCAAAACTCACCTGTATTAGCGTACCCAGATTTTGAAATGACATTTCAGTTAACAACGGACGCAAGTAACACGGCTATAGGTTCCGTTCTGTCACAAAGAAACCACCCAATTGCCTTCTATTCAAGATCGTTAAATACAGCTGAGAGGAATTATTCAACAATTGAAAAGGAACTTTTATCAATATTAGAAGCTTGCAAACATTTTAGACCATATATTTACGGGAGAAAATTCATTATTGAAACCGACCATAAACCACTTGTATGGCTGTTTTCGATAAAAGATCCCAATTCTAGACTAACCAAATGGAGATTAAAACTCGAGGAATATGATTACGAAATTAAATACAAAAAGGGAAAAGAGAATTTAGTTGCTGACGCGTTATCAAGAATTACAATCAAGGAATCAGAAATACATGAGCTGAATAACACGGACGAAAGAGAAACGGCTATAATTGATGAACTTGCGGACATACTAGAATCAATGGAAAACCCTACTGCTGAAAGTATAATAGACGAACCGTCGATGATAGCAGAACCGTCTGTAATGGACATAAATGACCTGGATGACCTCTTAAGACCATTAGAAGACCCAAATAGTGAAAACGATTTAACAGACATAGACAATAACGAAACAATTCAAACACAACACACTTCAAATGAAAATCCAATCTGTGAGATGACATATTCGGAAAGAAATTTTCATTCCTATCAGAACAAATTCACTTTTAAAATCGGAGAAAAGCATACGTTTAAGAGAAATGAGGAAAGTAACTGTATCAATGTCATATTGAACAGAGGAAACATCGAAAATGATCTGAAAGACTTTCTCCTTCAGAACACCAGACCAAAAATAACCTATGCGGTCTATTTTCACGACCCAGAAATCGAAAAGATTTTTATAAACTTAACCCAAAAACTTTTCAATAGTGAAACAAAATTTACCAAATGTAACAAAGTAACTGCGTTCTTAGCAAAAGAAAATTTCTTGGAAAAATTAATACACTACCATTCTCAGAATCACAACGGAATAATTGAAACAATAGCACACTTCAATCAAAGGATATATACTCCTAAAATGAAACAATTAATAATCAACTATATCAATAAATGTGAAATATGCAAACAGGCTAAGTATGATAGGCATCCATACAAACCCAAAATTCAAGGACCTCTAATAGCAACACGACCCATGGAACATGTTTTCATTGACATTCTTACTTTAGAAGGAAGAAAGTTTCTGACATTAATCGACCTTTTCTCAAAATACGCTCAGTTGTATTATATCACCGATAGTAATTCCACAACCCTAACTAAGAAACTGAAACATTATCTTTCACATCATAATATACCTAAGAAAATAACGGCTGATAATGAATTTAATAGGGATTTAATTAAAGAATTTGTCAAACTTCATAAAGTAGAAATTCATTTTACCACCCCAAAGAACCCTTCATCCAACTCACCAATAGAGAGGTTGCATAGCACAATCATCGAGAAACTACGCGTTCTAAGAATACAAGATAAAACAACTCCAATTGAAGAACTAGTTGTAACAGCTACACTTATCTATAACCAATCTGTACACTCTTTGACAAACTATACACCCTTCACTCTTCTATATGGACCTCGTGATGACAATGATTCCCTAATCCCAGATTTAGAGCAACATTACAGAAATGAATTCATAAACCTGTACAAAACCCATTTACTCCCATTTTACCAAGAAATTACCCAGAGGCAAAGTCAAAAGGAGGCGAGCAATTTAGATCGTAGAAACGTAGACAGACAAAATTATAATTTTCAGAAAGATCAGGTGGTCTTCATAAAAGATTACAAAAATGAAAGAAGCAAAACATCCCCCCGGTACGAAAAGGCAATCATAATAGATCAATTAAATGACAAAGTAGTCCAAGTACTTGTAGCAAGAACTAAGCAAATTAAAAATATTGCAATCAATAGAATTAAAAGAGATAATATTTTTCAGGAAAATGATCCGGATAGTAATAATATTCCTGACAACCCTGTTGTTACCGAGAGTCCAAGGCCTGGACATTCAAGAGATACCACCAGAAACACCGTACATTGAACTAGAATTAAAACCTGTCCAGCTACTCTCTCATTATCATAAAATATATTATATATATAATACTACTTTATTAAAGCAAGCATATTATAGTCTCTTATCAAATTATATAATTATTAACAATCAAATGGGAAATACGACCCTCAGTGTTCAGTTACATAGAGAAATGCTAGCCTTAGAAAATCAAATATTTAAAATAACACAAACTCGTCAAAAACGAGGAATAATAAATGGTGTTGGAACCATTATCAAATGGGTTACTGGCAATCCTGACAACAACGACCTAGAAAATCTTCAAAAAGAATTAGAAATCCGTAAAGAAAATCAAAACATACTCAAAAAGGAAATTAACTCAGTCACTACTATTGCCAAGCAAACTATAGATAGATATGAAAAAGAGCTTAACATTATTAAACAGAATGAAAATGAAACACGTTTGTACTTAGAACGGGTTCAATCAAGAATTGACCATTTGTACCTTGAATTCCAATTTCAGAGTCAAATATCTTTATTAAAAGATCATGTACTCATAATAGAGAGAACAATTAATGCTATACAGACTCAAAATATAAATCTTGAATTGTTTCAGTATGATGAGATTAACACTTTATTAAATCAATTACAAGATTTGTACTCATCACAATTGTTATTCAACAAATATAACCATATCTATGAATTCTTACAAAAATGTAAAATGAATGGAGTAGGAACGTCAGACACTGTAACTTTTATTTTGAATGTTCCAATTTTAAGACCAACTGTATATCAAACCAAACGTATTGTACCGATACCAAACATGCATAATATGACCTTGAAGTTACCTGCAAATTACTTACTGGAAAATGAGTATGGAGATAGGTTATGGACTAATGAAAACTGTAAAGATATATGTTATCAACCAACTGGTTACCAGAATTTTCAATGTAACTTAAGAGATTTATCAACTTGCGAAACAATAAATGTAAAATTGACTAGAACTAATACTTTACAACTTTATGACGAGGTAATTGTTATTTCACATAATGTAATACATGGTATAAACCAATGTAAACCTAAGTCAGAAGAATTCTCAATTAAAAAAACTAGTATTATAAGAAATTATTGTAACCTGTATATCAATAATGAATATTATATAAATAGAAATGATACATTTAGAATTAAGTTACCAGAAGTGGTTCAACTACATGTAAAAACAAAACAAAAATTGTATCTATTAGAATTTAATCAAACCAATGTAAATAATATACAACAAAAATTACTTGAAATTAAGGACGAAACGTTGCTCATCCATGCAACAACACATGTAACTCTCACGATTATTTTAAGCATTATTATGCTTTGTGCATTTATATGTATTATACTGTATTACCTGTACAAAAAATGTAGAAAGGAAAATATTGAATGTAATGAAGACATCACATGTAATGGATCTCAGGAGAGCTCCATCTTAAGGGAGGAGGAATTACATCCCCTGACCTAAAGGCATTCCTATGCACGACAAACAAGTGTGCACTTATAGATTCCCAGAGAAATCTGGGTTACTTTCATATACTTTCGAATACTTGTAAACAGGTCAAAACTATATATACTAAAACCGAAGAGCTCTCTCCAGCATTGTTCTTCGGGACTCTGTTCATGTTCGTCGTCATTATTCTAAGAAATTTGGTGTACTATTCTTCAAGAATAAATTTTCCTTTTTAAAAACTGGAATTTTGATGTTAAGAACTTAATTCGCGCGCGGGGGGTTTGGCGAGGGCGCTCGCCGCTCGCGGCGCCCGGATCCGGGCGGCGCGGGGGGCCCTGGCCGACACCAAGGTGCAGCTGCATGAGTCGCCCCTCCCCCGGTTGCTGGCGCGGCAAACGACCGCCGGCCCCTCGGGCGGAGCCCGCGTGCCACCGCTCCCCCTCCCCCTCCCCCTCCCCTCCCCCCCTTCGCGCTCGGCGGCTCCACGAACACCAAGACCCACCCCACGGTTCAAAGGGAGTGGGTCGACCCGCCCATCCGTACATGGACGGAGTGTTGTGGAGACCCGCCCATGGCGATCAACGTTATGACATGTTGCCACGAAATAATTTAGAAATAATAGGAATAATAAGCTGGGTGATTACAGACAGCGAGACTTCTCCTGACGATTTTCTGTTAATCTGTTGCGTATAGTTCAGTTGATACAATTCATTCAATTCTTATTTTTATTTACGTTAGTTTCTATTCTCGAGGAAGAAGATGTTAATTAAAAGCGAAGCACATCCATAACAAGGTAACGCTCCAACGTCCATCACTACACAATCTTTCTGTCCCTGATACATATCAGACTGGAGGTAAATTGACGATATGATACAAATGTTCATCACGCCACTTATTCATATCCGAATTATAGGCTTACTTATTTCAATTTGTGACAGATCATCTTTGAGGACAGTTTGAGTTAACATACTATAATAAGAAGAAATAAAGAATATTGTTTGTAACATAAAATTTATGCATCTATTCGTAAATTCCTTCTATGGACGGAGCGAGGATTAATAGAGTATAGGATTAACAGTAATCTATGGAGAATGATAGGTATGAAAAGGACTAAGGAAAAACTGCTATTGACCTCTTTCATTAATTTTAGAAATTGTAAAAAAATCATTGTAAAGTTATTCTAGGCATCTTATTTTCAAATGTCACTAAACATCTGTACCATAAGACAGCAACAGAATGGGACAGAAATAAAATGCAAAAGTAGATACTAGAGGACTCAAAAATAGATTTTATGACCAACGCCCACCCCTCCGCACATTTACCCATGATCCCCCATGCATGTTTACGTCATTTAGACCAGGGAGCAGATTTTTTCGAGATGACAATCTAACATTGTTTTAACAAACAATGATCTATATTGAATTAGTTTACATTTGTTTTTATATTTGTTTTTTTTTAATAAAAGACTTAATACGCCCGTAAAAGTATTGTACTTCAGCTTCCGGTCAAATGACCCCCATCTTGATCAGGTTTTTGCCCAGTTTCCCTGATCCATGCAAGTGCAAGAGCAAATGCTGAGATGGCCCCTTGTTTTGCTTCTGGACGTAATTGTAGCTTCACTATGTGCACGTTTTGTGAGCACTCCTTTTGCTTTTAGTGGTAGAGTAAGCTGAGCGTGAGTTACTATTTTGTTTAGCAACGCAGAAAATCACATCTGCAGTTCGTTTACGTTGCAATTATGTTTTCTATAACTCGGGAACGAAAATTCAACATTATTTGAAAAACTAGACAATCTCGTGCTTTTTTTTATTTTTTGTATTCTGGACCTCAGAAAATTTTCCTCCCCATAACGTCATGCAGAGTTTTTACTGTTTTTTTGACCAATAAATCTCAAATAAATATCAAATCCCCACTACTGTGAAGCCGTGCCGCTGAGCGCAACACACCAGGGAGGCTCTACGAATGGAGTTGGTTGCGGTTTCCGCACAACTCGCCCGCTGAGCTAGGCGCACCCGCGTTTCGGTGCTTCCCCGTTTTGCCCGCTATTAACCTCCCGAGGTGGAAATAAGTTAATTGTATGGTAATGCGACATCGGCTGAGTAGGAGAATGCCAAAATTGTGCGCTAGTGGCATGCAACCAGCGATACAAGCATGTTTCCGCCGTGTTCTCGCGA